>OZ026516.1:107689615-108889615 GCA_964019695.1 Loripinus fragilis
GAAACAGGCAGATAGAGAGAGTAATGTAGATGTTCTAAACATGTAATCTCCACAAGTCTGTACTCCCTGGATAGACATTCCAAATCCTATCCATATCTCATAGGTTCTTGTTAGTCTGGAATACCAGCTGGTATACAACTGAAACAGACAATTACAGTAAGGTAGTTGTTCTAAACATGTAATCTACACAGGTCTGTACTCCCTGTATAGACATTCCAAATCCTATCCCAGGGTTTCAGCTGGACTGAAATTTGCTTCGGACATTTTGTCCGAGCAACCCCAATATTGTTCGGACATTTGGAATTTTTTTAGGACATTTTTTCAGACACTCACTTTACCACCATAAACCAAAAAATGCTATCTGCCCTTCTCATAATGAAACAAGGGGTAGTTTTGCTACCATTTCGGATGGTAGGTGCGGCCTGATTGATTGGCTGGCCTTTTTATTTAATGAGGCGACTGGAGCTTGCTGATCGGTGGAAGTGGGTGGGGTACTGTTTCTTGCTGCTATTTTCGGCCGCTGCACGACTCGTAAGTCACGGAAAGTGGCTGTTCAGGTAATGATGAAGCGGGCCAACTGTTTTGGGGCATAAAAAACCTTGAGTTCCCGTTGTTTCTTGGTGGCAATTAAGTTTTTTAGTCATTTTATCGGCGAAATGCCAATGCAAATATGCTGTCCGCTTCGAGATGAAATCGAGGTCAGAAGTTTACATGATGCAATAGACCAATCAGGCGACGCGTAACAAAACTTCATGACTGGTTTGCTTTAGTGAATAAGTATTTTAGGGGTAAAATTATGCGAACCAGCCTACCGCTTACAGAAATTCGGCCAATCAGCGATCGTTTTATAAAACAAAAATACTATTGCATCACTGTGCATTACCGTACAGTATGCACTTCTGAAAATCGTCTCGGACAAACTGTCCAAACTGGACAGCAAACTCTCGGACATCTGGAACTATTTTCGGACTATGTCCGATGGCCGACGCCAAACTGAATCCCTGTATCCATATCTCATACGTCCTTGTTAGTCTGGAATACCAGCTGGTATACAACTGAAACAATCAGATAGAGTAAGGTAGATGTTCTAAACATGTAATCTCCACAGGTCTGTACTCCCTGGATTGACATTCCAAATCCTATCCATAACTCATAGGTCCTTGTTAGTCTGGAATACCAGCTGGTATACAACTGAAACAATCAGATAGAGTAAGGTAGATGTTCTAAACATGTAATCTCCACAGGTCTGTACTCCCTGGATTGACATTCCAAATCCTATCCATAACTCATAGGTCCTTGTTAGTCTGGAATACCAGCTGGTATACAACTGAAACAAACAGATAGAGTAAGGTAGTTGTTCTAAACATGTAATCTACACAGGTCAGTACTCCCTGGATTGACATTCCAAATCCTATCCATATCTCATACGTCCTTGTTAGTCTGGAATACCAGCTGGTATACAACTGAAACAGACAGATAGAGTAAGGTAGATGTTCTAAACATGTAATCTACACAGATCTGTACTACCTGGATAGACATTCCAAATCCTATCCATATCTCATAGGTCCTTGTTAGTCGGGAATACCAGCTGGTATACAACTGAAACAAACAGATAGAGTAAGGTAGATGTTCTAAACATGTTATCTCCACAGGTCTGTACTCCCTGGATTGACATTCCAAATCCTATCCATATCTCTGTAAGCCCTTAAAGCGCCAAGAAAAAAAATACATCTGAAAATGTAGTCGGCTAAAGGCGTCTGCTGCAAAACATTGCCTAACATTACTGACACATTAAGTATAGAAGCAATCAGCGTGAACCCAGAACAGACTGCTCCTAAAGGAGCAGTCTGATCTGGGTCCACACTGTTTGCCATATATACTTCTTACACATTTCAGGAGAGGAGAAAAGCAGACGACTTTTGTTGCAATTGGCGCATTAAGGGTTAGTCTGGAATACCAGCTGGTAAACAACTGAAACAAACAAATGGAGTAAGGTAGATGTTCTAAAATTTCAAACACTGGTTGCCTGACATAAATGCCTATACAAACAGTGCAGACCCTGATAAGACTGTGAAGAAGCAGTCTGATGAGTCTTCCCTGTTTGCTATTCTGACAAGCATTTTGTGAGTATCAACCATGATATCCAACATTTTATTTGAGAACAAAAAAAGAAAAGTGTTAGAAATTTTAAAATTTCCATATTTGAAACAACCCATGCTACAAAGTGACCAAGGCTACTGGTATGTTTGTAAGGAGCTTTTGTTTGTGTTGACACTTTAAATTGCAGTCAACAATTTTTCAGTCACGTTAGGATCAGGATGAGCCAGTACTAAGCAGCAGATAAAGTGTCTTGCTCAAAGACACATTAAAGTGACTCTGATGAGTATCCAACTAGCCACCCTTTGATCCCCAGTCTAACGCCCTACCAACTGAGCTACTGCATCCCCTACCATCCCATGCTACAAGGAGCTTAAAGTAAGTTGTTCACAATCATAGGTCCAGATACACACACAATAAAAATGATTGTAAAATTGTGAGTATCTGAGCCGGGTCATATGATTTCCAACAATGTGGCATTTTGAAAAGTGTGGACTCAGACGGGCCTGTGCAGCCTCCTTTTAAGCTTAGAAACTCCAAATGATGTTCAGTCAGTAGCGCAACACTCATTGAATACACAAGCAAAGGCTCTGATCAGACTGCGCATATGCGCAGGCTGATCTGAGGCTTTGCTGGTCGCACAAACCACCTTGTTGGAAATCTCATGTCATGGCTCATTTGCTTATCCATCAGTATTGACATGTGTTTTGGGAACTCAAAACATTGAGACATTTTTTTCTTTTGGTGTCATATTGGACTTTCAGTCAAGTTTCCAATCTGATACAGTCTGTTGATAAATTCTGAAGTATCTCTGATATTCCTGCAGTATTATACCAGGTAACCAGTATACCGGTAATAGCTCCCACTTCTAACAAACGCTGTTAATTACCTTGTTCTGACACTGTAGGTGATGTCCAGGAACAGAAAGGGAAGTAATAAGCATCGACACACAGCGGAGTAAAAACACTGTACCAACCATGGAAAACATTCGTCGCATCAAAATAAATCTGTAAATACATGCAAAGTATGTTACAAATGCATCTAGCTTTAACCATTTGCCTGATACAAAAGAATGCATATGCTGAAATCATCTGTTACATGCAAACGTTTATGCCAATGCCTAATTTCGGCATACAAACAGTGTGGACCCAGATCAGGTCAACATGGTTTGTTATAGTGGTTTTAAATGCATTTGCAGACAATATAGCGGACAATATTTAGTCTGATTGGCAGGCGAAGAGTTAAATATTGAGTTTGAAATCGCTCCATGTATGGGCGCGAATCTGAGAAAAGGGTCATTCGGGCATTTCAGCAGTTTTGTGTAATCAAAATTTCAAAAACGTCTAAATTTTCAAGATTTTGCATGTTCTTACAGTAGAGTCAAATTGCTTCTAACATGTAATACAATCAAAGGCGCAAACAGTTCTGATAAAATTAAGTGATACGTATAATGTATGTTGCCATGGCAGCAGCCATACATATGGACTACACACTTCCTATAAAAGAGGGTACTTCATTTCAAATGCTTTTGTAAACACGGGATGTGCGTATGTGGGCTATTTGTGCAGTTTAGTCCATACACATCAAATATACAGAAACACGGAGCATTCTTGAAATATTTAGCTCCTAGTGTCTTTGTATTAGCGTCATATGTTCTTTTTCTGTAAATATCTCACTTTTGACTTTTATTGCCTGAAGTACCCTATCGTTAGATCTTGGTTTGTATGTAATCACAAAGGATATTGTTCATGATGCTCCAAAAGGACAGTCATGCACTGAGGTACAGACATACAGAAAAAGGATAGTTACGTCCCAATGTCTCAATCCATTCACACACTTCAAATGCCATTGGAATGTAAGGAATATTGTCCAAATCTTTGTCTGCTGCTGAAGAGTAGTTTAAGTGAAATGAGTAAACCACAAAATACTAATTCTGTTCTTCCATCCCTGGGTCCACAACCTGGGCATCGCTCAGAGGTCAAAACAAAAGCTTGTCAAAAGTGTTTTACACCCTTTGCATTAGAAAAAAACAATCAAAGCTTGAATAAAATATATGATGAACTGCACAATTTTATTATTAAACGCCACACTAGGGGTCAAATGTTTCATGTGGATGCTTTACGCCCCAGTCAACAATTTTTCAGTCTTGTCAGGCTGATCAAATAAGTAAGCAAAGCAATGATCCAGATACAAGGGTCATCCAATAAAGAAAAAGACTTTTTCTATAGCGCAGTGAATTTACATGCTAGGCTTATGAAATTTCTTTCAAAGCTAGCTCCTCTTTTTAGCTGTTCACATGTACCATATTCGACATTTTACAAAGTTCCAACTTTTGTTGCTAGGCAACATTAGAAGACTGGGCAAACATGCGTGGACGGCTCACTGTAGGTGGTTACCATAGCAACAGATTATGAAGTATAGTTTATTTTTCTACTAGTACTTATATATGCTCATGCAATCTGTCTATAGCCAATAGGGGGAAAGTAATGTTTCAGATTTTTGAGCCGTTACCATGGAAACAAAGCTTAAAAATCAAGTTTTCAAGAAATATCTGGTGACCTCTTGACTTTAAAAGTTAATATCAAATAGTCGAAGGCAATTAAAGTGAACATAGTTCTGTTCATGTATATTTAATAACAATAAGCTGCAGACAACGAAACATTTTGTGGGATATCCTTCACCTACATAGTTACCATAGCAACACAAAGTAGTGTGTTTATAAAAGATCAAGTAAATCGGTTGCTAGGCAACCAAATTAAAAGATATGCATATTTGGTTCATCTTTTATAGCATTTTATGTAACACTAAGATTGCTTAGTAGAAGAAATTATATCAAGAGGTTATATTCTATCTATGAGTGAAAATAAAAGACTTTCAATAACCGTGGGTATTCAAAAAAATAATGTAAACATGGCCATGCGTCTCCAAGTCCTTCCACAAAATATCCCATAACTATGGCAACTAATGAATCACAAACATATTGTTTATATTCCTGAATTGCTAATATGTCATACTATCATTATGGTTGGTTGGTGGGTTGGTTTTGTTGCTTTACGTCCCAAGTCAACAGCTATGGTCATTGCGGGAAGGTCAGTTCAACTAACCACACTTTTTCCTGGGCAGGCTTGAACAAGCGATTAAACGGTAATTCGTGCACATACTTTTGCTTGTAACTGACAACAACCCTTCTTGAATGAATCAGCGGAAGGGAGGAGAATGACCGTAGAAATCATTTCATGATCAATCTCCACGAAAGTATGGGACCGGACCGGGATCGAACTCGCGACCCCTGGATCTGCAGTCAGACACGCATCTGTAGCCAGACACGTTACCGACTGCGCTACGCGGCCCGGCTATCATTATGGTGAATTTTAACTAAATGCACACACAGGTTTTCATACTATGAAGAAAGTCTCATTCTTTATTGGATGACCCTCGTAAGCAACATTTTTAAGAGTAAAAGTTTGATTATTTTCTTATCCATTGATTGGAACTTTGAACATGGTTTTATTTGGTGGTCAAAAGAGCCAAACCACCTCATGGAGACAGTTTTTTTGAGTACCCACAACATGAGCTTATGAGGTTGATAGACCTCTAGTTAAGAGTGCATTATTAAAAATTAATTTTCTTATTTCTCAACCAAAACATATGTTGTGCATACTCAAAAGAACCGTCTCAATGAGACGGTTCTTTTGAGCACACAAAAATATGTTCAAACTAATGAATAAGAAAATATTCACAATTTTACGCTAAAAAAATTTGCTGATCAAGACCTATGGTCTAACTATGGTACTTACCTGTATTTATGGAAGAAGAGTATAATTCCCCAGAGAATGAATAGAAATGTCCCAATCCATTCAAACACTTCAAATGCCATTGGAATGTTTATGAGGTTAACAGGCCTCGAGTTAAGCGCATGTTAAAAAATAATTTTCTTATTTCTCAACCAAAACACATGTTGTGGGTACTCAAAAGAACCGTCTCAATGAGACGGTTCTTTTGAGCATCCAAAACATATGTTCAAACTGTTGGATAAAAAAATATTCACAATCTTACGCTCAAAAAGCTTACTTGTCTTGACCTGGTTAACAGGCCTCTAGTTGCGAATGTTAAAAATTAATTTTCTTATTTCTCAACGAAAACATATGTTGTGGGTACTCAAAAGAACCGTCTCAATTGAGATGGTTCTTTTGAGCACCCAAAACATATGTTCAAACTGATGGATAAGAAAATATTCACAATTTTACCCTCAAAAAATTTTGTTTGTCTTGAACTATGGGTTGTCTATGGTACTTACCTGTATTTATGGAAGAAGAGTATAATTCCCCAGAGAATGAATAGAAATGTCCCAATCCATTCACAAACTTCAAATGCCATTGGAATGTAAGGAATATTGTCCAAAAATAAATCTGGAAGGGGCGGATATTTCTGCATATCGGGGACTCTGTCATGAACAACAACCATCACGAATGACGTCAGAAGGAATACTGCAAACACGTAAACAAAACTCAATATTGTTTTAAAAATTTCTGGATCTCGATTCTTAGTGTAATGCCCTTTTCTGCTGAGAAACTTCTCAATTTCTTCTTCCATGTATTCATCGTCAGACAACGAGCCTAATGTTGTGTTACTATCATGTCTGTTTCTGGGTGGTGAACGCGTCTGTTTGTGCATGACTGGTGAGCTTTTCAGTCGGCAACTACCAGCACGATCAGTACAGTCTCTATCATACACTGTTGATGAGCAAGTCTCACCGCTCTGTTCACGCAGGGACTTGATACAATTGGACAGGCGTTTGATATCGCCGAGCACCGGAATCTGTAATGGTGGCTGTCTCAAATCATACTCGTCTATACTCAGAAGGGCTGGGCCATCAATCTTGTGTGTTGTTCTGAACAGCTCGGCATACTTGTCAAAGTCATTTTTAATCATCCAGTCACAGACATCATCACACGTCCATCCTTTCACGTCAGACATGGCAGCCTGTCAATATACAGGGATCAAATTTAGCATTTCTAACTTACTAAATGGACCTTGAAGCAAGAAAACCTGTCTTCAGGCGTTTGCAAACAACAAAGGGGCAGACCACAGTCTGATCAGCGCCTTTGTTATTTCCATACAGGAAAGTAGCATATCTAAACAGGCTCCAAGCAAAATTTCACTATTCTAGCTAGTCTCTGTAGCTCAGCAGGCTGGTTTTGGTGCATTTTTCGTAGAGGGCATCATGAGGAACATTTCTGTGAAATTATTTCGAATTTGGACCAGTAATGCAGGAGGAGAAGTTGTTTGATACCTAGCAGCAGAGTGAATGTTGTTTAAATACATTTCTTATCTAGAGCTCTGGCAGCCGCTTTGCTCAGCAGAGCAGACCCATTTGTGCAATTTTGGTAAAAGCCATCATGAGGAAAAATCCTGTGGAGTTATTTTGAATTTGGACCAGCGGTTAAGGAGATTTTGATTAATGACATATTTTATCTAGAGCTCTGTCAGCCCCTTTGTTCAGTGGAGCAAAATCAGTTGTGCAATTTTGGTAGAATACATCATGAGGAACAATTCTGTTAAATTATTTTGAATTTGGAGCAGTGATTCAGCAGAAATCATTTAAAGACATTTTGTATCTAGAGCTTTGGCAGCCCCTTTGTTCAGTGGAGCAGAACCATTTGTGCAATTTTAGTAGAGCGCATCATGAGGAACAATTCTGTGAAATAATTGTGATTTTGGACCAGTGGTTCAGGAGAAGATGTAGGTTAAAGACATTTCTTATCTAGAGCTCTGGTGGACCCTTTGTTCTGGGTAGTGGAACCATTTGCGCAAAATTGGTAGAAGACATCATGAGGAACAATTCTGTGAAATTATTTTGAATTTGGACTATTGGTTCAGGAGATGATGCTATTTAAAGATGTTTCTTATCTACAGCTCTGGCAGCCATTTTGTTCAACGGAGTGAAACCATTTGTGCAATTTTGGTAGAGGGTAGTATGAGGAACAATTCTGTGAAATTATTTTGAATTTGGGCCAGTGGTTCAGGAGAAGATGTCGTTTAAAATATTTCTGAAAAAGAGCTCTGGCAGCCCTCCTGTTCAGTGGAGCGGAACCTTCTATGCAATTTTGGAAGAGGGCATCATGGAGAACATACATGTGAAGTTATTTGAAATTTGGATCAGTGTTTCAGGTGTTGCCGTTTAAAGAAAAGGTTTATGGACGAAGCATGACGGATGAAGACACATTATTATACCCGCTTTTTTTCTTTAGAAAAAAAGGGGTATATTAATTTCGAGTAAAAGTCGGTCCGTCGTCCGTCCGTCTGTCCGTGCGTACGTATGTACGTCCGTCCGTCACGTTTCTTGTAAATGTATCTTCTCCTAAACCGTTAGAGGTAGCAACTTTAACTTTGTAGTTGAATAGGTCACATGATGTAGAGGGTACTGGGCAACATTTCGTGTGACCTTGACCCCAAGGTCAAGGTCAAAGGTCAAATGTTGTATTTTCTTGTAAATGTATCTCCTCCTAAACGGTTAGACGTAGCAACTTCAAACTTTGTAGCTGAATAGGTCACATGATGTAAAGGGTACTTGGCAACATTTTGTGTGACCTTGACCCCACGGTCAAAGGTCAATTATTAAATTTTCTTGTAAATGGATCTCCTCCTTAACCTTTTGACGTAGCAACTTCAATTTTTGTAGCTGAAAAGATCACATGATGTAGAGGGTACTGGGCAACATTTTGTGTGACCTGGAACCCAAGGTCAAGATCAAAGGTCAAATATTGAATTTTCTTGTAAATGTATCTCCCCCTAAACGGTTAGACCTAGCAACTTCAAACTTTGTAGCTGGATGGTTCACATGATGTAGAGGGTACTGGGCAACATTTTGTGTGACCTTGACCCCAAGGTCAAGGTCAAACATTGAATTTCTTGTACATGCTTCTCCTCCTAAAGCTTTTGACGTAGTAACTTCAAATTCTGTAGGTGCATAGGTCACATGATGTAGAGGGCACTGGGCAACATTCTACATGATGTAGAGGGTACTGGGCAACATTTTGTGTGACCTTGACCCCAAGGTCAAGGTCAAACATTGAATTTCTTGTAAATGCTTCTCCTCCTAAAGCTTTTGACGTAGTAACTTCAAATTCTGTAGGTGCATAGGTCACATAATGTAGAGGGCACTGGACAACATTTAGTGTGACCTTGACCTGAAGGTCAAGGTCAAATAATGTACTTTCTTGTAAATGCATCATCTCCTAAACTGTTGAACGTAGCAATTTAAAATTTTGCAGGTGCAAAGGTCATATGATTTGGAGGGCACTTGACAACATCTAGTGTGACCTTGACACATAGGTCAAGGTAATATAGTGTAATTTTTGTAAATACTTCTTCTCCTTAACCATTGGACATAGCAACTTCAAACTTTTCAGGTGCATATGTCATATTATGTTGAAGGTACTGAGCTACATTTTGTGTGACCTTGACCCCAAGGTAAAGGTTATAGGTCAAAAAGCGCATATTTGCGATGGTGTACCATCGACTTCTGTTCTAGTAATAGGTTACCTTGAGCCTTTGGCTCAGGTGAGCAAACAATAATGAGCCTAACTAACAAATGTACCATGGACATCCAAGGTTGGGCGGAAAATTCCAACCCCAGTATTTACCGGTGGAATTTCCCGGTATTTCCTGGCATGGTAAATAAGGCTCAAGTGGCAAATAATGGCAAATATAACTCTTTTGTCGGGAAATACTGGCATATATGATTTTTAGCTGTAAAATGCAGCGGATATCTTTAGGAAGTTGACTTAAAATAGCATATTTTAACTAAATGGGTGATAATGTAAATATTGAATATGAGGCTACAGTATCAGCATAAAACCTTTGAATACATTTAAACATGTTAAAACAGCCAAAAATAAATCTTAAGACTGAAATTTTGAAATAATTTTTAACAATAAGTATAAATAGTATCTTTAGCCCTTAGCATGCTAAATATTTTATCTACTACACAGTAACACTTCCTATCAAATTTTATCCCGTTCAGCTTAATCTGTATTTTCATTTAGTGTGGAAAACAGTGCAGATTCTGATAAGATGGCCTCCAAAAGAAACCAGCTGATCCAGAAGGACAAGGGTTAATTCTAATTTGACTTTTAAATGGGGAGAAAATTTACCTGTGTATATGGCAATTGTTTGACACCCGTGCCTGTCATAAATTGTATAAAACAACACATCTCCAAGTGGATACTGTATAGCCAGGGGCAAGGATGAACAATAGGATGTCATGATTGACTTCATGTTGTAAGTCCAGGTGACCACAAACAGGGCTGGGTTTACTTGAGTTATAGTACAGATAAGGGTCACCCATCCAAACACCCAACATTTACTTCATATTTTACATTAAGACAATTAAAGTCCAGGCGACCACAAACAGGAGAGTCTTTAATTGATTTATAGTACAGATAAGGGTCACTCACCCAAACTTATCTGTAGCTATGTACAAGCCAACTGATGAGTACTTTGGCAGGTACGAAACAGAATAATTTCCTTCTTCTAAAATTCACTATATTAAATTTAAATGTTTAAAGAATTAGACTTATACCTTAAACTAAGATAATTTAGCTGATAGCCTGATAACCTAGTAGAAATGAAATATTAAGTCAAATAACCTCCATTATTGAAATTACCAATCTAAATGTGGAGTGTTGTAAATCATATTTGCCAGTATTTTCCATTATTTGCCAGTATTTCCCGGTAATTGCCACTGGCATGGCAAATATGCTTATTTGCCGGCATTTTGCCAACCTTGTGGACATCCGATGATAACAATAGGCTAGCTCACCATCAGCCTATGGATCAGGAGAGCCCCAAAATGGATGTCATTCTAAAGATATGTTTTGGTTTTTAATGCTTGAGAAAAATCATACATTTTTATCCCCACACTTTTTTAAACAAGAGGGCCCTAGGGCCCTGGATCGCTCACCTTACTGAGTCCTGACACATGACTAGATGATGTATTGGCCAGTGGCTAAGGAGATATGATTTAAAAGACATTTCTAGTTTTAGCTCTGGTAGCCATGTTATTCAGCCAAGCTGAACCTTCTAATTGATTTAAGTAGAGAACAACATGAAGACCATCTCTGTGAAAATATTATTATTTTGGATCAGTGGTTCAGGAGATTTCATTTGAATATATTTCTTATCTAGAGCTCTGTCAACCCCTTTTTCGGCGGAGCAAAATCATTTGTGCAATTTTGCTAGAGGGCCTCATGAGGAACATTTCTGTGAAATTATTATACCTGCTTTTCCGTTAGAAAAATAGGGTAAATTCATTTCGTACCAAAGTCGGTTTGTCGTCCGTCTGTGTGTGCATCCGTCCGTCATGTTTCTTGTAATTGTATCTTCTCCTAAACCGTTGGAAGTAGCAACTTCAAACTTTGTAGATGCATAGATTACATGATGTTGAGGGTACTGGGTGAAGTTTCGTGTGACCTTGATCCCAAGGTCAAGGTCAAAGAATGTATCTTTTTTTGTAAACGCATCTCCTCATAAACTTTTGGAAGTAGCAACTCCAAATTTTGGCTGCGCATAGGTCCCATGATGTCGAGGGTACTGGGTGAAGCTTCGTGTGACCTTGACCCCAAGGTCAAGGTCAAAGGTCAAATAATGTATTTTCTTGTAAACGCATCTCCTCATAAACTTTTGGTAGTAACAACTTCAAATTTTGCCTGTGCATTGGTCTCATGATGTCGAGGGTACTAGGCAACACTTCATGTGACCTTGTCAAGGTCAAATAATATATTTTCTTGTAAATGCATCTTCTCCCATACCATTGGACATAGCAACTTCAAAGTTTGCAGTTGCATAGGTCACATGATGCGGATGGTACTGGGCTACATTCTGTGTGACCTTGACCCCAAAATCAAGGTCATATAATGTATTTTCTTGTAAATCCATCTTCTCCTAAACTGTTGAAGGAAGCAACTTCAAATTTTTCAGGTGCATAGGTCATATGATTTGGAAGGTACTGGACAACATTTTGTGTTTCCTTGACCACTACTAGGTCAAGGTCATTTAATGTATTTTCTTGTAAATGCATCTCCTCCTTAACCATTGGACATAGCCACTTCAAACTTCACAGGTGCATAGGTCACATTATGTAGAAGGTACTGAGCTACATTTCGTGTGACCTTGACCCCAAGGTAAAGGTTATAGGTAAAAAAGCGGGTATTTGCGATTGTGTACCATCGACTGCTGCTCTAATTTTAAATTTGGACCAGTGGTTCAGGAGAAGAAGTCCTTTAAAGACATTCCCGAGGAACAATTCTGAGAAACAATCTTGAATTTGAACCAGTGGTTCAGAAGGAAATGTCATTAAAATACATTTCTTATCTAGAGCTCTGGCAGCCTCTTTGTTCGGTGGAGCAGAACCATTTGTGCAATTTATGTAGAAGGCATCATGAGGAACAATTCTGTAAGAAGTTTTTGAATTTGGACCAGTGGTTCAGAAGGTGCCTTTTAAAGATATTTCTTATCTGGAGCTCTGGCGGCCCTTTGGTTCAGCAGAGCGGAATTATTTGTGCAATTTTGGTAGATGGTATAAAGAGGAACAAATCTGTGAAATAATTTTGAATTTGGACCAGTGGTTCAGGAGATGTCGTTTAAAGATATTTGTTATCTGGAGCTCTGGCTTCGCTTTTGTTACAAGGAGTAGAGCCATTTGTGCAATTTTGGTAGAGGGTATTATGAGGTATAATTCTGTGAAATTATTTTGAATTTGGACCAGTGGTTCAAGAGGTGATGCCTTTTAAAGATATTTCTTATCAGGAGCTCTGGAAGTCCTTTTGTTCAGCCGAGCGGAACCATAAGTGCAATTTTCGAAGAAGGCATCATGAGGAAAAATTCTGTGAAATATTTTTCAATTTGAACCAGTGGTCCAGGAGATGTTTAATGATATTTCTTATCTGGAGCTCTGACGGCCCTTTTGTTCAGCCGAGCTGAACCATTTGTGCAATTTTGGTAGAGGGCATCATGAGGAACAATCCTGTGAATTTATTTTGAATTTGGGCCAGTAGTTCAGGAGATGTCATTTAAAATATTTCTTATCTGGAGCTTTGGCGGCCCTCCCGTTCAGTGGAGCGGAACCATTTGTGCAATTTTGAAAGAAGGCATCATGGGGAACATTCATTTGAAGTAATATGAAATTTGGACAAGTGGTTCAGGAGTAGATGACATTTAAAGAAAAAGTTTACGGACGACGGAAGACAAACGCACGACGGATGCCGGACGAAAGAGTGATCACAATACCTCACCTTGAGCTTCAGCTCAGGTGCACCTCCATCTGTCCGTCCTTCCTTCACGCTATCTCCTCCTAAACCATTGGACGAAATCCAAACCAAATTTGGTGTGTATGTTGCTCACATGAATGGGGTGTGCAACAGCACTTTTTTTGCCCCGTCCCCTGGGGCCCTGGGGAGGGGCCAAAAGGTCAAATATTATTAAATACATTAAATTTCAATTACGTTGTCAATTTCAAAGATTTTTAAACCAAATTTTGTGTGTCTACTCAAAAATAAAAGATATAAAACATATCAGACGGGATTTTCATGCTGACTAGGTCATGCCACAGGGATGGGACTTTGGGGTACCATGGGGGGTTGGGGGTTCAAATTATTTTTTTTTCAAAATTCAACCCGAATTGGTGTATGAGTTACTTACATGAATGGCACATGCACCAGCGCAATTTTTTGGGTCCCCGCACCCCCCTGGGGCCTTGGGGAGGGTCCAATAGGTCAAATATCATTAAATCTCAATAACTTTAAGTCAATTTCAAAGATTTTCAAACCAAACTTTGTGTGTCTTCTCACAAATGAAAGATATAAAACATATCAGATGGGATTTTCATTCGACCACCTGGGTTATGCCCCAGGGGTGGGACTTGGGGGTACTGTGGGGGATTGGGGGGTCAATTTTTTTATGAAATTCTGAAATTCAACCAGAGTTGGTGCGTGAGTTACTTACATGAATGGCACATGCATCAGCACAATTTTTAGGGTCCCTCGCCCCCGGGGCCTTTGGGGAGGATCCAAAGGTCAAATATCATTAAATCTCAATTACTAAGTCAATTTCAAATATTTCTAAACCAAACTTTATGTGTCTTCTCACAGATGAAAGATATAAATATATTAGACAGGATTTTCATTAGGTCCCCTGGATCATGCCCAAGGATTTGGGATTTGGGGGTGCTGGGGGGTCAAAAAATTTAATTTTCTGAACATAGTCATGTGGCATATCAAATTAAAGGGGATGAACAGTAGCCCAGGATACACCAAATTTTACCCTACAATCAAACTGGTGACCTTGGGATGGGGTCAAAGGGTCAATTATGCCCCAGTCACACTCTTGCGGAAAGTTTCGGATCAAACCGCAGTCGTCCGCAGAAAAAATGAGGGCGGGGCCTAATTTCTTGATGCGTTTGCAAGACGAAGCTACCTATAGTTGCGGGCAGTAACGGGTCAATGCGGATAAATGCGAATGTCAGCGGATTTATGCGTTCCATTGAACCGACACAATGCGGACAGGTACCAATAGATACGGACTACATCCCTTTCATTACCTTCCCTTTCCTTTAGATACGAGTAAATGCGAAAAGATACCTTTAGATGCAAACTGTTGCGTATATATACTTAGTGGGTCTGATTGTGACCTTTGCAACCGCAGACTTTGCACCCTATCGTTCGTTTTAAACATTATGCCAGGAAAGAAGAACCAGTAAAATAAGAAGCATTGTCTCTAGAAGGTATACTCTCAACCTCAAACATCTCAGCAGGATGACTTCCTACACCTCAGACATAGTCAGCAAGAGACAGCAGATAAAGACGCCGATGTCACATAATCTAAGAGGAGGCCATGCAAATAATATGATAATCCATTTGTAGATATAGACAAAGTAAACATTCGCTGCTATAGGACGACCGTTTTTGAGTAATATATGGTAAGATTCTTGACAGTTAGGACTTTTATCTATACATGCAAATACAAATATGTCATTGACAAATAGAACATTGCATTTGCGTTCAAAAATTATTGAACTATATTCCATTTGTTAATGATAAATGATAACATCCTTGGCAGAGCCTCACATATTATCAATTTTCCTCAGCTCATTTAATAAATGCAATAATTAATGAACACTTATGTAAAAAAATCTCCATGGTTGAAATCTTAGAACATTCAGCCTTTCCTGCATACACTTTCTGCGGATATTCTATTAGCCCATATGGCCAGTATGCCAAAGGCATTCTCAACACATCGTCTGGCATGAGAAAGACGATAGTTGAAGACTCACTCTCTTGTTCCAGAAGCGCTGTAGCAAGGGGCTTCATCATCCACCTAAAGGATCGTAACAATACACATTTATCTGCATATGAAATCAGCCATTTGCAACTATCCGCAACGATCTTCGTGTACAGGTAAAAATATGCCTAGCGTTAGGTATCATTGCGTTGTTTTCATCCGCAGAACTTTTTTGATATTTTTCAAAATTTGGGCGCGGATGGAAAGGGCCTTGCGGTAAGTTGCGGATAAGTTTGTTTGTTTGTTTGTTTTGTTGCTTTACGTCCCAAGTCAACAGCTATGGTCATTGCGGGATGGTCAGTTCACCTAACCACACTTTTTCCTGGGCAGGCTTGAACAAGCGGTTAACCAGTATTTCGTGCACATATTTTCGCTTGTAACTGACAACAACCCTTCTTGAATGATTCAGCGGAAGGGAGGAGAATGACCGTAGAAATCATTTCATGATCAATCTCCACGAAAGTATGGGACCGGACTATTACATACTCTGCGGAAGTGATATGTATCGTTACAGAATGAACGGATAGTTGGGGACGGGCTTTACATACCATCTGCAGAGTCCGTAAGTGTGTGTGTGACTGAGGCATTACCATTGGTTTTCTTAGAGAGTGTGGGGTTTTGGGATGGCGTGCCATCGAATGTGTTCTAGTTTGGTTTCTAGTTTTGGTATTTCCTGTCTAACAGTCTAACTGCCTGACAAAAAATCCAAAATCATATTTTAATTTGTGAAAAGGAAATTAGTAATAGATCCATAAAAGCACCTGAATTTACCGAGTGACTTGCATTGTACTTTTCAGAAAAAACTTAATTAGGTCGACCAAGTGTCTCCATGATCCAAAACGAATATAAGTCAGCAAAAAGAGTGACTTCAAGACGAAATTAGAGTATTTTTTTGTTTTGTTAACTGTTTATATATGATATTTTGAAAATTTTAGACCTAAATTATTGTTTCTTTAATTAAATTGTTACTATCCTGTTTTTCCGCATTTTTTTATTCGCTGTATTAACTCTCGCTTTGATTTGTCTGATTTTTGGACATTCTTATACTCGTAGCCAGCTAACATTCCGTTTCACCATGGGGATTGACCGGAAGGACCGAATTGACAAGAAGCAAGCATAATTTTAATGCAACAAAGCAATAAAATACACACTGCAACACGGTGGGAGACTGGAAATTTTTTTCGAAGTCCACTTGTCCCATGGGGCGAGTGCCATAAAATTTTTACTCGTCCTTACATGATTCTGCTTAACCTACATCAAATTGCCACAGAATATTTTAAAACCAAAAATCTGACCAAATACATGTAGTCAGTTTTTACCGTTCATTTAATACTAAAGAGAGGGTAATAGAACATGGGCGGATCCAGAAATTTTGGTCAGGGGGTGTCCAGGTCCATCTGTCATAAAAAAGCTGATGTTTTTTAATTGTTTTTATTTTAGTCCTCAACATATTTTTTTATAGAAGTCCAATGGTTTATTTCAAAGAAAACTATTATTTCCCAAGTTTCCAGAAGGGGTCCAACATTTTTTTTGTTATTTATATCTGTTTTATGTCTTCCAATCAAATAGTACAATTGGGTCCAACATTTTACAGTGGGTGGGGGTAGGGGGGGTCCCATTGCTTATTCCCTATAGATTCTATAGTATAGAAACCCAAATCACTTGTGATTTTCCAGGGGGAGGGGGTCCAGGCCCCCTGTCCCCCACCCTCTAGATCAGCACATGTACAAAGTATTTAAATAAGTAATATTAAAACAGTGATGAATATTTGTTAAGGAAATTTATGGCAAATTCGGCAAAATAAAGCATTTGCTGCCTCACGGAATTCCATCCTGCTCTCCTGTGGTCAAAACCTTTCGAAACTTGGTGCCTTTTAGTCCTGCGTTTACTCTTGCTTGTTCAGCACCTTCGACCAGCTTGCTTTAACGTTTTTTCACTATCCCCACCACCATGTTTTGGCCCAAAGTTGCTGTCATCGGCTCCTTTAGAGTCTTTGTTCCGTTTGAAAAACAAGCAAATGTCTGTTTTTTCCAATATTTATTCCTGGGGGGGGGGGGGGGGGGGGGGGGGGGGGGGGGGGCGATTACCCGACTGGTTTAAATTTTCCTATAGAAAATACACTAGAGTCTACCGATATTGAATATCGAGTGTGATACACAGTCTCGTTCTGGGGGAAAGCGTTGCTATTAACAACCGTAGTTTAAAAATTCGGTTTACTGACTTTAACGAATCAATTATGATAGAGGTTTCCAGATAAATCATTATCATATCATAATTGGATTTTTTTTGATTAAACTGCAGGTGAAGGAGCATGATTCACATCAGTGGGCCCACTTCCAGGTAACTGGCTAGCTGCACACATAGCAGATCTCACACCTGATCTCCAGGTGCTCCTTTTTTGAGGATCAACTGTCGCAAGCATCCACTAATGGTAGTCTTTCTCCATCAGTTTCTTCCATGTTAGCTTGGGCCTCCCTGCCCCCTCCCCCCAACCCCCCCCCCCCCCCCCCCCTGCCATCAACCTGTATATCACATGCTGTTCTGACTGCACCACTAGAACGCTCCACTTGCTCAAACCAGCTAGACTTCTCTCTCTCAAAATGAGGTCCTCCAGCTCAAGCTTTGCCAGTAGCTCGTTTGACCATATCCTCTGGCTTGATACTGCAGATCTGTCTGATCATGGCCCTAAAATTGCGTAGCAAATGCTGCTGGTTCATCTTGGTCAGTGGCAAGTTTCACTGTGATAAAATAAATCATATTCCTTTGTGTATATGACTATTTCCTGTTTCTTCGGCACAGACCACAAATTCTTCATTTTCTAAAAAGCAATTTTCACTCGCCCTGTAGGACGAGTAGATTAAAAAGTTTACTTGTCAACGAGTATTTCCACGAGTAGAATTTTCCAGCCATGAGTGGCTATCAATAGTAATTTTCAGAATCACTGTGAAACGATAACCTGTCTCATCCCATCTTGCTCTGTCATTCTCTTAAACAGTGATATGTCACATCTGATCGGGGGCTTTACGCACTCTGTGAATACACAGGTAATTCTCCATTATCCCTACGCATTTTGGTGAATTTTTAACTTGCAATATCTTTAAAATAAATGCAAATTTTCAGCATCTATTTAGAAGATGATTTCCTTTGGATATAGCAAGTGTTTATAAAATAATTGGACATATTAATGGATATATTATTGATAAAAAATTCTTGATTTTGAATGTTTTTAATAAGCGTCTGCATTGTGTTCACAGTCTGACACGGAGTAAATCTGCGGAGCTCTTCAACATGAAATTAGATAAAGTCCAAATACCCAGATGTAGAGCTGCAACAATTCACTGAAATCGTATTTTATCGCAATACGTTTTCTGACGATACGCGTATTGTATCGTGAGGTCATCTCACGATACGCTAACAATACAGCACTTGGTGTTATACATTAGAAATGAATTTTAAAAACGTATGTTTTTGTACAAAAGGAATGTTACCATTTTCCCTTTTAATTGTTCTGCTTTGATCAGATATCCCTTTTCTATGCTAAATTCTTGAATTATCCTGTTTTGAAACAGTGCAGGACAAGATCAGCTGGCTTTTGCGAATCCAGCTGATCTTCATCTATACATTTTTTGGCTCTGCTAGTAAATACATGCTAATAATTGAACTATTTTAAAAGAATTTGATAAAAACTGGGGAACAGTGTAGTATATAAAAACATCCAGCATGACAAGGGTTAATATTCGAGTATTTACTTCTCCTATTTGTTGTAAATCTATGTTATTTCTAAGGTTCTAAAGTTGTCAAAAATGTATCGCGATATGTATTGTATCGTGAGGCAAATATCATGATACGTATCGTATCGTGAGGTAACTGTATTGTTGCAGCCCTACCCAGATGACTGAACAACAAAATTGGACTCTCAGTGTCAATTGAGCTTGACACACAGGGGTCAATCTGTGACACTCTATGTCACGTCCTCAGTGGAGCAAGACAAATTAGATTCGAGAAACTCGAAAGGATAGTGTTAAGTGACAAAACAACTGCATTTCTAGGAGATGTGAAACTTTCTGTTAGTACAGGACTTTTTCGCGCTTCTGAATGATAATTGGGGTCGTGGACTTCGGTTTGTGCGCATGCGTCGTGTGAACTAACGTCTTTTCTTTATCTCGGAAGAAAAATATTCTTTATTTCCAGTTCTAAACAGTTTCTAAACAGTTTTCTGACATCAAATCATGTTTAATACCTTTGGCTAAGTATATTGCAATTCATACGCTTTTTATTTCAGGCGAATGTCCGCAGCTTGGACCCCAAATCGGTAAATCAAAATTGCGCAATATTTGTTAAAAACATAAGCGGCCATATTGGTTTTCCATTATTACACACGATGTAGGTGGCTTGAAAGAGTTTTGACATATATGAAACAGGTAAAATTCCATTTGTATTTATACTTATCCTGCCTTGCATAGGATATTTCCTAATGTCCGCCAATGACTCTGACCCAGCACCATGCGGTGCATGTGGCTTAGAAGTCACTGACACCGGTATCCTTTGTGATACATGTTCTCAATGGTATCACCCTATTTGCGAAAATATGGGTGACGATTCGTACAATTTCCATATTATGAATCCTGACTTCTCGTGGGTGTGCCAAACATGCGGAGCTCCAAACCACTCTGTCTTATCACTAGGAAACAACCTAGCTTCTTTTGAATCTTACAACAGTTTCAGCTCATTGTCTGATTCGGCCAGCCGGCCGTCGGAACTTTCTGCTGAGCACACAACCGTCAGTCACAAAAACCTTCGCTATGCAACCCTGAAAGTCCTCAACATAAATGCCCGTTCAATTAAAGCCCAAAACAAGCTTGATCAGTTTCATGCTATGCTTGACCAGTGGTTACCCGACATTGTGATATGCACTGAGTCCTGGCTAACTCCTGACATCTATGATGCTGAGATTATCCCAAACAGCCTGGGTTATACCATGTTTTAGGCGGGATAGGGGGTCCAGGGGAGGAGGTGTTTTCATCCTTGTACGAAATTTGTACATTGCAAATAGGGTACAGGAATGGGAAACAGACTGTGAAATACTGTGGATTAAGTTACAACTTGCAGGGTCTGTCCCCCTCCACATTGCTGCCTATTATAAACCAAGTGAGTCAGACACAAAGAGTTCTGAAGAGTTTAAAAGGTCAATTGCAATGGTGTCAACGGTAAAGAGCCACACATGGGTATTGGGAGATTTTAACTTCCCGAAATTTTGCTGGGCGGATAATGTCCCCACCATTTCCCCTGACTGTAAGTACACACACCAGTATGAGGAGTTCATCGACCTCTTAAATGAGTTCAGCCTCACACAGTTAGTGACCCAACCAACAAGGTATGAAAACATATTAGACCTCTTTCTTATAGATAATCCAACCCTAGTGAAATCCGTAGACATCAAACCAGGAATAGCAGACCACGATGCTGTGCTGTCCGAGGTCTATATAAAACCTCAGGTAAGCAAGCAGAAACCAAGATTGATGTTTATGTACAAGAAAGCTGACTGGGAGGGACTTGAGAGCCATATGCATCTTTTCCAGGAGTCCTTTTTAGCCTCTCATGAAGGTAAGTCGATCAACTCACTCTGGGAAGAATTCAAGGGAGCTCTACATTCTGGAATTGAGAAGCACGTCCCACAGCATACAATAAGTGCAAAGCCGTCACTACCATGGATGACCCAAGAAATTAAACAAACTATTCGGAAGAGAGACAGTTTGTATGACAAATACAAGAGGCTAAGGCGCCCTACAGACAGGTGTGCTTTTCTTGAGGCAAAGCATTTGGTAAAACAAAAACTCAAGCAAGCTCATGACAGGTACATTGAGGAAATCCTGGGCCTTACTAATAGCCTAGAACAGCCTAAACCAAATTGCCAGTCAAGCCCTGAACCTCACAAAAGCACACTTGCCTCCAAAAAGCTGTTCTCCCTTCTGAAGAATTCTAAGCAGGACTCCAAAGGCATTGCTCCCCTCAAGAAGGATGGTAAGTTGCACTCAAATACTGTGGACAAGGCAAACGTCCTGAACCAACAGTTTCAGTCAGTATTCACACCAAAGTGTCCGTTGAAACTGAGCCAGTTAGCTTCCATGGCTGTGCAGGACCTCTCTGACAGTGGTACAATTGATCCATCACAAATACCAGGTGAGTGTCTTAATACTACACCCCACATGGAAAGTATCACTGTCTCAACAAATGGCATTGCCAAACTATTGAAGGACCTAAATCCCCATAAAGCAGCAGGACCCGATCAGATAAAGCCGCTTGTCCTCCAAAAACTCCGTGATGTGATAGCTCCTATTCTTCAGGTAATTTTTCAAAGGTCCCTAGACACAGGTAGAGTACCAAAGGACTGGAGCACAGCCTTTGTATGTCCACTTTTCAAAAAAGGAGACACCAGTCTTGCATCAAACTACAGACCTATCTCATTAACCAGTATTCTATGCAAAGTGCTTGAGCATGTTGTTACCACAAACATAGTCTCCCACATGGACAAGTATAATTTGCTGTATGATCTCCAGCACGGCTTTCGCAGCAAACGATCTTGCGAAACACAACTGGTCACACTCATAGAAGACTTGATGCGGAACTCCATAGCAGGTAATCAAACTGACCTTGTCCTACTCGACTTTTCGAAGGCGTTTGATAAGGTAAGCCACCAGAAATTACTGCTCAAACTCCACAGATATGGCATTAGAGGCCCCACCCTTAAATGGATCCAGGCATTTTTATCTGATCGGACCCAGACAGTAGTTATTGATAATGAAAAGTCCGCCACTGTACCAGTCACATCCGGGGTCCCACAAGGCTCTGTCCTCGGTCCCATCCTCTTTCTCATTTATATAAATGATCTCCCTGATAAAACAAGGTCAAAGGTACGGTTGTTTGCAGATGACACGGCCATTTACTTGGCAGTCTCGAACTTAGAAGATGCTCAGATTCTGCAGCAGGACCTTGATCACCTCCATCTATGGGAGCTGGACTGGGATATGGAGTTCAATCCAAGTAAATGTGTTGTAATACATATAACAAGATCTAGAACTCCAGTCCCAAGCCAGTACCTGCTGCATGGCCAAGTACTGGAATCGGTTGCAGGCTCCAAGTACCTGGGCGTGGAAATCAGCAGCAACCTATCCTTCAACGGCCACATTCAGAATATAACTACCTCGGCAAGTCGGTCCCTTGGCTTCCTCAAGAGAAACATAAGGTCCAGAAATCCAGAATTAAGGGAAATGGCATACAAAACTCTTGTTCGTCCATTAGTGGAGTATTCATCATCAGTCTGGAGCCCCTACACCAAAAGTAATATTACCAGCTGTGGACCCGGTTCAAAGACAAGATCATATCAGGAATGGAGAAGTATGTTACAAGTAAACTATTGAAAGGTACCAAACACAGGAAGCCCTGGGCAACTAAAAGAGTGGAGGCACTGCAAAGTAAACAGAAGAAGTTGTTCACAAAGAAGAAAAAGACTAAAAGCAGTAAAACAGAGCGAGCATACAGAGCAGCGAAAGCAGCAGCCCAGCGGGAAGAAAGAAAAGCATACTGGAACTACATCGACAACCTGATAGAAATAGGAGATGATGACGGGAAAACTCCAAAACAGAAGCGATTCTGGAGCTTCATCAGAAATACCAGGAAAGACAATACTGGGATCTCTCCTCTCAAAGAGAATGGAAGGCTTTTCTCCGGAGCTAAGGACAAAGCAGACATTCTTGGACGGCAGTACGAATCTGTATACACCCATGAAGATGTTTCAAGTATTCCTGAACCAGTCGGAGAACCCTATCCACCAATGAAAGAGCTCCAGATATCAGTTGAGGGTGTCACAAAACTACTACGGAAAGTAAACCCAAACAAGGCGAGTGGCCCAGACTCCATCCCGGCAAGAATCCTGAAAGAACTGGCAGATGAAATTGCTCCCCTGTTAACCATAATCTTCAACAAAAGTCTGGAGCAGGGCGAGGTACCAACTGATTGGAGGAAGGCAAATGTCACCGCCATTTACAAGAAAGGGAACAAGTACGAGCCAAGTAATTACCGGCCTGTGTCACTCACATCGCTCTGCTGCAAGCTTCAAGAACATATACTCGTCAGCAACGTCCTGTCTCATCTTGAAGAACATGCTATCCTTACAGACTGCCAGCATGGATTTCGTGCCCGTAGAAGCTGTGAGACACAACTTATTGGACTCTACCATGACCTAGCCCAATCCCTGGACAAGAAGAAACAGACAGACCTGGCCATCCTTGACTTTTCAAAGGCCTTCGACAGGGTACCCCATCAGCGCCTCCTGAAGAAACTTAAACACTATGGCGTCCAAGGCAACACTCACAAGTGGATAGAGTCATTCCTGTCAGGCCGTACACAACAAGTTGTCATCGAGGGTGAAGCATCTTACAGTGCACCTGTGGTCAGCGGGGTCCCCCAGGGTACAGTCCTTGGTCCACTGCTCTTCTTCATTTTCATAAATGATCTGCCCGAGCACATCCAGTCAAAGACACGTCTGTTTGCAGATGATTGTATCGTATACAGGGAAATCAACAGCAAAGCAGACTGCGAGATCCTTCAAGAAGACCTTCATGCCCTTGAAAGATGGGAATCAACCTGGGCTATGGAATTTCACCCAGCCAAGTGTAGCGTGATGAGAGTAGCCACCTCCAGAGATCCGCTCATGCTGTCATATAAGCTGAAAGGACACCAATTGCAGGCCGAGACCACCTCTAAATACAGTACAGGCATCGCAATGTTACTATCATACGTGTTCTGTCGCGATGCGACGCGTAGCGCGAAAAAAATTACCCCCCACGCCAATCCCGCGCTAAACCCTCGCAATTCCGCGCTAAACCCTCGCTATTCCCGCGCTGAAATCTCGCTCATGTCCGCGCCCGCGTCGCGACGTGCAGATACGACGTGGCCTCCCTCAGTCATTGATCACGGTCACGCACGATTACCTGTGTGTAGAAATAAATCACTATTCAGTCAGAATGATGAGTGTACAGGCGCTATTAAAAAAAATATTGTCAGGCTTGTTAAAACAGCAATTGAAGATTATTAAGTATTCTTCTTACCATGAAATAAATCCATTGTTGATCCACAATTATCTTATTTGTTATTAATACCTCTGACATCAACATTTCTCACCAATCTGTAGTCCAAGCGTAATTATCATTAAATAGTCGTTCACACTTTCATGTGTCTTGATTTTTTTCAGCACATTCAATTAATTTTTTTCTAAAGAATAACATCAACATGCATAAATTTTCAATGTGTTCTGAAATAAATGCTAAAGACCTGATGACCATATGATGAAGGTTCAGCTCTCGTGTACATTGTGTAGTGTCAAAATGCACATGTTATCAAAAACAAAACTGTGCTGTGACGGTGAAATAGTGAACAACAATTACAAATAATCTTACCATGACATGACTTACAAATGAATCAACAATTTTTTTTCCCCAAAATTTTATTTTACCAGTCCAAATAATCACGCTAGATTTCGCATTTGATGATAACATATTTCTACTTTTTTTCAAATGAAATATATTCTGCGAAATCATGTTGCAAGTTCTCAATAGAATCACCTTGGTAAGATGATTCTAACGGGTACACACAACGTGTTATGAAATTGCGCTTACCATAATTACAGTGTAGCCCTATTTGACTGACCAACAAAAGCACATATCATGTATACATTGTCTTCGTGACAAAATGCACAAGTTTATCAAAACAAAATATGCATGCTCTGTCATTGTATCTCGCCAAGGTCTGCACTGACGCTATTATCGACAAATTTTGACAAAACGTCTATCCATGAAAAATAATGAAACATCACGTTTTCAGTTATTTTGTTGTTACAATGAAAACGAACGGTGTCTTTAGTAAGTTTGTTGGTAGATTTTTCATGGTCTGTAACGGTCCATTCTGGTTTTCTGCTGTGCTTTGGTAAAGAAACGTACGATTACCTTATATACCTTCACATGTACATATTACGCAGCATACATTTACGTTGTGTTTTTACTACATGTATTAAAAGATTTGGCGGTTCGCACTTTATACTCTCCCAAAATAAGAACTCACTTTCGCTCGCTCAACACCTGCGAGAATGCGCAGTCCCTTCGCAAGCTGCATGCTGACTTCGACTTCTAGTTAAAGAGAAAGTCAGATATTACAGTCAGCCAAAATTGAAACAGCGAGACATCTCGTATGATCAGATTATAAGACTATATGCTTTGTTAAGAAGAGGAAAGCTTTAGGTTTGAACCCATAAGAATTGATGGATTGGCTCAAAACATTGTGTCCGAGATCCAGTTTGTAGCCTCTGTTTCCACTAAATATTTGAAGCGCAAAATTTACTCAGTAATTAAGTCAAGACTTAAAAACTTCACAAACCCATTTTAGCTCAGCTGAGAGCGCCTTTTTATCGCATGCTGATTAATTTTTCAAAATTAACTTTTTCGAAAATTTCTATAAGGTTTAACATCAGAGTGTCAAACAGTTTGGGTACAGCTCAGGCCCGACCTTTTGTCCGGCCTGGTCTGGTTCCAATCTGTTTGCAAAAGTTATCAATAGACGACACTAGTAGGCAAATCTTGGTTTTACTGCACAGGCATTTGCGCAATCTCGCAAGAGCCTTTTCTACTTGCATGCTTAGACTGACCGCGTTCGCTGTTGTTTTTAATATTGCATATGCCAGCAACCATGCTCCCTGGCGTAATGCTCAAGCAAGAGCGAGGCCAGTACAAAAATAGAACCAAAGCTGAACAAGCAGTCTCGCCAGAGCCCTATTAAAAGCCCCTTGCAACTCACATTCATTCCGTACACGTAGACACGCAATCGACGTTGGCTTTTATTGCATATTCGAGCAACAAAAGCTCAGACGACTCTGCGCATTTGCGCAAATGCGCAGTCTGGCCAGGGCCTTTGCTATTCGCATTCAAAACATAAGTACATTTAGAAGACGTTGACGCGCAACCAACGTTGGTCTTTATTGCATGTGCGAGCAACAAAAACTCAAACGAGTCTGCGGTCTCGCTACATTCTAAACATTTAGAAGACGCAGACACAAAGTCGACGTCGTTTTTTTCTGCAAAAGCTCAGACGTCTGCGGATTTGCGCAGGCTGGACGGAGAGCCATATAGCTACTCAGTACATTTAATAGACTTAGACACGCAATTGACGTTGGTCTTTATTGCATATGCGAGCAGCAGCAGCGCAGACGAGTGTGTGCATATGTGCAGTCTAGCCCGGGCCTTTTCTACTTGTGTATGAAATAAAAGTACATTTAGGAAGGCATGAAGACCAGAGACCAAACATGTATTCAAAATATGGGGCTCGACGCGAGAACACCTGGTTTTGTTGCATGCGAACAACAAAGGCGCAGACCAGCCTGCGCATCTGATCAGCGTCATTGATATTCACTCTCTGGAAATTATAATAGCTTTATACACCTGCAACATTGAAACTTTCAAGATACTAGCCAGTCACTGTACAAAATATGATAAAAAAATATTTTGATGATAATGCCCAAACCACATGCACATCTTCAGAGCATGAACAAAAACATCTGCAAAGTCCCGAAAGATCGGAATCGAATTGTAGGTGTTGCGCTCACAAAGTAACTTCTCATTGTATCTAGTGACGAAGTTCACAAGTTGAAAAAAGTGAAAAATAATGTCCAAACCTCATGCTCATCTTTAGACCATGAACAAAACACCTACAAAATTTCAAAACGATCGAACTAAAACTGTGAGGAGTTGCGCTCACAAAATACCTCCCTCATTGCGTCTACGGACAGATGGACGAACTCACTTTATTAGTCTCCTTCGACATAAAAACAATTGAAGAAATCTCCTTACCGTGAAATTATTTACTAATTATTCCACTTTAAAATATGATATCCATGATTAGTTACATGTCTCATTAGACAAATTGACACCTGATGCAAGCTAAATGCACTAATTAACTCTTCACATGCCAGTGATGCCAGCTGATAACCTTATAGATTGTAGCAAACCCACTGAATCCAGATCAGGCCTGTCGGGAGTTCCTTAAGTAAATTTACAAAGATTCGACAGGCCACAAAAAAAACGTGCAAAATTATCCTAGCTAGCAATAGGTACATGTAGCAGCACATGTGATGATATTTAAACCATAATTTTCCTTTTCTTACATACCTACACTAGTTTGAGAACTCGTTAGAATGGCACATCCAATGCGATTCTAGTAACGAATACCACCAACATGCGTGGATCCAGAGGGGGGGGCAGGGGATCCGGACCCCCTGGAAAATTACAAAAATATAGGGTTCCTTAGCAATACTGGCCCGGATCCCCTTAAAATCACAAAGCTACAAAGCCAGCATTAAATGTTGGGCCATCAACGGCCCGCTAGCGAAACGCCATTTAAATGGCGTTTCGCTGGCGGGCCTTTAATGGCCCGCTAATAATGGTATTTGAATCCTTCCTCCCCTCAAACAAAAAAAAACAAATAAAAAACGTTGTCAAAGTTGGACCCCCTCTGGATCCGCGCATGACAAACATGCATTCAGAAAAAAACACTGGAGATCCACTGACATGTGATGTACCTCTCAGTTGACATCTGCACGTGAAAACGAAAAGCTGCCAAATTTCGAGCTTCGACACGAACGAATGTTTTGAGTGTGATTCCAGTTCAAACATGTGTTTTTGGTGCTCAAAAGAACCGTCTCATCGGAACGGCGAGACGGTTCTTTTGAGTAACCAAGACAAATGTTTGTTAAGAAACCAAGTTATATGTCAATTACGCATTCTCATTATCTGGAGGTCTGATAATTTACAATGGAGATATTGCAATGGAGACAGCAGCGAACCGTTTGTCGTTGTACTTCGAAGCTCATTGTTTAAAATTCTGAAATATTTTTAGGCAATTCGTAGACGTGCTATGTTGTCGTTTGGTGTACTGGTCGAAGACTTGCTCGGGAAATTTATGTATATTTCGCAGTTCCGACGTTATGCGCAGCTATCTAGTGGGACTAGAGACATTTTGTTATTACCTCCCCTTCACACACGTCAACCTCAATGAGACGACGTACATCGAATATTTTAAACACCCTGTTTCAAGGTCAAAATAGAGCAGAAGTTTATTTCAGTCCGTGCATCTGCGCTGTCTGATGTGAACCCCCGTTTGTAGATGTGCCGCAAAGACGAATACTTATTGTTTAAAAGTCGTGTAACGACGTCAAATCATTCTAATTTTGTTTTCCGTAAGACTTTAACTGAAAAAAATGCCTCTGAAAATGTAATCTGCTTCAGTCGTCTGCTGCATATGTTGACTAATGTAGGCCTAAGTATAGAGACAAACAGTGTGGACCCAATAGGCATAACAAGTGACATCTCCAAACACGTTGGACCCATATTCGGCCCGACGAAAAGTCGGGCATTAGGCCGACGCAAAGTCGGGCCCGATCTGGATCCAAGCTGTTTGTAACTTTTATGGAATTCCTAAAATCATCAGACGAGACTGTCCGTTATTCAATCACTGTATTTTGTCACGTATGTCATTTTATACACAAGGGCGATTTCGGCTTTGAAGTTTGAAGCCTTTGGAGTTTGAAGCCGACAAAGAATATTTCAACTTTTGACATCTAAGGTCATGCCAAACTTATTTCTGCATTTTGTGGGCACTCATAAGTAAAGCCTCTCCAAGGCGATTCTATCGAGCATACTCAACAAGAGGAACTCGGAGGCACATCGGATAGGCGGCAATCTAAAACGTTAATACGATCCACGAACGTAGATAAAAATCGTTAGCAACAGAGAGTTAGATTGCAATTTGTCGCTAGAATGGCGACAAATGGCAATCGAAAACACTGTTTCTAACGATTTTTGATAGGTGCTCATGCGCGGAGTCAGAGGGGGTCCAACTTTGACAACTATTTTTTTAGTTGATGAGGGGAGAAGAGACAATAAGCGGGCCACCATCGGGCCGATGTAGAACCAACATTGAATGCTGGCTTCGTACATTTGTAGCTTTTTGATTTTTCAGGGATCCGGACCAGTATTGCTTTGAAACCCTATCAAGGGGGGAGGGGCGGGGTCCAGACCCCATGTCGTCCCTCGATCTGTATCCGCCTATGGCGTTGGTCAATTGTTAAGAACGTTTTCGATTGCCGCCTGTCCGGTGTTGGAGGGTACACACAATTTGGTCGTTGTATATGACCGTCAAATTGGAAAATTAGTGAAAAAGTTAGTGAATCGAAATTACGGATTTAATTAGTAATAAAAAAAGCATTTCCAGGTAAGACACCAACATCTATCACATTAGGCAACGAAATGACGTACAACTGTTGATCCTGGAATTATCGTCGGGGTGGGGAGGGGGGGGGGGTCAAGGTCAAACTGACAAAAAGGTTCTGACATTTTTATATGTATTTTAGTCCAACTAATAGTTTTCAGATGGGTTCAAATGGTGTACTACAAGAGAACTACTGTTTCTAAGGTTACAGGGGGCGGGGTCCAATATTTTCCAGGAGATGTCCAATTCTACCAGGAGGAGGGGGGCAATTGCTAATTCCAACGGAAATCTATAGGACTCGTGATTTTCCAGTGTGGTCTGGACCACCCCCCCCATCACGGATCCGCGCAAAACCCTCTCCCCACGTCGGACAACGCATAATATAACACAATTGCAACAGATAAGGCTCAGATGAGCTGCGCACTCGCGCAATTGTACGGATATAGAATTTTGGCGGATATAAAAATTTTGGTGCACAACTCCAAAAAGGGGGATGTTTTGAAAATGTTAAGATTCCGCTAGTCACTGTAGCTGAACTGACTCGTTTTGAGAACTTCGAAGATAAGTTTTCTCACGTTTTTTGTTTCTAGTCCAAAGCATGTATTTTGGGTACTCAAAAGAACCGTCTCGACGAGAGCGTTCTTTTGAGCGCCCAAAACACATGAACTAATGGATGCTGTATAAGGTAAGATACTCCAATTTTTAGGGTTCGCATTCAGTTTTTTTATCTTCGGACATATCTAGCGAATTTGGCCTTTCAATGAAACGAAGATATGAACGATAATAACTGAATTTATAAGTCTCACTATAAGAATGCATATATAATAACAATCTATGAATTAAAAAACGGCTTTTAATGATTTTAAAGAGGAGTTTGTTAACAGAATTAGAGAAAAATAAAAAAAAGAAAATAAAGATTCTCAGAAAGGCAATAATTTTTTGGGGATAGGGTCTGTTATGGGTGGGTAGGTAGGAGCACGTCAAACCAACATTTTATTTAAGGTCGGCCTATTTAGATTGCTCCAGCGCTCGCTTCGCACAATCAATAAAAACACCATTGTCTACTAAATGTTCTGACGAGACTGCGCATTCGTTGCTCGCACATACAATAAACACACCGTCCACCTTCTTATAGTTATGTTTTGAATGTGAGGAGCTAAGGCTCTAACGAGACTGCGCATTTGCACAGACTCGCCTGAGCTTTTGTTGCTCGCACATGCAATTAGAAACTCACTTACGATTGCATGTCATGTACTTATGTTTCTTGCTGAGTAGCACAGGCTAGGCGAGGCATATGCACTCGATCAGTTCGCCTTATTTTTTATTGACGTACGTATTTTAAAACGTATACCCAATTATGTAATCACCAGCATGCGCAGATTCAGAGTGGGGGATATCCGGACCCCTTGAAAAATCACAAAATATAAGGTTTCTATCAGCAATACTGGATCCCCAGAAACATCACAAATTTACCAAGTCAGCATTCGATGATGGCCCGCTTCAATGGTCAATGGCGTAGCCAGAACGCTGAAAAAGTTACGCACGTCAAATGGCGACTACTGTAACAAGCAATGATTCTCTACAATTAAAGAGCAGTTCCTTGGGTATGGAAAATCATTTTACCACATTAGGTGAACTCCCTTGAGTGTTAATTTTTTTTATTACGCACGTGCGTTGATTGTGTAATGAGTGCTACGCCAATGGTGGTATTTAGATCCTCTCCTGTCATCAACTAAAAAACGTTGTCAGACTTGCAAAACTTTCTGGATCCGCGAATGACCAGTGCGCTATATGTGCGCTTCGTCACGTAGACAATCATATTTTATACACGCTGGCGCAGCAGCACATTTGCAAAAGAGCCCATTATTTGTGAGCTCGTGTCTACAAGGAGTTCACTGGGGGAGGGGGGGGGGGGGCTATCAGATGGTATGAAAAAAATACAAATTATGCGTTAGAAGATTAATTTTAAGTGAGAAGGCTTTTATAAATGGACTATTAGTTAATTGCTTGAAGGTAAGATAAATACTTTTATTTACATCCACGCAGTCTGAGCGCAATTGTTTTCGATTTAAGTGAAAGGGTCATATCTAGACTTGCTATGGGCGAGCATAAGTAACTCAGCAGGCTGGTTTTATCATAACCGTTTTTTTTTAAATTTGATATTTCTTGTGAAGTTTAATCAATTCAACACCAATTTCTTTGTAATCCATTCTTCATTTAGTACCTAAAGCGATTCAATCGAAAAACATAAAAAGATATTAAGGGGAAAGTTAAGGAGAAGAAAGCAACTAAAACAACCAAATACATCCAGTGCAATTTTATTTCGTTGCTCGTTTTTTGTACACACGGTTAATGTACATGTACGTACACACTTCAAAGTAGCTCATCAGTGAGGCGTGAACTTATAACCTTTTCCGCGACAGAGCCATTCAGATAAACTTGCCCTGCGTCGCGACACACGCTATCTCGCGACACGTCGCGGGTGCTACCCCACGACGTGCCCGCGCTGATCACTCGACGAGTCCGCGCTATCCCCTCGCTAAACCCGCGACAAAATGTCACGTGACCATCGCGATTTCATCGCGAATCAACTCGCTAGGTCGCATTTGATAGTAACATTGCGATACCTGTACTGTACCTAGGTGTTGATCTATCAAATAACCTTGATTGGAAACCTCATATCGATAGGATCGTAAAAAAATCCAACAGCATGCTCGGCTTCCTGAGACGTAAACTCAGAATCGGCAGCCAAGAAACAAAAACAATGGCTTACATGACGATGGTGCGCTCCAACCTCGAATATTGCGCCACAGTGTGGAATCCATATAAAAAGGATCACATACACAAACTGGAAATGGTTCAAAGACGTGCGGCACGATATGTAACCAACAGATTCCATAACACCAGCTCTGTCACAGACATGTTAGACCACCTCCAATGGGAAACTCTTGAGGCCAGAAGGTGCAAGCTACAGCTTACTATGTTCTACAAGATAGTAAACAACATCGTAGACATTGACAAGGACTTGTACCTTACACCGGCAACAGCAAAGACAAGAGCAAGCCACTCAAAGAAATACAGGCAGATCTCCACCACCCGCGACTGCTTCAAATACAGCTTTTTTCCTAGATCTATCCCTCTCTGGAACAAGCTCCCAGCATCTACTGCTGAGGCCTCTGACTTGGTACTCTTCAAGCAGGGGCTCTCTAACCTCACATTCTAAACATCAGTAGGGCCCAAGTTGCTAAGTAGCTATGAGGAAGGATGGAGCTGTGCCGGTCTTAGCCCCCAGGGTAGCCGGATTGGTCTATTCAGAGTGGTGAAAATGCAACTGGAAAAACTTTATTCCTTCTCCCTTTTCTATCATATTATTATTTATTTTATTTGTCCTAATTTAAGCTTATTTATTATTTTCTGTACTCCTTCATTATACTGTACATAACATCTTCCTGCCTTTATTCAATCTTTCTTTTCTTTTCTTGGTCACCCGACACATAATTGTCAAGGCTGACAGAGTGTCGTAAAGCATAGATGTAGATGTAGATGTAGAAATGGTTCAACGTAGAGCGGCCCGCTGGACTCTTAGTGAATACTCCCCATATGCAAGTGTGACACAGATGCTCCAATCCCTGGGCTGGCGGTCCCTTGAGCAGAGAAGGTCTGACTCCCGACTTTGCCTATTTTACAAGATCATATATGGTCTTGTAGCCATTGACATGCCTCCATATGTTGTACACCCATTGAGAACTCCCAGGAATTCACACACCCTTTGCTTCCGTCAAATTCAATCCACTGTAGATTACTACAAATACTCATTCTATCCCCTCTCAATCGTGCAATGGAACCGGCTGCCAGCACACATAGCACTTCTGCCCACCTTTGATTCATTTAAGAGGGCAGTGTGCACAGTCAGTCACCCAATGCCATAAATGTCAGCGTACTGTTTTTAAACTTTTTAGCCTATCACTGTCAGCCTGTTTCTGACTTTTAACATTTTAACCCTATCATCTTTTATTCCACTCCAACTAACAAATCTTATGGGAACTTTTTATTTTTAAAAGCATTTCTTCCACTAACACCGCACTGACGCGCACCTGCACGTAATCTCCGAGAGGGGGTGATGCAGTAGAGATAGAGATAGATAGATTTTCCAGGACTAATGAAAAGAAGTCGCTTTTTTGTCGCGAAAACCCATGACACTAACTTACACAATGTCTCTTTGTAACTGTATCATTACATCATCATCTTAAGCCTTAAGAAAATGTTGTTTTTACTTTATCTGACAAATTGTTTAACATACAGAGCTAAATACAGCTCAAAATGCTTTTAGTAGAAATATTGTACTTTAGCCTTCGTCGCTTATAACTCGAATGTGAGAAAAACGAACAGAATGTTTTTAGGGGGATAGCTATACACCGGAAGGAACATTCTTTCCGCGGAAGGTTCCTTCCGCGGAAGGAAGATTTTGTACGGAAGGAAGGCATATCAGAACCTATATTTTATGGTGATTAAGTTTATAAATTCAAACGTATTGTTGGAAAACCTAATTTTAGTGATCAATTCAAAAAGATAGTAAAACGTTATATAAGGGTTATCTATTGATGAGATGGTAGGGGCCTGATGCTTTGGCTGTTTGTCGGGCCCACCAGGGTTTACCTGTTGGATTTCTTTTGCTCCGGTATTCAGTTTAATTTACTGTTGAGTCCTTATCCTTGCTTTATCTCCTTGTTATATCTTGATTTATATGTTTTAGGAGATGATGCATTGATAAGTTAGGGGTCTTTCATGCAAACCAACTATCTATGTGTCTTGATCCACATCTGAATTAAGGGTGAGGTTGGCGCCGTTAAACCGGTTTAAGCCCTCCAGTAAAATATTTTACTGACCGTTCCAAGGCGGTACTTCTTTTGTGGATCTATTATGTTTTTGTTCTGTCTTGTGTTTGCTATGTTTTGTGCACGTCTGTTTATATGTGCTTTGTGGTCACCTGCTGGGAAAGGGCTGACCTCTTGGCTCTCGTTTGTGGTGTCTTCTGTGAGTTTGTCACTTTCCCATTGGTATCCTGGGTCAGGTGTGGTACTTGATTGTATCGATTCCTGATCTTTGCACCATTACTTACTTTTATTTGGATATAACTTGGATATCATGCAACAGTCTGCATGCCTAGTTTTAAACCCAATCACGGTTTATAGCTATGGTTCTCTCTTTAATTGCATGACGGTGGGTCAGGCCTCAGACTCCATGACGGCTCTGATGTAAAGCTTTAATCGGTGGGTTGGTGCCTGATGCTTATCTGTAGCTGGACCCACCGTGGCTCAACTTGAGGTTTTCTTTAGCTCTGACTATATGTGAGTCATGAGCCCTTTTCTTTGTTTCATCATGATGTGTTAATTTGATAAGAGTGTTTCTCCATGATGATACATTGCATTAGTTAGATGGCCTCCATGCGAGCTGAACATTTCATGTACTTCAACAACAGCAGAATCTAGGGCGAAGATTTGGTACCAGTAAAATGCATTTAAGCCCCCCCCCCCCCCCCCCGTGGCTTAGGCTGCTGTCTGTTCTAAGGTGGTGGTTCTGTTGTTGTTGACTTTTTGTTTATTGTTACTCCCATTGTTGGAGTCTGTAATTGTTCTATGTTTTGTTGTATGTTTCTTTATGTCCGTTCTAGTATTGCAATCATATTGATGGGGAAGAGAGAGCTGGTTGCTTTGCTTAATTTGTCGTCCTGGTGTCTCGTGATGGTTGAGTGGCTCTTCCTCGCGGTGCCAAGGGGTTGTCTGCAGTTTGTGATTGTGGTATTTCCTGATCATACTCACTTACTATTTAAATAAGTTTATTAGCAAGATAATTCTATAAAATCATGATTTATTATTAAAATAATGAATATTGAGATGCTTAGATGAAAAGTTGTGATGAAAATCAAAACTTGATGTCAACTTTGCTACCATTAAAAAATTGTCCGTGTGCTGAGTATAGTGGCATCGAAAATTTCAATACGAAAGGAAGAATATCTAGCTTGTTTTAAGCATGATAAGTCTAATAATGAAATAAAAAAATATGAAACATTTTAATTAAAAACTCAGTAATATCTTAACTTGATTTCACCTTTGGCAGTGATTAAAATTGTCCTTACGCGAAAGGAACCGATGCCTATATACGGAAGGAAGATTTATCTACGGAAGGAAGGTTTTTCTGCGGAAGGAAATTTTTTAATAAGTTTTTAGCACAATTTGTTTATATGAATAATGAATATTGAGATGTTTAGGTTAAAAATTGTATGTCTTGAGTTCATCTATGGCAGTGAAATTATTTTACCGTATACGAAAGCAACATTCCGACCAAAGGAAACTTTTAAAAGTACATTGTGAAAGCAAAGAATATACAGCCTGGTCAGACACAGCATTCTGTGTCGCCTGACCTGGTTCTGCACTGTTTGCATATGAGTCACCTCCAAACAATTCGTCAGCTTGTAACCTGGACCCAGAGCAGGCCCAATTGGGACAGGATTGTTTTTTCCTATGAAAGGAAGATTAACCTCGAAAGGAAATATTTCTTTGTGAAATGATACGACCTATCATGTTAGCCCACAGATAATGTTATCCATAGTTTCCAGCTGGCACCGCACAAGACTGAAATGATCTTGTGACTCATGGAGGTATGACTAGGTTTTGTTGCCTAACTGTTTTCATGTAGAGCAACCGTTTGCCAGCCTCTTTTTTTAACATACAGGGATTGTCCATACACGTATATGGCGAACATGTATAATCAAACCTAGTCTAGCTCCTAGACCTTGATGTTTTTTGTCAATTTTACTTTACTTTTCATACAGTAGTATTTGATCTCATATAGCTGGTCTCATCTCTTCTCTTTTACATCAATATCTTCACCTAGTCACAAATATTGCTATCATAGAGGAAAGAAGGAGAGTAAAGATATTTTTAATTTAAAATAAAATTATCATTTATTGAAAAACATATGATATCAGGCTAGTGGCTAGTCTAAATCAAACCCTGTTTGTTTGTTTTTTGTGTTTTTTTGTGTGTTTTTTATGCTACATATGTACATGATACTTTTCGCACATGTTTAAACGATCATGTTTCCTTTGCACAGCAAAATTACCATACTAATACTAATTACTGGCTGCTCTATAATGTGATGAAATGTACGTGTTTTGGTGCTAGAAGCCACAGCCTGGTCACTTGAGGTGGCCAGTTGTATCCGGAATCGTACAGTTTATGATCCCTATACTGTCGATTTGTTATACGTTATCGGTGCTAGTAGCCACAGCCTGATCAATTGAGATGACAAGTTTTATCCCGAATAGTAAAACAAATAACATGCAAGAGTCGATGCTAGAAGCCACAGCCTGGTCACTTGAGGTGGCCAGTTGTATCCCGACTTACAGAACAAGTTAAATTAGACCCTTGTCCTCTCGTTTGTGACGAATTATTCATCTAAGAGAAATATGTAACATACCGAAAGTGATCGAATAACATAATTTTGCAATTTAAGGATTTTTTCTTAAACAAATAATTCGTCTCGAGTGAAAATTCACCGATGTACTTATCTTGCTATGCAATAGAAACATGGCCTTTTTCATTAGTTGATTCATATTGCATGATGAGTGCGTAGATCCGGTCGGACTGCTCTGAGGGTCCCATCAGGGTCAACACGGTTTGGAAAACGATACCCTCCAAAAGCATGAATGAAAGTTAAAAAATCCTGAACTTTTGAAATTCAAATCTTAGTAAGCGTACATAACATTAAAATTTTCAAACGTGAATCGTCAAAATAAATCATAGAAAGCATAATTTCCCCAATATCTCAGCCTTATTCAGGATTTTGAGGCTGACTTTCGTTGGAAAGTCAGCCTCAAAATCCTGTATTCAGGAATAATCCTGTAAATGGTATGGACTCTGATGGGATGCCACATTGGTGACATTTCATTTGGATCTGCACTGTATGCATTGAGTTGACAGCGATTGTTAATTGTCTATAATAACATGAATAGTAAGTGAGTATGATCAGGAAATACCACAACCACAAACCGCAGACAACCCTGTGGCACCGCAAGGAAGAGCTGCTCAACCATCACGAGACACCAGGAAGACAAATTAAGCAAAATACCAGCTCTCTCTTCCCCATCAAGATGATTGCAATACTAGACTGGACATTAAGTAACGTACAACAAAACATAGAACAATTACAGACTCCCACAATGGGAGTAACCTTAAACAAAAGGTCAACAACAACAGAACCACAGTCTTAGAACGGACAGCAGCCTAAGCCACCGGGGGGCTTAAATGCATTTTACTGGTACCAAATCTTTGCCCTAGATTCTGCTGTTGTTGAAGTACAAGAAATGTTCAGCTCGCATGGAGGCCATCTAACTAATGCAATGTATCATAACGGAGAAACACTCTAATCAATTTAACACACCATGATGAAACAAAGAAATGGGCTCATGACTCACATATAGTCAGAGCTAAAGAAAACCTCAAGTTGAGCCACGGTGGGTCCAGCTACAGATAAGCATCAGGCACCAACCCACCGATTAAAGCTTTACATCAGAGCCGTCATAGAGTCTGAGGCTTGACCCACCTTCGTGCAATTAAAGAGGAAACTATAGCTATAAACCGTGACTGGGTTTAAAACCAGGCATGCAGACTGTCGTATGAAATCCAAGTTATATCCAACCCTTATATAACTAATATTGCTAGGCTTGAAATGGTTCAATGGCCCGATGGACCCTTAGTGAATACTCCCCATAAGCAAGTGTGGCACAGATGGGCCAATCCCTGGGCTGGCGGTCTCTTGAGCAGAGAAGGTCCGACTCCCGAGGTTGCATATTTTACAAGATTATATATGGCCTTGTAGCCACTTACATGCCTTCAAATGTTGTTATGGTGCGGCCGTGGGATTCGAACCCACGACCTCCCGCTCCGAAAGCGGACGCTCTACCAACTGAGCTATCGAGCATTTCTACCACTAACACCGCACTGACGTACACCTGCACGTGATCTCTGAGAAGGGGTGATGCAGTAGAGATAGATAGGTAGAGGTAAAAGTACGATAGTGTATATGCATGTTATGCATTAGTATTGCATGTGGGATGCTGTCATTCTGCATAAAAAGCCAATACTTGTAAATGCAGCACACTTGGTCCATTTATGAACATTCGGTTAATTTATGTCCGTGACTTTCAATAAACAGCCCCACAATCAGTTTCCAGTGACCTTCAGGTTGAACATAATCGGTAAATTTTGCATGTTTTCTCTGGTTTCTCAGCTTCCTTTTACATTTATGTTAAAGTAGTCTATGTCAGCTAAAGTGTGTACAATAGGCTTTGCTTGTATACAACGAAATTACCAATTGACAGTGGTTTTAGGATACAAAAATGGTCGAAGGGTCGGAAGCTTCGGTTCAGAACAGGAGCCATGACCGTTTCATCAGAACCAAAATGCATAGAATTAAAGAAACTGCACATGGAGCGAAGCATAAATTGGCCAATTACAAGAATGTATATTTTTATCTACATTTATTGAGACGTTCATATGTTTTTGTAACATCAGGTAAGAGTATTGTCGGAGGTATTGTATTATTTACATTATATTTACATTATATATATCAAAGAACCCTTGAAGAACCCGGCAAGAGGGGACAAGAAACCTACAATTATCTCAGTCTTCTTTCAGCACTGTCAGCTTGCTTTGCACGATCTAGAATGAGAATACCCGGATGATGCAGGGGTACTCGATTACTATATAGTTTATAACCTTGAACCTCAAGCCGGACTCTTCTGGTGCAAACTCCCCAGCCTACCTTTGTATACCGGACTAGGATACCTGACGCTTCACTACACTCTTCCTCACCATATGATGAAAGGCCTCATCCAGGGTAGAGAACCATAGGCTGTTACACATACCATACCTCTTTGGTGTAATTTGCCTTGACTAGGGAGCTTCTGTGAACTAAAAGTCCACGGGATCCTTCTTGATGAACCATAGTCCATAGCAACATCCTCTCAGACAACATGCCTACTCTAGTGGAGAACTGCTGATATCTGGATGTGAGCTAGAAGCCCACGGAAGTTTCCTTCTTAGACCATAGATTCATCGACGACTGAGCAGACAATATGTCTGCGTTCTTGAAGAACAGTTGATAGCTTGACGTGAGCTAGAAGCCCACAAGAATTTCTTCTGATCAAAGGCTCTTCGCTGGCATGAAAACGGACAATATGACCATTCTCATGTAAAACTGTTGATCTCTCGATCGTTTATTTAATTGTCTGGTTTTTTTATTAACATCATATTGGCATACTGGTGAGCTATAAGCCCATCTTGAAGTATCTGATGCGTGTGATTAACTGAGTCTTGAGAGCAAGAAGACCTTCAGGGTCTCGGACCTTGATTTTTTGTAGCAGTTGGCAAAACATTTGAGAGCTAGAAGCCCTACCAATGACATAATCGCGATTTCTGTGGTAGATCATAAATTCTGATATCTTAAACTGACTATTCCTTCTAAAGCTGTACACTGGAGGACTAGAAATCCATCCTGGAAATGTCTGGATGCTGGGAATTCTTTCTGAAACTGTACACTGAAGGACTAGAAATCCATCCAATGTCTAGATGCTGGGAATTCTTTCTGAAGCTGTACACTGGAGGACTAGAAATCCACCCAATGTCTGGATACTAGGAATTCTTCCTGAAGCTGTACACTGGAGGACTAGAAATCCATCCAATGTCTGGATACTAGGAATTCTTCCTGAAGCTGTACACTGGAGGACTAGAAATCCATCCAATGTCTAGATGCTGGGAATTCTTTCTGAAGCTGTAAACTGGAGAATTAGAAGTCTTTCCAATATCTGTATGCTGGGAATTCTTTCTGAAGCTGTACATTGGAGGACTAGAAATCCATCCAATGTCTGGATGCTGGATGTTTGGATGCTGAGAATTCTTTCTGAAGCTGTACATTGGAGGACTAGAAATCCATCCAATGTCTGGATACTGGAAATTCTGCCTGAAGTTGTAACATTGGAGAACTAGAAGTCCTTCCAATGTCTTGATGCTGGTTTCTACTTCTGACGATGGAACATTGGCGAGCTAGAAGCCCTACCAATGCTTTGATGCTGTTTTCTGCTTCTGGTACTTGGTGGGAGCCTTACTTTTTGTTTTACGGACACTCTTGCTACTGTCGGTGTGTTGTTATTAAAACTGGTGGTAACTGGAATTTGTTCTTCATTGAGAATCAGTGTGTCTGTTCGCATGTCTAAACACACACCAAGATGATGTAAAAGATCATGCCCCAAAAGCATATCATCACCAATAGACGCAACATATACTGTTTCACTAAAACACTGGTTACCCAATTTCATCTTTAATGGCTGGATGATAAAACCTTTCATCACTGTATCCTTGTCTGCCATTTGTAAGCCAACCTCTTTGACTTTTGCTGGAGCCTTATTTAATTTTTCATACATCTTTGATGACAGAATAGTGATTTCCGCACCCGAATCAATTCTTGCATTAATATCTATGCTTCCCACCTTCAACTGTACAAAAGAAGAACCAGTTCGCACCTGATGAATATATACACTTTCTTCCCTTTTGTAATTTAGAAATTCTCCATCTGTCTTGGTACAATAAGTATCATCTTGAAAATTTCTAACTGTCTTGGCACTAAAAGTGCCCTCTTGAAGTTTCTTGTCTGTTTTGGTACTAAAAGCACCCTCCTGGAACTTCGGATCTATCTTGGTACTAGAAGTACCACCTTGAAGATTACCATCTGTTTTGGTACTAAAAGTACCATCTTGGATCTTCGGAACTGTTTTGGCACTAGAAGTGCCATCTTGAAGATTCCTGTCTGTTTTGGTACTAGAAGTACCATCCTGGAACTTCGGAACTGTTTTGGCACTAGAAAAGCCATCTTGAAGATTCCTGTCTGCTTTGGTACTAGAAGTACCATCCTGGAACTTCGGAACTGTTTTGGCACTAGAAGTGCCATCTTGAAGCTTCCTATCTGTTTTGATACTAGAAGTACCATCCTGGAACTTCGGAACTGTTTTGACACTAGAAAAGCCATCTTGAAGATTCCTGTCTGCTTTGGTACTAGAAGTACCATCCTGGAACTTCGGAACTGTTTTGGTACTAGAAGTGCCATCTTGAAGATTCCTGTCTGCTTTGGTACTAGAAGTACCATCCTGGAACTTCGGAACTGTTTTGGTACTAGAAGTACCACCTTGAAGATTCCTATCCTGGAACTTCTGCTCTGTTTTGGTACTTGAAGTACCATCTTGAAGTTTCCCGTCTTGGAACTTCTGCTCTGTTTTGGTACTAGAAGTACCACCTTGAAGATTCCCGTCCTGGAACTTCTGATCTGTTTTGGTACTAGAAGTACCATCTTGAAGATTCCTGTCCTGGAACTTCTGATCTGTTTTGGTACTAGAAGTACCATCTTGAAGATTCCTGTCTGCTTTGGTACTAGAAGTACCATCCTGGAACTTCGGAACTGTTTTGGTACTAGAAGTACCACCTTGAAGATTCCTATCCTGGAACTTCTGCTCTGTTTTGGTACTTGAAGTACCATCTTGAAGTTTCCCGTCTTGGAACTTCTGCTCTGTTTTGGTACTAGAAGTACCACCTTGAAGATTCCCGTCCTGGAACTTCTGATCTGTTTTGGTACTAGAAGTACCATCTTGAAGATTCCTGTCCTGAAACTTCTGATCTGTTTTGGTACTAGAAGTACCATCTTGAAGATTCCTGTCCTGGAACTTCTGTTCTGTTTTGGTACTAGAAGTACCATCTTGAAGATTCCTGTTCTGGAACTTCTGCTCTGTTTTGGTACTAGAAGTACCACCTTGAAGATTCCTGTTCTGGAACTTCTGCTCTGTTTTGGTACTAGAAGTACCATCTTGAAGAGTCCGGTCTGTTTTGGTACTAAAAGTACCACCTTGGAACATCTTCTGAACTGTTTTGGTACTAGAAGTACCACTGTCAACTGCAACATTCTTTGCTGGTGATCTATTTTCAAGCATTGTTGTACTATTGGTCCCAGCCTTCATCCAAGAGTTATGAGTATTACTCTTAAAAAGTGTCTTATCATTAGAACAATTTGCACTATTAATAAGGTTATTTTCATTAGATAGCTGGAATTCCATTTTACTGCTCTTCCGTAGACCAACTTTTCCTATTTCTTTGGGCTTGGATGTGTGGTCTTTCCATCCGGCCCTTGGCCGTTTAAATTATCAGTTTTAGACTTCTGCTTCTTAAGGTAAGACTGGTAAATTCTACACTCTTTCTTAAAATGTCCTAAATTCTTACAGAAGAAACATTGCATTGAAGCTTTCTGATTATCACCTTCACTTTGCTCTTTTTTGTTTGTAGATGCTGGGAGATTCTGTTTCGGATTGACTTGCAACTTATCAGTAAATTGCTTTAAAGCCGACGCGATAAGTTGTTCCACCCTAGCTTCTGACGGTGCCTGCACAGCGTTGATATTAACATCATTCCCTTTCCTCGCCTTCTTGCCATCTACTGCTTGTGAGATGTATTGATGATGTTTCACCAAATTCAAGGCTTCTTCCATTGTTGATGGATGCTCAAAACAGGCATGCTTGCCTGCGTCCTTGTCACAGCAACCCTGGCTAAACTTAGCAATGGCCTCTTGTTTTAAATGGTCTTCTGGTAAGTCAACAAATGCTGGTGTCGCCAAAGTCATAACACGATCCGCCCAATCCTCCAGTGATTCATCTGGCCTCTGACTTGCCTGCTGAAACTTTACTTTGGATGTTTCTGTCAACTCCTTGACACCAAATCTGGCCTCTAGTTTTTTAATAATTCTCCGAAACGAATACTTTTCAATGTCTGAGGTTATGGTGAAGAAATCAAGGGCTTTACCTTCCAGACTCCACATCAGATAGTCTTTACTTTCTGTCTTAGACCACTTCATAACTTTTCGATAACTATTAAATTTCTTTTTGAAAGATAACCAGTTTGTTTTCCCGTCAAATCTCAGAGCTTTAGGATGCTTTCGAGGATTCCCATGTTGATAAGAATGTCGATGATAAGAACTGTCTGAATCTGAAGATGAAGAAGCATGTCTCTTTGACCTTCTTGACTTGTGTGACCTTGTCTTCTTCCTACCATGTGACCTTGATCTTGAATGAGATGAACTTGATGATCTTTTCGATTTCCTTGACTTTGACCTTTTGGTTCGGTGTGACCTTGACTTTGAAGGAGACTGAGAACTTGAACTGGATGATCTTTTTGACTTCCGCGATTTCGACCTTTTGGTACGATGTGACCTTGACCTTGAAGGAGACCGAGAACTCGAACTAGACGTTGAACTGGAAGAATTATGTCTCTTCTTGTGCCTGTTACTGCGTTTCATTTTCTGACTTCTTGTGTGTCCCTTATGAGATCTCGAACGTGAACTTGATGGTCTCAAACTGGATCTTGACGATGATCTAGAAGTTGACCTTGACCGTCTATGAGACTTGTTCTTCCCATGTTTCGAAACAGGTTTCTTTGAATGTCGTGTAACTGACCTTGACCTTGAATCTGACCTTGACTTTCTGTTCTTCCTCACCACCTTTCTTTTGGAATGATGTCCTGTTCTTGATGTTGAACCTCGTCCAACTGACTGTGATGGTGACCCTGAACTTGACCTTGAATCTGACCTTGAAGAACTTCTTCTTTTCTTTTCAACCTTTCTGTAAGATCTTTTCAAATGATGTCCAGATCTCGACTTTGACCGTGATGATGATCTTGAGTAGCTTCTGTTTAGCCTTGACTTTCGTCCACCTGACCTTGACCTTGAAGAATTTCTTGTTTTGATTTTCTTCTGTTGTCTGGCTACTTTCTTAGAACTAGGAGATCTTGACCTGGACTCTGAAGATTTTCTTGTCTTGGTTGTCTTCTGCTTTATTGCTGACCTGTGAGAGTCAGGAGACCTTGACCCTGAAGAGCACCTGGACGTTGAGTCTCTTGCTGTAGATAGCTTCGACTTGACTTTGGAACTTGACCTTGGACCTCCTGTACTCTTAGACCCACATATTGTCCGATCATTACTTGTGTGTGTCTGTCTGCTTCCTAACAACTGCCTTTTATCACCTTTTTTATTTACTGGAGAAGTGTGACTGGTTCTAGAAGAATGCAGCCCATCATTATCAGAGAATTCTTTCTTGAGCAATGCCAGAGTCTTTTCAACTTTTGTTGACATCTTTTCATAGAATTCTAAAAGGTTATCTTTTGATTCTGGTGACCTTGACCTTGATTCATGTGTTGATGACCGTCTTGAAGCCATTTGTTGTTTATTCAACGACACCATCGGCTTTTCCCATAATTTAGTCTTAGGAACTGCTGGTAGACAATCTAAGTCAAATGGGTCATCTATCCTAGGTAATGAAAAATCTATCTGGTCAAGAACATCTGGTGATATGTCACCCCGAAGAGCCAAAATGAGTGCTTCTTTCCTGACAACTCCATAAATCTCTTTGAACCGCAGGATGAGTTGTGCAATCTTGTCATTGACTCCTGGAATGCCCTTTAATTCCTCCGCAGTTGCAGTGTTGGCGTTCAACATTCTGTCAGACATGCCGTTGGACAACGAGTGCAAGTTATATATTTGTATATTTTTTCAATGCGAATCTAGAAGACTCAGCACGAACAAATTTACAAATATGTCTAGTCGCAAGACTTATACGACTGCTACTGATATTTTCAATTTCTTTATGTGCAGTTGTAAAAATTACTTATGCGTCAACATGACAGCCATAAGTAATTCTTGACAATAGGCTTTTATGTGGATCTAGAAGACCGCACAGTTGTAAATTTCCTGTCAAAAACTGACCTCTAAAACCTTACGCCGATTCAATTTGACCAAAACTGAATAAATTAAAAATTTATGGGTCAAATTCTTCAAAAGTCTTTAATCTTTACCCTAGAAGCAGGCCTTATTTTTTAAATGCTATTTTGAAACTGGCGATTGTTTACTTTAACACCGGACACTGAGTCAGAAAGCAAAATTCGGAAATAACAAGTAAAAGATGCTACTTCTGGTTGAAACTTAATTTAATTCATTGAAAAATGCTAGCTATAACTTTAAAGTAGCCCAATGAGTGGTATTTTAGTTGCAAAATAGGTTTTTCAAAATTTCGAAGTGGTGAAAAAATGACGTCACACCGACTTTGCAAGTCCAAAAATGCAACTAAATGCTGAATTTTTCGGTTCTTTTAGACCTCGTCGCCATTATTAGAAAAATATCTACCCAGTGTAGGATTCGAACCCACGACCTTCTGCTTGCAAGTCAGATGCTCTACCAGCCGAGCTAACCGGGCTTCTGGTTAGAGAAGCCAGCGAATCACTACATTCCTCCCCACCTTGATCTTTGAAGGGCTAAACTGTCGTGGATAGAAACTGTCTAGAGCGAGGCATCACACCTCTGCATCCGCATGCTCTAGGATCCACGGAACCCTCCAAAGACGTCCAGATTTCCTCGTCGCCATTGAGGTAAACTTGGGTAGAAAAATATCTACCCAGTGTAGGATTCGAACCCACGACCTTCTGCTTGCAAGTCAGATGCTCTACCAGCCGAGCTAACCGGGCTTCTGGTTAGAGAACCCAGCGAATCACTACATTCCTCCCCACCTTGATCTTTGAAGGGCTAAACTGTCGTGGATAGAAACTGTCTAGAGCGAGGCATCACACCTCTGCATCCGCATGCTCTAGGATCCACGGAACCCTCTAAAGACCTGAGACCAGATTTCCTCGTCGCCATTATTGTATTATTTACATTATATTTACATTATATATATCAAAGAACCCTTGAAGAACCCGGCAAGAGGGGACAAGAAACCTACAATTATCTCAGTCTTCTTTCAGCACTGTCAGCTTGCTTTGCACGATCTAGAATGAGAATACCCGGATGATGCAGGGGTACTCGATTACTATATAGTTTATAACCTTGAACCTCAAGCCGGACTCTTCTGGTGCAAACTCCCCAGCCTACCTTTGTATACCGGACTAGGATACCTGACGCTTCACTACAGAGGCCTCAACTTCGTGAGAGCTGGAACTCCTTGATGAAATGTGTTTTTGTTTGCTACGCACACATCCGGTTTCTGTGTTAGACCAGTACTTATTAATTTTGTGGTCCGTGTATTCACCTGTTCATCGGATCGGGCGAATCACCTGATCTGACAGAATCGGGCCAGAAATTTGTCATTTAGCTATTTTTTTTTAAACTTTTTTTATTATTAGTATGTTTGTAAAGTATGTATCGTAGGAGGACGACCTGTTTCAGTGACCTTTTGAAAATGAGCTGCCATTTCCAAATGCAATGTTTCATACAACTGAACATAATTTAGATGTGATATATCAGGTTGGGAACACTTCTATTTTGATCTGTTATAGTTCAATTGATCTAAAATAGACCGATTTGTCTACTTAAAAGCACTGAAATAATGCTTTATCTGCTCTGTGCAGGTGTTGCCAAAAAATTGCAAAATCATTCTCCAGCCAAACTGTAGCCTTTGTTGATGCGATCTTGATGGTGTAAAAGTTTTGATTTTTCATCGAGGAAATTTTTGCAGAAAACCCTTTTTTTATAAATTTGTCTGCTGATTTTGTTAGGAATTCAATTTACCAGATGAACTTACAATAAATGCTGTTGAAGCTTCCAGACTTCTTAAGACCAACATGTACACTGCCATTTCTGCAGCCTTTCTTTGACTCGGTCATGATAATGAGGTCGATTGGGCTGCTGCAAATCAAATTTCCCACAACAGCATCCAAATGTATGGTGGCCAATAAGTGTCATGCATATTTAGAGAAATGGGTTTACAGTTAATATACAATGCATAATCCAATTATTTTTGGTATAAAATTGCTTTAGTTTTAGTTTGGTTCCATTTATATATTTAATCTAAAACTCATGAATTTTATTCTCCTTATATATTTTTATCTATTATGTTTCTGTGTCAAAATGTTCAAGAAATTTCAACTTTTTCACAGACGAAATATTATTTAGATAATTTGTAGTTGCCTCCCTTGACATGGTTACAAGTATTGGCTTTTTAAAACAAAATAGGCAAACCATGTTTTATGCCACTTTTAAAATTTAAAATTCAAAACCCACAGGAATAGAGTTCTATTTACTCCTGTACTACAAACCTGAAGGAAAACACTGAAGTCACACACAATAAAGACTGTTTTCTCAAAAAAACTAAAATTTTCTCTGTATATGGATGTCATTTATTTGCCTTCATACTTTTGGATGCTGTTAAGGTGGAAAATTAGATTTGAAGCGGAACAAGTGACCTCATTTTTTCACCTTTCTGTCCAGAAATGAATGTGTGAATGTTGTTCTCAAGAAGTCTGTAAGGAATAACATTATTTACTGAAAATTCATCTCTTAAATTGAATTTTCAACAAAATCAGCAGACAATTTTATAAAAAGGGGTTTTCTGCAAAAATTTCCTCGATGAAAAATCAAAACTTGCACACCATCAAGATGGCATCAACAAAGGCTACAGTTTGGCTGGAGAATGATTTTGCAATTTTTTGGCAACACCTGCGCAGAGCAGATAAAGCATTATTTCAGTGCTTTTAAGTAGACAAATCGGTCTATTTTAGATCAATTGAACTATACCAGATCAAAATAGAAGTGTTCCCAACCTGCATATAGGCGTTTGACTTCCTATGGGACTGAAAATCAGTAGTTTACAAACAGGCGTAGTTTGACAGACTTGTAATTTCCGTGGCAACCCCAATTTTCTGGCATTTTTCTTATTACTTTTAAACCCTTTCCAGTTCAGACCTACAACTTTGGTAAAAAGCAACACCTGAATGTATTTTCTGATGTGATATGACTTCCATCTTGTTTTCTATCACTTCACATGCAAAAAGGACTGGTCAGCTAGATAGTTTGTGAAAGAGACCAGTTTGAAATATGTGGTGTTCTTATATCATGTAAATAGATATTTTAGTAAATTGGAAAAACGATTATCGACTTTTTACTTCTGAAAAATTTGCAGTAAGATTGCCAATGTCTCCACAATTTAATAAAAAGACATTCAGCATCTTCTTGCATCATTAAGCACAATTTTATTAAATCTATTCGGCTCTTCACTTATTTTTGCGCAGTTTTTTAACCCTACCCCCTTAGGCTTTACAGCATGTTTGTGCATCATAAACAGTATCTTAAATGTGAACTGTATTTCATTATAAAGAAAGACCTTAATTATTTTAACATTGTTTTGTCTTAAGTTTGTGATAGTTAACCAGGAACAGATGCTTTTGACTGACTGATGTTAATCTTTAAAAAATTAAGTGGGGGGTCACTGAAACAGGTCCTAACCAATATCTGTAAGGAAATATGGGGTAGGTCAAGATAAACGGTGTCAAAAGTTTTGTTTTAATTTTTCTGAACACTATTCTATGTCAAACATAGTGCCCAAAGATAGTTCTAAAGTGAGCTATACACAAAAATTAATTATTTCCAAGAAGTTTGATAATTTTGCCAAAATAACCCTTAGGGTCAATGAAACTGGTCCTTCGAAGATATATGATCATAATAATGGTGTCTGGATCATTGGGTTGGGCTTTTCAGGTCGCAGCAACCATTGATACAAGAAGCGACCGTCTTGTTTTGCGTCTAGTGGAACTGAAGCTCACCGAATCGAGCCCAAAATTGATCAAATAGCTTATTTTTTATTATCTTTTTTGTATGATTATGTATGTTAAGAATGTATATGATCATTATAATGATGTCTGGATCATCAGGTTGGGCTTTTTAGGTCGCAGCGACCATTGATACAAGAGGCATATGTTTCATTTCAAGGTTGAGACGATGACTACTATCTGACCAAATCGGGCCCAAAAATGGTCAAATAACTCTTATTATATAATTATCTTATGTATATAAAGTATGTATACGTCTTTCTTGTAAAGAAAAATATTCAGTAAAGCAAAGGAATAGGCCAATTTTGGGTCCGATCTGGTGATTAGGCCCGATCCGGTGAATACACGGACCCTTAATTTTGTTATCATACGAGGTTCCCAACTAAATAGAATCACGATCTATATGCGTTTCAAAGGTTTCACTAGATCTTTGGCATGTGTAAAACTTGCCATGTTTTCAGTGTTGTCCTGAGGCTGCGCCATTGCGCAACCACACATTTTCACTCCTGATAGCCCTTTAGAAATGCACAGGTGCGCCACCGTTGGTGCGCTCCCAAATTTAGCCAATAAGTGAATCAGAAGTTGTGTTTCAGCTGAAAACATCGGCCATGAAAAAGTCATAAAATACCATGCTTTCTCTCAGGTCTGCTCTGCTAAAGACCATTCATATTTCATTATTGGAAAACCGTATACTCTGCGCATGCAAGGTAATTTAAAGATAAGTGTTAATAGGATTCCAATCTCCAGGAATGGCTTCATTGATTGGCTGCCTGGATATGTTGTTGTTGTTGATATTATTTTAAATAATATGCGCATTTGCACTGACAATATGGCGGAACCGATTTTTGTTGACAATTTCGCTGTCTTTGTCTTAAAACAGCACTTTCTGTATTTTATTTAAAAAGAATTCCACAAAATGGTAAATATTGGTTCAAAGGAGAGTTGAAAAAATGCATGACAACCGTTTTTCTTCCAGCTTCGATTTGGGGACATATTATTGGGACATGTTCAGCTTTTGTAAAAAAAAGTGTAAAGGGCAAGGGTTGTGTTTCACTGATGGTAATATATGGCCCTCAAAACTTTCAAATGACCCCCAGAAAATGCTGAAGGGGGCCAAACATGGCCCTCAAAATTTCTGACCTGGGGACAGCACTGTCTTTTAATGTCATAAATACCTTACCTGCTATGGATAGCTACTACCTCTGAAGGTGGGTTAACTTATCCAGAATTTCTGGAGCCACCACCTGCCCTATTCCACATTTAGTCTATGACCCAAACACATTAGTGCCGCGAATTAAGTCTAAACCAATAATATCCAAAATCATTCTTCTTCCGGATAGCATGGATATTGGATTTTCTTAATTCTTAATTTTGTGCTTGGTATTCACACCGGGTTACAGAGAAGTATTAAATTCTGTGTTTTTCCGTGTTTTTCTATGTTGGGTTGGTCAGGGAAGAGAAAACAAATAAAAAAAAATTTAGGCCTCAGTGGAAGCTATTTTCAGTCAGTACATGTAATCAATTGTATTTGCTTGAGTACCAACTGTAACCCATTCAGTGATTCATTTACAATTTTGGGCTTATGCAGGGGTGTGGCAATAGTCAATTTTTCTTCTTGTCCAGGGACAAGTAAATGGCCACAATGTACTTGTCCATAAAAAATGTTTACTTGTCCGAAAGAACAAATTAGCTTTTTACCTTTCTGGGTTTAAACAATTTACTCTTTTGATAACAGTATAAAATCAGATATCAGCTGTTGCAAACAGTATGGATCCTGATTAGCTGGCTTCTCTTGTAAACAGTGTAAATCCAGATCAGCTGGCTCCTGAAGAGTCCAGCTGATCAGGATCCCCACTGTTTTCAATGCAAAATGTGAGCTCGTAATAATTAATCATAATATGAAATATAGAATTGTATAACTTAGCTTAATACATTTGTACTTGTCCAAGGTCAAGTAAATAGAAATTTTCAACTTGTCCTGAATGAAATGGGGCCAGATCGGACAAGTCGGGCATGGCTTTTCCACAGCCCTGGCTTATGGGTCCTGGGACTCGCTGTACCCGATATCAATGAGTCCCAACTGCAACTTATGAGTCCAGAACACTATTTTTAATGAAAAGTCTGCAATACTATAGCATCCTGGGACCTGCTGAAATAAAAACTTTGCATCCCAGAGACAAAATTATGCGCAAAGATGCAGGATGCTCATGTAACAAAATCACTGCCCATTACCTCATAGTAATGCATTTTAAATAGCATATTTGCAAACAGTAGACCCCTGATGAGATTGTAGGGGCCATCTCGCCATGCCAGGATCTATTCACAAACACACCAAACGTACACTCCTATTGGGCAATGGGTTACATACAAAGTATATTTGACACATGCATATTGTACTAGACTACTGCTTGATCCAAAGAACTGTCTCTCATTGAGATGGTTCTATCAAGTATTCAAAACCTGCTTTGGTTGATAATTGAAAATTAAGATTTTTATAATGCAGAATGAAAGGTGGTTAGGAATAGGAACTTATTTATAACAGCACCTCTGCCTGTTTGTTTACCATGATTTCAAGTACATGTACTGTATTCCAAGTTCTTTTTTTGGCAGGAAAGAAAATGGCTCCACCCAATTACAGTGACCTTGGAAAGGCTGCGAGAGATTTGTTTTCCAAAGGATTCAGTAAGTTCTGTCAAGTACATGTACCTTTTAAGTTCACTTCAATGGGTGAAAATAATTTAACACACATGGGTGAAAGTTTTCAGGATTATTCCTGAATTCAGGAACTTGAGGCTGGCTTTCCATGGAAAGTCAGCCTCAAAATGCTGAATTAGGCCAATTATGTTAGCTTCTCTAGGCCTTAAGACAACTGATGCTTTAAATTTGAATTTTTATCAATTTGTATGCATACAGCATGTATCTAGTTTTGAAATTCGAAAGCTCAGGATTTTTGAAATTTTCACCCATGCACACAATACAGTGATTCATTTACAATTTTGGGCTTATGGGTCCTGGGACTCGCTGTTTCCAATATCAATAAGTCCCAACTGCAAACTTATGAGTCCTAAACACTTTTTTTAATGACAAGTCTGCAAAACTATTGCATCCCGGGACTTGCTGAAATAAAAACTTATGCATAAAAGATGCAGGATGCGCAGGTAACAAAATCACTGACAATATTAACTCTTTACCTTCCAGTGATGTTTTTATAATCTGCTGATAATATTTGCAAACTGTTTGTTCCCAGATCAAACCTGACAATGTCCTGCCTGGTCTGATCTGGATCCAATATTTCAGGAATATTCCTAAAATAATTTTTCGAAGAAAATAATAGTACTAGTCGACTGCTTTTGATCTTGCATCCAATGGGTGCAAGCTACTTGGCTATCTTGGGTACAAACAATTTTCGTTGTGTATCTAGATTTTATTACGACGTAAACAAGTAAACACCAACACAGGATTATCCAAAAGACTATTGACCATTTTAACTTTAAATTGTTTACGTTTTAGCACACAGCAGGTTTGAAGATTTGATTTTCAAAAAGTTCAGGATTTTGAAAATTTTGAATAGTTACCACATCCATATTCTGGGTGGAAAATTCTTAAAATTTCTAATCGTCCTACATCTCCATATGTATTGGTAAATTCAATAATTAACATTGGAAACAGTCAAAATTTCTGCTCGTCCTACAGCATAAGGCACTCGCCATGGCGAGCAGAGGAATGGATAATTCCAGCCCCGATATTCTATATATCTGATGGGTGAAAGTTCAAAAATAGTATTCATATTTATTTTTTTCATGAATGTTTTCGTATTTTCTTTGTAGATTATGGTTTCTTCAAGGTGGACTGCAAAACTAAAACTGACAGTGGAGTCAAGTTTACCACAAAGGGTAGTCACAGTACTGACACTGGTAAAATGAGTGGAGACCTCGAGACAGAGTACAAGTATGATGATCTTGGTACGTTCACTTGTCCACCCTTTATGTACAGGTGACAAAAATATTTCAATATTGCACTTGTCCTGCAACACGAGTGACATACAATTTTCACTCATCCCACAAACACATGCACTTGTCCTTTAAAAGTGTATGCAATAAAGAACATAAGGGAGTAATATGCAATGTGACTTCTTCGAGTAATTCTTCCCAAAGCACTTGTCCTGTAGGACGAGTGCTTTAAGATGAATTACTCATCTTTCTAGATTTCACTTGTAATTACGAGCCTACGAGTGGAATTTTCGTCCCCTGATGTACTGATGGATTTTCGCATGTATATTGATACAATAAGGATGGGATTCTCCATTTTAATATTTTAAGGGGTCACAGGTGTGAGTTTCTAAATTATGGAGTTTTTATTTGTCTTAAGATAGCAATCGGTATAGGGCTATAGGCCTAGATGAATGATGCATTTTATCTCTGGGTCTTCTTATCACAGTATCCAATTGCAGGTATTCTGTATATAAGGATCAGCAAAATCTTACAGAAGCACACATCGAATTGGTACTGAGTCACAATTGGCATGGAGGACAGTGTACATCCTGATCAGCTTCCTCAGGAAACCAGGTCTGGAGAATATAAAACCTTTTTCGCGCTCAATTCAACTGAGCATAAAATTTATCTTGCTCATGTTAAAATGCCAAAAGCTGTTGATAATTAATTTTCTTATTTCTCAACCAAAACATATGTTGTGGGTACTCAAAAGAACTGTCTCAATGAGACAGTTCTTTTGAGCACCTTCAACATATGTTAAAACTGATGGATAAGAAAATATTTACAATTTTACTCTCAGAAATTTTGTTTATCTCAACCTATGTATTGTATTCATTTCAGGTCTCACATTCAAAGAAAAATGGAACACAGATAACATACTAGCAACAGAAATTTCAATTGAAGATCAATTAGCCAAAGGACTGAAGTTATCTTTTGACACATCATTTGCTCCACAAACAGGGTGAGAATTACACGGCCCCTAGCAGGGACTGTAAAACATTTTAATTTCTTTGAAATTCTTATAAAGCTTTAATTGCTTTACAAAGGCTTAATAGTCCTTGAGCAAGACACATTTATCCTAGCTTAGTACTGGTTAAAACCAGGAAGACCCGTCCCTGTTTAACTGAAAGATTGTTGATGGGACCTAAAGAATCAAATCAAACAAACAAAACAAAAGTCTTAAAATTCTGTAATTATATATATATATTAAAAATGAATCCTTTCTTTTACAAAAGTATTGTAATACTTAACCCTTTACCTCTGACATAGAGATGCCTTTAAACACTTTTGCAAACAGAGCAGACCCAGACCAGGCAGCTCTTGTAAGAGCTGCCTGCTCAGGGCCTACTCTGTTTATGCAGATATGATCCTACACTAGTGGTCCTGACAAGTAATTTCTTTGTTCTATGTACAAACGTGAAAGTTTATTTATATAATTATTCATAGTGGTTGGAGCTTAGCATGAATATTCATGAAGGAAAGGGTTAACAGTAACTCTTCCCAATGTCTCTTAATTTTTATTGACAATAGTGCTTGTCCCCATATTTGCTGCTCTTAACCATTGTCATGCTTAATGTTTTTTTATGTACTTCACTCCTTCCCAATTTTAACTCTGTTAACCTGCAGCATTCAAGTTGTAAGCATTTATTTCAATCAGAGTGGAAAAATGTGGATCATGATCAGATGGCTTTGTCAGAAGCCAGCTTATCTTGATCTACATTGGTCTTAGAAAAGGACAATTCTCTGTCCAACAGGACAAGGGTTCTGGAAATGAATGAGAATGGGACGATTCCTTTATCAGATCTGGGGTCTGTGGCTCTAGAATAGATTTCTCCTGCTTTTTTTCGTTTTTGCCAAAACCAATATATGCGATAAATTGAGCCTTTGGGGCAAAGAAAAGTGTGACTAATAGGATTTTTCTGTCCAGAAGAGAAAAAAAAATGAAAAGTTGAAAGAGGGCAAAAATATGACCACTTTCAGCCTGCACAGTGTTGTCACTGTTGTGATAAGGGAGTTTGTTTGAAACTGCAAACAGCTTTTCTGTGTAAACTGTTCCTGTAATCTTGCAAACATTTGGTTTCCATAATTGTTTGTAGTCTTTCTAATTTAGCCAGTGTATGAGAAAATGGTACTTATTGCATATGTGGTAAGACTTTCTCCAAATATACATATTGTTATCCATTTGGGTTATGTTACATATATTGTTTTTGGTCTTAAGCATCTTCTTTCATACCTTATTTGTACAAGCAGTGAAGGTTCTGACCAGACTATGCAGATGAGCTCTGATAGTGTACCACAATATCATTATCCCCACGCTTTTTTAAAAAAGCGTCGGGGATATTGCAATCACCTCCGTCCGTCCGTCACGCTATCTCCTCCTAAACCATTGGACGAAATCCAACCAAATTTGGTGTGTGAGTTGCTCACATGAATAGGGTGTGCAACGGCACTTTTTTTTTTTGCCCCGCCCCCTGGGGCCTTGGGGAGGGGCCAAAAGGTCAAATATCATTAAATATGATTAAATTTCAATTACAAAGTCAATTTCAAAGATTTTTTAACCAAACTTTGTGTGTCTTCTCACACATGAAAGATATACTGACGGACTTTAATTACGCAACACTAACTTCCACTTATATCTTCCAAAAGACTGTTGAATGTAAACTTCTGTTGCTTTGATAATGTCATCATGAGTTGGCTTCTTCAGCAAGCACTTTAGTTTTAAATGTACAACTAAACTGGACGTCGTTATTTGCTCCGTATGAATTTAGTCATTTAAACATTTCTTAAGTAGAGGAGATTTTAAGCTATCGAATGAAAGGGTACACCCAGATAAACGCCATATACGCAAATATGCTGTACACCAGACCTGCCAATCAATATGAGAATGATTTCTCGATGACTAACAAAGGCCATGATACAAAGTTGATGCTTCTAGTGTTTCTTGTTTTTAAGAAATAGGGAATCTTTCATTCATAACATTTGGTCACATGAAACAGCTGACCCATATCTCAAAAAGTTTACTTTTTAATGCATTAAAGTCATCTTAGTTGGACAAGTTTTCCATGTTTTACTTACAAATGAAAGCTCTTTAACATACTATCAAAAGTATTGTTCTGCCTTCTTTTTCGAGACATAGATTAAATCTGTTATCCAAGTGTTGCGTTTTTAAAGTCCGTCAGTATATAAAACATATCAGACGGGATTTTCATTTGGTCGCCTGGGTCATGCCCCAGGGGTCGGACTTAGGGGTACCGTGGGGGGTTTGGGAGTCAAAATTTTTTTTTTCGAAATTCAACCAAATTTGGTGTGTGAGTTACTTACATGAATGGCACATGCACCGGCGCCATTTTTTGGGTCCCCACCCCCTGGGGCCTTGGGGAGGGGCCTAAAGGTCAAATATCATTAAATCTGAATTTCAAAGTCGATTTCAAAGGTTTTTAAACCAAACTTTGTGTATCTTCTCACAAATGAAATATATATAACATATCAGACGGGATTTTCATTCGGCCGCCTGGGTCAAGCCCAGGGGTGGGACTTGGGGGTACCGTGGGTGGTTTGGGGTAAAAAAAAAATTTTTTCCGAAATTCAACCAGATTTTGTGTGTGAGTTACTCACATGAATGGCACATGCACCGGCACAATTTTTTGGGTCCCCGCCCCCTGGGGCCTTGGGGAGGGGTCAAAAATTAAATTTTCTGAACATGGTCATGTGGCATATCAAATTAAAGGGGATGAGCAGTAGACCATGATACACTAAACAATTTTAACCTACGATAAAACTGGTGACCTTGGGATGGGGTCAAAGGGTCAATTACCATTAGATTTCTTTGAGAGCGTGGGGATTTGCGATGGCGCGCCATCGAATGTGTTCTAGTTTACGAGTTGGTTTTATTATCTTGCTAGAAGATATAATCAGTCTACAATGTACATTTTCTCCAAAATTAATAAGCCAGCCATTTCAGCATGCATAGATGTAACTATTTTTGGTGTAATTTGTTCAGAAAGAAGAGTGGGAAGATAAAGACTGCCTACAAGATGGATTATTTACACATGAACTGTGATGTTGACTTTGACTTTGCTGGACCAACTGTCCATGGTGCAGCTGTTCTAGGGTATGTATACTATTACACCCCCACCCCTCCCCATCCACACTCACATTGCCCATTTACACACAGATGTGCTCTACTGAGTCATTTATGTACAGTAAAACCTGTCTTAAGCAGCCACTCAAAATAGGCCAAAAAAGGTTTAAAGACAAATGGTAGCTTAATGAAGGTCAAAAGTATTGCAGAATGCTCTCTTGGAGCATTCTGCGATACTTTTTACCTGCATTAAGTGATAACCGGTCTTGAAAACCAATTTTTGGTCTTTTGGAGTGGCCGTTTAAGACAGGCTATACTTTCCTAGAGTACATCATTGTCGAGTGTTGATTGGGACTTTAAGCCTTAACTCAATCATGAAGAGCGCTATTGTGTTATTGTAGTTAAGACATAACTGCAGTGGCAGTATTACGATAATTACTGTGCCCTTTAACAGTGCCAGCACTATTTGCTGTCAGTAAAAGGATATCAGGACTAAAAAGGGAGAAAAGAAATGATGACAGACTGCTTAAAATTTCAATGTTGTTGAAGCTATATCATATATCACATTGAAAATTTAATATTATGAGGTAAGAGATCAAAATAAGTATATGAGCTGTGACATGTGATTTCCTACAATGTGGCATTTTGACAACTGCAGCCTCCATTTAAACTTGGAAACTCCAAATGATGTTCAGTCACTGACAGTCAGTAGCTTAACACTCATAGAATATTCAAGCTACTAGCAAAGGGCCTAAGCTCGGATCAGACCGATCTGAGGCTTCACTGGTTGCACATACCACATTGTTGGAAATCTTATGTCGCGGCTCAATTATTTAGCATTATTTCAACCTGCAAAGTATGTCTCATCAATGAAAACAAAATAGTAACTCAAAAGTTTTACCCATACAATGCAAAAATCCCAAAGCTACATGTCCCTAAATTGTATGTCTTTTTGATAGCCCTATTCTGCCTAAATTTTGAGGAATGGTCAGTGATTTTTTTACCTGCGCGTCCTGCGTCTCAGACGCATGATTCTCACAAAGGACGCATGATTTTAAACCATAGGAGTCCCGCAGGACACATTACAAATTGTGGCGAAAAGTCTGCACTTAGTATTTGCTACTTTCGTTTTGAATGTTTTCTTACTTGTGCACCGAGTCTTGAATAATATTGGTAAAAACCGGTACCAAAAAGCTCTCCAGTGGTAGTATAGCGATCATTACTTCCCTTGGGAAACATGTGTTTTCAGATATGAACCGCTGTAGGGGAGTTTACCAGTAAAAGCCAGTACCGGACTGCCGGTAAAAACCATTGCTGATAAACCAGTACTGATTATACTACTGACCCGAAATGAAACATTGGAATAATGCATTTTACCCGCAAGTTTAAACACCCTTTCCGTAATGAACACTGCATGCTTTCATACAAAGATTATGTCTCCAAAAAATCCCAAAAATAGACTCTAAACAGGCCACACTGGTGTTCTTTGCAAGAGGCATTGAAATGAATCTGATGCCAAGGAAATGCCAGTAGAGAGTCTGAAAATGACACAGGTTAAACAAATTCAGAGTATTTCAAATACCAATAGAATGGTTAAAGTATTACTGCAGGCTCATAAAGTACGGGGACTGTACTGTGCACAGATGATAAAAAGAAAAATTAACATGGTATGTCAAATGGCGTAACTTCCAGCACTTCACTTGTAGGCATGCAGAGTTAGATGAACATGAGCTAATGACCTGGGCTCTAAAGAATATATGAAAACTGCGAGACAAAAGTCAGACTCTGAGCAAAAGATAAAAATATGATTAAATTAAGGTAGATCTACTGTCTGGAACTGAATTTTTTATTAATAAGAAAGTCAGGTTGGTTTTTATATCTTTATTATTTTACATGACAAAGTAAGTTTGATCTTTATTATAATATAAGTAAGTATGCCAGTGTTTTGTTTCCCAAATTGGTTTCTATGAATGGGCTGGATTCGTATGAATACACAAAATTTATGATTCAAAGTGGGCCCCATATGGAAGCAGAACTTCAAGTTTGGGATGCAAAGAATTTTAGCCCAGTGAAATTTGTAAAAAAATCACTGATGGTGTTAAAACATAGGAAATTGCCACATGGTTGCTTTACAGTATATTTCAATGAAACTTTTGATTCCACAATGCTGATACAGGGTATATCTCTTTATGATTAACAACCAGTATAATTAGATTGGTGATTAGGAAAAGGAAAGCAGAAATAGCCTGATAAATGATTTGATAGCCCTTAATTTGTGGGATATTCAGAAAGCTTATTTTTCACTTTGAAAATATATGACACTGATTAGGAGTATCTTACTGAGATGCATCCAGTGAGCATTAGCAAATCGTTTTGTGTGGTAACAAGAAAATTTTTCCTAATCTAGGTAGATAGATTCTCTTAGATCATATCAGGCGGTAGATGAATTTGAAAGCAGTCCAGGTCATATAGAACTGATAGCTAAGAAAATATTCACAATTTTACATATAAAAATTATTTTGACTTTTGCTTTTAACCCTAAAAGCGCTAATCACGATTGCAGCAGACGACATTTTGCTACATCTTTCCCAATATACGAAAGAAATAAGGAATGATATTTCATAAGAATCGTCTGCCAGCAGACGATTCTCATGAAATATCATGCCTTGTTTGTTATTTTTGAAAAAGAAGCAAAATTTGAAATTGTCCTCTGCTGCAAATTATAGGCGGCGTGTTAAGGGTTAATTGGTTTTAATTTCATTTCAGGTACAATGGATATCTTGCTGGTTACCAGATGTCTTTTGATACTTCCAAGTCAAAACTTACCAAATCAAATTTTGCTCTGGGGTATTCACAAGGAGACTTTACTTTACATGCTAATGTGTAAGTTTTAAAAGTGTTGTGCAACAAAAAAAATGAGTGGTCCCTGATATAAGCCTGACCAGAGGCACTCTTGTTGTCCTGTTGTGTCCTTGAGCAAGATCTGGCCAGGTTCCTGACAATGTCTGCCTGCTACTCCAAAACTTAGAGAAATCCCTGCAGTGACGTCATGTTTTGTTTACAAAGCTATCAGAGACTTATAATCTATAGATCACTTGAGTATTAATCCTAGGATAGGATTAATACACTAGTGATCTATTGATTCACGTTGGCTCAAGTGGATTGTTCAAGTTATTGTTTTACTTAGCAGTTGTACTTGGTAGAGGTCCACTAGGTGATTCTACATACCAAATATCAAAGCTCTAGGCCTTGTGGTTTCAGAAAAGAAGATTTTTAAAGTTTTCATCTTGAAAATCTATTTTTAGCCAATGTGACCTAGATATGCAACGGACCGGAACCATTTGAACAATTTCAAAAGAGGGTCATATAAGGATCATTCCTACCAAGTTTGGTCAAGATCCATTCAGTAGTTTGGGAGAAGTCGTTTGAAGCAATTGTTGAAGACAGACAGCAGAGGGGCCATTTTTGGCCCCAGGGCTATAATTTGAACAAACTTGGTAGAGGTCCATTAGGTGATGCTACATACCAAATATCAAAGCTCTAGGCCTTGTGGTTGACGACGGACATCCACCATGAGCCAATGGCTCAGTTGAGCTAAAAATGTTATACAACAAAAAATGAAATTTACTTATTATAGCTTGGCTAACATATTGTTAATTGACAACACTAGGTATTACTACAGCTGCCTCTTATTAACTGGAAGGTTGCCACTTTTTGAATTCCCAGTAGTTTGAAGTATTTTATTCTGTATTGTAGAGGCATGTCTTGGGGAAACTTGATTATTTTTAGGCTCCTGCCGGTGTTCACACCAGAGGGGACTTAAGGTTTGACTGTCTGTCTGCTGAAATCTGGATCACGAGATAACTCAAAAACTGTGACCAAGTGACATTGTGTTGATTATGCACATCTTTTTTTTCTTACTGTCGCATGAAACTTGTAGTTGCTAAGGTAACAGAAAGTCAAAATGTTGCAAAAACGTATGGATCCGGTCATAACTCAAAAACTAGTCAAGCCACCTTGATAAAACTTATAAATATATACTGTCAACTAGGGCTTCCACGTTTACACGTGTGAACGGAAGCGTTTCGTGTTTATGCAATAAACGTTTACAAAACTGGCCTACCGTTTAAACGAACTTTAGCACGTGACGAGCTTCATAGTTTATTAATAGCATCTTCTAATGAAAAATAGATTTTGTATTTTTTTAATCAGATTCGGATGTATTTGATTAAGTTTCTAACAATAATTAATTGACAAAATTAGAACCACGACGGACATGCTCAGCGGACACAGTGACCGATGTGATGAAAGTGTCCTGAATTTTATCTCACTGTGCTAGAAGAGTAATACTCATGCATTTTCATCAGATATGTAAATGCACATCTTAATATTCGGTGGACACGCATGTAAAAGCACATGACTTCAAACAGTGTTGTTGTTTTTCACTTCCCGTCGGTGTGTGTACTGATGTCAATTTCATTCTGGCCTACTTGACGATTTGCAGTTACATCTCGCGCATGGCAACCAATTACACGTTTGCAATTGTTTACATTTAGGAAGACACACTAAAGAAATGTTGGTTATCGATGAGAGTGCGCATGTTGCAGTCAGGGTTGCAATTTAATACTTGAAATGAGTTCTATCACAACACCTAACCAAACAATTTAGAATGTTTTCACAAGGTACAGTTTTCAAAGAGCTTTTTAAAGAAAAATATGGCGATTTTACTGATCTTTGATAATGAAAAAAATCAGTATGGTATATTGCGTGTAAACGGAATCGTTTCGATTTCTGAAATTCGTGTAAACGTTTACAAAATTTTGTAAACGTGGAAGCCCTACTGTCAACCCTCTTTACAATGACACTGTCCCCAAATAATTTGAAGTCAAATTGAATTTCTGTTAAAATGAATTCAAATTCAAGCTTAATGATACATTTGTTCAAATACTTATGATGTTATAAAGAATTTTGCTGTTATAAGGCATGTCAGTATAAAGAGTTTTCACTGTATATGAAAAGGTGGCAATGTGCTGATGATGCACATCATTTTTTTTCTCACTGTCACATGAAAGTTGTGGTTGCTATGGTATAAATGGAAATAGTCAAAATGTTGCAAAAATGTATGGATCCGGACTTAACTATTCAAGCTTGGTATGTGAACAGGTTGCAATGATCTGATTGTGCACATCATTTATTTTTCGCTGTTGCATGAAAATTGTGGTTGCATCGGTGGGAACGTTTGTTGTGGCCAACACCTGTGCTTGTTTCTCTAAATTTTTGTTGATTGTTTCTTGTAAATTCTTGTTAATGTTTATTCCAGTGTTTCAGTTGTCTTAACCTGTGACAATTTCTTGTAGGAATGATGCAACAGAATTTGCTGGCTCTGTTCATCAAAAAGTGAATAAAGACATTGAGACAGGTGTGAATCTTTCATGGACAGCTGGTAGCAACGTAACAATGTTTGCCCTTGGAACCAAGTATATTATGGATAAAGACTCTTCAATAAACGTAAGCATTGTTTGGGCTTTCATAGGGTCAGATTACGAATCTTGTATGCATAAAATTGCCATTATTTCTATCCATCAGTTTAAACACATGCTTTGGGTACTCAAATGAAACATCTCAATGAGACATTCTTTTGATTACCCACAACATATGTTTTGATTAAGTAATGAAAAAATTGATTTTAATCACAGGCTCTTTTCTAGAGGCCTGATTTTCATGTTTATATCCATTCTCAAAAGCCAGATGATCAGGATCTAAACTGCTTTCAAAACAAGATATATCGGGACTTAGCATGGTAAAGGCTAAAATGAAATATGTAAAACATGGATTTTTTTATTTAAAAAAGGTCATAAACAGCTTCTTTGTAGAGATACCTGATGCTGTATTTTGCTTTGTATAATGTGCATTCTTGTAAAATGCACACCAGATTTTGGTGTTAAACTAGCTGAGAAAAGTACATTATCAGTGTGGTGCATAAATATCAAAATATGACCTATTCATACAACATTTTGTTACTTATAATTTTGATACTGTCATATCCTTTAGTGTGCATCAGTTGTGTAAATGTGGCACTTGCCTCTTTTCTTGCTAGCAATGAATTGCTGTCTGCTGATATCCTTTGCAAGCAGTTTGGACCCAGATCTGTACAGACAAAATGTCGTTCTGATTTGGATACCAAACTCTGATAGTGTTCCTGTAAGATTTTTTTGGAAAAGTTAATTTTGAAGTCAGCAGACAACAAAAAAAAAAACACATGAAAAACTGCAGAGTTATATATTGAAATATGGATGTTATCTCCAGCACTATGATTGGTAGCCAGGGTTCGCATAGGCTTGAAAAGTACTCGAATATACAGGACTGTCTTGAAAAGTCGTTGAAAATAAAATCTGCCTTGAAAAACACTCAAAGGCCTTGAAAAGTCCTTGAATTTTACCATTTGCAAGCATTTGAATGCTGCTTTTTGGAGGCCTAAATCAGTATAAAATTGTGATGCCTTTATTTGGTGCAGCATATGCTGCACCAAATAAGGCACCATAATTTTACACTGATTTTCTTAAACAAATATGTTTAGTAATGAACTCTAGCATTTAAGAAGTAGAATTTTAACGTGTTAACCATTCGTTTACATAAGTTTTCAGTCCTTGAAAACAGACGGAAAGTCTTAGAAGTCCTTATAGTTCTTGAATGTTACACGAACTTGCCTGTATGAACCCTGGTAGCCAATAGGCTTTCACTGGCTACAGCAGAAGGGTCTTTTGCAATTGTGAGGTGCAGAAATTATCATGACAAGGCTTGCAGAGCAAAGTCTATTTCTGTTGTACCATCTTCCCCATATCCAACCACTCCTGTTTTGTGTGCTCAAAAGTTGTTCTTCTTATGAGTACATACAACACATGTTTTGGTTGAGAAATGAGAAAGTTAATTGGAATTACTCCTTTTTTTATTCCTGTCTTTAAATACTGAGCAGGTGAATGACTGTCAGGCAAAGAGTTATCACATTTACATGAGTGATATCATGGTTGCATCACACAGAATAGTTTCTAATTAGTCCACCTGGCCCCGAGATTATAAAACCATTTTCATAATCGACTCATCTGAGCACGAACTTTATCCTGCTCATAAATGTTAAAATGCCAACAATTGATAGCATTTTAACATTTATTAGCAGGATGAATACAACATCTGAGAGACTTAAAGCAAGAAACTTCTTTATTTGTCGGTATTTTAGTTTTTATGAGCAGTTGAAATTTCATGCTCAGTTGAGTTGAGCATGAAAAAAGTTTTATAAGCTTGGGACCAGGTAGACAATAGCTAGAAAGTGGGGGAAGGGTCTGAGAACAGTGCAGGTCTTTAGATGGAAGATGGGAACTAATTTATGTTGTCATATACCAATGAAATATTCTCATTAAAACTTCTTTGCTTCATTTTATTTAGGCAAAAGTAAACAATTCAGGCCAGATTGGGCTAGGATACACACAACAAATCAGAGATGGTAAGTTCATATATAGATCATAGTTCATATATAGATCATAGCTCTTTATTAGGTCCACATAGGAAACTTTTCAAGTGAAAAAATTGTAATCATTTTCTTCCCATTAATTGAAACATGTGTTATATGGAGTTTGGAGCCACAGCTCCGAGTCTCATCGGACAGACAAGAAAAGCCTGGTATCATACCTGTGACTAGTTTATAAGGCAGGTGGTTTATCCACTTTACTATAGTGGCTCAAATACATATTTAAAGGTTAAAGCAGTTTTCTTCATATTTGGACAATGACGACTTTCACAGCATAGCTTTTCTTAAAATCTGACACTGTGATGCTGGGCTTTATATATTAAAGCTTTTTTTCCAAACTCTACAATTCAGAAAAGGATTAACAACAAAATATTCAATCACATATTTGAAACGGACATCAGCATTATTGTTTAGTTCTGCCAGCAGAAAGTTGCCAGAAACCCTGTCAGATTAAACTCTAATATTTTCACAGATTCCTGATTGGCGAATTCATACATTAATGTTGATTTTCACCTGTCCTCTTTTTGTACCATTCTGTCTGTTGGCAACCTTGAAATGATTGTACAGAGCATTTTGGATAAAATGCTTCTTATGATTTTCTCCTCTTTGATTTAAAGTAGCCATATGTTTTTTTGGTTTGTTTTTGTTCTCATTTAAAGAGACTAGATCTGTATACTTCCACAAAAGGCTTTGAAGCGCGACTGTAACGGTAAATCCATTGAGTGAATCGAGGGTCATTACTTAGAGGTCGTGGTACTACTGTAACTATGAACATTTTTCGAAAAAAAAAAAAATCTTTTTAAATCATTTGTAAAAATAGAATTAAGCTATGTTTTCACAATAAATATGTTCAGTACAGCTGAAAGCTGCATGGATAGGTGAATTATCTAATAAAAACAGGTGATTATTTACTTCCCTCCAATAATTCAAGACAGTTGAATTTTTAACATAAATGCTGTTGTTTTGATAGATATAATTTGATAAAATTTATGAAAATGGTAAAATGTTTACCCGATTTTGAGTATTTTTACTGATTTTTTTGAAAAATAGAAACTTTATTTCCAAAATTAGAATATCAAAAGTTACACACTATGCAGCTTTAAAGTATCCTTAGGGTTTGGAAACTCCTTACGACAATGAGTGTGTGATTTATGAAGTGTGTTTCTTCTTGCAGGTGTCAAGATGACTGTTTCATCCCTAATTGAAGGCAAGAATATCAACCAAGGAGGACACAAACTGGGTTTAGGATTGGAATTTGAGCCATAAATGTGAATAAACGAAAACACACTCTTTAACCGTCTTGTTGTGCTGCATGCAATTTTAAAAAAAATATCAATCAGGATTCAAATTATGTTATCCGCAATATTTCCAAAACAAAAGTTATCCATAACAGCAATATAGATAAGTGCTATACTAATTACGCAGATATAGTTGAACTGTGGCAAAAAGGAAGAGTTATTAACGCAGGTTTAGATAAACAAAGATTTTCAGCGTAAAATTATAAATATTTTCTTACCCATCAATTTTAACATATGACAATTTAATCTTCTTATTTCTCAATCAAAACATATGTTGTGGGTACTCAAAAGAACCGTCTCAATGAGACGGTTCTTTTGAGCACCCAAAACATATGTTTAAATTGATGGGTAAGAAAATATTTACATCTTTACGCTGAAAACTTTAGTTTATCTAAACCTGTGCAAACAATGTAATCAGGAGATTGACTTTGATCTAGCGTTTGCTGTTTTAATGAGAGCAAAGGACCATGCTTGTAAGTGTTGTGAAACTGTCATATAATGAGTGTTGTCAATAGAATATAAAAACAAGGTCATTGTTCTAATATTGCCAGGGTCTCAAAAGTTGCCACATGCCAGATTCACACAATGTCCAGCAGAATAGCAAATAGTGATAGACCTGGTCAGACTGCACCATTTGGAGCAGTCTGGCCAGGGTCCACATTGTTGAGCTAAGCGTTTTTGTTCAAAGATTAAGAAAATGTTTATTATTGAACTCATATTTTATGTTTTAACTCGATGAAACGCAGCATTCTTTTCATCATTGGTCTATTTTCCTATTTATTACTGGTCTCTATTCTGTGAAATCTATTTCCACCTTTCATAGTTGTAAGATCGGTTCATATTGAGATAAGAAATGTTTGTGAAGATGATTTGAATACTTTGCTGGATTATCCTTCTATGTGTGTTAAGATTTTAGATATATAAAGTCTTTAAAGTTGGGACTGTGCTGTTTTAGTAGTCTTAGATAAGGGAGATATCTATATATCACTTCTTTTTTCTTAATTTCCACTGTCTTTCAAAGAGCATGACAAAAAAGTGTTTTCATTAAGAAATCAGAAAACTTGACAATATAGTATTGAATTCTCATCTAAAGCTACCAGTCCTGCAAAAAAAGATTTGAAGGTCATGGGATACATTTTTGTTTTTTAGTCTAGTGTACTGTGATTAGTATAGTCATCTTGTTAAGTTTCTCTCTTACATAGGCCTGTTAAAGACCCAAGAATGAAGTGCACATTTAGAAGTCTTCATTTTATCTGCTTGTATGCATGCGGTAACGAGTATATTGTGATGTTGGGTCTTACCAAGGCTATTATTAGGGCAGGCTTAATACATAAGTATGAACCCAGATGAGGCTATTTGTCATCTTGTCACTACACAAGGTTGTCACATAGCCAGTACATGAATATTTGGTGTATATCACATATATGAGCAGGGAATGCTTAGATGAGCCTGCACTAATGTAAAAATTTAGATGAAGGCTCCTGCCAGAATTTAGGCATAGTTCCACTAGATAGATGCAAATGCATGTTTTAAGAGTTGCTTTGTGCTTATGTGATAGGTATTTAAATTTCATGAACTGGCGTAATATGTATTGCAAGTAAAGATGAAGACTCTAAAATGTGCAGTTCTATGTTTCTGTTTTTTGCCATAATAAAATAAAAGCGGTTTAAAGAATTAAAGCTGATGTCTACACTGCCTATAATATTTACTCAAATAACAAAACAGCCATGTCCTTATTTCTATTCAAGTGCTTAAGCAGGGATTCAGAGCGAGAGTTGCATGTAAACAAATAACCAAGAAACCTTCAGAAAGAACTTTGCAGTGCAGGCATGATATGGATCTCATTGCGAGAAAGCCTGTCTTTGGTGTTTGAGATAAGGTACCGTCCAAGTCTTTCTACAAGGCCAGGCCCCCAGATAAGAGTGCGTAACTGAAAATTACTTTAATTCCTCATCCAAAACATGATGTGGGTACTCAAAAGAACCTCTCTGAGACAGTTCTTTTGAGCACCCACGACACATGTTTAAACTGATGGGTAAGAAAATAATCGCAATTGTATGCATTTTTTGTTGTTGCTTAACTGGCCCTATGAAGGCTATAGAGAGAGACCAACGAGAATATTGAAATTTGGCATGTCACAAGTTTAGCTGTAGAAACAAAACATAGGTCCAGATAAGGAAATTTTATTTGCGTAAAATTATAATTATTTTCTTACCCATTAATTTAAACATGTGTTTTGGGGGCTCTTTTGAGTACACACAACATATGTTTTGGATGAGAAATGAAGAAAATAATTTTCCAATACGCACTCTTATCTGGAGGCCTAACAGAATCCTAAAGATGCTGATCAGACTGTGCAGGTGTGCATTCTGATCTGCACCTTTTGTGCAGGTGCGCATTCTGATCTGCACCTTTGTTGTTCTTTTGCTACAAAACCCTGTTTTCTTGTGGTGAGGCCCATATCTTAGTTGTGCCAGGCAGGCATTGGTTAATTGAACAGTCCTTGACATGGTGACTGGTTATAAATGTTTACATATGGCTGCTTGAAGATCGGGTCTCTAATTTAGTATTATATTGTGACCGTTAGTGCTACTTTAACCATTTAATACCAGACAGTACATTGATAATAAATGTATGATAAAAAGAGACCAAGTTTGTTATTATTTGTCTCCTGTAGTAAATTCTTTGATGTACCACACCTGATCCTTTCTCAAGAACTGCAACATAGCCAGTAGATAATAAGTGGATATTAATGGTACTATTTTTAGCTCACCCAAGTGCATCTATTACATGCCTCGTCCGGGAGCGCAGCGGCTCAGTGGTAGAGTGCTTGACTCGAGACCGAGGGTCCGCAGGTTTGAGCCTCACCGGCGTCACTGCCTTGTGGTCCTTGAGCAAGACACATTCTAGCTTAGTACTGGTTCAACTCAGGAAGACCCCTCCCTGTTTAACTGAAAGATTGTTGATGGGACGTAAAGAATCAAACAAACAAAACAAAAACCTGCATCGTCCATAAACTTTTTCTTAAAATGACATCTACAGAATCACTGGTCCAAATTTAAATAATTTAAATGTTCCCAATACTGCCCTCTATCAAAATTTCGTAAATGGATCTGCTCTGCTGGATATAAAAGATCTTCAAACATCTCGTGAACCACAGGTCCAAATTAAAAACTAATTTTACGCAAACGTTCTCCATAATGCAAAAAAAAACAGCACAAATAATTCTGCTGCACTGAACAAAATTGCTGCCAGAGCTAAAAATAAAAATATCTTTAAAAAGTATCTGAGCCACTGGCCCAATTTCAAAATAACTATAGAAATGTTCCTCTTAAAGCCGTCTACCGAAATGGCACACGGTTCCACTCCCTAAATAAAAAGGCTGCCATGGCTAAAAATAGAATAAAAAAAATTAATGTGTCTGCCGAACCACAGACCCAAATTCAAATTTTCACACACAAATCATCTTCGTCCTCCAATAAATGGTCAGGACTCTGGAGTCTTCTGATCGTAAGACACAAGTTGTTCTGCTTCACTGAACCAGACAGTTGATACATTGATAATAAATGTATGACAAAAACAGACCTAGTTTGATATTATTTGTCTCCCCTGTAGTAAAATCACGTGCACCATAGTTCCAGGGCTCGTGGAACTGTTTTATCTCTCCAAACCATACTGTAGTTGACTAGAAGTAGCTATAAAGCTGTATTTATATATTTTCCAAATTGATATTTTAAATACTGGTATCTTCACTGACGCTGAGTATATAATAACTTTAGCTTCAACAGTTTTCAAAAATTCGACTTTTCAGATTTTCCCCTTAAACACAGGTATCCTACCGTTTTCTAACTGCGGAGAATTTGCGGCTAGTCTTGTCTCGGGGGTCGTTTCTTTTATGGTGGAGGGGAGGGTTGGTTCCATAAAAGGGTAAAAAAATATATTTTTATTATCTATATCCAACTCAAATCTATTGTATTAACACAGCCAAACACTCGTTCATGTGCTTAGAATATCGCAAACCTTGCAAACTCTACTGTTGGAACACAAATTATGGTTTAAAACGGTGGAAATTATTTTGAAAGGCAAAAATTGCTTTCAGTCGATCGAACTGAGAAAATCCTAAAATAACATTTCATTTAACATTGATATCTTAAAAGCCAGGTTATCGATAGCAATTTTGCCAAAAATAATATAGTATTTGCTCTTAGCATTTACTAGATAATGTCATATAAACATGGTGCCTATGCTCAAAAATGTTGATCTTATCCGCGGACGTTGGTGTACCTGTCCGCGGGGCACACCAAGATTTTGCTAGTCTAACCGAGGTGATTACTTACGGAAAATGCTAATACTGAAACGCGGATGATACGGTGTTGAACCCTAGTACTGTCCTCGAAGTTGTAATAGATAAATTCCTTAAAATGCAATAATCTGAATCAACATTATTGGCGTAGCTACCATTACGCAGTTACGCATGTGTGTAATAAAAATAGTAACATTCAAGGGAGGTCACCTAATCTGGTAATAGTGATTTTTCATACTTTAAGGAACTGCTCATAAAGGAAAGAATTCGCTCCCTCTGGGAGCAAATTCTTTCCTTTAAGAGAAATTCCCATTCTGAAAAGGGACACAATTGATACGTTTATTTAATCAAGCAAACCTCAGTCTAAATTTAGCAAATATATGATACCTATCAGTAGGGTGGTAACTAAGGCCGTCGTCAAGATTTTAAAAAAATTATGCATCCGCCGTTGGGACTATATCTTGTCTAAAAAATCTAGCTTGAAAATCACACTACTTCCGCCGTTTTCAAACACTTTGAAATCGCATATCTGGCTTTAGTTCGTAAACCCGTTGGGTATTTTGAAAACTTCAACCCTAAATACACGATGGAAAACACAAATAACGACACCAACAGCGATATCAACGGCTTGAATGTCTTCCTAAAGCGAGCACCATAAACGCTTATTGCAACTTCCGCTGAACATTGCATTTTTATTTTTTGGAATACTTTTTGGCACCCAATTTAAATTTTGGCATATTTTTAATATGTTGTAAGAGAGATATCAATCTACATGTCGGCAGAGTGTCATATTTCCAGTTTATTCGGTATCGTCGTTATTCCACAACAAAGTCAGCGTTGTTTGTAGCTTTCATAAAAAATCACGCATGCGCTATGCGCTACCTTACAATTGCTAGATCTACCGATGTGCAACCATTCACTGACAACTGCCCACACGAAATCATCAAATGGAAACGTGTAATCGATTGACACATTCATGTTAACTGCCAAAAATAGTCACCAATGTACAATTATGCAGGTAACAAGTTTGTTTTATCTACATATTGTTTAAATTGCCAGATATTTTGCGCACAAGTTGGATGATAAGGCCATTAAGGGTGCAAAAAGTCTGGTAAACTCGGGCTGAAAAGTGCAAAGATGCGTGTGTACTCGCCGTTAGAGCCAATACACAACTGTGTAGTAGACCTACGAGTAAATAACCAGATAACACTCTTCACATTGTCGTGCTGAGACATGGTATTTTGTTATGTCACTGTCTATCAGTGACCGAGTGAGCTGGTGAGCACGTGGACCACCTTTTGAAAATGAGCTGCCAAATTTCCAAATGCAATTTTCAATGTAGTTTGACAGACTTGTAATTTCACATTTCCATGGTAACCCCCAATTTTAAGCATTTTCTTTTTACCCTAAGGCTTTCCAGTTCAGGCCTACAACCTTGTTTAAAAACAACATCTGAATGTATTTTCTGTTTTGATGACTTCCATCTTATATTTTATCACTTCACATGCAAAAAGAACTGATCAGCAAGATAGTTTGTGAAAGACACCTGTTTGAAATATGTGGTGTTCTTATATCTTTAAATAGACAATTTACCAGCTGCGTAGTGCAGCCAGATGTGTGTCTGACTGCAGATCCAGGGGTTGTGAGTTGGATCACGGCCTGCAGGTCCCATACTTTCGTGGAGATTGATCATGTAATAAGTTCTACGGTCATTCTCCTCCCTTCCACTGAATCATCCAAGAAGCAGAGAAAAAGACTAACAGGGGCCTAGAAGCCCAGTGCCCCTAAATTTTGGGCTGGGCGCCTAAAACTAAAATGTTTAGGGGCCCAGCTTGCCCCTGAAAAAAGGGTATTATGTAAATGTATGAAGTCTTGTCAAATCTGACACCAGCTGTTGGAAGTTTACAAATCTTCATTCAGCTATTTACAAATACTGTTAATTAACCCTTAAAACGCCAATCACGACTGCAGCAGACAATTAACATATAAGGTATGATATTCCTTGAGAATCGTCTGCCAGCAGACAATTCTCATGAAATACCATGCCTTATATGTTAATTTTGAAAAAGCAGCAAAATTTGAAATTGTCATCTGTTGCAAATTATAAGTAGCGCTTTATGGGTTACTATGGTAAATAATTAGAGGAATACAGATTTTGAGGGTCTAGTATTTAAAGCAAAACTAATGTTTGGCAATGCTGTTGAAATTTGTTTAATTTTCTGCCGAATCCTGGGTCCCTTAGTTTTGGGCTGGGCCCCTAATCATTTTGTTTTAGGGGCCCAGCTTGCTCCTTGCAAAAAAAGGTTAGGCTGTATCCCTGAGAAGGGTTGTTGTCAGTTACAAGCGAAAGTATGTGCGGGAAGTACTTGTTATCCGCTTGTTCAAGCTTGCCCAGGAAAAAGTGTGGTAAGTGAACTGTCCATCCCGCCATGACCATAGCTGTTGACTTGGAACGTAAAGCAACAACACAAACAAAACAAAATAGACATTTTAGTCAATCGAAAAGCAATAATTGACTTTATAAAGAAAGACCTAAATTGCTTTAACATGGTTTTGTCTTAAGTTGATGATAGTTAACAAGGAGCAGATGCTTTGGACTGACTGTATGATGTTAATGTTTTAAAAATTAAGTGGGGGTCACTGAAACAGATCCCAACCAATATCTGTAAGGAAATATGGGGTATGTCAGGATAAACTGTGTCAAATATTTTGTTTTAATTTTTCTTAACTCTATTCTATGTCAAACATATTGTCCAAAGATAGTTCTAAAGTGACCTACAGTAAAACCTGTCTTAAGCGGCCACTTCAAAATAGACAAAACAAAGGTCTTAAAGACAGATGGTAGCTAAATGCAGGTTGAAAGTATTACAGAATGCTTTCTTAGAGCATTCTGCAATGCTTTTTACCTGCATTATAGAGCGATAATTGATCTTGAAAACCATTTTTGAGTCTTTTTTGAGTGGCCGCTTAAAACAGGTTTTACTGTATAGTATATAGATGAGGGTCTGGATGGGGTATAATGATATGTGAATAATGGCCTTTTTATATAATGAATAGTGAATAATGAGCCAAAAAATAATGAATAGTGAATATAGAGGACCTAAAAAATGATGAATAATCCTATTTTTTTAATGTATAGAAGAAAAAATTAATGAATAATGAATAATCAGATTTTAATGAATAATGCTAACAAATCATTTTGTTGCATCGCGGCCCATTGTGTTATAATAAAATAATTTTAATGAATAATTGGTCTTATTTTAATGAATAACTCCAAACTTTGAATGAGATGAATAAAGGGGGATAAAATTTTAATAAATGGTGAATACCAGACCCCCCATCTCCAAACCCTCATAGATACACAAATATTAATTGTTTCCAAGAAGATTAATAATTTTGCTAAAGAACCCTTAGGGTCACTGAAACCGGTCCTTCGAGGATAGTATCTGTGCAATCAAGTCAGGTCCACCTATTTTCTGATGGAGCCTCAAGGTGATACAGGTTATACTTTCCAAGAAAATATTGTATACTGTGTCCGAGTTATTTATCAAGTTCCAAAATCACATCTTTTAAGGTACCCAAAAGAACTGCCCCAATGAGATGGTTTTTTTTAGCATCCATCTGATTGTTTAAGTAAAATAATTCTATTTTACCCTAAAATTATAGACCTATGATTGCATACAATATATGTACATGTGTTCAGTGCCCGAGACTGCTGATTTGAACTTTTATTTAACTTCCTGTAAAATTTTAAAAGCCAATAAAGTCCAATCCCGTACTCTGACACTAAGACTGCCAGTCTGTCTGATAAGACCTCTAAGCTGCGGCCCATCACCATATGACCACACTGATTGTGGGACATTAATACAAACTTCATTATTGAAGAGGCAGAACTAAAGCTATTTTAATTTAGTATGCTTTGAAATTGTATTGTCTTCTGATTTTTCAAAATTCTATCAGGAACACCACCAAAGTGTGTCAAACACTCTGATCTGGATTAGGTCCTATGTTTTGTGGGCCTGATCTGGGTCAAAACTGTTTGCAAATGTTAACAAAATAGTCAATTATTATAGTTTGTCATCAGCAGACACTAAATGCCTTACATATTTTTGACGGTTACAGGTGTTGAAATCTTCACTTTATGATTTTAATGCAAATTGGCAATAATTGAAATTATAAAAATACAAAAACATTCTATTCCATTCCTTACACACATATGTATCATACTCCAAATTAACAGACTGACCTACATGTCCAATGTAATGTAATAAAATATGTTGTGGGGATTTTTAATAATATATTAAAAGTCCAAAGTATTACCTAAAGCGAAATCTGTTGGTTTGAGTTAAAAAAGCTAAAACTTAAAGAGATATCATAAAAATCATAAGCAATTGTAACAGTTTCAAAATCAGTATCATAAGGAAAATCATTCAATCAATGCCCTAGCTAATCTGTGTACATGTATATTTATTTACATTTCAGATATCTCAACAGTCCATTATGCAGATATGTACAGCATGCTGCCAACAGTCCAAGATACCTTCGAGTTGATGACGTCCCAGTCATAGTTCTTATCAGAGTAAACACAAAAGTATTATAGAGGACTCGTCATCATTTAGACTGTATAAAAAAGGATATTGTCGAACCATTCTGTGTTTTTGTTTGTGTTAAAACCAGGAAGTGATGGATTTTGCACCAGCATGCATAAAAGGTTCTACATGGTCTCGGGAGTATTTTGAGCTATTTACATTCTGTGCTTTCTACATGTTGTTCAAGTTCTTCCGTGATGATACAAATTTGACTGTCACAGCCCAAGTTCTGCATATTGTCTGAGAGCATTTATGATGTGCAATGTACCAATGCTGCCAACAGTACCAGTTCTAATTTGTCAGAGAACATTGACCATTTAACCCATTGTATGCTGAAAAATGCTAGATGGGTAGTTTGTCAAACTGTGAAGACTGAGGTGAATTGCTGCATAATGTGACCGTTCATAAGGGTCTACACTTTTTGCTGAGGTCAAAACAGTTTTCAGGATCAGAAATACCTTATAGTTTGGAAATAATTCTGACCTGTAATTAACCCCTTTACCCTATTACTCCATAATAACACCTTTTGACGCCTTTGAAATATTATGGAAAATGGAGCATTTGCTCTTTTGGAGCAAATGCTCCATTTTCCATAATATTTTGAAAAGTATACAAAGTTTTTAGCTTAATTTTTCTTGATTTTTTCTATGCTATCTTAAAATAGAAAATGATGTCTTGATCTAAAAATAGCCTATGGAGTAAAGTGTTTAAATACATGAAATATATAATGGACATTCCGATACTTGTTCACATTTATATGTATAATAAAATTGATATATGGGGCTCAATCCTCATCACGAGATAACCTATCTATGGGGCTTCCGACCAATTCAGCTCAGCAACAAAGACAAGTTTAAAAAATGAAATGCTGCAATATGCAAATTTTCTAGGATATATATAAACTTTGAAGGCAATAAATCGCATTTAAAAGGTCATGATAAGCAGAATCTTTCAAATGATCATTTCATATTAAACTGATGCCAAGGGCTTGTTTAATGATCAATTTCAAATGAAATGATCACTTAAAACTTGTAACAAGTGTAAGATAATCTATGAATAATATGTAAGACAAAGCACTTTTATTCATGCTTTTTGCATTTATAATCCCTACCTTTTCACTACTTATCCCCACGCTTTCAAAAAAACATGGGGATATTGCAATTGTCTCCGTCCTTCCGTCTGTCTGTACTCACTAATGGACCCTTGTTGGGTACTTAAAATTTCCAAAATTTATAGTTTTTAAAATCAATTACAGAATAAAACTAATTTGCATATAAAGTGAGCTAATTTACTCAAAATGAGGTTTATTCCGTAAAAATTACCTGGGATTTGTCCCTGGGTACTTACACTTTCACAGCTACTTTTTCTAACACTGTAAGTACCCAAGAAGTATCCAACTGTAAGAGCTTCTGTCCGTCACGTTATCTCCTCCTAAACCATTGGACAAAATCCAACCAAATTTGGTGTGTGAGTTGCTCATATGAATGGGGCATGCAACGGCACTTTTTTTACCCCGCCCTCTGGGGCCCTGAGGAGGTACCAACAGGTCAAATGTCATTAAATATCCTTAATTTTCAATTTCAAAGTCGATTTCAAAGATTTTCAAACCAAACTTTGTGTGTTTTCTCACAAATGAAAGATATAAAACATATCAGATGGGATTTTCATTTGGCCACCTAGGTCATATCACAGGGGTTGGACTAGGGGGTACTGTTGGGGGTTGGAGGTCAACATTTTTTTCCCCGAAATTCAACCAGATTTGATGTGTTGAGATACTTTTAAACATGAATGGCACATGCAGCAGCACCATTTTTGGGTCCCCGTCTCCAGCGGCCCTAGGGAGGGGCCAAAAGGTCAAGTATCATTAAATCTGAATTACAAAGTCAATTTCAAAGATTTTTAAACCAAACTTCGTGTGTCTTCTCACATATGAAAGATATAAAACATATCAAATAATATTCATTTATATTCCATAGGGAACAATGTTAAACACATATGATAATTTTACTCTATTTCAATATTTCGGCCAAAGGCCTTTATCAAGAAAAAACAAGCACTTTAGTATCAACTACATAGTAAAACATATCAGACGGGATTTTCATTCGGCAACCTGGGTCATGCCCAGGGGTGGGACTTGGGGGTACTGTGGGGGGGGGGGGGGGGGGGGGGGGGGGGGGTCAAAAAAATATTTTTTTTTTCAGAAATTCAACCAGATTTGGTGGAGATAAGTAGTGAAAACACTGCTTTATTTGATCTGGGCAGTCTTGTGTCCTTGAGCATGAAACATTATCCTTGCTTAATAAAAAGTTAGTACTGATCAACACAGGAAGACCTGTCCCGACATACATTATGTAGTTGAAAAATTGTTGACTGCGATGTTCAGAATCAAATCAAAATTGTTTTAAAAAAAATATGCAGCAGATAACTTAGGCAGACAACATTTTCAGATGCATTGTATAGAATTATAATGTATTGCTGATATGATATACTTGGTAGTTCTAAATCTTCTATTCTTGAAATATAAATAAAAAAGTTAAACTTAATAGAAGTGTTTTCTTAGTTGTCACATAATGACATTAGCTTCTTGCCAGCTGACTGTGACTTGGGAGTTCCATCTGTCTATTTGTTTTCTGACATTTGCATATAAATTGGGGTTCTCTGCGGCACTGATAGCTATGAGTGCCAAACCTTCCTCTCTGAGCTTTGAGCATACACCCTGTTTATAATAGTAAGCCTCACTGTTATAAAGCAGGGTGTAAGCTCTATAGTAAGAAAGACAGCAAAGATCAGGAATCAATACAACCAAGTACCACACCTGACCAAGGATACCACATTGGAAAGCGACAAACTCGCAATTAGACATCATAAAAGAGAGCCAAGAGGTCAGCCCTTTCCCATCATGTGACCACAAGGCAGCAATGAACAGACACGAAAGCATGACAAACACAAGACAAAAATAACAAATGGTCCACAAAAGAAGTACCCCCTTGGAACAATCAGTAAAGTTCACAACAAAGCAATACAGTATGACACCCACCCCCACATACACACATAAGACAATGAGTACATTGGAATGTTATACACAAACAATGCAGTGACTCAGTGGTCGAATGATTGACTCAATGTCGAGTTTGGAGATGCTGCTTTGCGTCCTGGAGCAAGACACCTTATCCTCTGCTTAGTAATGGTTCAACCCAGGAAGTACTGAAAATTGCTGACTGGGATGTAAAGAATCAAATCAGTTGTGTAGTCTAAATTTGTCCTCATATCAGTACATTTTGATGTACCACATTTAAATGTTTTTAGCTCACCTGAGCCACTGGTTCATGTTGTGATTGGTGAATATCCGTCGTGCATCGTCAACAATTGCTTCAAAAGGCATCTCCGAAATTACTGAATGGGTTTTACCAAACCTGGCAGAAATGGTATTCATAGGCCATTCTTTATTAATTGTTCCATTCCATTGCATATCTAGGTCACACAGGCTAAAAATAGATTTTTCAGATGAAACCACTAGGCATAGAGCCTTGATATTTGCTATTTTGCATCATCTAGTTGACCTTTTCAAAGTTTGTGCAAATTATGCCCCTGGGGCCAGAAATGGGCCTGTCCTGGGGTCACATGTTTTACATAGGCATATACACGTACAGGGAAAACATGAAAAAATCTTGTCTGAAACCACAAGGCCTAGAGCCTTGATTTTTATGCCCCCAAAGGAACTTTGAGGAGGCATAAAGTCAGCACACTGTCTGCCCCTCCCACTTCATGTACGGTGCATATCTCCTATATTAGGTATGTGGATGCATCTTTGGATGGCGGAGTGTTGCGTACCATTATCGGGTCACGTTGACATCCAACCTAATTATTAGAATATTCGTGTCCAGAGCATATCTTTTATTAGCTCACCTGAGCCATTGGCTCATGGTAGGGAGTGCAGTGGCTCAGTGGTAGAGTGCTTGACTCAAGACTGAGGGGCCGCGGGTTCGAGCCTCACAGGCATCACTGTGTTGTGTCCTTGAGCAAGAACGTTAATCCTAGCTTAGTACTGGTTCAACCCAGGAAGACCCGTCCCCTTAATAACTGAAAGATTGTTGATGGGACGTAAAGAATGAAACCAAACAAAACCATTGACTCATGGCGAGCTTTTGTGATCATTGGATGCCTGTCGTGCGTCGTCAACAATTGCTTTAAAGGACATCTCCTTAACCACTGGCTGGATTTTAACCAAACTTGGCGGAAATGAACCTTATATGGCCTTCTTTAAAAATTGTTCAAATGGTTTCGGTCTGTTGCATATCTAGGTCACACAGGCTAAGAATAGATTTTCAAGATGAAAACTTTGAAAATCTTCTTGTCTGAAACCACAAAGCCTAGAGTATGTTGCATCATCTAGTGGTCCTCTACCAAGTTTGTTGAAATTATGCCCCTGGGGCCAAAAATGGCCCCACCCCGGGGGTCACATGTTTTACATAGGCTTATATAGTGAAAACAATGAAAAAATCTTCTTGTCTCACAGTCTGAAACCATATGGCCTAGAGTCTTGATATTTGGTATGAAGCATCACCTGGTGGACCTCTACCAAGTTTGCTCAAATGGCCCCTTCCCGGGATCACATGTTTTACATAGGCTTATATAGTGAAAAACAAAAAAAATCTTCTTGTCTGAAACCATAAGGCCAAAAATGACCCGCCCCTGGGGTCATGTGGCATCACCTGTGTGACCTCTACCAAATGTGTTCAAATTATGCCCCCTGGGCCAAAAATGACCCCAACCCGGGGGTCACATGTTTTCCATAGGCTTATATAGTGAAAAACATTAAAAAAAATCTTGTCTGAAACCATAAGGCATGAGTCTTGATATTTTGTATGTATCATCACCTAGTGGACCTCTACCAAGTTTGTTCAAATTATGCGCCTGGTCCCAAAAATGGTCCGTCCCGGGGGCCACATGTTTTACATAGGCTTCAGTGATTTTATTTGGCCAGTTTTAAGGCCTTATATGGGAGTCATTCCCAATCCAAAAATGGCCTTTATTTTCCCAATTTCATGTATTTTAGCACTTATTTTACCAATTTTATTAAAATATTTTCCCAAATGTGAAGGAAAAGGTAGCTTCCTAAAATCCCAAATTAAATCACTGGGCTTATACAGGGAAAAACATTGTCTGAAACCATAAGGCCTAGAGCTTTGATAATTGGTCCGTAGCATCACCTTGTGGACCTCTACCAAGTTTGTTCAAATTATATGGAAGAACGACAAACACTAGAGTAAGAGATAACAAGTTTTTTCGTGTAGTGTTATCTTTCTTGACAAAAATACGTCCGAACATCATTTAACTTCATAAAAATGTGTTTCGTACGGTTTTTGGCCCATATTTTAGCCGAAGGTTGAGGATGGGATTCAAAAGGGCGTCCGTCGTCCGTTAACGAATACATGGGCACGCAGTGACTCAGTGGTATAGTGCGCGAGACCGAGGGTAGCAGGTTCGGGCCTTACTGCACATGTCCTTGAGCAATACACACAAACCCTTGCTTATTACTGGTTCAACCCAGCAACCCGCTCAGGAAGGCCCGCCCCACATACCTGAAAATTGCAGACTGGGACGTAAAGAATCAAATCAATCAAACAAACCAGTTAACGTCCCGATCCGAGTACGGCGCTCTCCCTTCAAATGACACTTTTAAGAAAGCGTGTTCGTGTTATCATATATATAGAGCTAGAGCATGCCTGCTTTATCTTAATCTAACTTTTTGTGGCTTTCCCTGGGTAGTAATCAGTACCGGGCCGGATGGGTTTATGACTTGTGTGTTTATTTTATGACGGGAGCATCCGAAAGCTCAACCGAAAGTGGATCTGGAGATGCCGGGAATCGAACCTGCGACCCCTGCTTTACAAGACATGTACAATGTAACGCTTATCCACTACACCACGGCGACTTGCAGATCAGTTTCTAATACAACTGCAGCTTACCGTTAACGCTAAAACAGTTCGGACACCGAAACTTTAAACTGACTCACAGCGAGCGGGGATCGAACCTCGCACTAACTAGTGCGCTAACTACTAACTAACTAGGTACCACGCTTTCTCAGTCCCTTCTAGATGATTGCAAAACAAGGAGGACACATAGTTCTGAATATCAAAACAATGACCAAACACAAATGAGACCCCCACAAACAGCAACAATAAATCAACAACAACAGACAGAACCATGCACCGCTTTATAACGGACAGCAGCCCGAGCAACCGATTATATCTAAAACGCTATAAATACGTCAGCCACCGTCATTGAGTTTTAGGCCAGACCCACCGTCTCTATAAACTATGATTGGGTGCAGGCTGTCGCCCCGGGGGGGGGGGGTACTCTAATTTTTCTTCATACGTAGGCTCGGGCCAAGCATCTACCGCTCACCACAAAAAAAGTATCAGGAATTTCAAGCACCCCAAAAAATATTTGAAATTTTAGCAACCCCAAAAAATTGTCCCCCTTCTGTACCTTGACCTTAAAAAAGACCCTATAATGCATAGTAATGACCCCTAAATATATACTATGCACAATAAATTTAGCAATTGTTTTGTATGGGTGAGCCCATCCACATCAGATCTCGAGTTTCATTTGCTGTCATGAAGATACAAGCACCGATCATCTGACAAGAGTTTCCATTTTAAAAAATACAGAATTACCAAACGCAGCGGCCGTGCTAAAGTGACGTTTAATTTTAAGACTAGCGTGTAACGTGGGTATTTCTGATCATTTGGAGAAGCCGAAACCATTTTAAACGATTGTTTTGTAACTAAAAACCAAGAAAGCATAGCAAATGCTGCAATTTTCTGAACTTTCTCTGAGAAATAAAGGACCAAGTTTTCACAATTTGACGTTTTTACTACTGCTTTTACGTTATCGCCTTTAAACGGTGTTTCTAGTCGGGTTTTCTTGAACCTTATTTACAAGTAAAACTGCTTGATGCTTTCCAACACATTCAGACAAATACTGTTGCATAAAACATCTGTACTGCTACAGTGCACGAGCCGAAAGATAAAATCTAACGTCACCGTTAACTCGCAAATGCGTCGCACCATTTTTCAGTCACTTCAGGTTTTAAACAACCATAAGATGAGTTACATTGTAAGCCTATGAAATCTTTGTAAACCGATACTCTGTTGAATTGAAATGCCAATTAACATTAGAAGTTTAATCAAATGATGACTACGTTTTGACGTTATTGATGGCATCTGATTTTTTTCAGCTTGAACACTCTATCACATCTGTCACATAACCAATAATTTTATAGGCGTATGATGCATGAGGAAGATGAAAGACCAGCAAACGAAGAATCACAAACTTATCATTTTAGCATTACTTACAACGGCAGTGATTTTTGCTTACTGAATCCTTTTGCAATTCTTCCTCTCCCCAAATACCTATTTAAGGGATGGCGTCTGAAATTTCGTGGTTTCATTTGCCTAAGATCCTGTTCTCGTCTTTGCAATTGAAATTTATCAGCACTGCACAAAGATGAGCACAAAAAAAGATGCGAAACATAAGAAATTGCGAAACTTATTGTGCATAGTATAGTACAATTTTGTGATGACGCCAAAGAAATGTCCACAAAATCTTCATACCCCAAAAAATATTCATTTTTCTGAAACCCCTAAAAAATATTGAAATTCAAAATTTGGAACCCCCAAAAATTGACCCGAGCCTCCGTATGTATGAAAATATCAGAGTACCGCCCTGGGGCTGTCGCATCATACGTCTAGGTACCAAAACTCTCATAAACTGGCTGATTTACTGGTTGTCTAGTGTAGTGGAGTGGGGGCTGGGCAGGTGTAGAAAAGTGCTATTGTCTTTATTTGTTAAGAACAATTTGCTGACCATTTTGTGTACGAGAGCGGGTGCGGGGGGAGGGGGGGGGTTGTAGGGGGGGGGGGGGGAGGGCTAGGTAGAGAACATTTAGTTTGTTGTGTTTTTCTGTTACTGTTTTATTTTTGTTTTGTTTTTGTTAGTTATCGGTTAGAAACAAAGTTCTAAGGAATAGAGGTAGGCCTACATATGTAGCCCCCCACCCCCCTTAAAAACATATTACTAGTATTTTGCTGAACATTGTGTTGGGGCTGAGTGGGGATATAGGGGATTGACCCCCGGGGATTGACTCTTAAGTGTGCACATGTAACGAACGTTGGTTCCGGGTTACATGTTAGAAATGAATTATTTTCTACGAGGTTGGGGAGGGAGACATAGAGAGAGAGGGGGGGGTTAGAAATGAACTATAGCCTACCGGGGACAGGTACAATCTCCCGTGTAGGTTGACCCCGGGGTAGATCTATGTGCAAGAAATGAATCATAGCTCATTCTCTGGTCTAGACCGACACTTAGCAAGATCTACATTTGATAAAAGGCCTATGGACCCTATATTCAGTTTGCGACGCATGCTTGATGCCCGGCTTGATTGTCTATTCATACTTGCCAATTGTGGGGCGGGGTGCTTTCACTTTAACCGTCTATGGAACAATATTCTAACCAATTAATGATTCAAAGGAACCACGTGCAGAATTTAATTTAGCAGTTTCAGTGAAATAACACGTTTCTATCATTTTCTCCGGCTGTCTAAGTGAGTTCTAAATGTATAAAAACACTGAAGCTGACTTTATTAATGAGGCATTGACGTCATGATTCTTATTGATTTTGTCCACGTCATTTATGATATCATCGATGAGTGTGTATTTACACAGCGTGGATAAACAATTCTTAAAATGTATTTGTGTTTTGTGGTAGAAAACAGAACATTTATTGCAGAAAATACTGTATTCTGGATATTTATTACATGAGTGACTCACAACAGAAATGGAGAGGTGAACCGAGTACGGTAGGAATTTGTTATTTTTTGGTTGCTATGCTGTTGGCAAATTCGTTTATCGGCCATTTTCATCACGGAGAAGAACACATTTTGAACCGGAAGTCGGTCAGTTTTTTGTGGAATACTTTTTGGCACCTATCACAGATTTTGGAATAAATTTGAGAGAAGATAGAAAAATCATTTGTGCATGTCGTGATATATGTGCTTTATTTCCAGTTTATTCGTAAAATGGTGTATTTTTCGTTTTTCTGACGGTACTGTCAAGCACTAAAAATCGACCTATTTGGACGCGTTCTTACAGCGATTTTGCAGATGCAACAACGTGATGATTGTTATTTTTTAACAGTTTCATACAGGCAGATTTCATTTAGAAATCTTAAAAGTGTCTGTTTCAAATCAGTATGGCGTGAGATGACGCTGAAATCACCAGGTGAAATCGGGGAGGAAAATTTCGATGTAGTCCCAAAGAACCGACGCACGTGAATTTTGTTTTTAAAAACCTACGCCAGGCCCATCATGATCTCCTACTGTATATGGACATACGCTTTCAGTATATCATTGCATACTCGCATTTGATGTGCGTAACTTTTCCAGCGTTCTGGCTACGCTATTGAACATGTTTTATTTGAAATATTGAACATGTTTTATTTGAAGTATGTAACGATATACTGAAAAGCGCAAGTCCATATAGGTATCATATATTTGCTGAATTAAGACTGAAATTTGCTTGAATTAAATACAATTATACCACCCTTACCAACTTTAGCATGAAATGTATCATGATGTACAAGGTCTACACTGATGTAGGTGGTATAAAATAGTTATACCATGTTTGTCCACCTGTAGGTAAGATAATCCACTCGCTAAAGCTCGTGGATTATCTCCACGTACAGGCGGACAACCCATGGTATAATTATTACATAACCAAGACTCATTCCCATAACCTGATGAGAGGAAATTGCTGTCCGAAATGTTAATTTCACCAAATTTATTTTCTTTTTTTCTATAGACACCAGCCGCCGAAGGCGGCTTCGACAACCGCCGAAGGGGGTGGTCGAGGTGTCTATAGATTGTAAACACTTTCTGTTTCCGTAATGCCTTCGGTAGTTTCCGCCCGATGTCGAAGATAGACCACATAAAGCAAAAGTCACAGGCAACAGTAACTTAACACCGAGGGTGTTTTGAACAATTAATTACAAGAATATGTACTCAGAAAAGTCATTATACTCGCTTCCTATCTTATCACAGGTCTTGTATTGCCGCGGTATTTACAAATCTCGCGATATCTCGGAAGCTGCGCCCCCTATCGGTTGTTTACGTTGACTACTTACGAGGCAAACGTCAAACTCGCTCTCGGACGAAAATCAAACGACATGTCGAGAATACTGGTGAGTAAATTTACATTTTCATAAAAATCAATAAAAGCGTTAATTTTCCCACCCTTCCACCACCCCATGTGCCCTTCAGACAGCCCAGAGCCCTTAAAAAACGTTGTTTTGTTTTTACCGGGGTCCGAAAATATCGTCTGTTGTTGGCGGATGTCGCGTGCATCAAAAGTCACATGATTACCAAATATGGAAAGTCACATAGCCTCCTCGAAGAAGAGCGAGCCAATTAGATGACGTCAGAAAAATCCTGTATTTGAAAGTATAGTGCAGTTCATTCGAAGTAAACTACCACTATTGGCAAGATAGATATAGCAGATTAAATGTTTAAGAAACTTAATGTTTGACAAATTTAGCTTAAGAAAAAATGTTTTATGTATTAAGACACTAGAATAAAGCAATTTTAGCATGAAATTTCCGGAAGACAGGAATATATCCATTTGATAATAAAGTGATATCAGACTCCCAAGTTGCACCAGCTTTAATCTACCCGACAGAACTAAATCAACAAACCAGTGATAACTCCAACAGTGCTAAGCCTTCAGAAGAAAAGTCACAGGAACCACCCCCTCAAGAAGTTGATCAGCCCCCTCAAGAAGTTGATCAGCCCTCTCAAGAAGTTGATCAGCCAAGTCAGCCAACAAGCAGCTCTGAACCAGTTTCATCCACTGCTAAACCACTGGTAACTCCTGCATCCTTCTTCCAGGAAAGAACAATCACTGTTGCAGTCAAGAACAGAACAAAGAGAAAATTTGTGCCTCCAGTACTGACTGGCAATCTAATGAAAAAATCAGTGACACATGTACTAACAGAAATAGCTGCTAAGAAAAAACATACTAGTACCATCAATACAGCTTTGCCAGAAAAGTCAAAAAGTGCCCATAAAAAAATCAAATCAAATAAGATAAACAGTACTCAAACAGGGCAAACTACAAAGAAATCAAACAAACCCAAAGTTTTATCACTGAAACCCAAAAAAACAAGCCCATCTAATGCTGAAATTCTTGAACCTGTTCCATCTACTTCTGGGCTAAATAGTAAAGGTGGTCCCATTGACTTGTGTTCAAATGAGGACAGTCACGATAGTAGTGACTACTCAAGTGATAATGAAGACCAAACTCTGTGTTGTGTATGTGATGCTACCCAGCCAGAAGCCTTCAAGAAATCTGACTTTCTTAAACTGCTTACATGGGCTAAATGTGACTACTGCACTCATTGGACCCATCTCCAATTTTGTACAGAGGTGAGGGTTATCAGAAGAGGTGACATCTTCCGATGCCCCCATTGCCTCATGCATGCCCACTAGACAATCTCCCTTACAAATGACACTGTAAATATGTTTTTCGCGTTAAAGTTATTTTTTTAATGTTAAATATGGTTAAATGTGGTGGAAGACTTGACAGTTAATTGATAAAATTTGTGTATTTTAAATTGAGATGATTTCTTAGTAGCTACAGTTTCATAAAAAATGATCGTTTTGATTTAGGTGAACCGCGCGATAATATAAGACTGACCTTGGGCATTTCAATGGCGGACATCACTTGGCAAGAAGCGGCTTTTACAAACTGGCTTATTGTTGACAAGAATTTTGACCTTTATTCCAACTGTAGGAAGGATTGAATAAAAGAATGACATAATATTGGAAAAGGTGAGTTGGCTTGTTTATTTATTTGATCTTGGTAAACCGTTAATAGCGCGATAAGACAGGCAACCGGGATATATTCGAATATATCTGTGTACATTGGAAATAGTTGGCATTTGAAAAATTTAGCGAAACCATCCGAGATCACGGAGACTAATTATTCTACAGGTTCCATCATATTTTTTTTTCGCCAGCTAATAGATCTTTGAGGACAGACAAATGCGGGTACCAGCCCTTAGCAACTGGGTTCGGTGCACAATTAATCGGTCCCATTCAACTCCATGTAAAAAGGCAGAATTCGAGCATCTGCAAATTTTTCCAGGACATTGCTTGGACCTTTTTCTGTCTGTGAGTGGCAAGATCTGTCATTCACCTATCAAAAAAGTGAAAAGACAACCTACCTTGATAATCTCGTTTTCTCAGCATTCTCCGTTCTTTGGGGAACAGTCAAAAAATCCGGGCTGAAATCCGACCCGCGTCAGACGTTACCTGGGGAGTGCGCCGGGGAGTCTGTGACAAAATAGTCCACACAAAGATGCATTTTTCTGCATCAGCCTGACAAATATAGACCAATGTTGAATCACATGTACATTTAAAGTCGAATAAAGCACCCATTTACGCCATAAAGGGCCCAGAAACGGCAAGTGCTAAATTTCTAAAGGTACTATTTTCGTGGCCTACCAAACCGGAAGACTGTAATTGTGTACTAACACCAACTGTCAAAAGCTTCGAAGTGATCCGCCATTTTGTGAAAAATGCTCGACAATCGACAGTGATCGATATTCATTGATATTCGCATTAATAACAGAAAGTGAGCGTTCCCTGTGTATCAGACAGTGTTTATATCGTGTGCCGAAAGCTGAAATTGATATTTGTCCAGGTAAAATGATGTGATGATGCATAAGCGCGGGATGTGCTTACCAGAGTTCGGGATCTGAAGTGAAAGTAGCCGCGTTATATATTTTCGCGGCTTTCTCAATAACAATAATAATCAGTATGATTCAACCTGAACCAGCTTACAATCCAGGTGACCTCGTCAGATCTATTCGACAGCCTGATTACTGGAGTCAGTTGGGATCCTCAAAAAATAGATCATTAGCGCAACAAGAAATGGGTCAAACTATTATTCATGAACTACATTCAGAAGCCCCAGATAGATCAAGTTTCGCTTTCACAGATGGATCATGTCTTGACAATCCAGGACCTTGCGGAGCCGGTGCTGTGATATTCCTTCCAGATGATCCCAGTGGGGTAGAACTGACCAGACCGGTTGCAGCAAGAGGATCTATTCTCTTGGCAGAACTTGTGGCTATACTTATGGTTTTAGAACTTGCCGTCTACCAGAAAATTTCTGACTTTTCCTCATCACTACAAATATTCTCTTATAGTCAATCAGCAGTTGGAATCCTTACACTGAACTGGGCTAGTACTAATTACACTGTTCTTATATCACAAATAAAGTCTCTCATTCAACAATTACAATCTACAGCTTCCGAGGTTTCAATACACTGGACGCCGGGACATGCTACTATTGCTGGAAACGAGATCGCCAACAGGCTAGCAAAAGATGCTGCACATCAAGCCTCAGAGATGCCTGTCGATACCTCTATCGTCACCATTCAAGACATCAAGAACTCAGCGAGGAAGTCTATTGTATCTAAATGGCAGCAGCGCTGGGACATTTCTGAGTCTGGCAGATTTCTCCACACCTTCAAACCATTGGTTGATAGCAAACCGTACTTAGATTTGCTTTCTAAGGATCTCTTTCCTACCATTCTTCAACTACGTACCGGATACTGCAGTCTAAACGAATACAGATATAAATTAAATCAGTGTGAAAGTTCAGAATGTGTTTGTGGTGATATAGAGACTGTACAGCACTTTATTCTTGAATGTCCTCTGTATGAAGATAACCGTCAGAAACTTCAGAAGAACCTTTTCCTGCAACTTGGCATTCCTTATCTGGATATGGATCTGCTCCTTGGTTATAGTGAAAACGAAAATATTTCTGGTTGGAGAGAGTCTGTTATATGTGAACTGGGACAATACATTGCCAATACTGGTCGTCTTTTCAGCAGAGTTGCTGATGGGAATGCACCACAATAATCTGTTGACCGTATCAAACACTAAATCTCTTAAATTACATTTGTGGAAATTTTACCTTTGAGACACTTAATCTACATGTGAGAGAATCTACACTCGAGAAGATTGTGCCACAAGGCCTGATACGGAATACAACCACCTACTTGTAACTTGTGCAACAAATAATTCAGTCATTTCACACTGCATTAGCTTTCTAACTGTTTTACTGTCGAAGAATAGGATTCCACTATAGGCATTTCTGTACCAACTTGGAAGGATGGTTACAAGGTGTTTCACCCCATGACCAGTTGGCCTAGTCCGAGTTTTCTCTGACATTTTAGTGGCTTTTCTTTCTTTTGATATTTGCCACTACGGTAAATGTTCTAAAATTTCGAACACTCTAAAATTACGAACACCTAAAATTATCGCCGAAAATAATTTTTAAAACATTCTAAAAAATCGAACACTGACCTTTTTGGGAAAAGTGAATTTCTAAAATTACGAACACGTTATTTTCGGCGGAAAATCGATGTCCGTTTATCTGTTTGTCCCATCCGTGCTCGGTTTACTTTTAACGTACGTGAGCGGTAGCGACATTTGGAAGGTTCCATTCCACTTAAATGGGTAATCTGGTACGCGACGTTCTTTTTCGCATGTCGAGCACAAGACTATACTTTTTGTCTGCTAATTGTGCGATACATGTTTTCAGATAAGATCAAAGGCATGAGCGCATTAAAAGCACGGACTTTCCTTCATGTAGTACGTGACAAAGTTCATGCATGTTATTGGAAAACAGTGCAGGCTACCTGCAGCGTGTTCAAATATTTTTAAAACCTTTCATTGGCGAAATTTTTACCTATAAGATCAGCAATGGTCATATACATGGATTTCCTTCGTCAGTATATTGTCACAGACATTAAACAGACATGCCTCGGGCAAGGATTAGGAGTTACAATTACCGCGAGAAAACGCACATACCATGAAGGACTTAGGTCATACCAGTGACCCATATATATAGGTCACTGGTCATACGCTGCCTGGTCGTCAAAATTGAACATTTGCAAGTAACAGTAGATGTTGTTACTTTAAAAATGCCATGCAAACCACAGCGTTAAACAACTGAGTAAATTTGCTAAAACTTATATACAAAAGGGCCATTTTTCCAAGTGGTGGTTTTAGTCATGAGTCACAAAATTAATCCATTCAACATAAAAGCCGTTATGCTTGACCATCAATGCTGTATTGAGAATGCACACTTGCGCAGGCTCGTCTGAGTCTTTGACGCACGTGGTAAGTACCAAAATATCATGAAATTACATGTGCGGATCCAGGTCCGGACCCCCCCCCCCCCCCATGAAAAATCACAAAATATAGGGTTTTCTAGCAATACATGTCCGGATCCGCTGAAAAATCGCAGCTGCGAAGCCAGCATCCAATGGTGGGCATTCATTGGCATTTCGCTGGCGGGCCGATGATGGCCCGCTTAAAGTGGGACTTGGATCCTCCCTCCCCTCATCAACTTAAAAAAAAACGTTGTCAAAGTTGGATCCCCTCTGACAAAACCTTCTGGGTCCGCGCACGAATCATGTCCGTCGACAGTTAAATTTCAATCGAGCCGGTTCACACGCAGTGCATGCATGCGCGGATCCAGAACATTTGTCAGAGGGGATAGTGAGAGAAGACCGAAATGCGACTAAAAATGGACCCACATCGGCCCATCAGTGAAACGCCATTGTCGATAATGGCCCACCAATTAATGCTGGCTTGGTAGCTTTGTGATGTTTAGGGGATCCGGATCAATATTGCTAGGAAACCCTATATTTTTGTGATTTTTCAGGGGGGTCCGGACCCCTGTCCCCCCCCCCCCTCTGGATCCGCCCATGGCATGCATCTGAAAGAAGGTACTTGTCTGAAATGTTCCTTTCAGCGTGTGGTGATCATCGGACGCAAAGTCGGACTAGATTATAACTCTTGGTATGCATGTTTGCCCCTGATCAGGCACGTCGGAGGATCTTCTGGATCCAAACGGTTTTACAAACTTTGAAGTAGAGAGACTGCACGGTGTTTGCACACGTATCTTTTGCTTTGGCTTGGTTTCTTAAAATATCGAAACACAATGTTTGGTTCAGTCAATCAATCTTGTTACAACTGCTTTCGATGAGGACCCAAAACCCAAACTTACCGTGCGCATCGGCTTTTGTACGGCAAAGTCGGACATTCCACGCGTACTTTCTACCGCATACACACATTTTTAAATTGACGAAACGTTCTATCCTGAATACCATTCGGGTCTGATCTGGATCCAAACCGTGTTTGCAAAGAGAGAGAGAGAGAGAGAGAGAGAGAGAGAGAGAGAGAGAGAGAGAGAGAGAAAGAGAGAGACTGGTGCAGGCACTCCATCGGCGGATCGACAATTAGAGAGAGAGAGAGAGAGATGTGTGTGTTCTTTTTAAATTTCGTCAGTTTTTTTTTTACTCTGGGAACTCGTCTACGTATAGATCTTTGCAAAGAATCTGATCGTACGAGATGTCTAGCGGTTTCAATTCTTGAGTACAATATTAACTCGAATTCGAAGTCGGCAGAGCGAGCGAAAGCGTTTTGGTTTTCTGAAGGAAGAACGAAATAGTGAAGTGATTCGGCGAGTGAACATAGGAGACCCGGCTTATCGAATAGTTTAAATCAGTGGACTTTTATGACTTGTAAGTAAATTGAGTGACATAATATGCACGTGCCTGGCTCTCGACTTGGCGAATACCGCACGCGCTGGACATTTTACTGACTCAGTCCGCATGAATTTAGCGGCGGTTTTAATAAGATTAAAGAAAAGAAAAACGAGGAGATAGCACAGAATCATACCGCCGTGTTTTCAACACGTTTCTATCACATTTTGACATGCATATATACCGTTTTTCTCATGATAAAGTCCACATTCTAAAATTACGAACACTGGCATTTTTTCATAAACGTAATTTCTAAAATTACGAACAGCAGAAACAATAATTATTTTTTAGTGTTCGTAATTTTAGAACATTTACCGTACCGTCAGAGCAACTTAGCTATCGAAAATCCAGAATTCTCCCAGCCAGTCATGGCTGGGCACTTTCAATGAAAAATATGGCAATTGAATGAAAGATCGGTGACATAAAAAATTAAAATAGGGTCGAGTTATGATTTATCTCTAAAATAAAATGATATTTTTCATTTAAATCTTACAAAGATAGAAATTATCCACACCTATTGTAGCCTACTCTGTACACATATAGTTGGTGATTAAGCTATATGCATTACCCATCATTTCTCATAAATCCCATAAAAAGTGAAACTACTTTTATTTTTCAGTTGTATTTTATTACTTTTATCATTTTAAGCAGTTATCTAATGAATACATCATTCGTCTGTCAACATTTTTGGTAAAAATACCCAATTTTTGATAGGTGAAGAAAGTTCTGGATTTTCGTAATAGGAGTTACTCTGATGTTAGTGGAAAATATCAAAATATGGAAAAGCCACTTAAACATCAGAGAAGGCTCGGATTACAGTTCGCCCAGAGTGGTTATGCCCCAAATCTGATGCCTTGATGTTTCACCCCAACACCCAAGTCATTTTGCCACACAAATCATGGTCGTTTCGCCCCACTTATGTAATCCCTTCAAAATCAAAGCCTCATTCGAAATAAATTAAATATAGAGAGCCATTATTTCATTTGTGTTTTTAGGATGAACATGAGTCAGTTCGATCAGATCAATCAGCGTCAATTTGATTTAAAGTATTTGAGTATTTATTGTACATCATGATAGTCAGTGCATTTTGGAGGACATGTGGCAATATGCGATATATGTCAGGCCTTTAGTTAAGAGTGTGTACCAAAATATTTAACTTTCTTATTTTTCAACCCAAGTGTAGGTTGTGGGTACTCAAAAGAACAGTCTCATTGAGATGGTTCTTTTGAGCACCCAGTATGTTGTGGGTACTCGAAAGAACCGTCTCATTGAGATGGTTCCTTTGAGCACCCAAAACATATGTTAAAACTGATGGGTAAGAAAATATTTACAATTTTAAGTCCAAAAAATTTGTTTGTCTAAACCTATGTATGTCATCCTTATCTACATTGTTTAACATGATTCATATCCATTAGATTAAAGATCATTTAGTAAGTTTATGTATATCATAACAGGCACTGAGTCTGTAGATACTGATGAATGTGGCAATATGCGATTACACTAACACAATTACGACCAATAATGGTTAGAATAGCGTAAATTTAAAAAGATTTCAAATAGTTTAGTATTTTCAAGTATATCATTAAAACCAGTGTAGATACTCATCAACTGACTCAATATGCAATAGTCATCAGTAGTTAACGACCGATAATGGTTAGAATAGCGTCAATTAGATTTAAGATCATTTAGTTATTCCATGTATATCATGACAGGCAATGATAGTGTAATGGTACCATGAGTACAGGCAGCCCCCTAACATAGCACAGCCTGGAACATTGCACAGTAGTCACTGAATTATTAATTATCACTTTTCAGGTAGATTAATCCTCATGTCTACCTCATTGAAGTAAATAATTGTTATTAAACTGTGTAATTATACCCTGCCACTAGTGATGGGAATCAGTTGGCTTTTCATAATCGATCATCGGTTTAAAACAAATGAATGATTATCGATTATAATCGCTTGACAGTATTAAATGTATTTTATTGCCAGTCAGTAACCATAGAGGCCTTATTATTTGCTTCTGTGATTACAAACAGACCTGTGTATTTCAGTATAGGCTGTGTTTCAATATACAGTACGCCCGCCGCGAAGGTTCTATGAATTTCGTACTCGCGTGATGCGAGAAATTCCGGGTAAAGGATTAAAATTCACGGAAAATCCCTGCGAGACGCATGCGAGAGCCATGAGAAATCCATGCGAAGTTTCTCGCGGTCCCCGCAGCTCACGAAAATCGGCAAAATTCGCGCGGGGATTTTTACAATTTCCACGCATGATGGGTGAAAATATTCTCCATAGATGATCGATCTACACTTTATTGTTTGTCACTCTGATTGAAAGAAAAGAACATTGCTTGTCACTCTGATTGAAAGAAAAGAAAAGAGCAATTATGAGGGACAATTAAAGAAATCTCCTTACCATTCAATTATCTTCCAATTACTCCTTATTATGTCGCATTTAAAAAAACTGACACCTTCGAAATGCAAGCCAATTGCGCTCATTAACTTCGCATATGATAATGACGCCAGCTTAAAGCATTTGCAATCAGTTTGAACCCAGATCAGGCCCTAATTCTCATTCAAATTTTGATACTCTGATGGTCTTCCTAGAGCTAACTTAGAAAAAATAAACAAGCCACAAAAAGTATGCAAAGTTATCCCAGCGCGCAAAAGGTTAGAGAGGTTTCGTCATTTCCACAATTAGCACCATGACTCAGAAGTATGTGGCGATAATTTCCTTTAACGCAACCATAGTTTGAGGGTACATGTGAAGGATACTCATTAGAAAATCACTAGATATGCGATTCTAACAAATATCATCAACATGCATTTCAATAAAAAACGTTATACGATGCTAAAATACATCTCCCATGTACATGATATATGCTGACTTATGCACGTTTTTCCAGATGTCTACGTGACTAAATGCATATAGCATCTCGCATGGGCTACCAAGAGGGTAGTTGGGAACCGAGAAAATTAATTGTTAATTATAGACTCTTATCTAGAGGCCCGATTATTTTGTAGAGTTTGCCAATGATTAATGTGATTTTAAAAATCTAGGCGGCTAATAAAAAAACTGAAATCAGTTTGCGTAAATCAAACTAAATGCGTAGACGCATCTGCATGCATACGTCAAGGGTTTTATATTATTTGCGTATGCGAGAATTAAGTTATTTCCGTTACAGACAGAATCTTGAAAATAAAATTCAGTACAGTTCTTGTATGGTCTTTGTTTATTTTGACCCTTCCCAGTAAGCAGTAAAATTGGGCCACTGCTTTGCTGCTGCGTTGGTGGACCGTAGTTACCCCGTTTATGTGCTGACTGGGTTTATGTTCCAGTCACCAACAATTTTTCAGCCATGACGCTCTACTAAACTAACAGCACTAACAAATTGTATAGCGACGACAAACTTTCGTCTTTGCAAACGTATTGGATCCAGGATCAGGACCGACAGAACGTCGACTCTAATCTAGATCCAAACCGTTTGACTCTCAAAAACTGTTAGGAATAGCAGACCAATGGACGAACCAAATTTAATTGCCGTTTCGAGAAAAATCACTTCATTTGCAAGGTCTATACGGTTCACTATCACAAAACAAGAATGAAGTGTCAAATAATAAGTTAACAACACTTTTTTTCTGTTTCCCATGGTGATTTTATTCAGCGAGATGATAAAAATTCTGAGCCAGCTTTTGCAATCAAGGAAGGCTCTGACGAGTCTGCGCACATGTAGATCTACAATTTCCTCAGACTCTTCACTCCTCTCCACCTCAGACGCACAGTACATGTAAGGCCATCGATGAGTGCGCAGGCAAAAACGTTTTTTTATCTTCTGCAAATTCGAGATAACTTTTGTATGGGCGTGCTTTTGTGACATGACGTGTTAAAGCCAGATTCGGCGACGCAGATAATAAATTTTAATCAATTACGCATTCTTATCAGGAGGTCTGTATTTTTTTCGTGCCCTATTGCTACGAATTGTAATGCCCTTCGAAGCTCTTTGTTTAAAATTCTGAAATCTATTTTATAAACCAATGCGTAAGAAAAAATTGAGTATAAAGGAATAAAAACTGTTTGAGTTACAGATTACACAACCCAGACACCTTCTAAGCATTTTTCGTCGGAAAAATGCCTAAGCTCAACACCCCTCAAAAGTGAGAAAATATTCATGAAATGTGAACAAAAAGAAAGTACACATCTTCAATATGTGAACAACCATTATGCAAAGTTTGAATAAAATCGAACGAAAACTTTTCTACGCACCTGCAGTTGCATACGTTTGGTGGAATGTATAATTCGCGAACATGCGATATTCAGACAACATATTCAAACAAAACATTCAGCAATGTCATCGTATGGTCTTTGTTTGTTTTGATCCTTGCCAGTAAGCACGTAAAATCGGGCCAGTGAAACGCCATTCGGATCATCGGACTAGCGAAACGTCATTTGGATCGGAATGGCGAGATAGTGGCCTGATTTTAGGTGCTGGCTCGGCTTATGTGACTGTCCCAGTAATAAAACATTTTTTCAGTCATGTCGAGACTTGGTTGAATTGGTTCTAAGCAGCAGATAACATGTCTTGCCCAAGGACACAACACAGTGCCTCTGCCGGCGTTGAGTCTCGAACTAGCAACCTAAGGTTCCTCTAACCTTACAGCACCTTCAAAATATAATACAGTATAGCGTCGCCTACAGATACAATTTGCAAAAATATTGTACCCAGGACCGCCAGAGCGTAGACCCTGATCTAGATCCAACCCGTTTGACAAGGAGTAACGGAGGATTGCACGAACCCATTTTAACTACCGTCGGGAGAGAAAGATGGAAGAAAGAATCACATAATCTGCAATGCATGGACGGAACACTATCACAAAACATCGACGCGTAAAAAGTCACTGACGTGTCAAATAAAATAAAAATAAAAAAACATTTTTTTTCTCTCTCTTTATCGTTCATTTTACTTCCTGCAAGCACATGCAAAATTTGAACCAGCGCATGAGATTTGTGTTATTATCGAATTTGGCAACCAACGAAGGCTCAGATGAGCCTGCGCACATCATGTAAAATTTCCACCGAGCCCCCCCCCCCCCCCCCTCACACACAGTGCATGTTTGATGTTCAGTTAAAAACAAATAACTTTTTACTGAGATGTTTTGTGATAAAATATTGCGACAAAACTCCACTTTACTTGGGGGGTACCGTCAGTGTTCACATGTGTTTTGGGTGCACAATATGACCATCTCATTGAGACGGTTCTTTTGAGCACCAACAGTATATTTATTTCTGTTGAGAAATAAAACTTATAATTACGGACTCAATATTATCAAGGGATCAGGTCTGGTTGTATTATCAGTTTATGCGGGAATGGCGGTCCGCAGACAGCTCTCCGTATCGTCATCAACCTGCCACAGGAGTTTGTGACCAATCATGCTCTAACCAGCCTGATCAGCCACTTATACTGAAATTTTGCACTACTGAAATATCTAAAGAGCGGTTATCCAATTCGAGAATCAGACTGCGGATGCGCAGTCTGGTATGCGCTCTTGTTCGTGTGCAACAAAATAAGGTTTTCTCGCGACCGATCCAATAAGTTTTTCACCTTAATACTTAGAACTTTCCCTTCTGCAAATCATAATCTGGTAGCACTTGTTTTTCGCTAATTGGAAAGAATCTAATAGTACTAACGAAATTTAATTTTTCTATGTAGTCTCTGAAGCCGAGCAGACTGGTTGGGGTATAACCTTTCCGGAAACCCCGAATTCGCATATCCGTAAAGACACTTCGTAACTTCCGACCAAGTAAGAATCAAAAAAGCCTTTTTAGCTACAGAGACTAGCTATAGAATCTTGAAATTTCAATGTTGAAGGTGTAAGTTATTGTAATTTCCAGAGATAATTTATCAAAGACACTGATCAGACTGCGCAGAGATTTAGGTGGAGTTGAGCGCATAAAGTACCCCTTCATTGCCAATACGATCAGACGGACGAAGAGACGACTCGTCGACATACTGAATACATCTGGGAAAACAATTAAAGAAATCTCCTTACCGTGAATTTATCTATCATAATATAATCCCATAAAATATCCATGATTATTTATTTAATGTACATGTCAGCTAAATGCACTCATTTACTCCTCACATGCTAGTGGCGCAAGCTGATACATGCTAACCATCCCAGTTGGACCCAAACCAGGCACGAAAATGTCGGGTCTGATCTTGATCCAAACTGTTTGACACTTTGACGGTATTCTTGAAATCAGCAGACCACACTGTCCGTTATTCAATCACTGCATTTTGTCACGTTCAGTATACATGTCATTTATTAGCTTTGAAGTTTGAAGCCGACAAAGACTTTTTAACTACAAACATCAAAGGTCATGTCAAACTTATTTCTTGTGTTGTGGGCACTCCTAAGAAACGCCTCTCCAAGGCGATTCTATCGAGTAGATCTAAGGGGACAATATCAGTTACGACTTTTGGATGTGTATACGATCTTCGGTCGTCCATTTCTCTTTACCAATTTTATAGTGTCGACATAATATCTTCCAACCAAATGCCATAATATTATGTTTTTTCCGAGAATAAGAGAAAACATGTTGTTTGATGGAAAAGTAAAAAAAGTTACGGATTAATGGATTAGTTAGTAAATCATTTCCAGGTAAGAAGCATGTGCGGATCCAGAGGGGGGGGGGGGGGGGGGCAGGTGGTCCGGACCCCGCCCCCTCCTGAAAAATCACAGAAATATAGGGTTTCATAGCAAAAGTGGTCCGGATCCCCTGAAAAAGCACAAGGCTACCAAGTCAGCATTAAATGTTGGGCCACTAGCGGCACGCACGCGAAACGCCATTTAAATTTTAAATGGCGTTTCGCTGGCGGGCCGATGTTGGTCCGCATATTGTGGTATTTGGATCCTCTCTCCTCTCAACAACTAAAAAAAAAAAAAAAACCCTCAAAGTTGGACCCTTCTGGATCCGCGCATGAGAAGATAGCTTTTTTTGAGGCGACGAAATGAAGTACATGTAGGAACAGTTAGACTCAGATGACATTGGTGGGCGGATCCAGGAATTGTCGTAAGGGGGTGGGGGTCCGCGACATACTGACAAAAAATCGCTTTTTTTAGTCTAACTATTTTACAGAGGGGTCCAATTTCAAGGAAAACAATACTGTTCAAAGTTCCAGAGGGAGGGGGGGTCAACTTAATTCAGGGTAGAACCAACTTTTTCCTGGAGGGGATGGGGTCCGTTTACTTATTCCAATGGAAACCTGTGCTCTCATGGTTCTTAACTGCAATAAACAATTGCGTGTCTACGTCTGCTAAATGTACTGACGTGGCAGAGGCTCTGCCGAGACTGCTGTAATGCGCAGACTTTGAGCATTCGTAACATGCACCAAAGCGGTTATAAAACCACCGTCGATTGTGTGTTTTTGTCTTCTAAATGCACTTATGTTTTGAATGGGAGTTGCAAAGGCTCTGGCGAGACTGCTCAAATGCGCATACTCGTCTGAGCTTTCGTTGCTCGCACATGCAGTCGATTGATTGCGTGTCTAAACTGTCTATGACTTTTAAATGCACTTATGTTTTGAATGGGGGTAGCAAAGGTTCTGGCGAGACTGCTCACATGCACAGACTCGTTTGAGCTTTCCGGTTGCTCGCACATGAAATAAAAACCACCGTTGATTGCGTGTCGATGTCTTCTAAATGCACTTATGTTTTGAATGGCTCTGGCGAGGATGCTAAGGTGCGCAGACTCCTCTGAGTTTTTGTTGCTCGCACATGCAATAAAACCCACCGTCGATTGCGTGATCAACTTTTGTTTTAAATAAGAGAAGTAAAGATTCTAGCGAGACATTTTTGTGCAGACTCGTCCAAAGTTGGTAGCCCGTGAAGAGACTGCGCTTTTTCTCAGAAGTTGTGCGAGCGAATACATTCTTATTCTGGAAAAAAAAAATTTAGAAAGATACAAAATGCGGCCGTCATTCCCGCCACTGAAACGGTGATTTTTCTAGACCTTTGCGAGGCATTAATAAATTATCTTTATATTTAGCTTTAATTACCAGGAAAACGTCTACTTTCGCTTTTTGAAGTTGCATAATGCTCTGAACTTAGTAACGCTATTCAATGAGTTGATATACAAGTTTACAAGTTTATAATGACCCTGATCACAGACTGAAAACTGGTCAGTCTGTGCTGAATTTATTTTCCCACTTATTGAAAGACCAAAAAATGTCAAGCAGCTAATGAACAAATAGACGTTTTGCGTGCGTTTTTACAATTTTGCTTGTCATTTTCAGACGACTGATTCTATTCATATTTTCATTCATTCAAGCATGTTACAAGTTGTCGTATCGAACGTGATTCATACATGTATAATACATATTCCTCGCCTGTCACGAGTGATATTTTTATGTTGGGTTGAATAAGATCGTTCTTGGAGGATTCCCGTGTCATGCGTGATGACCCGCGAGCGTCTCGTGGAAAATACCCGCGACTCGCAATAAAAACCGCGCGGGACTCGTGCGAGGTTCACGCGATACGCACGCAAAATCCATGCGAGTTTTTAGTTGTTCTTCCGTGAAAAGGATTAAAAATCCCTGCAAAACACGGGGTTTATAGAACCTTCCTGGCAACTGTACTGTAGACAGATGACAACATGATCGGGTGTCTTCCACAACCGTAATTCTCTTTCAGTCCAACAGCATCATAGACAGAGACTTGAATTTACCATTTAAGTACAAGCATCTCAGTCTGTAGTTATATTGTTGCTGGTGTATATGCAAATGTTAGTCATGTTATTTTATAACTAAAGTTGAATAAAATTTTGCATTTGGGGTTAAATAAAAATGAAATTCTTTTGCCTGAAGATTTTTTCCGATTATAATCGATTCCCATAATTCCATTCGATCATCGATTGGTTGCAAGTAGATGAACGATTTTCGATTATAATCGATCATCGGATCAACACTACCCGCCACTTTAAAAAGTATGGGGTATCATGTTATACCACCGTTCAAAGATTTACGTTTGAGTGTCCGTCCGCACAAATGTCCGTCTGTCTTTCACCGCTTTGTTTCCGCTCTCTACATGCCTCGAAATATCTTAAAATATGCACTTGGCCTCCATCACAAAAATTATTGGCATATATGGAGAACAATAATTTGCACTAGAAATATCAAAATTTTCACTTGCTCTGCCCTGCAGCCTGAGGCACTCGTAAATACAAGTGGAAGAGTGTATTTTCGAGCCCTTTCTCTATCTTGAGCATTATCTGACCAATTTTCTTCAAAAATTTGTTTTATAGTTGATAATTTGGGAAAGAGTGGTTTAGGATTATAGACGGGTAAATTTTGTTGACTATACACAGTGTCATTGCCATTGATTTGTGTTGAAAATTTGTTTCCATGCACTATATTGAACAATTTATGTCCTATTTCTTCAAACTTTGTATATGAGTTGATATTGGGGAGGAGTGGTTTGGGATCTTAAATGGGTAATTTCACCAAATAAGCACAGAGTGTTTGCCCTTTATTTACAAAATCTATGTTGAACATTGGTTTCGGTCATCTATCCTGAGCATTATTTGATCAGTTTTCTTCAAACTTTGCATGACAGTTGATTTTGGGAAGGATTTATTTAAATAACTACAGAATTATGGTCCTTGATTTGAAAAAATGATGAAGTTTTGTATAAAAATAAGAACTAGGTAGAGACAAGTGCATTTAAATTTTCATACATCTTCAACTGAGTTATGGTCCTTGATTTGTGGATTAATTTGTCTTTGTTTTGAAAATATTTGAGGCAGGGTATGATGCATGCCTATAGCACTTACTTTTTCCTAACTTTGTATAATTGCAAATCTCAGGGTCTGCATGGTAATGTTCCCAAGATGCTGAGCCTCCCCCCCCCCCCCCCCCCCCAACATATACACACACACACACACACACACACACACACACACACACACACACACAAAACAAATAATATAAAAGATATTAAAGTCATGAGTATAATTTCAATTGAGAAAGGATATTGTGTGAGTACATAAGGATGATTATTTCAATGAGGATGGCTACTGTGTGATATATAGAATTAGATGATTTCATGGTGGCTTATTTCAAGGAAGATGGACATTGTTGATTACTCAGAAAATATGCACTTTAAGAATATTTCATCTTCATTGCAGTATAATTAGAGGAATAATATGTTGTGAGTACATACATGTAGGAGATAGTTTCAATGGGGGATTATTTCAAGGAGGATGGATATTATTTGATTACATAGAAAATATACATTTGGAATATTTCAGTAGAGAATTATTTCAAGGAAGTTATGTTGGATGGAACAATAATTTTTCAAGGAGGAAGGATATTGTGTGAGTACATATGAGATTATTACAATGAATGAGTATTTCAAGGAGGATGGACATTTATTGATTTCGTAGAAATTATACTCATTTAGGGTATTTCAATGGAGTATTATTTCAAGGAGTAATGGGGAATGGATCATTGTGTGATGGATATTATTTGGTAACAATGGAGAATTATTTCAAGGAGTAATGGTGGATGGATCAATTGAGTATTATTTCAATGGAGGAAAGACATTGCATGAGCAAATGTACATAGGAGATTATTTCAATGGGTGATTATTTCAAGGAGTATGGACATTATTGATTGCATAGAAATTATACTCATTTGGAATATTTCGATGGATACTCATTTGGAATATTTCAATTGAGTATTATTTCAAAGAGTAATGGAGGATTGATCCATTGAAGAATATTTCAACAAAGGTAGGATATTGTGTGAGTACATAATGAGTATTTTTTCAAGGAGTAATAGAGTATATAATTCGATGGAGTATTATTTCAATGGATAAAGGATATTGTGTGAGTATATAGGAGATTATTTTATTGATTATTCAATATATGTGATTATAGTACTCATTTGAAATAATTTAAGTTCAGAATTATTTCAATAGATATGCTAATTTAGGGTTATAAAAGATGAAATGGAAAATATTTCATTTAAGCTTATTTTAATGGAGTGTTATTTCAATGGAGGATGGATATTTTGTGATTACATAGGAGGATTATTTCAAAGAGTAATGGAGGATGAATCAATAGAGTATATCAATGGAGGGGGAATATTGTCTTAGTTAAGCACAATAGATTATTTTGATGGAGGATTATTTCAATTACCAGTAATATAGGAAATATGCATTTGGAATATTATTAATGATTTCAAAAGTATAGCTTACAGTAAAGCATGAGTAAAGTAGGGATTTGTATCAGAAGTGAGATTATAAGCTGAATATCTGAAAATAGTGTCAAAGGTCTATTTTGTGCCAATTATGAGAAGAGGAGATCTAGCAAGTTATCATTTCAGACTTATATGTTGGGACGAGTTATAATTGATATTCAGTTCTTTCGTATAAGCTGCTGAGATAACTGCAATATCGCCAGGTTTTTTTTCATCAATGGAAGTAATTAGAAATTGACAATAAACTTTGATCAATGAGATTATGATAAAAAAAATCTGACATATTAAAGTGTCATGGGACTATTCTAGAAAGTTTAAGAACTTCAGGCTTATACCTTGGGACAAGTAATTATTGATATGGAGTTCTTCCGTATAGGCTGCTAAGATAATGCAATATCATATCTTTTTTTAGCAATTAGAAATTAACATTACTAGAATGTGCAGCCGATAGGGCGCCATTGCAAATCCTCACACTCAAGTTTTTTACCACCAGCACCCCCAAATCAGACCACTGAGGCATTATCCAGGCAACAGAATGAAAATTCCTTTAGACATGTTTTATGTCTTTAATTTGTGAGAACAAAAACAAAGTTTGCGATAAAAAAATTTGAAATTGACTCTGTAAGTGAAATTAAGTGATATTTGATCTTATGACCTCCCCCAAGGTTACCAGTTTGTCTCTAGGGTGAAAAATTTACTGCCATTCTGTTCTACTGATTGTCCCCTTCAATTTGATATGCCACATGACCATGTTCATAAAAGAAAATTTTGACCCCTGGGCACACCCGGCACACCCAAGTCCCACCCCTGGGGCATGACCAAGGCGTCAGAGCAAAAATCCCTTTCAATATATTCATATCTTATTTGTAAGAATACAAAAAAGTTTGGTATAAAAATCTTTGAAATCGACTTTGTTAATTAAGTTAATGATATTTGACCCATTGACCCCTCCACTGGGCCCTAGGGGCGGGGCCAAATTTATTTTGCTGTTGCCACCCCATTAATGTGAGTAACTCACACATCAAATTTGGTATTGGTTTAGTTTAAACATATTTCATTTCAACTTGGTATTGGTTTAGCAGGAGATAGCATAATGGTAAGAGACGGAATTTAATTTTTGCCCCCTAAGCACCCCCTAGTCACACCCCTAGGGCATGACCCAGGTGACAGAAAGAAAATCCGTCTGATATGTTTTGTATCTTTCATTTGTGAGAACACACACCAAAATTTGGTATAAAAACTTTGAAATTGACCTTGTAATTGAAATTAAATGATATTAGACCTGTTAACCCCTCCCCAGGGAGCGGGGTCATTATTTGCTGTTGCACGCCCAATGCATGTTAGTAACTCACACCCCAAATTTGTTTGAATTTTTTCCAATGGTTTATGACGAGATAGCATAACGGTGAGAGATGGAATTTAATTTTTGATTCCTAAGCACCCCATAGTACCACCCCTAGGGAATGACCAAGGTGACAAAGAAAATCCCATCTGGTATGTTTTGTATCTTTCATTTGTGAGAACACACACAAAATATGGTATAAAAATCTTTGAAATTGACTGTTATTGAAGTTATTTGACCTTTTGACCCCTCCACAGGGCCCCAGTGGGCAGGGCCAAATTTACTTTCGCTGTTGCACGCCCCATGCATGTGAGTAACTCACACACTTCATTTGGTTGAATTTGGTCTAATGGTTTAGGAGGAGATATCATAACGGACAGACGGCGGGACAGAATTTGATTCTTGAACCCTAAGCACCCCCAAGTCCCACCCCTAGGGCATGACCCAGGCAACAGAATAAAAATCCTGTCTGATATGTTTTGTTTCTTTCATTTGTGAGAACACACACAAAATTTGGTATAAAAATCTTTGAAATTGTATTTGTAATTGAAATTAAATGAAATATGACCTGTTGACCCTTCCCAGGGGCGGGCCAAAACAATTGCTGTTGCACGCCCCATTCATATGAGTAACTCAGTACTACTACTACTACTACAACTAAATAACTAACTTACGAGTGCAACTACTACTCTGTGTCGGCAGCGATGACCACCACCACTACCACCACGACGACGACCACTACCACTACTGCCAACTGCAATATAAGCTGACAGGGCTGTGCATCGTTTCAAAATAAGATAATAGGACCGTTTCACGTATCCAAGGTGGAAGTATAAGCACAGGAGCTTGAAGTTCTATCCTTATATCCGTTATAAGCCTTAAAACCGAAATTCTCATAATGTCATTACGTAATGACATTGTGAGATTTTGGTTTTGAGGCTATAGGGGTGATTTAAGGATCAAATTCAAGCTCTTTAGGTATAAGTTGAAAGAACACGCTGTCCTTACCATGTGAAATTTCAGCTACTACATGGAGAACTGTAGGTGTACAATGAGAAAAGACTTTAAATTCCCGCAGCTTTGCTGCTTTTCTTGTTAGAACCCCAAATAAAACTGAGATAAGAATATTGACACAAAATGATGTAAATTTCAAATTTTAGTTGTTTCACTGAAAGTGGTGACTGCAGAAAACATTGACCAAGCTGTGCATGTTTATGGCAGCCTGGTCAGAAATTACACTGCTAGTCCCAAAATGCTTTTTAATAAAGACAGCATGATCAAACGGTACATGGATATACACTGATCAGAGTGTGTCTCCACTGTTATACACCTGTAACGTGTGATCATGCTTCAAGGATAGTATTAAAAAAATACCCTAACAAAAATGTTGCTTGTCCCATGCGAATGCATCCATGGCTAAAAGAGAAATGAAAGACTCCTAAATAAAATGCAGTAAAATGCTACATAATGTGTAAATTTCACAATGTGAAACACAGGATACAGCTGGGTCAGGGCTAAATAGGTTATACAATGTTTTGTGTTCGTTATGAAATATACACTCGGGAGCTCCGCTCCCTCGTTTATATTCCATAACCAACACAAAACAATGAATAACCTATACGAATCAAAATAAAATAGTTTGTCAGTATCCCGATCCTTCCCCTAAATGTTTGAAAATATGGCCAAACAATATATTTGTGCTTGTTGTTTCTCCATGTTGGAGAAGAAACTCAAACTTTTAGGTTCGCAACACTATAATTTAATTTCTATGTTCAATTTAATACAAATGGAGTTCCCATTATGCATCCCTTATGTTGGTCTTAATATTGTTTTGAACATAAGCAGGACTTCAGTTAAGATTATGTAACAGTAACATAACTTTCTTATTTCTCAAACAAAGCATATGTTGTGGGTACTCAAAAGAACCGTCGCGATGAAACGGTTCTTTTAAGCTAACATGAGAAGAGAGGACGTACTGGAGGATGGGCGGTTACTGTTCCAGAGGAACGTCAAGTAATAAAAGATCATTCTCGTTTCCCTGACTGCACTGGTTGAGGCAAACAAAGGCTACCGCAGGGTGAAATTTTTCAAGCAACTAGCAAAGTCTCTGATCAGCTTGCGCATATGCGCAGGTTGATCTGTGGCTTTGCTGGTCGCACATACCACATTGAAATAATCAAAACAATTCACGCAAGAACTTCTGTTATTATAGTAAATGAAAGTAGAATAGAATCGGGATAAGCTCCTGTTAAAAAGACTTTAAAAAACATGATAATAAAAAAAATGGAAAAATAAATTAAATGTGATCCGACTTATTTCTTGGGAGTAAGATACAGATGTAGACACTGCTTTCCCTCACGAGTGGATGACTAAATATTCACTTAATATATTTACGTATATACATGTAAAGATAAGGCTTAGCCAAAGAATACAAATATTACATGATATGTAATTAGTTTAATGAAATAAACACTTGTGCTAGGGGGTTCCGGGGACATGCTCCCCCGAGAAAAATGATAAAATGGTGCGATCTGGTGCATTCTGAGTGTTCCAAAGTATGTTATTTTCAACCTAAAAATCAACATTTTTAGGATAATAAATCAACAATACCCCAAATTTTGTGCCATATTTTTCTCTAAGATTAATCCAGATGCGCAAGTTAGTACAAAAATGAATACAATCACATATTACAGGGGGGGGGGGGGGGGGGTCTGGGAGCAATAGTCCCCGAAAGCCAAAGAAATGTAAAAAATGGATGCTTTTCCTTTCCATGTAATGATGTGGATTCAGATTCATGCTAGGGGGGTCCGGGGGTAACTCCCCGATTTTTTTTAATTAAAATGGTGCAAGCTGGCGCAATCTGAGTGTTCCAAAATACATTATTATCAACCTAAAAATTAACAATTTTAAGGATAATAAATCAGCAATAGTAAAATCATTCGCCATACCTTTCACCAATACCAAGGCAGAGTAGCATGTTAGAGCTCGAAAGTAAAAACATTTAGATTTTCCCAGGGGGGTTGGGGGTTATTGGGGCTTCCCCTCAGAAGCCGAAGAATTAAAAAAATCAAATGAATTGAAGACTTTTCCTTTAAGGTAAGAGTTCATAAATTTATTTTTTTACTTTTTTGAAGGGCTCCCCAAATCCCCAAAACTATAAGTTTGCTCCTCAAATCCCTGAAATAATTACCAGTGCAGCCCATCTCTCTGAAAATATATAGCCCTTCTCCCCAGCTCCCCCAAACCCCTTGGGGCCCCAGTATTTATTTCAAGATATAGGCGCGCAGCAAGGCAGAAGCAAGGATGCCTGGGCTTCAACATCACATGGGCCTCGATGCGAGAAATCTCAAAGAACAATAAAGGCATTGGTCTTTTGCGCAGTCTGATCAGGGCCTTTGTTATTCACAATCATTGCTGAAAAGTAAAGTAACAAGGTCAACTATCTTAATTCTTCATATAATGTAATTTCAACCAGACCTGGGGCCAAATACTTTGAAAAGTATTCAAATACATTACAATTACTTTGACTTATCAATGATTACAATTACATTACAATTACAGGATCTGTAAAAATGTAATGATTACAATTACAATTACTTTAGAAATGTAATCAAATACATTACTAATTACTTTTGAAGTTTTTATGTAAAATTGCAATGCTATATAGTACTCACATTTAAAATTATAAAGACGGATAGGATCTTTGAAGTTATATATAAAGCCATGTCCTATACTGTTATTTCTTAAATAAATGAGAAATAATTAGCTATGAAATATTATTCAAGTTCTTATTAAAGTTAAACAAATATATATACACTATGCACAGGTTTTAAAGTTTGATACATCATACATTATATCTGCCTACATACTTTATAGATCTATTTCACTATACAGTACCACATAGAAAGATAGATTTATAAAGTATGCAAAATGGAAATTGTCTGTTACACAACTGCAACTATTTGCTCAGTCAGCTATTTTTAAATTGTTGCTTTGATGATTACATTTAATCATCATAAGTTTTTCAAATGTGTCATCTTTGAGTGAACATCTTTCAGGCCTAAAAACTTTGCATGTTATGCTGAATAAGCATTCTACATTTAGCCTTGATACATGTATTTCCTGAAGATTCTGGTGGGAATACAAAATGGCTGAAAACTAGTGCTGCTGGAGCGCAGTGGCTCAGTGGAAGAGTGCTTGACTTGAGACTGAGGGGCCGCATGTTCGAGCCTCACCGGCGTCACTGTGTTGTGGTCCTTGAGCAAGACACATTTATCCTAGCTTAGTACTGGTTCAACCCAGGAAGACCTGTCCCTGTTTAACTGAAAGATTGTTGATGGGATGTAAAGAATCAAATCAAACAAAAACTAGTGCTGCCATTGTGCATTGATTTAATGATGTGATGAAAATAAACACTTGCAACTCACTATTGGATGAAAAAAGCTATTTAGCCATTCCACAAGAAAATGTACTTTGTGTAATAACCTTTGTCCAGTTTGCACACATATACAGGTAGCTTTTAAGAAGGTCATAAGTACCTTTTCACATGAGCTAGCTATATTCAATAACAAAAGATTTAACACCTTTGAGTAGCCTTCTTTTTATGGTCTGGATTTTATGAATTTACATAGGAAATCAGCTAAGTATGTCAAAATGAACAGAACTAGTTTTGTTTCTCAAAATTTCTTTTAAGGCCTCCAGCAAATAGGAGAAACAGAAATGCTGTCAAGAGTAAATTTTTGGAGAAATGTACCTTATTCCATGTTAAGTTGTCTATTGCCATATTTTTTAAATTTTGATTTTGAATAAAAAAAACTTGGTTTTTAATTGTTATACAAAATGCAATTAGTCTTAAACACCATGTTAAGTCTGAAACTGACTAAATATTTTAAAGTGTGCTACTTTTATTGTCCTCAAAAGTCAATAGGTTTTATTTATCCTGTGTTCTTTTTCTCATTCATAGATCTGAATTAAAATATTACCATTAGTCGCCATTTTGTTTCTTGTGTTGGGCAAATTTTCTATGTAAATAGCCAAATGTATTTGAAATGTATTTGAAAGTAATTATAATTACAGCTAAAATATTTTCAGTAATCATTACAATTACATTACATGTATTTGAAAAAAACATGATTACAATTACATTTGATTACTTTGAAAATTGTATTTAATTACAGATAATTACAATTACTGATTACGATTACCCCAGGTCTGATTTCAACATGACAAAATCCTCTGACTACGCCCTGATTTTGTTTGATTTGATTCTTTACCTCCCATTCAACAATTTTTCAGATATATCGGGTCTTCCTGGGTTGAACCAGTACTAAAACAAGGATAAATATGTCTTACTCAAGGACACAACACAGTGCGACGCCCCTGACATATGAATGTTGTCTGCAACTGTGAGTCTCCGAGATGTCCTCGTTCGTCTACTGGGAACAACATAATTAGGCAAGCCCCTAATACAATGGGAGCAACAATAAAAAATGGACAGACGCCAAAAGATTCGCCGCCATAGGACATCCGAGGATCCAGACGCCCCCCCCCCCCCCACCCCCACCCCGAAATATCACAAAAATGTAGGGTTTCACAGCAATTCTGGTCCGGATCCCCTGAAAAATCACAGTTATCATCTTAGCATTCAATGATGGGCCAGCAGCATCGGCTCGCCAGCGAAACGCCATTTGACGCAATTCAAATGGCGTTTTGCTGGCGGACCGACGATGGCCCGGGCGCTTGTAGTATTATCTGGATCCAACCTCTCGTCATCAAAAACAAGCAAAGGAAAAAAGTCCTTATAGTTGGACCCTCTGACAAAAACTGTCTGGATCCGCACATGTAGGACGGACAGTAGCCTATTCCTCTGTTGTCTACAATGCATATAACTTGCAACAAATATGCCCAAAAAAATTATGTTGTAGTTATCAATAACTTACTCCGAAGAACAAGACACGCAGCTCAGGAGGGGTGGGGGGGTACTCTAATATTTTCATACACACGTAGGCTAAGGCCATTTTTAGGGGTTCAAAAATCTCAATTTCAGTTTGTTTTGGGGTTTTCAGAGAAATGAATAATTTGGGGGTATGAAGATTTTGTGGATATTTTGGGGGTTTATCTCATAATTGGACTATATTTAAGGGTCATTTCTATGCATTTTAGGGTCTTTTCATTCAGTCAAGGTATTTAATGGGGGATATTTTTTGGGGTTGCTAAAAGTTCAAATATTTTTTGGGGTACTTGAAATTCTTGATATTTTTGGGTGAACCGTAGAAGCTGGGCCTGGCCATACGTATGAAGAAAAAATGAGAGTTACCCCCCCCCCCCCCCCCCCTAGCCCTGAGACATGCAAACACTTTTATGTAACAAGTATACGCTTTTATAAAGTAGCTCAGTCTACGCGGTTGTTCGGGCTGGCTGGCTGGCTGTCTGATTGATTGACTGAGAATCAAGCAGACAGACAGCTATATTTTCGGGCATACTTCTCTAAAAAGCAATGGTCAGCCTTCTCGGAGGGGGATGGTACTCTAATATTATCATAAATAAGTAGGTTCGGTCCACTTTTTGAGGTTCAAAATTTTAATTTCATTTTTTTGAGGGGGTGGGGGGGTCAGAAAAATAAATAATATGTTTTGGGGTATGATGATACATGTATTATGAATAATTTTTTGGACTTTTTGGGTAGTCATTTCTATACATTTTAGGGGTTTTCTTAAGGTCAAGGTACAGTATTGGAACATGTGTTTGGGGTTGCTTAATTTCAAATATTTTTGGGTATGCCCGATATTCCTTATATTTTTTTGGGAAAAGAGTAGATGCTGGGTACAAGCCTATGTATTAAGAAAAAAACGAAAGTATCCCCAATGGGGTCAGGCACTCTTACCACCTGAGCTACTAGATAATCTAGCAAAACAGGCCTACAAAACAAGTAATGACCGGTACAGCGAGGCAGACAGTCATAGGCAAGTGGACAGACAAGTATGCAGGCAGGTAGACGGCTAGATTATGCTATTGTGCTGCTCACAGCCTTCAGAACATTGGACAGACGCGCTAACTACCTGAGCCACTAGACACATCTAAGCTGGTTTAACGAGCCTACAAGTAAGAGAACCAATGCATACAGACAGGCGGACTGATTAACAGCTAGATTTTGCTGCTCACAATCTTTGGCACTTTGGTCAGGCGTTCTTACTACCGTAAATACTAGATTATTTAGCTAAATGAGCATTCAGAGAAATAAAAAGAGCGAAACCCAATCGTTTCATTCTGATTTAACCGTTATTGGTCCAGTAGTTTCAGCACACCACCTACCTATCTTTTGTCATAGATGATTCTGATAGGGTTTTTTTTAGTTTTAGGATTTCCGCGGAAAAGAAAGCATATTGCAGAACCCCGCGGTCATGAACAACGCCGACAATGGTCACATCGGCGGTAAGATTAGGAGCATGCTCTCACCCCGTGGTTCAGATTCGCATCAAACTCGCAATAGAACCAGTATCGGCTGTCCCTGCTGGTAGAAACCAACAGACTATCAAAATGTAAGTGCCTTTGATCCCATAATTGGTTCTTGCCGCTTTAATTAATGTGTGAAAAAACGGTTATAAAAAGCCCTACCCCGCGGCCAGATAACAAAACCCCGCGGACGCTATAGCATTTTTTCACGCACCCTCGTGGTTAAGACTTGCAACCGTTGAAGGGGTAGGGGGAATCCCGTTCTCATAATCAATTGACGCTTATTTAAGCCGAATCATTAACATACAGGTAAAAACAAGTGAACGTCGTTTCACCAAAATCGCAAGAAATATAGAAACCATTTCTGTAAAAAGGTTTAATTGTCAATCAATCCCAAAGTATCCTGATTTCAAGGACTCGTTCATGATGTATTTGCATTTTACTCGCATATTTTAAGTACTGGAATGCCTTAGCCATGATGTGTTGTTAGGATAACTATTCAAGAAAACATATATGCCTTTAATCGACTCTAACAAGTGTTCGTAAATAGGTTTTTACTTTTTCAAATGAGAGACCCTACCTTCAATTTCGGTATATTTATTCTCCGCGAAAAGACTAGGCGAAAAATATCCGCGTCCAAGAATTCGGTATGATACCTGTGCTTAAAATGCATAAAGAATCAATTTTGAGGTTAAGAAAGTCAAGGTCAACCTAGGATCATCATTTGAATAAACTTGTTCTTCAACAACAGCAGAATCTAGGGTGAAGCTTTGGTACCTGTAAAATGCATTTAAGCCCCCCCCCCCCGGTGGCTTAGGTTGCTGTCCGTTCTAAGGCAGTGGTTCTGTTGTTGTTGATTTGTTGTTTATTGTCACTACCTTTGTGGGAGTCTGTAATTGTTCTATGTTATGTTGTATGTTACTTTGTGTCTATTCTAGTTTTGCAATCATCTTGGTGGGGAAGAGAGAGCTGGTGGAGAAGAGAGAGCCTCGTTGCTTTGCTTAGTTTGTCTTCCTGGTGTCTCGTGATTGTTGGGTGGCTCTTCCTTGCAGTACCATGGGTTTATCTGCATTTTGTGATTGTGGTATTTCCTGATCATACACACTATTTTTTGTTGGCCCCACATCCCCAATGCTGCATACCAAGTCCTAGGGTCATCGGCCTTCTGGTTCTGGAGAAGATTTTTAAGGGTTTTTACCATATATGGTTATGGCAGCCATTTTGGTAATGTGACCAGGACCATTTGAAGAAACGTTCATTCCCCATCCTAAGAAGTCTCCATATGAAATATGAGTTCAATTGGCCCAGTGGTTTCAGAGGAGATGTTTGAAAATGTTGACAGACAGACGCTGGAGGCATTGGTATACTGTTAGTTCGCCCTTAAGCCTTCGATTCAGGTGAGCTAAAAATGCTGTGACGTGCAAAAAATGCAACGGTTTGCATTAAGATCTTGGCCAAGTTGCATAAGGCAAGCACTTCTATTTGACGCTTTAAAGTGCTTTCTTAATGTAACGCAACTACTATGTCTCAAGAAAGAGCCATCCATGTCATGGCCACCAGACATGACCGTCAGACTTCTCTACCTGATGTCCCCACCAGACGTCCCTACCAGACGTCACCATCGGTATATATACTTAAACGCTAAAGAAACGCAACCGTTTTCAATCCACTTTTTCTTCCACATGGATCATATGAGGCTAATTTCTTAATTATATCCTGTGTTCCTGCGCATCGAGTAATGATTTGCCGTAAAATGGTTTTGATCACGATTTCCATTCTGACGTTATAATAACGTCAGTAAATTTCAACAAATGGAGTCTAAAAATGGGATGTCTCATTCGATTTGAAAACAAACAGCTTGATCTGATAGCCAGATGTCTTAACTAAAGGAAAACACTAAAACGGTTTGGAAATTATTGATTATCAACACTACCAGTCGTTGTGTTTCTTTATTGACGTCAGCCTACTTTTTTTAAAAACAGTCATTACAGACGCATTTTGTTCCATCAAGTCGCGATATTTATGCGTTCTATGCCATGTATTGAGGGCTATATGGTGACATTAAAAGTGTTTGATTATTAATATTCGTTTGGATAAGAATGGCCAACAACGCAAAAAAATAAAAGTTAACAGAAACATAAAAGTACCAGATTTGATTTTGTCTACCCTTTCACTTTCAAAAACCGATATTGGTTTAAAACGTTTTTTCGAAAAAATAGGCACAATATTTGAACTTTGTGACTCTAAAATAAGGGGTTGCCTTACATTTCTCGTTGCAGCTCGCCAGCCATAAGTCGGAGCGGTCTGATTTTGGTGCTGTATGCAAGGCAAATAACGGTACTTAGCGATTTCATTATTGCTGGCTGAAAAAGAAGGAAATACCATTTTAGAAAGAGTTGCTTTTTCTTTTGCTTTTAAGTATAAATAAAACGAGCTGACTTACATGCCTTTTAATTTTCATTTTCTATTATAAACCAAGTACTTTCGCTTATGTGGCTTTTCAATGTAAACTGGTCAAAATAAGTAAAGCCCCACTTACAAAAAACAATGTAATTAAAAAAACTAATGAATTTATATAATTGTAATTTCACAACAGTAAATTTCATTTATTCCTACATATTCTCCGTTAAATTTCACCCCAATTGCAGGAAAGTTGATTACTTGACGATGCTTCCAACACGGGGTACCCTCATTTCTAAAAGTCCACAAATGCCTCCATTCCTTGGCGCAATATCACGGTTCAGGTCGAAAGCACGCTAATAATGGGTATGTCGGCCATGTTCGTGGAGCTCCGTACATCGTCTGCACATGCTGTTAATAAGGTTACTAATGTCTGCCTGGGGAATATTACGCCATTCGTGAATCAACGCTTGGCACAGGTCAGCAACTGTCTGTGGACAACCATGTACACGACGCTCTAGCAAATCCCACAGATGTTCTATGGGATTAATATCCGGTGACCTAGTCGGCCATTCAATCCTCTGAATACCATGTTACCTGAAGTAATCTTGGACGCCTCTAGCGCGGTGTTGACGGGCATTATCATCTTAGAAGACCGCGCCATTACCAATTCTTTTAAGATTGGGCACCACAACTGGAACAATGATATTCAAATACCGTTGCCAGTTCATATTGCCATTACAACAACTAGATCTGTTCTCCCTGTACTCCAAATACTGGCCCAGACCATTTCTGAGCCACTGCCTCGTCTATCATGTGATGCAATACATGGTGGGTATATTGCTCACCAGGCCGTCTCCAAACATGCGTTCTTCCATCATGGTGATCAACGATGTACCTGGACTCGTTACTAAACATAACAATACGCCATTCTGCATGAGTCCAACAACAATGAACCATTGCCCACTGTTGTCTTGCGATTCTGTGTTGCCTAGTCAGAGGCTGATGTACCACAGGACGACATGCTCTAAGTTCCTCTCGTGTAAATGATTACGTATTGTCTGGTTTGACACATTAATGTTAGTTCCAGCTCTGAATTGTTCACGTAAACGTCTAGAGTTCAGTGTACGTTGGCGCAGTGCACAAGTTACGATGTACTGGTCATCTCTTACAGACGTCACACGGGGTCTCCCAGAACGCATCCTGTCTGTGGTCATTCCTGTCTGAATATACCGATCCCAAAGACGGTCAATGATTCTATGGTTACGATTCAGAGTAACAGCAACTTGCCTGTGTGATAATGCGATCTGAATCATTCCTATGACTCTTAAACGTTTCTGTGGAGTCATTCTCTGTCTGAAAATAACCATTTTTGAAACGCAATATTCACTGTTGTTAGATGGAACAGTGCAGTGTTTCTTCAATTGATGAACTTTAATGATGGTGTCGCTACATGTACACACGAGTGTGAGCGTGAAAATTGTGCTTCCTTGCATGCTTTCCTGTATTTTTTAAAAGTTAAATATTGCAGAAATGGGGCTGGTTGGAGATGTTGAGGCATGATATGTATCAAAATGCACGAGAATTTGCTTTCTGGTGATTTACAGATATTCTGTCCACAATAACAAATCATAATATTTATTTTACTTTACGGACTCATTTTTCTCAATCAGAATTGAACCTACCCAAAATTTCAGGTGGGGCTTAACTTATATGACGTTATCACTGGGAATTAACTGACGGAAACAGTGACGTTTCCGGTTGCGACGTTTCCGGTCATCATCCACGTCATATTCCACCTCACTATCATACATGTCACCTCCAGATGTCACCACCAATTTATTCACTTGACATTGCCATCAACATGGTCACATGGCATCACCACCAGACGTCGCCATAAGATGTACCACCAGATGTCACCACCAGAGGTCACCATCGAAGTCATCATCCATCTTTGACATCATCACATATGGTATTTTTCATGTCATCATCTACGTCAACATTCAATTAACATCATCAGACGTAGCATTCAGACATCACAGCCAGATGCGCCATTTGACGCCCCACCCAACTTCGTCTCCATACGTCGAGTCTATGACACCATTGATGTCATCTTCCACATCATCAGATGTTGCCAACTGAGGCCACCATGCCTTTCGCCAACCACTGAGATTTTGAAATTGATTTAATCTAAGTAAGTAAGTAAGGGTGCAAAGATCAGGAATCGATACAATCAAGTACCACACAGTAAATCCCTTATCAGTAAATCCACTAATGATCCTCATTTAGGCCTTTAAAGGGCAATATTTTAACAATAAACAATTTTAAGATGCCTCCCTCATCTTCACACTATCACAGACCCTTATGATCTTTCATGTCACCATCCACATCATTGTCCATGTCATCTGTTTTAAACCATATGGTTCCCCCCTGTGAACCAGCTAAAGCTTTTGTCTGTACATGCGTTACCGCATTATACGCAATATATGAAAGTGGCGTGTTGGTTCAAGGGGGGAATGATATTCTGTAGCCCAAAAGTCAGGGCCCAAACCCATTGAAATACAATTCCTACAGAATAAGGAAGCAATGGCATAAATTAAGTTCTCCAGTATGCTTAGTAGCATGTGCTAGATGTTTATTTCAATCGCATAAAATAAGAGCAGCTTTTGAACATATTTTTCTTTAGATTATGAAAATCTTCCTTTTCTAAATTCTTTTGATATGTTATTTTGCACATATACTTTATCTACCCAATACACATTACAAGTTACATGGTCCTTGAATAGGTGTACTTCAAACATGGATGAATGGTTATAGTATAGTGTTGCATAATATTGGACTAGGTAAAAGTTGTCATCAAGGTAGAATTGACTACAGTTGCTTTAAAATAAATGTAGATGAAAAAATAAACAACGATAAAAACAACTAATCATTACACTCTTTGTGATTTTGAACTTCAAAAGACCTTTAATGTGACATTGTTATCAAAATATTGAAGTTATAAAACCGATACACATAATAATATTAAATGGATTATTAAATGTTTTGGGGAAGTCAAATTTTGCCACCTCTATCCCATTTAACGTCTCCTGTTTTATCATAAGGTTCTGCCTGTTTACCTTTAAACTTTATTCATGTCTAATACACCAAACATCTTATTCAAGAGGATACCAGTGATATCTTAAGCACAGGGCAGTTTTGGAAACAATCTAAAAAAAATAGGCAGAAACACTAACAAAGTGTCAGGGGTACTTTGTCACTTTGAGGGGAAAACTGCATATACTTATTTTTCGTGTTTTAAAAATTTTATCTAAACAATCTTCACAGTTTATAAACGAACTGAACCCAAATCGGATCTTGTGAGTTTATTTCAGAAATGGACTTATGCAAAGTGGTGGGTATATCATAAGTATTATAAACACTGGCGTCCAGTGATGGTGAAAGTGTGTAAAAAGATAGTATCATATCAAGAAATATTTTATCTTTCCATGTAAATACATTTGAACCAACCTTTGTTTTTAATTGCTGATAGGACGCATACTCTTCTCAACGTGTTTTATTATGTCAACACATGTCGATTACACAAGGGATTTTATACATGAAAATGTGTATCTATCCAATTATAATTATGTTTAAGGGGTTGGTTTTAAATGTATTTCCTTCAATAAGCCAGCGCCATATAAAAGGATGCTTTCATTATCTAGAAAATGACAGTAAGCCAGTTTGAAAGTAGGCCAACCGTACATTTCTTGTTGGTGATTCTGAACTTCACTATCAATCTGTACGACTTCTTGGGAATTTTCAGAAAATCTCTACATTTCTTGGGAGAATAAGTTCATGATCATGAGTGTTCTGGCAGTTATTGGACACTAAGCTTCAACTGCATTAAACATACATGCAATATGTTAAATACCGAGAATAGGCTCCATTGACTTTTGTATCTGCCATTTAATAACTAGCATATTTGTAGAATTCCAACAGAAGCATTTGTAGATCTGTAGTTAACTGACTAGATTGATATCAGTCGTAGATGTTGATATTGCCCCTATGAATCCATACCAACCACTACCATTCCACATCTTATCTTGTGCTAACATTCCAGTCCAGAATTTTAATTTATGTTGACTTGAACATAGAAGAAGAGAAATAAAGTATTTCAGAGGAATGAAACTTTAGTTGAGACACATCAATATGAATAGAAAATATATATATATATATGAATACAAATCATATCTCATCACATACTTTATAAGTCTGGTAACTGACGGACGCCTGTGCATAATTCCAGACATAAAAAAGTAATATCAGACATCATTAAATACAGTATATGTTAAGAAATCTATTTGACTATTTTAATTTAAATGGGACAGAGGCATTTCTACAGTTCGCATTACGCGAATGCCCAGTAAGTCTCAGATCAGCTGGTACAGTTTGTTCAGAATCTTTGCAGGCCACGTGAGAAGCGCACAGCTTCAACTTCAACTCGACAAAATCCACTCAGTAGACATCAACGTCGAGGAAAGGCTTGTCAGGCTGAAGGAATACACTGGCTGATCTGAGTCTTCGCTGTGCACAGTTGTAAACTTGCGAGAGTGTCCCCATAGCATAAATACCCCTAGGTAATGCCATCAATAAGATTATCAATTAAATTGCAGTTTTTGAAAAATATAAGATAAAATTCACACAGTATTAAACTAGAATATAAAATATAGGTCATGCTGTCTTCTTTATTATTGGCTCCATCTATTAGTCCCAGGGAACCCATATTCCAAATATCATGTCAATCCATCAGATAGTCAAGAAATAGTGAAAAATATAGGTCAATGTGATTTAATATAGGTGAATGTGGCTACATTTATTATGATCTCAATTATTATGCCACGCATTTACCCATGAACAATGTTTTACTATAATCCATCATATTCGTCAAAATCGTACGCCAGCGGTATAATTATATTATTGATCTATCATTACTTAATCATGTCCACCATATGGCTTGAAAGTAATGGGCACTTAAAAACATTGATGAGTCATAGGTTTTGCACACCATCTCAATGACAGAACATTTGACCAAAGTTTAATGAAACTATTTCAATGGTTCAGGAGATAAGAAGCAGACAAGAAATGTTAAAGATGGATGGACAGACAGACAGATGAAGGCCATTCCTATATAATCCCATCTCTGCTTATGAGTGCATCCCTTAAGTTCAGAAGTGGCTAGTCAGTCAAGTTTTTTCTTCAAAGAGGCCACGGTAGTCAACAGCAGTAACTTAAGTCTTCCCTCGCACAGTCCGGAAATGGGATGTCCTACCAACTTCTGTGACAGAGGCAACATCCCTCGACAGTCATTGTCTACAGCACAACCAACCCGGTAATCAACCAGAACTCATTTGTAAATAGTTTTAACCAGTACTGCTGTTTTTAATATTCATAGAACCTGACGAGCGATTACTACATGTCTTCCAGACATACCCGTTCACAGGACCAACTACCTCAAAGAGGTCTTTTATTAGAAGAAGAAGAAGATAGCTTACGTTTACAATCTTTGATCATACTGTTATGATTTATTGGGTTCTAAAATTATTTAAAAGTAAGTGGGTATGACCAGGAATTGCCACAATCATATACTACACACCTACCCATGGCACCGTGAGGAAGAGTCAAAGAACGATTACAGTTACACATGACATTCAGAACACAACAAAAGTAAAGCAAACAGCACTCAACCAGCTTTTATTGATGTGTAGGTAATAGTTTGAAAAACGTATTTTTTCACCTGTAGTATACATGTGCGATCCCACTCAGTTATCACATATAGGGAACGGTCATTATTTATCAGCTGGGGGAGGGGTGGGGGAACTTTTTGGGGGTCATGAGTTGAAACTTGAACCTGTTGTGGGGTTCACAAAATCAAATGGGTTTAGTGGTAATAGGTTGCATTTTTTGTAAAATGGCCCCAGACCCCCTAATATATTCGTGTGTTATAATCTATGGTTGCCACATCACCTTTTCTCTATTTTACTTGTTGTAATTTTCTCACCCTCAACAACTTATATTTAATTATATTATTATCTCATAAAATCTATATCGTTTCCTTCCTTTATGACACTTCTGAAATCCAAAACAAATCTGACGGTCCTATAAATTCTAGCGTGTGCAGCTCTTGCTCAGGTTCAGATTTCTGGACTATTCTAGTGTGAGCAGCATTGCGTGAATATTCACGCTAGACTCCACCCACAATGATTAATTATATAAATAAATTTTCATATTGGTACATAGAACAAAGACACTACTTGTCAGTTACACAAGTGTAGGATTAGCTATATCATATTTCCATAAGCAGACAGAGTAGACCATGATTATGCAGCTATTGTAAGATCTCGGTCTGCTCTGTTTGCAAAAGCGTTAAAATGCGTCTCTATGAAATAAAGGTTAATATACGTCTACAATTATTTTTAATTATTAATAATGTGATTATTAAACTGTGTTGAAGGTGTGTGGTGGTGGGGGGTCAAAGCCCGGGGGTCAAAGTTTAATTTTTCATCATGGTGGGGGTGTTTCTTGTGAAAATCCCCCCCCCCCCCCCCCACACACACACACACCGACCGCTCCTTTCAATCCTTATTTATGACATATTATCAATATATACAGGTCACTGATTTGATGAATGATCAAGGGAGGAAACAGAAAATGACCGGGCAATATACTGAGGAAAGGGGCTATATTTTAACTGATGCTGTTAATGTTGCAATTCTACGCCCATGGTCATACCTTCCCGCGCATTGTCAAATAATTTGCAACTCTTTCTGGTGGAGGTAGTTGCTGTCAAAATGGAAGGTGACCAATTTGGTAAACAGAGATGCACGTTTTTCTCGTATATGCAACTGATTTACGGTGTCGAAAGATGACTGTAAATTTTTAAGTTGGAAAATATTTGCAGCACAAATATAGATTTTTTACATGATCAGTAGTTTGACTAGAATGACAGAAGTCATGAGTTTTCGCGCCTATCTGCTTCTCACCGCCAAGGACATTTTAGGCAGACGTGGACTTTTTACATTCCGGTTGTAGGATGAAAGCCTTATTTAGTGTCATCCCTACAAATGATTTAGTGTCATCCCTGCAAATGACACTAAGTAAAGTGTGTTCGGACACCGAAACTTTTCCTAGCCGTGAGCGAGGATTGAAACCCGGACCTATCTATCTATCTATCTCTTCATACGGCATACACAGACACTTGGGGTCAGTAGAGAAAACAAGTCCCCCCCCCAAACCTTCATCCCCCATTAACTTTTGCATTCTTGCATTTTTTCATTTAAAATATGATATTTTGTATGCTTGAAGTTATACAGGTGTTAGAAAAAATGACCTAGAACATATGGAAAACATTTGAAAAAAATGCATATTGCTCACGATGATAGAAAAAAACACAAGATAAACAACTTCGGCTTTGCAATTTCGAACCCCCATCGCCGTCAAAAGTGCAATGCACTCTTAATACAAAACAAACACACAAAACTCTTTCACCGATCAATTCTATATACATTTATCTACTTCCCGATATATGTAGCTTTCTCTAAGTCTATCGCTTACCTGCAAAATATGACGAACAAAATCAAAACAAACAATTTCAACCATTAATCACAAATAACTGGCACGCTAGAAGTACTGGTTTCCTGCTTTAAATTGCGTCTCGTTGAGGCCGGTAAAAAAATAATAACGCTAAGTGGGTTAAAGTACTTCCCCTTTGAAGATCTTTGAAGACTGGTTCTCGTTTTCAAACAAAGCAAACTACCAAAACGAGAACCAGTCTTCAAAGATCTTCAAAGGGGAAGTACTTTAACCCACTTAGCCTGCTCCATACGCCCGCCATGTTGTTTACTCTGTAATATCGCAAAATCAGTCAGTAGCTCAACAGTCATATAATATTCAAGCGACTAGCAAAGGCTCTGATCATACTGCGCGTATGTGCAGGCTGGTCTGAGCGGTTGCTGGTCGCACATACCACATTGTTGGAAATCTCATGTCCCGGCCCATATGTAATGAGAGATTTTGTTTTGGTTGACTTTACTGCTGTGACAGTTCATAGGTCAAGATAAACAAAATTTTTGAGTGTAAAATTGTCAGTATTTTCTTAACCATCAGTTTTAACATATGTTTTGGGTGCTCAAAAGAACCGTCTCATTGAAACGGTTCTTTTGAGTACCCACAACATATGTTTTGGTTGAGGAATAAGAAAATGTTTTTTTGGTAAGCACTCTTAACTAAATTAAGTCATGCTAACCACAAACCGCGACCAAAAAGCCAAGAAAACTATTTTTAGTTACGCACTCTTAACTAGATGCCTGTGTGTTACAGAATCTGTGTACCTCCTCCATGATGCCTGTAGAAACGGGGAAACAGCAACAGTGCAGTTGTTGATAGAGAATGGGCACCAAGTGAATCAGTGTAATTTTGATCTGGTACAGCCGCTACATGAAGCGTGTTTTAGTGGACATATAGATTGTGTTAGACTTTTACTTCTGGCGGGAGCTAATGTAAGTAAAGTTGGGTGAATTTTTCCCTTGTACATGGCTTTTATAACTTTCTTTCTTAATCGTTTGTATTCTGCTGAATTTTCCATACAAGGATGGGAGTGTGCATTATATATTTTAAGGGGTCACTGTGAGGTAGAAATTTCCAAATTATGTTCTACTTCAGTCCCCAAGGATCATTTTTATCATAGAAAACAGTGAAGACCCTGATGAAATGCCACATTCTGCGGCATTTCATCTGGGTCTTCGCTGTTTTTCCCATTTTGGGGTTTCCAGAATACAAAGAGTTAAAAAAAATGACAGTGCTTTATTATTTCTTGATCAATGAAACATTGATTTATTGTACTCACTGGAAGCATCTCATTGAATCTGATATTCTTCCAATGAGTAACTACATTGAACATATATGCCAGCTCATGAGAATTTGCTACTTATCCCCCTGCAGCCATTCGAGGCCTAGATGAGCCCCATGCTTGGATCCAGAAAGTTTTGTCAGAGGGGATCCAACTCTGCACCTCTGATGTTTTGTTTTTTTTAGCTCACCTGAGCCGAAGGCTCTGAGGTGAGCTATTAGTATACCAGTGACTCCGGCGTCCGGCCGTCAACATTTTCAAACATCTTCTCCTCTGAAACCACTGGGCCAATTGAACTCAAATTTCATATGGAGACTCCTTAGGATAGGGGAACGAAAGTTTGTTCAAATGTTCCTGGTCACGTGACCAAGATGGCCGCCATGCCCATATATGGTAAAAACCCTTTAAAAATCTTCTTCTCCAGAACCAGAAGGCCGATGACCTTGGGACTTGGTATGTAGCATTGGTGATGTGGGGCCTACCAAGTTTGTTCAAATAATGATCCTAGGTTTACCTTGACCTACTTAACGTCAAGGTCAAATTTGCTTCCTAATAGATTTAAATGGGAATTTTTTTGAAAAGTTGATTTTTTGAATACTGTTAAAGCCAAAGTGATTATTCTCACTTGATATGTTGAAACTAATGAGACAATGGCTATAAATAAGTTTCAAAGGTCAAGGTTGACCTTTGCCCTTTCAGCCAAGGTCGCTCATATTGTGGTCCATTCAATATATTAAAACATAGTTTTCTCACAAACCATTGGCCCAATTGAGCTCAAATTTCATGTGAAGACTCCTTATGATAAGTCAGCCAAAATTTATACAAAATATTTTGGTCACATGACAAAGATGGCCGCCACGCCCATATATGGTAAAAACCTTTTAAAAATCTTCTTCTCCAGAACCAGAAGGCCAGTGACCTTGAGACTTGGTATGTAGTTTTGGGGATGTGGGGCTTACCAAGTTTGTTCAAATGATGATCCTAGGGTGCCCTTGACCTACTTAACGTCAAGGTCAAGTTTGCTTCCTAATGCATTTGAATGGGAAATTTTTTGAAAAGTTGATTTTTTGAATACTGTGGCTTCCAAAGTCATTATTCTCACTTGATATGTTCAATCTAGTGTCTATAAATACGTTTAAAGGTCAAGGTTAATCTTTGACCTTTCAGCCAAGGTCGCTTATATTGGAGTCCCATCAACATATTAAAACATAGTTTTCTCAGATAATTCTTGGCCAATTGAAAGCAAATTTCATTTGACAACTCCTTATGACTGGTTAGCCAAAACTTATACAAATTGTTATGGTCACAAGACTAACATGGCCACCATTCCCATATATGGTAAAAACTCTTTAAATCTCTTCTTCTCTGGACCCAAAAGGCCATTTGCTTTGGGACTTGGTATGTAGGATCGGGGATGTGGGCCCTACCAAGTTAGCACAAATGATGAATCTAGGTTGACCTTGACCTACTTTATGGCAAGATCAAATTTGATTCCTAATGCATTGACATGGAGAAAATCTTAAAAATGTTCATTTCTATAACTGAGCCAGCCAAATTCATAATATACTATGCACAATAAGTTTAGCAATTTCTTATTTATCGCATCTTTTTGTGCTCATTTTCGTGCAGTGCCGATCAATTTCAATTGCAATGACAATGAGAACAGGATCTTAGGTAAATGAAACCACGTAATTTCAGACGCCATCCTTTAAATAGGCATTTGGGGAGAGCAAGAAGTGCATAAGGGGTCAGTAAGCAAAAATCACATCCATTGTAAGTAATGCTAAAATGATAAGCATGTGATTTTTTGTTGGTGGTCTTTCATCTTCCTCATGCATCATACGCCTATAAAAACTATTGGTTATGTGACAGTTGTGATAGAGAGTCCATGCTGAGAAAAAAATAGCTGCCATCAATGACGTCAAAACTTAGTCATCATCTGATTAAACTTCTAATGTTAATAGGCGTGCCAAGTCAACAGAGACTCAGTTTACAAAGATATCATAGACTTACAATGTAACTCATCTTATGGTTGATTAAAACCTTAAGTTACCGAAAAATGGTGCGACGCATTTGCGAGATAATGGTGACATAAGATTTTATCTTTCGGCTCGTGCACTGTAGTAGTGAAGATGTTTCATTCAACATTATTTGTCTGAATGTGTTGGAAGGCATCAAGCAGCTTCACTTGTTAATGCGGTTCAAGAAAACGCGACTAGAAACACCGTTTAAAGGTGATAACGTAAAAGCATTAGTAAAAACGTCAAATTGTGAAAATTCGGTCCTTTATTTCTCTGAGAAAGTTCAGAAAATTGCAGCATTTGCTATGCTTTTTTGGTTTTCAGTTACCAAACAATCGTTTGAAAATGGTTTCGGCTTCCCCCAATGATCAGAAATACCCACGTTACCCGCTAGTCTTAAAATTAAACGTCACTTTAGCACGGCCGCTGCGTTTGGTAATTCTGTATTTTTTTAAATGGAAAATCTTGTCAGATGATCGGCCCTTGTATCCTCATGACAGCAAATGAAACTCGAGATCTGATGTGGATGGGCTCACCCATACAAAACAATTGCTAAATTTATTGTGCATAGTATAGTTAAACCTATTGCGACAATGGTTTATTACTAGTAAGTACCAAATGTCAAGCTGACCTGTGACATTTTATCCAAGGCCACTCATTTGGACTGCCACATACCTATCTAAACATTTTTTTCTCAGAAATCACTGGGCTGTTTGATGGATTATTCATTAGATTGTTTAGGTCACTTGACCAAAATGTATATGGTAAAAACAAAATTTGTTCCATTAAAAGCTGTAGTTGACCTTGACCTATTTTAACATTATTAAGGAGATCAGGTGAGCTCCTCAGGACCTTCAGGTCCTCTAGTTTTTTTTATTTAATGAGGGATGGGAGGATCCAAATACCACTATCAGCGGGCCATCATCGGCCGCCAGCGAAACGCCATTTAAATGGCATTTTGCTGGCATGCTGATGACGGCTGAACTTTGAATGCTTGCTCGGTAGCTTTGTGATTTTTCAGGGGATCTGGACCAGAATTGCTAAGAAACCCTATATTTTTGTGATGTTCCAGAGGGGGGGGGGGGGGGGGGGGTGGGGGTGGGTCAGGACCCCCTGTCCCCCCTCTGGATCCCCACATGAGCACACACATCTGTACAGTTTATCTCACAGAATTAATGTTACTCTCGCAAGAGCGCCTTCATTGCATGTACATATAACATATTAAAGTAGAGAGATGCTTTTAATGAACACCACAGCATTTTTTTTCATTATGGATTTTGAAAAATGTCAATTACATTGTATTTTGATTGGAAAAAGTACAGTCAAATCAGTCTTAAGTGGCCACTCAAAAGGAAGACCAAAAATGTTTTTTAAGAACGATTATCGCTTAATGCAGGTCAAAAGTATTGCAGAATGCTCCATGGGGAGCATTCTGCAATAATTTAGACCTTCATTAAGCTACCATTTGTCATGAAGATCTTTGTTTTGTCTGCTTAAGACAGGTTTTACGGTAGATTATTTTCTGCACCTACGATGTTGTAGGTAAATGGAAGGAATATAGATGGTGGTACACCTCTCTGTGATGCCTGTTCAAGCGGACATGTTGATATTGCCAGGTTGTTGTTGGAGAACGGAGCTACTGTGAACCCTCCTCTTCTACTCACATCTCCTCTACACGAGGCAGTTCTAAGAGGTAATTATCTGTACATCTGGTTTCACAGGTTTAGATAAACAAAAAATTTTCAGCGTAAAATTGTAAATATTTTCTTACCCATCAATTTTAACATATGTTTTGGGTGCTCAAAAGAATCGTCTCATTGAGACGGTTCTTTTGAGTACCCACAACATATTTTTGGTTGAGAAATAAGGAAATAAAATTTTTGTTACACTGGTTTATAGAAAACAGAGATAAGTGACTCCAGGACCTATCTGCTCAAAGCTTTGAAAAATTTAACTGTGTGGCCAAATAAAAAAATGAATTGTTTCTCAGGTAAAGCTGCATCTGTTTATAACGTCCCGCATTATGTCTTTTTATTGCTTTCTAAAAAAATGAAATAAAAAGCCGCATTTCCAGTTCGAAACAATGTTATTGGTAATGGTCATGCGGTTCCACTTAGACATTGTGGTCCATTGCCGGTAATGTCTTGTTGTTAATTATTCTCTCATCCATTTCCGGTTGAATGGACCTATATTTTCTACTTTTGTTACTTTTCAAGCCCCAACAGCATAAGTTTTATACATCTGTGATGAAATCAAATCTACTTAATGTGAAGATGCGTTCCCAATCAAGTTTTATGGCCTAGCTTGAATTATATCCAATGAAATAGCCGTACAAGCACAACTTTTAAAAAATGCTCTGATTTTCAAAAAAAAAAAAATTCCTGCATCTGTTTTTGCCTGAATAAAAATAAAAACCGGCCCTGCCGTATCTTTTTTAAAAAAAATGGCCTGAGAAGCAATTCAATATTTTTTTTGCATATGCTAGGTAATTTTTCATGCTACTGTTGTTGTACGCTGACTTTTATTCAAAATTAACACCCCCCCCCCCAAAAAAAAACAAAAAAAAAAACAACAAACAACAGGGTATAGAGTTTTGAACCTTTTGGATCCAGATCAGGATTGACGTCACTACGTCAGCATAAGGTTTACAGGAGCCTTTTGGGCATATAATATACACTCAACCAAATTTCTAATTGGTCACTTTTTTAAACTCATTATTTCTGACCAAGCGCTAAAATCATTGAAATGAATTTTTGCCTAAATAAGTGCAGTTTAATGAGCAAAAATTTAACGGTCTTTCAGAAAAGTTAGCTTTCAATCCACAGTTTTTGGGTTAAAAATGCAAAACTATGCTTTATAGATAAAAAATGGTTTTGAGTGAAATTTTATATCAAATTTAAATGCAGTTGGTAATAAAGCTGGCTTGCCGACTTCAAAAAACACCAAACACTTGAAATTTTTACTAAAGTGGATTTTTTACTCAATTTTCAAAATATCACATTTTTCCAGATTTTTGAAATTCATCAGTAACTCGTGCTAAAATTGTTGTATGCATTTTATTTTATCTGAACAAGATAGGCCAAACAGAATAGAATATGATTTGTCCATTTTGTGATTACAAACATTTCACTGCTGCTGTGCACTTCCGGTTTCAGATAATAAGGCGTACAGAACAGTGCGAATTTCCTATGTAAACTGCATGCATAAAGCTGAATTTCTATGATTTAGCTGCTGGCAGTGTTTGCCTTCATGCTATTACGTAACAGAAACGAGAAGTCCGAATGAAGCAAATCATTTAAAGCATGTTCATCTGTGTAAGAAGTACCAGTAATTTTTAAACAAAATGACCTGCAGTGTCTCCGTAAATCTTTGGTTTATTTATAGAAGCATGAATTTTGTTTAACCGAATCTTACGTGGGTCATCCAATAAGTTCTGACAATGGTCTCATATCTCAGAAACTGTTATTATACGGTAAATGTTCTAAAATTTCGAACAATCTAGAATTACGAACACCTAAAATCATCGCCGAAAATAATTTTTAAAACATCCTAAAAAATCGAACACTGCCCTTTTTCGGAAAAGTGAATTTCTAAAATTACGAACACATGTTATTTTCGGCGGAAAACCGATGTCCGTTTATCTGTTTGTGTCCCATCTGTGTTCGGTGTACTTCTACAGTACAACGCGTGAGCGGTAGCGACATTTGGAAGGTTCCATTCTACTTAGATGGGTAATCGGGCACGTGACGTTCTATTTCGCATGCCAGCGCGCGACGTTATACGTTATACATTATTCAAGGTCACCAGCATTGACGAACTTGATGCATGGACAGGTTCCTGCAACGATTCCGAAACTGCTTTGACTAACCCTATCCACCCAAATGGCTGAGATCATTATTTATTACTGACCAAACATTGACCTTCAGGCCGCAATTCAGCTAATTGTACGTGAATTATGCACGCTGACACACGCTGAGCAATTCTCAATAGTGTGCTGTACATGTGACATGTGCTCGTTTTTTCTAAAATACCAGCCCCGAAGAGAGGGAGTTGCGGAAAATGAGACGATCATTTAGGCGAGAGAGAATAAAATAAGTTGATTTATACCACCTTTACCAACTTTAGCATGAAATATCACTTGATGTGCAAGGTCTACACTGATGTAGGTGGCATAAAATAGTTATACCATGTTTGTCCACCTGTACGTAAGATAATCCACTCGCTAAAGCTCGTGGATTATCTCCACGTACAGGCGGACAACCCATGGTATAACTATTACGTATAGTGATTGCCGTGGATGTTTGCAACACAAGGGGTCATTCGGTTTCGTGCAAAATGCAGAGAAAATCGTGCAACGCGCATGTTTTTTTTCTCACAGAGACATCCAATGCGGAAAATAAAGCCACCGTATATTTAATATTTTACCGACATGCCTGCAAGAACTCACACATGGTCATCATCTCATTTTTATTCACGGCACATTATCGTAAACTTAAGGCTTAAATATGTGTGAGACTGACATCCCTACCCTCCCCTCCCATTTTAAAGGATTTCCCAGTTCGACAATATGTCCAAGTCACGTGCGACACGGATGACACTTCTATCATTCTATTCTTGAACACAGCTCGGACCCGAGCATGAAATCAACTTGCGCGGAGCCGCATATGTGCTGGTAAAGACCCTGCTGACACTTATGACAGTATCCTCATGAAACTGCACATGGAAGGTCCTACAAGTGCATTACCGGTATAATGTACACACAGACACACATACATGTACCAAGAAATAAATTGATTGTAGCACGATTCTGCATCTTGATGAATTTAATATTTACATATTTAATTTCATGAAATAAGCCAGTTCATGAGATTATGGTACCTATCGCATATGCAAGCAGGGAAGGCTCAGACGAGCCTGCGCATCTGCGGGAAAACGCCAGCACCTTAACTGCCCACATACACAATGAAGGTGCATGCCGTGGCTGTGAATTTAAAATCCGTAAAGCCATTGAGATGATCGGGACCTCTCGGAATTCACATTATTTACCACACATCTGTAGAAGTATGTACCCCGACTTTGTTACATGCGATGATCACAGTCTTATCAGCACCTTTGTTTCTAGAACAAAACATTAAACATTTTGTTGGGCAAGTTCTGGGCCCAAACTGTCTGCTAAATTAGTTTGTCACAGCCTCTTTGGGGGGGGGGTGCCTCCTAGGTCACACCCTGGGTCCGGCACTACTAATAGTATCAACAGCAGACAAAGGGACAGGGTAATGGTTCACGGACATGTTTGAGATCAAAAAAGCCGACTATCAGACCACGTGTTGTTGTTTTAAGACTCGGACAGCACGCGGTGGCTCTTGCGCACGAAAGCGGACTTAGCACACAAAACACAATTGCCTAGCTGTGTCTCCTTTTCATGGGTTTGCATGAAAAAAAAAAAAAAATCCAATGAACTCGAGCATGAAACGGCGCACTGCATGCATGAAAAACTAGATTTGTGGTACATGCCTGAATTTTTCCTTTTCTTTGAGATATGAATGTACCCAGCGTATCGTACCCATCGGCTCGAAGCCAATATACCATAAATTGAGCCGCGACATAATGTGGCATTTTGACGAGTGTAGACTCAGACGAGCCTGTACAGCCTCCTTTTAAGCTTACAAAGTCCAAACGATGTTCAGTCAGTAGCTTAACACTCATAGAATATTTAAGCGACTAGCAAAGGCTCTGATCAGACTGTGCATATGCGCAGAATGATCTGAGGCATACCACATTGTTGGAAGTCTCATGTTGTGGCTCATTTGATCTCTGGATCCAAACTATTTTTGAAAACTTTGAAAGCAGGTGGTAGAGAGAGAGAGAGAGACTAGCGCTTGCATACAAATCTCTTTTAATCTCGAAAAATATCATGTATCGGTGCTGAAAACGGTACTTGGAGATGCTTCTCGTGCGCATCGGCTTTTGCACGACAAAGTCAGATATTAGATTTGCATGCTTCCTATCGCATGCCCAAATGTTTAAATTAACGAAACATTCTTTCCTGAATTTCATTTGGATCTTATCTGGATCCGAACTCTGACAACGTTTTTTTTAAAGGAGAGAGGATCCAAATATCACTAAAAGCGGGCCATCATCGACCCGCCAGCGAAACCCCTTTAAATGGCATTTCGCTGGCGTGCCGATAGTGGCCCAACGTTGAATGCTGGCATGGTAGTTTTGAGAATTTCAGGGGATCTGGTCCAGTATTGCTAAGAAATTCTATATTTTTGTGATTTTTCAGGTGGGGGGGGGGGGGGGGGGTCCTGGACCCCCTGTCCCCCCTCTGGATCCGCGCATGGGACCGGACTTTGTCTACACTTAAAACCCATTTTTTCGTGCGCATCGACTTTTGTACGACACTTTGCGTACTTTCTATCGATCGACAAGTAGAGAGAGAGAGAGAGAGAGAGAGAGAGAGAGAGATGTGTTCTTTTTGAATTTTGTCATTTTTTAACTCGGAGAACTCGTCTACGTATTTCAAAGATTTGTGTATATCTTTGCAAAAGATTTGATCGACGAGATGTCCTTGTCTATACATTATAAACGGCATTTGCGCTGATGGATTCTGAAGGAAGAGAAAGTGTAGCGATTCATCGGTAGTCCGAGGTTAAATAAATTGACTTTTACGACTTGTAAGTAAATTGAGTGACATAACATGCACGTGCCTGGCTCTCGACTTGGCAATTACCGCACGCGCTGGACATTTTACTGACTCAGTCCCAAGAATTTAGCGGCGGTTGAAAAGAAAAATGAGAAGATAGCGCAGAATCATATCGCCGTGTTTTCAACACGTTTCTACCACATTTTTACATGCATATATACCGTTTTTGCTCATGATAAAGGCCACATTCTAAAATTACTAACACTAGCGCTTTTTCTGAAACGTAATTTCTAAAATTACGAACAGCGAAAAAAATAATCATTTTTTAGTGTTCGTAATTTTAGAACATTTACCGTAATCAGAATTCTATTTATCATTACGTGTCGCCATGGATGTTGTTTACTCCTGTTTGAAATATGGAGTTTTTATCATAGCCTGATCTGATGCTATACAAATTTGTAAACAACACTGTGAGAGCCCATGGCCACGAAAATTCACGTTTTTCACTAATTTTTGCTGGGGGTAGAGTTAGTTAAATATGCAGTATGTTTCTCTGGAAAGTTTTATTAGTGGTTAGTGATGTTGTCTGAATACACATTTGACCCATAAACTCAAATATCACAATGACACTAACGTAGTTGCTTTGAACGTCCTTGGTTGCCAGGCAACAACAGAATATCAAATTTTTGCCTCACTTTAAACGTTCATTAGAAAATAGTATATTTTGAACACTTATATAAGCAATTATGATCAATTTTCATATTAATAGACACATATTTTGATAAATCTGTTCTATAGTCTTCTAACACATAGAAAATAATAACTTTCAATAAATGCTTTATACCAAAGATAATACATTATTAGAACAACCCATTTTCAAGGAAAATATTTCTTGCAAAATCTATGATATATCATAATCAAAACCCTGCTTACACCACAGTCACAACCTAAACCATTATCTAAGCCGTTCAAAATCAACATACATAATGGATTTATTTATCTAGATAAAAAGTTTATAAAAAGAGTTTGTAATTTCTTAGAAATTTGGGCATATATATTGCATAGTGTGTCCCGTCCATGGCCCTGTACCTTGTGTTCTTTGGTTGCCTAGCAACCATCGCGATGGCAACATGGGAAATATTTGAGCCTGTGATTCAATTCCCTATATTCTAAATAACATGTGAAGATTATTGAAACACATCCTAGAGAAAAAGGTTTTGTTTTATGGGGTCATTGTCAGAACATATTGGATGACCCTCGTACCTTCAAAACTAGCGTAAAAAATGTAAAGTGACCAATTAGAAATTTGCTCAGTGTAAATACCAAATCTTGTGTGCTGGCCAATATGTTTTGGTCAACAATTAAGTAAATTATAATTTCTAAATATGTGGGCCTGTATACACGGCTGACAATCTGTCGAATGCGAAACCGGCGGTTCAGCAAAAACATCCGGGTGATTCATTTCCGATTTCGCAAAGAGGATCCCCAAAAGGTAGACAAAGTGTACCTGTTCCAATTTTAATGATAGATATTGACTTATTCAGAAAGTAAATCAAAAATTTTAGATATGCTATTTTGTCACTTGATAATTAGTGTTTTGACACGCCAAAGTAATTTATTTGATTTCGGCAAGGCTTTCAAGGAATTTATTCCCTCCTCCGAAACTCCTGTTTCAACACGGTCAAGGTCGTAAAAAATACAAAGGAAAATAAAGCATTTTGCCATTATCAGTGAGTCTCGATGAAAAAATTCACTGTCTAATTGTTTGAATTATATTTTCGTAAGTCGGCGATTGCGCCCCAACTAACATAGCGTTTAGCATATTTTAGAATATTGATTGAAAGGGAAGATTGTTCCTGGTTCGGCATGTAATCATTAAAATATGAAGGAATTATTCTAACCCTAAGGCTTATGGAACATTTACATGCGAAATCACAAACTTGAGACCGAATTAGCCTACAAATCTGCAAAATGTAATACCCTACGCCAATGTGGAGTTATTACAGACCCCCCCCCCCCCCCCCCCCCCCCCCCCCCCCCCCCCCCCCCCCCCCCCCCCCCCCGCATTATATACCACACTCAGCATGGCGTCTTTTTGGTAGCCCACAAGGCAATAATTGTCAGAACTAGCAAAATATCGTCGTGTTTATCCCATATTTTCCTCATCTTAACAGGTGTTTCACGGGACAGAAGAAAAATCACAACAACGAGGAAACACCTAACCATATCCTTAGGTGCACGAAGAAACCGATATAAAACTGACAAAATAGCATTCTTTAATTTCAAAAATATTAATTTTAGTTCAAATTAACGGCTTTCAAACGAGAGCACTCGTTGTTTGTTAACCTTTTGCGGATCCTCTTTGCGAAACCTGAATTTAATCGCCCGGAGATGTCTTTGCTGAACCGCCGGTTTCGCATTCGACAGATTGTCAGCTGTGTGTATAGTACAGTGCAGTCCTTTTATAACACACCTTCTTATAACACAGATTTGGATATAACACAGCAAGGCTCCCATTTAATTTTATGGTCATTCCAAAATGGACATTTCCCTATAATTCCAAAATGGTCATTTCCTATAATCCCTTTGAAAAATTGTCCCTTTATAACACAGTGTAATTGTAACAGGGTCCATTCCTATAGACCCCAAATATAGCATTATAAAGGGAATGCACTGTATGTATATAGTATGATTCCTATATGCTTTCTTGTTTATTGTAGATAAATGGGATTGCGTCCAGTTATTGGCTGAGTGGGGAGCCAATCTCAATAAATCAGACTGCCATTTTGGTACCCCTCTTCATGCTGCAGTGTATAAAGGTAGTCTAGAAAGTGCTAGAGTTCTTCTCAAAGCAGGTTAGTTTAATAATAGTTGTACTATTAATGTTCTAAGATTTTGAACACTTTTCTCTTTCTGTTCTCAAATAATATTTTGGTTTTCATGGCTGGTATTCACAAAATGCTTGTCAGCATAGCAAACAGGGAAGACCCAGACCAGACTGCTTCTTAAGAAGCAGTCTGATCTGGGTCTGCGCTGTTTGTCTAGACATTTTTGGCAAGCAACTAGTGTTCGAAATTTTATAACATGTTTTACCGCAGTCATTTTTTTGAGTTGACTCCAAATGGGCCTTGTTGAGAGAAAGTCAGATTTTGTTGCATGTGAGCAACAAAAGTGCAGAAGCTGATCTTTGTTGTTTGCTATCTTGAGAGTATAATAACTAAACTTGCTACAGCCAAAATGTCAATATTCTTCTAGTCTTTGTAGCTGAGCAGGCTGGATTGAGCCTTACCTGGATTGCAAAACCTGGAAGATAGGTTTTTTCAGGACAAGGTCCAAATAATGCACTGTTACAATGCTTCTCATTATCTTATGATAGGGGGCATTTTTCAAATACTGACCTATCTGATTTGAGGATTGTGGGTACATGAGACATACTTGTTTACCGAATGCGTCACCAAATCATGTCATTCGCCCGATTCAAACTTGTTATCAATCTGCGTCATCACGCCTCACTGAAACCATATTTTGACCTGGCCATGTGGGAAATGTTTCCAAAAATGTTTTAGTATAGAAAATCTTATCAATCTGTCTCTGAACACTGTAATACCAATCATTGTAATTGTTTAGCTACCAAAGGTCACTTGATGTAGTCTCCACAAACAGATTGTTTATAGCCTTTCAGTGGTTGCTACTTTTCTAATGTAGTGTTTTGGGTAATGCTACCGTGTATTGACACAAACCCGACTTTTCAAGCGTAATGTGCCTTAGCAGACAAGTCGATTCTTTGAGTATCACGCTTGCGCAGACAATGCATTGCTTCTGTATTGTTCCAACTGCTAAAGTGGGGGCAACTTGGGCTCTAATGATTTAATTCATTGAGAGTCAGATGCAGCATTTTCTAATTTCCTAATACTTATCCTGCCAATATTTTAGTCCTGAAAAAGTTGTCTTTTTTTTTAGCTCACCTGAGCCGAAGGCTCATGGGTGAGCTAATAGTATACCAGTCACTCTGTCCGTTCGTCTGTCCGTCAACATTTTCAAACATCTTCTCCCCTGAAACCACTGGGCCAATTAAACTCAAATTTCATATGGAGGCTCCTTAGGGTGCAGGAACGAAAGTTTGTTCAAATGGTCCTGGTCACATGACCAAGATGGCCTCCATGCCCATATATGGTTAAAAACCTTTAAAAATCTTCCCCAGAACCAGAAGGCCGATGCCCTTGGGACTTGGTATGTAGCATTGTGGATGTGGGGCCTACCAAGTTTGTTCAAATGATGATCCTAGGTTGACCTTGACCTACTTAACGTCAAGGTCAAATTTGCTTCCTAATGCATTTAAATGGGAAATTTTTTGAAAGTTGATTTTTTTGAAAAGTGTAGAAGCCTTAGTCATTATTCTCACTTGATATGTTTAACCTAATGAGACAATGGCTATAGATAAGTTCCAAAGGTCAAGGTTGACCTTTGACCTTTCAGCTAAGTCACTCATATTGGAGTCCCATCAATATATTAAAACATAGTTTTCTCACAAACCATTGGCCCAATTGAACTCAAATTTCATTTGAAGACTCCTTACAATAAGTAAGCCGAGATTTGTACAAATTGCATTGGTCACATGACCAAGATGGCCGACATGCCCATATATGGTAAAAACCCTTTAAAAATCTTCTTCTCCAGAACCAGAAGGCTGTTGACCTTGGAACTTGGTATGTAAAATTGGGGATGTGGGGCCTACCTATTTTGTTCAAATGATGATCCTAAGTTGACCTTGACCTACTTAACGTCAAGGTCAAATTTGCTTCTTAATGCATTTAAATGGAATTTTTTTTTTGAAAAGTTGATTTTTTGAATACTATTGAAGCCAAAGTCATTATTCTCACTTGATATGTTAAACCTAGTATAATGAAACTATGGCTATAAATAAGTTTCAAAGGTCAAGGTTGACCTTTAACTTTTCAGCCAAGATCACTCATATTGGAGTCCCATCAAAACATTGTTTCCTCAGAAACCACTTTGCCAATTGAATTCATATTTCATATGAATACTCCTAATGATAGGTCAGCCAAAATTTATACCAATTGTAGTGGTCACATGACCAAGATGGCAACCATGCCCATATATGGTAAAAACCCTTTAAATATCTTCTTCTCTGGAACCAAAAGGCCAATGGCTTTGGGACATGGTTTGTAGCGTTTGGGATATGGGCCCTACCAGATTTGCACAAATTATGAATCTGGGTTGACCTTGACCTACTTTATGGCACGGTCAAATTTGATTCCTAATGCATTTATATGGGAAAAATCTTGAAATGTTCATTTTTCTATAACAATTAGGCCGAAATCATAATACTTGCAAGAAATGTGTAACCTAATGAGACAACTTTTTTATATAAGTACCAAATGTCAAGCTGACCTGTGACCTTTTATTCAAGGCCACTCATTTGGACTGCCACCTACCTATCAAAACATCTTTTCCTCAGAAATCACTGGGCTGTTTGATGGAGTATTCATTCGATTGTTTTAGGTCATTTGACCAAAATGGCCGCAACCCCCATAAAACAAAATATGTTTCATTATAAGCCGTAGATGGTCTTGACCTATTTTAACATTATTAAGGAGATCAGGTGAGCGCTTCAGGACCGTCAGGTCCTCTAGTTTTACGTCTGCTGCATATATTCAAATACACTCCAGAATATTGTTACTATGGAAGGAAACATTATTAACCCTGATCAGACTGCAGTCTGATCTGGGTCCATAGTGTTTGGAATATAGGCTACCAAAGTACATAAGTAGATGAGAGAGCAGATTACAATTGTTGTGAATGGTAGGAAAAGGGTTCACTAGAGAATTTCTTGTGGGACTGATGTGTCAGAGCTGCTTCAGACAAGCCCATCTACTAATATTTTATGGAAATTAGCAAAAAAACAACAACACCCAAACCAATTACATCATAGATTGATAAAAGAGCTAGATTAACCCATTTAAGCCTGGCATTCTTTTTATGGGACATCAGCAAACAGTGCATAACCATTACATAGTGGGGCGTCTGATCAGGGTCTCCACTGTTTGCTTTAATACGGATGTTCTATTAAAATTTGAATAAAAATGCAAAATACTACCCATCAACCCTTAAAATGGAAATGGGACTAATCCAAGTGATTATAGTGGAAATTCCATTCGCCTTAAATGGGTTAATATAAAATTATGGAAAGACCTATTTTACTGTTAGAAGTTGTGACTATTTTACAGGCTGTGATGTTAATGCAGTGAAGATATTGAACACCCCACTTCATTATGCTGCCAGACAACAGGATGTAGACTTGGTAACGTTGCTGCTCGAGTTTGGTGCAAGTATCTCAAAGACAGACAATAGTGGTTTTAAAGCCAAAGATGTACTTCCATGTACCTGTCCTAAATTGAGACAGCTTCTTCTCCACTGGGAAAGTAAGATTTTTAATGCCTCCATAGATCAGGATAAACAAAAATTTTGAGCATAAAATTGTGAATATTTTCTTACCCATCTGTTTTAACATTTGTTTTGGGTGCTCAAAAGAACCGTCTCAATGAGCACCCACAACATATGTTTTAGTTCATAAATATAAAAAAATTAATGACACACAATTATCTAGAAGCTTAAGGCCTTGCCTCTGGTATCGAAAGTTGAGGACATATTTTTTTGCCCTGTGCATATGTGTGTGTATTTTGGCAGCAAAGTTTAACATTGGCTTTCATTTTTGAACTGTTGGACCACGAGCTTTAATTTTTCACATGAACATACCTTGTGCGAAAATCTAGAGCCTTTTAATCCTTTGTTTGTCAGTCCCTCCACCCACCCATCTGACTATACTCAGTCAAATATGTTGTTGGCACAGTCAAATTAGAAAAGAAAAAATAAGTTGTTGTGATACTTTTTTCCAATATTTAGGACACAGTTTATTTGTATTACCCAGGTAATATCAGGTGAATTTAATATCTAACCCTTAGAAGGCCAGAAACCCCTAAACAACAGTGATGACCCTGATGAAATGTGGCTTAAGTCTGGATTTCATCAGGGTCTGTACTGTTTGCTATTTAAAGATAAAAACAACCTTCAAGGACAGAAATAAATATTTTTTTTAGAAACCCTTAAAATACAAATGGATTATTCCATGCTTATTGTATCAATATGGATGAGATAACCCACAAGAATGAAAAGGGTTAAACATCTTTGAGTTCTTTATTACACTACACGTACTGTTTATGGTAAATTTTATAAAATTTCGAACACTAGTTGCCTGCCAAAGAGGCCTAGACAAACAGTGCAGTCCCAGATCAGACTGCTTCTGAAGAAGCAGTCTGATCAGGGTCTTCCCTGTTTGCTATTCTGACAGACATTTTGTCAGTTCCAACCGTGATAACTCCACGTTTTATTTGAGGACAGAAAGAGAAGTGTTCAAAATTTTTGAAAACTTACCATAATTTTTATTTCCATTTATTTTTATTTATATTTATTTGAGGACAGAAAGAGAAGTGTTCAAAATTTTAGAGCATTTACCGAAATTTTTATTTCCAGGTAATCCAAGGTCATTGAAATATCTGTGTAGGGAGAAAATCAGACAGCTACTGGGTCCACATAGATTAACAGAAATTCATCAGTTGTTGCTTCCAAAACTTTTACAGAACTATCTTAAATATACAGGAGTGTGACAAACCATTCTCTTGATACTCATTGGCACAGATAAACAAAAAATTTAAAATAAATTGACAAGTTAAATGAGGCCAACCTGTCAGGTGAAGTTTGATGTTAATTTTGTTATCCGCTATTGATCTTCCATCATGAATGAAAACATTTTCCTAACACTATCAAGAAATCTTTGGAACCTATAGGAAAGGTCACTGTGATCAACATCAATGTATATATTGAGGGGTCACAGGTTATGATTTCCAAGTAATATTGTATTTCTTTATCCAAAAATTGTTTTTGTCCAAGCAAACATTGTGTACCCTGATTTAATTCCATAATGCTGCATTTCATCTGGGTCTTCACTGTTTACCAAAGTTTGTCTTTAGGAGTTACCAGTATACAAAAGGTTAACATTTATGACTAGTACAAATGACATACCATCCAGTTGTCAAAAACGAGAAACCCCAAACATTAGCATGTGCTTCTCCAGTACAGCAGGCATAAGCAGCATATCTCTGTCTAAGGTAGTTTCAGTCCCCGATACTATCGTGGTCAATAACCAACATGGGCTAAAAGAGACTTCTTAGCAACCATAACGTCAATAGACGTAAAATGCCAAATGTACTGGACAGCTACAATTGCTTAAATGGGTCTAAATGAGTTTGGACCAAGACAACCACCCCGCAGTCACGTTCATTCTTATAGTAAAAAATTACAAATGACATAGTTTGCATTTCTGATCAAGAAGAATGTGCCATTTGCTTGTAAGTTGATATATAGAGGATCATACACAAGTGTGCATGATTTATTGAATAATAAACAAGTTGCAGAAAAGAGATATTTATGTCTCGCCCCCTTCAGGGTCAGGAGACATATTGTTTTTCCCCGGGCGTCCGGCTGTCTGTCTGTCACAAATTGTGTCTGCTCTATAACTTGAAAACTGCTTAAGCTCTATTCGCGAAACTTTATACAAATATCATTCAGCATGAGATAACATGCACAGTGCAAAAATGGTAACTCTGCCTTATATACTTTTTGAGTTATTTCCCTTTGAACTTTGTGCATCACCAAAATCGTGTCCAGTCTATAACTTGAAAACCACTTAAGCTATATTCAGGAAACTTAATGCAAATATCAATCAGCATGAGATGAAGTGCAGAGTAAAAGAATGGTAACTCTGCCTTTTATACTTTTTGAGTTATTTCCCTTGGAACTTTGTGCATCTCAAAAATTATGTCCGCTCTATAACTTGAAAACCACTTAAGCTATATTCACCAAACTTTATGCAAATATCAATCAGCATGTGATGACATGCAGAGTAAAAGAATGGTAACTCTGCCTTTTATACTTTTTGAGTTATTTTCCTCGGAACAAATCGTGTCCGCTCTGTAACTTGAAAACCACTTAAGCTGTATTCATGAAACTTTATACAAATATCAATCAGCATGAGATGACGTGCAGAGTGCAAGAATGGTAACTCTGCCTTTAATACTTTTTGAGTTATTTTCCTTGGAACTTTGTCCATCACAAAAAACATGTCCGCTCTATAACTTGAAAACCGCTTAAGCTATATTCAAAAAACATTATACAAGTATCAACTAACATGAGTTGACATGCAGAGTGCAAGAATAGTATCTCTGTCATTTATACTGTTTCTCTGTCATTTATACTGTTTGAGTTATTTCCCTTGGAACTTTATCCATCACAAAAACAATTATCTATGACTATTTTATACCAGGTTGTGATTGAGCAATAGTTAACTACATTGACAGATATCTTTACTAGATACGAGCTGATTGTCTGCATGAAATTTCTAGAATTTCTGTTAGAAATTGTATTTTATATTTCTGTTTGAAATTGTATTTAATGAGTCGTGCTTTGACATCAAAAGGGGGGAGACATCTGATTTTTTGTAGAAAAACAATTCTAGTTATGTGAGGTTTTGTCGAGCATTTTATCGCTTTTTTGTAACAAATTTAATAAATTCAATAATACAGGAGCATGAACGTTAGTGTCTATTTATCATATGGCACTAAAGCTACATGTACTTTGAAATTGTGTTTTTGGTGTGCTTTTGCCATACATGTGCAACGTTGTTATGACTGTCATTACATAATATTACTAGATATTGATTTTAGTACATGGCATTATATCACTCCCAGACATGACGTCATGGTATAATTATGAAAATATAACAAATTTCATGTTCAAGTGAGTTGAGCGTGAAAAGTTTTATATCATCAGAGCCAGGTTTAAAAATGCCATCTTCTGCAAGGTACCAGTCTCACATTGAGTTTCAACTCTTCATCAGTCTGTGGGTTAATATTTCAACTTGACAAAGGAGAATTTTTTTACAATTTATTCCTAGTAAGCATAACAATAACATTATACGATAACATCAAAATGTATGCTTTTGGTCAGTAACGCTGAATAATGTAACAAAATATACAGATTAGTTTGACCCTTTAACTGCCATTCACAACAAATGCCATCTGCTCTCTCATCTGCTGACTTACTTTGGTAGCCAGTATTGCAAACATTATGGACCCAGATCAGACTGCTCCATAAGGAGTTCATAATGTTTGTTTCAGTGATAAAATTAGCCAGGAGTGCATTTAAATACATGTATATGCTTTTGATTCTTTACGTCCCAGTCAACAATTTTTCAGTCATTTCGGAACGGATCTTCCTGGGTTGAACCAGTTCTTAGCATAGGATAAAGTGTCTTGCTCAAGGACACAACGCAGTGCCTCAAATGAGGACATTGTATATGCAGCAGACGTAATAAGCAGACAGCATTTTCTGAACAGAAATATATTGGCAGGATAGAGGTTAATGCTTTACGACCATCAAAATGTATGCTTTTGGTCAGTGACACTGATTAATGTGAGGAAATATACTGATCGATTTAATGCTTTATTACATTGTCAACTTGATACCCAGTCTAACGCTCTATCAACTGAGCCACTGCGCTCCGCATCAATTGTGTTAAGGTCATGCTTGTCATGGTCACGGTTCTCCACTCTCTCTTCCTGTGCAGGCATTTCCCAATTGATGTATAAAAACTAGAAATGTGTCAATGTGACACAGATGCCATTCTATGAAAAAAAACATTTTTCGTATGAAACATGACATATGGTCAGGGGTGATGCTATATGCCGCCGCCGGAATTTTTTTTATTTATATTTGAATAAATTCCCTTTGTAATAGTTAATTGAAATAATCAGTTATCATTTATGGCTAAAAAAGTGTCACATATTAAGTTACCATAACTAATCTAATAAACACACTGTGTGCTGTCTTTTTCAAAAGTCTATGCCAGCTTTAGAAAAAGTTTAGACTCAGATCAGGTGGTTTTGCTGGAAGCCAGCTGATCAGGATTCTACACTGTTCTTATCCATACAATGAATCCATGTTAATAATGATATTGCATCATTGGACAGGCTGTAAATCTTAAGTTAACACTTCGGCTGCTAATCGTGAGTAAATGTCATCTTCTGTGAGTTGTCTGCTGGTTCTATTAAAACATCTCTAGCAAACAGTGAGGAACCAGATCAGACTCCTCCATTAGGAGCAGTCTGATCTGGGTCCACGCTGTTTGTCTGTATGCCGAAATTAGTCCTGAACATAAGCATTTACATGCAGCAGACAACTTCATCAGACAATATTTTCAGATGCATTTTTGTTGCAGGCAAAGGGTTGATGTAGCATCCACAAGATGTGAGCTTACGAGTGTGTAGGTTGAAAGAGTATGTATCATAAAAGGATATTTTCAGTATAGGTTGTGGAATGTTGTGTAAAGTGACCTGCCACATAATATATATAAAGAACACAAATTCAATGTAGATTAGAAATAATAGAAAGCAGTAAAAAAAATAATAAAAACAAAAATTATCAAAAATACTGAACAACAAGTATACTGTAAACAGTTAAATGGCAATTGTATAAATTTGATTTCTTTTAAATTTCTAGACCAATGGAATTTTCCACCAAGTTTGATACAATAACATTATAAAGTAGGGTCACAGGTTATAATTTTGATTTTTCTACCCCAGATTATGCTATGTTGAATATGATTATGCTTATAATGTTGAATGTGATTATGTTTTGTTGGATGTTATTATGACAATTTGTTGTAATTATGCTATGTTAAATGTGATCATTCTATGTTGAATGGGATTATGCTATGTTGAATCTGAATGTTATATGTATTTATGCTATGTTGGATATTGGATGCTATAATGATAAGTTGGATTTGATTATGCTATCTTGGAAGCAATTATGCTATGTTGGAAGTGATTATGCTATGTTGAATGTGATTATTCTATGCTGGATATTTGGTGGGATTATGATAGTGAAAATGCTATATTGGATATTAGACATGATTATGCTATTTTGAATGTGGTTAGCTGTGTTGGATGTGGTTATGCTATGTTGGGTATTGGACATGATTATAATAAGTCGGATGCAATTATGCTATGTTGGATATTGGATCTGATTACACTAAGTTGTACATGATTATGCTATGATGGATGTGATTATGCTATGTTAGATATTGGATGTAATTATGCTTTATTGGATTTCAAAATAATTTGGCACAAAACATATTTGCAGTCTGGCAAGATGAATTACACTACTAATCAAATAGTTAAATAGACTAGTTCCAAGAACACATGACCTCAGTAAGAGCTCTGTCATACAGCTATTTCTGAGCCAAGTGTAACATTTCTAGTTTACATGTAACATATTACTGAAGAAGAAGTCTAATCTTGATATGCACTGTTTGTCTAGGCTTTTTGGCAGGCGACTACAGTAAAACCTGTCTTAAGCAGCCACTCAAAAAGAAGACCAAAAATTGGTTTTCAAGACCGATTATCACTTAATGCAGGGCAAAAGTATTGCAGAATGCTCCAAGAGAGCATTCTGCAATACTTTCGACCCTCATTAAGCCACCATTTGTCATTAAGACCTTTGTTTTGTCCATTTCTGAGTGGTCGTTTAAAACAGGATTTTTTAATGTAGTGTTCAAAATTTTAGAACATCTACCATAATCTAATTTGAAAATGTTAACCAATATGTAATGGATCATCCAAACCTTATGGTATCAAACTAAATGGAAGATTTCATTGGTCCAGAAGGGGTTGAACATGATACAGGTCACATAGTTACAATCTGTTACAGGCTCTTCATAAAACAGACTTTGGATTTCAATTTCCTGCACTGCTTTATTGGCCATTCCTATGCGCAATCTGAGACTGGTTTTTCAGAACCAACATGTTAATTTACATGGTGTTATGCTAGGTTGGATATGATTTTGTTAAGTTGTTAAGAACCAACATGTTAGCTTGATAGAAATATGATTTGACAGAGGTATACTTTCTGTTTAAGTATGTTAGTATAAAACCCAATGCAAAGTCAACTCACATTTTTTTTCAGCAAAATATATCACTGTATTAGATCTAACAAAGCATAGTTTAGAATAACATGATCAAGCCCAGCCCTTATTCCTCTGTGTAAACCAGTCTGTAAAATACCCTCTGAACCAGTCAATGATCACCAGAGTGATTAACTCTTTCCCTGCTAGTGTCATCTGCTTATAACCTTTGTAAACAGTCGGGCAGACGACAAAAAAAATCATGAAATTTCCCAGCATGCAAAGAGTTAATTACCCTCTGAACCAGTCTACAATCACCATAGTGAATAAACTTTAGCTAGACTGGTGCACACTATCATCTTTCAACAGTCATTTGTTCTATATACTTTTCTAAAGCCTTTGCTGCTTCTTGAACCTTTCCATCTTCATGTGTTGTGAGCTGTTTGATGACCTCACTTATACCCGATCTTACTAACTCTTCTCTCAGGTTACCTGAAATGCACAATACGTATCACAGATACCAATGTAAAAGCATAATTTATGAGACATTTCACAAGAATTCAGTATATACGGTACTTTAAATCACTTGAGTTTGTAATGTGATGTCTGATTGGATAACGTCAAAAATTTGCGACAGTATATCCTGTGATATACTGTCGGAAATAGTTTGACATCATTAAATATGTCACATTTTGTTGGATGTCGTGCGGCTATATGGGGCTTGCAATGCTCCACTTTGAGCTCAAACTGCAGAAGTGCATTATAATGGGGATAACCATATTCAGAATTTTCATTCGGGGAGGTATATCGTCGTCGTAAAACTAAATTTCCGACCGTATATTTGACGATATAACTCCCCAAATGAAAATCTTGAATACAGTTATCCCCTAAATCAGTAAAGGTTTGGATGAGCCTCATCATCCTTGAAGTATCCCAGAGCCTTCTCTTCTTGCACATATGAAGTAATATTGTATGATAGGAGATGATGGTTCAGACCTCTAGCTATAATGTATGCTGGATAGCTGTGAATGCATGATCATAAAAGAATGAGGGTATGCATACATTGAACTTGTCATGAAAAACTGAACTTCAGGTTTCGCAACAAGGTAACTCATATCTGTAAAACTACAGAGACTAGAATTTTGTAGAAAAGGCTGAATTTAGTAGAAATGGCTATTAAACAATCTTATTACTGATTTTGCACGTCATTACTGAATTATGCATGGGACCAGAATAAATTTTAACTCCATGTGAACTACAATATGCATGGAATCAGCATTAATTTTAACTTGATGAGGACCACAATATGCATGGCACCAGTATAATTTTTTAACTCAATGTGAACTACAATATGCATGGAATCAGCATAAATTTTAACTTGATGAGGACCACAATATACATGGCACCAGAAATAAATTTTAAACTCAATGAAGACCACAATATGCATGAAATCTGTATCAGTTTTAACCCAATGAAGACTGTATACACCTAAAATATTCTGGAGTGCATTTGAATATATGCAGCAGGCATAATAAGCAGATGCCAATCTCTGGACAAAAATATTGGCAGAATAAGGGTTAAGCTAAGTGTTAAGAGCATTTAATTAGGAGAAATATCGGAATGTGCTAGAGAATCTCGTCTCAAAAGGGGAAAGTAAGAAAGAGGGCAAAGATCAGGAATCAATACAATCAAGCACCACACCTGACCCAGGATACCAATGGGAAAGTGACGTAACAACGAGAGCCAAGAGGTCAGATCTTTCCCAGCAGGTGACTACAAGGCATCAACAAACAGACGTGCATGAAAGCATAACAAAACAAGACAGAAATAACATAAATGATCCACAAAAGAACCATCGCCTTGGAACGGTCAGTAAAAATATTTTACTGGAGGGTTTAAACTGGTTCAACAAACATATTTTTAACCTTTTCCTGGCCATTCACAACAATTGTCGTTCGGTCTCTCATCTGCTTAATATGTACTTTGGTAGCTTATATTGCAAACAATACAGTCCCAGATCTGATCTGATCAGGGTTCATAGTTTGCTACCATGATCAAAAGTAGTCTCAGATGCATTTGAATATATGCAACAGATGTAAAAAGCAGACAACATTTTCAGGACAAAAAGTTGTTGGCAGGGTAAGGTTAAAAAAAAGTGCTGTAAATAATAATTTTAAGCTGCCAATCCACAAAATGCTGCCAAAACACAATCAACTAAAATTCCATTTCCAATCCTCCCAAAAAAGCAACACTAACAAAAGCAACAATACTAATAAAGAATGACTTAACCCATTACTCCATAATAGCCCCTTTTGACGACTTTGAAATATCATGTATGAGAAAATATTATAGAAAATGAAGCATTTGCTCATTAGGAGCAAATGCTCCGTTTTCCACAATATTTTCAAAAGTATTCAAAACTTAACTTAAATTTTTTTTAAATTTTCAATGCTTAAAAATAGAAAATTATGTCATGATCTAAAAAAAAAGCCTATGGAGTGAAGGGGTAATTTTCATATAAAGGCTGTTGTTACATGTATTATAAAAAATATGTGTACCACTGTGTCACCACACTCCTATGTATATTGCATATATTTGAAAATTTATAACTTATGCTTAAGTCTATTATAGATTTGTCTGTGTTTATGGAAAAAATAAAATCCTATTTCTGGATTCCAACCATTCACTAGATGGGATAATTTAGGATACTAAACTCCAGCTGATAAGTTTTTAGACCTAATTTTTCGCAATAACTTTTTTGTCTTCAATTTTAGCAAAATGTGTTCGCGATGAAAGTTGTAGAGATGAATTTCCGCCAACTTCTCCAAAAGGTCTTGTGCTTGTGGTGGAAACAGATTTTTGTGTATATAGATGAAGATTTTGCAATAAATTGAATTCGTCCTAAATTTCTAAGTCTTTTATTGACAGGTATAATTCGTATAGGCGTGACAGAAAGGGTATTTTCAAAAATATTCGGAAGCGGTGCATATTCTTCAAAGGATGTGCATAAAATCCTACTCAGAATTTACCGTTCATATGCATAATCAACTTATAGCAGGCTCATTTGTAAGAACAAAGGCTGGGTTATCGCATGACGCGATTTTTTCTCTGATGCACGTGCTATGAAATGGACGGTTTTGAGATGACCCTGCTAGTTTAACGCACGAGCAAATCAGGCGCGATTTCTATTGTATTTGAACAAGCCATCCATCGCTTGAGTAATTGAATTAGGGCGGTGCAATGTAACTTTTTGACTGACATCTTGGACTTGGTTTATTTGCGCTTTGCTTAAAATGTTCAAAGAGTGCATCTAAGCACAGAGGAACCTGCAGCATCTAGGATGTTGGAACCATTTTGAGAAGTTGGCGGAGATGTTCCTGAATACTTTTCATCGCGAACTCATTTTGCTAAAATTGAAGATAAAAAAGTTATTGCGAAAAATTAGGTCTAAAAACTTATCAGCTGGAGTTTACAACACAATAATATCATGCAGTACTTCATGCAACTGCCCCATTAATTCCTAAGCAGATTGCATTTAATGTGCAAATTGCCCTCAGATTGCATTTAAATTAATGATCAAAATCCTCTCAGATTGCATTTAAATTAATGTGCAAATTACCCTCAGATTGCATTTAAATTCCTATGCCAAATGCCCTCAGATTGCATTGATTGCATCACACATTCTTTCAATGTTTATATCTACCCACTAAGGTGGAGTGGGTGGCCCACATGTCTTTTAATAGGAATTAGTAAAATAATGATTTTTGGTTAATGACTCTTTAAAAAAGAGTAATACTCTAACTCAGATAACATGGGGTTCAGTGGATTACATAGTTAATTACAGTTGACTTTATCTATTATAATAGTAAAAAAAGCATTTGTATTGATAATATAAAGTGAAATTAATCACACCACAATTCCTCCTTTCCAAAACAAAATCTTCCATTCCACAAAACCTTGATGTGTAAGGGTGTGCCAAACTTACGCTTCTCATTAATTAATCCAGCACAAAATGTGCATGAAGGATGCATATTTGCCATACCAGATCCTGTAAACAGACTGAAGTGAATACATACACTTTCATTTTTACCTCTTTGCATGCTGGGTAATTTTGCATGCTTGTTTGTCGTTTTTTCTTTCTGGTTTGATTGTTTAAGTCCCAGTCAACAGCTATGGTCATGTCGGGATGTCAGTTCACCTAACCACACTTTTTTCCTGGGCAAGCTTGACTAAGCGGTTAACCAGTACTTTGTGCACATACTTTGGCTTGTAACTGACAACAATCCTTCTTGAATCAGCGGAAGGGAGGAATTATTTCATGATCAATCTCCACAAAAGTATGGGACCAGGCATGGATCAAACTCGCGACCCCTGGATCTGCAGTCAGACATTTTACTGACTGCGCTACAAGACCTGGTGATTGTCATCAGCCTTTTTTTCAAAAATTAAAAAAAAAATCTGGAATACCATCAGAGTGTCAAACAATTTGGATCCTGATCAGGCCCAAAAAAATGTCGGGCCTGATCTGGGTCCAAACTGTTCGTAAAGCCTATTACAGAAGACAATAGTAGGTGAGGAGTGTCGGGCCTGATCTGGGTCCAAACTGTTTGTTAAGCCTATCGCAGAAGACACTGGCAGGTAAATAGTTAATTAAATTACTGTAGAACCTGTCTTAAGCGGCCACTCAAAAATAGACAAAACAAAGGTCTTGATGACAAATGGTGGCTTAATTTAGGTCTAAAGTATTGCAGAATGCTCCCGTTGGAGCATTCTGCAATACTTTTGACCTGCATTAAGGGATAATCGGTCTTGAAAACCAATTTTTGGTCATCTTTTTGAGTGGCCCCTTAAGACAGGTTTTATTGTATACTTATTGAGAAGGATGACAACCATTTAAAACTTGAAATTTGTTCCCACTGATAGTGATTATGTCGTAAGTGAATGGCAAACAGTGTAGACCCTGATCAGACTGCTCCTTGAGAATTACACAGTATGCTCAGCTCTATCAGAGTATTTAGAGTGAATATACTATATAAGTTCATCACAAAACTTTGATCTAAAACTGTCATAAGTAGATTCATGCATGATAATGTTGTAAAAGACATTAGCGAAAAGATTATAGACTCTTTAAACTTATCTGTTGCAGCTCAATAAACATGAGTGCATCATGATTTGACTATCATTCAATGCTCCTAGAAAAAATGGTTATGAAAAGTAAATTACCATATTTAACCTTATAAGAGCACATGCTCTAGAAAGTGCACACAGAGCTCTTTTTGAATTCTGAATGCTGTACAAACTGTATTCCACAATCTGTTATGATAACCGACAGTCTTGTTTACATTGGCATGTGCATTTTGGCGGAAAAATGCTTAAATTTCATTTATTTTTCCATTCTTCTACTTCATCAAAACATGGCAAAAAGTATTCCCTTATAATCAACAAATGTCCTGTGTTTGCAGATTGTATCCAAACATTGTCATTGTGGAAGAATTCTTAAAAATTTTGTTTTGTGACTGCTATCATGGCTTCAGACTGCAAGTTACCGTAGAAGACATTTGATTATCTTAGCATACTACATAATCATGTTTTCATTTATAACATTGATAAACGAGCATACTTGTCAAAGAATTGTACAGTAAGACTTGTCTTAAGTGGCCACTAAAAAACAAAATCTTAATGACAAATGGTAGCTTAATGAAGATCTAAAGTATTGCAGAATGCTCTGCTTGGAGCATTCTGCAATACTTTTGACCTGCATTAAGTGGTAATTGATCTTGTAAAAAAATTGGTCTTTTTGAGAGTGACTGTTTTAGACAGGTTTTACTGAATCTTGTTAAATGTCTGACTATAACAGGATCATTTTGACTCTGGTTTCCTACGAGGATTCGTTAAATGGCTGAAAAATCACTACATTGAATTTCCGCCAAAACGTGCATGCCCAGAAAAACCAGACTAGTAGTTATTGTAACAGACTGTGGGTTACTGTTTAAATACAGAGAGTGTTTCTATTGGTCCTGAACTGGGTACAAAACTGTTTGCAAAGGTTATCATGCACACAACAAAAGTCGCTGCTAGCAAAGAAAGAGTTAAAAAGTCTCCATCATGTGGATGAACAAGGAAAATAAAAACAGTGTGGATCCGGATCAGCTGGCTTCTGCTGAAGCCAGCTGATCTGGATCTACAATTTTCAAAAGAAGGTTTAGAGTTTTGAAGTAAGGCACACAGTGCACTCATTAGGTTGAATATGGATATATCAAGATCAGACAGCTCATGTAGCTCTACTGTTTGCTAAACTGATTGTGCAATTTCCTTTTTTTGTCTATCTGTACATCCATGTTTTGGTTAATAGACTTTCTGTAAATTTAAGTATGTGGCAGTCCATTTTAAAGCTGTAGAGCAAAAGGTTAAAGAATCCATGTAATGTAAAAGACTTACAAACAACACTGACAAAATCTACACCATTAAGGAAGTCTGTAACATTCTGAATGCAACACTGACAAATCTACACTATTAAGGAAGTCTGTAACATTCTGAATGGACAGAGATGGAGGCAAAATAAAGAATAACTAGATACAAAAATTGGGACCAATCACATGGTACAATACATAAAAGCAGCCAATCAGAAGATTTGTTACATACTTCCCATGTAGGAGAGGAGGCCTGTGCAGGCTAGCAGACTGCAAGGAAGATTCTGTGAGGCTGGGGTAGAGGCTGCAAGCACAAAGCAATGTTATTGTCTAGTGTATATGTTAACTCCTTGCATGTTGGGTAATTCTGAATGCTTTTTTGTCGTCTGCTGATTTTTTTCAAAATTATTTTTTTCAAAATATTCCAGGCCTCCAGTTAAGAGAGCGTATTGGAAACTTATTTTCTTTATTTCTCATCCAAAACATGTTGTGGGTACTCAAAAGAACCGTCTCAATGAGACGCTTCTTTTGAGCACCCAAAACATATGTTAAAATTGAGGTGCAAGAAAATATTTACAAATTTACGCTGAAAATTTTTGTTTATCTAAACCTGTGATATTCTTTCAGGTATACCATCAGAGTGTCAATCAGTTTAGATCCCGATCATGCCCAGTTTTATTTTGGTTTATCTGGGTCCAAACTGTTTTCAAAAGTTATCAGCAGTTGACAAAAGTCATTAGCAGGCAAAAAGTTAATAAAGCCATAATAAAAGGTATTTCAATGGTTACCAAAAAAGGAATATGGAAGGGCATCATGAAGCATTTTCATATACAAGGTTTTTAAATACTGAATTTACATTTAGTTTTCATAAAACGATAAGGCATTGCCAGTCAATATTCAGGCCAAAAACTGGCCATTTTGGGTGTCCTCTTGACAGTGATGGATCCAGAGGTCGAACCCCCTCCCCGCCCTCCGTTTTTAAATATCCTATGAAAATGAAATAATTTGGTTCCACAGACCAAATTATTTCATTTTCATGGGATATTTAAGAAAAATGAGATAAAATCAGCAAAGCGAACCCCCCCCCCCCCCACACACACACACACACACATTTATATGAACCCCTTTCCAGAAATCCTGAATCCGCCCCTGCTCAAATTCTATAGTTTCGCAATGATTATCACAATGTAAAATGCTGGGTTCTAAATGTGAAGTTAGCTACAGTAAAACCATGTTACTTTTAACTTAAAAGTTTGACATTCGAAATAAACTTGTCACACATTGGGTTCAGTGCATAGGGCATACTTATGGACTATTTTAATAATCTCCTACCAAAACTTATGTTTTGGGTGCTTTAATGAAACGTCTCAGAGAATAACCATAACATGTTAGGTTTTGATAGGAAATACTGAAATTGTCATATTTTAGGCTATACATCAATCTAATTATATAGGATCATACTTGAGTGCTCATGTTTTATTGAATTTATTAAACGAGTTGAGGAAAAAAGATAAAATGTGAGGCTTGTGGAGCATTTTATCTCTTTTTCGCAACAAGTTTAATAAATTAAATAATACAAGAGCATGTTTGTTAGATTCTATTTATCATATGATATTAAGATTACTTTGAAATATCATTATCAGCGTAAAAAGTTATAATTTTGTCATTATGTACCCAATGTTGCTATGGACGTCATAACGTTTCCCGAAAATCTGTAAACCACTAGTGGTTTATCTATTTTATTGCATGGCAGATGCAACTTCATATGATAAACTGCTATAAATTCGGAAATTTTACGATAATTTTATTTTCACAAATAGCATTAAAAGACATTTTTGCCAGATTAAAATTCGTGACTAGGGCATGATTTAAATACACCCGTAAAAGACAGAGTGATATTGCCATTTCAGGAGGGTTTTATTTTCGTGAAACATCGCATCCTGCGAAGTTTCGTGAAAATAAAAACCCTCGCAAAAATTTCCAAACTTTCAGTAAGTCACTTTAATTTTAATTACTGATGATGAAAGTCAGAACTCTGGTCCCAACGACCAGCAATTTGTGAGATACAACTGTATGAATAAGAATGTGTTTGAATTTAACGTCCCATCAACAGCTAAGGTCATATGGAGACGGGGGGGCCACAGCTTAATGCCTCATCCGACAGACTAGACAAGCCAGGGATATTTTGATGCATGTATGGTCTAAATAGGCATATTTGATTATGTAATCCAACATATACATACCAGCTGAACAAATGGTTTTGGTGAGTGTAAGGGTATTGCACAATATTTCAGGAACAGTCCTATCATATATTTGATTATGAAATCCAACATATACATACCAGCTGAACAAATGGTTTTGGTGAGTGTAAGTGTATTGCACAATATTTCAGGAACAGTCCTATCATCTTTCAACAATTCTAGAATAGTCTCTGTTAATTCTGCTTCTTTTAACTGTATTGCAGCATCAGCTAAAATAGCGCAAATTAAGAATTAGAGCGGCAGGGAAGAAAACATTTAACCCCTTACCGCATAGAGGCACATTTTAACGCTTTTGCAAACAAAGCAGACCCAGATCAGGCAGCTCTTGTAAGAGCTGCCTTATCAGGGTCTACTCAGTTTGCTTATGGAAATATGATTAGATATGATCCTACACTAGTGGACTTGAGTAAGTAATTTCTTTGTTCTGTGTACGAATGTGAAAGTTTATTTATTCATAGTGGGTGGAGCTTACCATGAATATTCATGAAGGAAAGGGTTAAGATATTTTAAGCCTTTTGATATCAAGTTTATTGGGTACAGTAATTGGCTGAAAACTTATTTCCAAAATCCTGAACTTTAGAAATTCAAAATTTACAGCTTGCAGCATGCCTACAATAATGAATAATTTCAAGTTTGGTTAATTGTCTTTAGACGGAAAATCTATTTTAATCTTTCTATTTCAGTATTTTGAGGCTTGACCGTCTATGGAAAGTCAGCCTCACAATCCTGAATTCAGGAATAATCCTGAAAACTCTCACCCGTATGAGCAGAAAACCCATAACCACTGTGCTGTCTAAATGGATGGTGTAGTGATTCAGATAAGCAATATTAACTGGTCATTAGGAAGTATGTAGCAATAAACTGAATTTACAGCAAAATTGATGCAGACAAAATGAGTTATGCAATTAGTGCGGCCCCAGATCAGACTGCTCAATGCAGTCTGAACTGGGACAACTGTTTTGCTATTCTGGCAAGAATGTGTTGAGTCAAAGACATAATAATCAAAGTTTAAGCTTGGAACAGTTTGAGTTAGAGACAAGTGCTCAAATTTGAGAGCATTTACTATACTAGTGGTTGTGACAGAATATAGAACAAGAGGAAATTTTAGATAGAGGATCTTACAGGAGTGCTCATGTGTTTTTGGATTTACTGTAGGGGAAAGAGATCAAATGTGAGGCTTGCGAGTCATTTAATTGCTTTTTAGCAATTAGTTTAATAAATATAATAATAGCGGGGCATGAATTTTAGATTCTGTTTATCATATGACATTAAAATTACTTTGAAATCGCATCTTTGGTGTGAAAACTTTAGGATTTTGCCATATAAGAGGGTCAGTCAAAAATGACAGAGCCCTACCTTATAACATTTTAGTTTTGCATTGTAGACAAGAAATGTGATTTTCTTTTATAAGTATGATATGTCATACTCATAGATGTTTTGACCCTAAAGAATTACCCCAGTGAAGCTTCTTTTATGGTTGCTAGGCAACTGAAGATGGTCAGTCAGATTGTTGCGTTCATGATCTCGGCCACCAGGAATATACAGTATGTCTTAAAAAAGCTTGGTTGCTTGATGGTTTTTGTGTAAGACATATTTGACATTTATTTAAATAATATATATCATATTGTCATATTATTATACTCGGTTTGTTGGTCAACACTGATTCTATGCATTGCCTAGCAACAAAAGAAGTCAAAATTCTACAATTTTCAAATACATGAGAATTGTGTTGATATGGAAACATAATCGTGCATTTGAAACAAGGAACCTAATATGTCTGAGGGTTTGCTTGTGTATACAGTACATGTACTGTTAAAGCATTATTAGGCATATATTTTATGTTTTCTATTAAAATTGTGTTAATATGAATGTGAATGGGGTAAATTAAAGGACTTGAGGCATGTTAAAATTTGATGAATTCTGAAATCAAACTACCACATCATCTTAATTTGGGCTCAGTTGGTTTCTTTTCTGTGACACTGAATAGGTACATATGATAAGTATCAAAAAGCAGTGAATAAAGCATTACTTTAACATTATTGTTTCCATAGCAATGCTATTGAATGTATTACAGAGTGAATTGACATAATGCACACTTTTTAGGAAAAAACAGTAGATTTCCTTACCAAGAACACTAGTAGCTATAAGGGTTAGAGACACCAGAGACTCATTTTGCATCACTACGTGTTCTGAGGTTGCCATGCCAACCAAGAAGGGTATACCATCTGATCGTATAATCAGTCGCATCACTTCCTCTGAGCGGCTGTTCTTAACAATCCATGCTAGAAGCCGAGTGGCTTCCCCTGAAAAAAAATGCATCAATTTCTTAACTCTGCATGCTGGGTAATTTTTCAGGCTTTTGTTGTTGTCTGCTGACTTTTTTTTCAAATTAACTTTTTTATCAAATTTTTTCAGGAACACTATCAGAGTGTCAAATGGTTTGGATCCAGATCAGATCCGGTCCTGATCTGGTTCCAAACTGTTTGCAAAAGTTATCAGCAGACGACAATGTTGCCGCTATCAAAGAAAGAGTTAACAATTCTCAATCCATTGTTACATCAGTCAAAAAAACCCTTAAAAATGGCCGATTTTGGATTATCCTTTGACTGCTTGCTTAACCCTTGCGCCAATAGCAACAAAAGTTGTCTGCTTTTCTCGTCTGCCGAAATGTTTAAGCAGCCTCTATGGCAAACAGTGTGGACCCAGATCAGACTGCTCCTATAGAAGCAGTCTGTTCTGGATGCACAGTGTTTGCTTCTATACTTAATTCCTCAGTTATGGTAGACAATTATTTGCAGCAGACGACTTCAGCAGACGACATTTTCAGATGCATTTTTTCTTGGCGCTTTTAAGGGTTACTGTATACTGACCTTTGACCCCAGGATGTTCTTCAACACCGCACCATTCTACCAATCTTGTTATAAACTCTCTATCTTGTCCTAGACGCAGAGCTGCATCATCTATAATGAGGAAATGATATAAAATCTTGTACTTTTATGTTTATTTCTAGCACATTTTGGTACTTTTAACTGCTATTTGCTGTTGTTTTTAACCAACTTTACAGCCATGCAGGAGCCAATTTAGCATTTCATGCTACTGAAGCTGTCAACAACATATGCATGGCCAAAAAAGAAACGCCCCATATACCCATATAAAAATTAAAAACATTGCATGTTAAATGAGAGTTACAAAATTTCATCTGCTATTATATTTTGCTATTTTTTCTGCCCATCATTGAACCCAAACCAGTTTACTGACTGAATTATTTCCCTTTTTTTCATGCGCTCATTCCATTTAGATTTACACATGTACTTACTACTGACATCTCTAGTTGAACATACAAATTTTTGAAAACAGTTTCAAACTTTGGAATTAAAAATTAAGAATTGCTAATTTACATTGCCAAGATTGACACCTGTGGAACGCAATGTTATAAGCTAATGTGACACCATCTGTAATAGCCAAACAATTTCGATGCCATTTTAGGACAATTGAAAGTCTTAAGAATCGTTTCGGACAAACTGGGACAATGTCAGACCGTCCACGTCCAGGATGTCCCTATGTTACGATGCTACATCAATATCCGTACATCCGGATGTCTCATCTGTGCAATCGATTTAATTCAGCAACAAGGACAGCCAGGGCAGCACCAGGAACTCATAATCCGAGAATCGGCGCTCAAACTGAGAAATCCTTTGCAAGAGATTGGTGTAAGACCCCAACGCCCCTACGTTGGTCTGAAGATAACTTTGCTTTGAAATTGTTGGGCTATTTCCAATGGCGTCAAGTTAGCTTGTAACATTTCTATCGCCCAGGTGTCAATAGAAAACCATAGATAGCAGATGAAATTTGTATGCAATGGTTTTAATTTTTATTTGCAGTGTTTCTTTTTTGGTCTAGTATATATTTGGAGCATTATATTGTAAGGTGTATACCAAACTTCATGAGAACTATTTAATTTCTATGTGCTTATTTCAAAAAGAAAGATAACTGATGCATTTGTGAAAAACAAATAGTGAAAAACACTCTCATTCATTGCAGACATTAGCCTCTCTGAGGCTATTCCATTGTGTACCAACAACATATTTTACAGAAACAAGAGGGCCCTCATTGCCCGAGAAAAAAGATACAGTTTAACCTGTCTTAAACAACCGCTCAAAAATAGACAAAACAAAGGTCTTAATGACAAACGGTAGCTTAATGAAGGTCGAAAGTATTGCAGAATGCTCCCATAGGATATGCGATAATCCGTCTTAAAACAATTTTTGGTCATCTTTTTGAGAGGCCACTTAATACAGTTTTACTGAACCACCAGTGGGCCAAGTCCTCAGGTTGATCTAGGCTGTGGATACCAATATATACACATTATTATAATAGTAACTTTATCTGGCGTACTGTATCACGTCAAGTGGATGAGGTCATACCATCGGATCACCCTCGACGCTTCACGTCTCAGTGATCTGATGGCATGACCTCATCCAGGAGATGAGATACTGTACGGCAGATTAAGCTATTATTATAATATTATGCTTATTATATACCTTTTGGCTGACATTATTCTAATTTATAAATTGTTTTGGTTTTTAATCCGTAAAAATTGATGTAACATTTGCCTTTAGGTTTCATTTCTTGACATTACATCATCATGTTTTCCGTCTCTGGTTCCATGCTTGTAACTTACTTTACGTAACGTCACCACAAACACAGGTAACAGACATTAGCCTTATTTTAAAGGATAGTGATAGGGAATTAGAAAACCTCAGTTCATTGATTTGGCTTTCTGTGTCAGATGGTCAGAAAACAGACAGTTAGAGGACCCATTTGCCTGCTACAAGTACCCGGTATATGGAGTATATGTAATAACTATGATATCACCTACCTTGACCATCCACTAACATCCGTAGAACACCTAACATTTTGAAAGTAACAGCAAACATTTCTGAGTCAACTAATGTTAAAACAGCATCTATAACTCCAGCCTTTATCAGTATAGGTTTGTTGGGGGCTGAAATGAGAGGAAATAAACACTAAAACCACTGTGAAGAACAAACAAAATCATCCAGATGATATACAGTAAAACCTGTCTTAAACAGCCACTCAAAAAGAATACCAAAAATTGATTTTCAATACCAATTATCGCTTAATGCAGGTCAAAAGTATTGCAGCATTCTGCAATACTTTTGATCTTCATTAATCTACCATTTTCCATTAAGACCTTTATTTTGTCTTTTTAGAAGTGGCCATTTTACACAGGTTCTACTGTACTTTCTTGAATTGCTCATTGTGCTGATCATGAAAAAATCATGTATATAATATATTTTACTTTCTTTGTTTCTTACCAAAATATTTATCAGGAGCACATAAAAGCCCTACCAGTGAGATGATTATTTTAACCATTTTAAGACCAATGGAATTTTCCATAAGTTTGATACAGTTAAGTCAGAATGCTCCATTGTATATATTGAGGGGTCGCAGGTTACAATGTCCACAAAAAACTGTATTCCTTTCTATGAAGAGCAATTTTGACTTAGCAAACAGTGCATCCCTGATGACAGGGACCAGTCCAGTGTTTACAGTATGCCACAAAGTAATAAGTTTAACAAGATGTCTAGTTTATAGTCTGTTTCAGTATATTAGGAGATGGCATATTATTAAGCTGGACTGGCTCCTGTGGCCCTAATGAAATGCCGCCATAATTATGCAGCATCTCATCTGGGTCTTCAGTGTTTGCCATAGTACCAATTTAAGGGTTTCCAGTCCTCAAAAGGTTAAATAACTTAGTTTTGTAAGAACATATCATAGGTCCAGATAAGGATAGTTTGTGCACCTAAAATTGCATATATTTCCTTACCCATCAATTTAAACATGTGTTTTGGGTGCTCAAAAGAACCGTCTCATTGAGACAGTTCTTTTGAGCACCCACAACATATGTTTTGGTTGTGAAATAAGAAAATAATTTTTCAGTAGGCACTCTTATCTGGAGGCCTGACATATTAAATTTATTTGTTATAATTATATTATTATAGTGACCAAATCCTTTTAACTCAAACAACTGATAACTCTTATTCTGTTAACTTTTAGTTAATAAGAGTTGACTGTTATTAACTCGTTGTCTACTAGTGTAATCTGCTGATAGTTTTTGCAAACAGTTAGGATCCAGATCAGGCCCGACAAACTGTCGGGCCTGATCTGGATCCAAACTGTTGACACTCCGATGGTATTCCTGAAAAAGTTAATTTTGAAAAAAAAACAGCAGACAACAAAAAAACATGGAAAATTACCCAGTAGGATAAGAGTTAATATAGGCTCCTACCAGGAATGGCTAAGTTCCGTAGAGCACTGAGTGCTGCATGTTCTAGAGTACATTTCGTCTTCCCATACACAGGTTTAATGAGTATCAACAGTCTCTCAATCACACCATGCTCTATCAGGAACTTACAATGTTCATCTGAAAATATAGGAGTAATATATGATACAGCATGGCAAAGTCCTTACACAGGCTTAACCCTTTACTCCATAATTACGCCTTTTGACGCCTTTGAAATATCATGAATTTGAAAATATTATGGAAAATGGAGCATTTGCTTCAAAAGAGCAAATGCTCCATTTTCCTTAATATTTTCAAAAGTATTCAAAACTTAACTTAAATTTTTCTTGATTTTTTTCAATGTGTTCTAAAATTAGAAAATGATGTCATGATCTAATAAGAGCTGTTGCATTAAAGCATATCTCGACTGCAATCTTTTCATTGAAAGAAGTGTGACAATCTTAGATTATGTATGTATAAATGGATAAATATTGTACAGTTGAAATAGATTTTATGGTCAAAAAACATACATGACAAATAGGCTACAATTTGAAGCAAAATTATTATGGCTTTCCCAGATATACTATGCAATATAATTCAAACTCTTGCCCCACCCCCGGCATGAACCCTGGGATTCTATGTCATGAAATAAAAGCTACCCTTACAATGTATCAATGGTCCAAGTATGAATGCTTTCTGACAAGTGGTTGTCAAGATATGGACTTCTAGAAAACTTTGACACAGAAATCCTATCTTTTGGATATGTACTAGATTTTGACCTCTAGCCCCACCCCTGGGCAAGGACCCTTAGGTCCAATGTCATGGAATGAAAGCTAAGCCTACAAGGTATCTATGGTACAAGTATGAATGCTTTCTGACAAGTGGTTGTTAAAAATATGGACTTCTAGAAAACTTTGACGCAAAAATCCTATCTTTTGGATATGTACTAGATTTGAACTCTAGCTCCACCCCCAGGCCAGGACCCTGGGGTCCGATGTTGTGGAATGAAAGCTAACCCTACGAGGTATCTATGGTGCAAGTATGAATTCTTTCTGACAAGTGGTTGTCAAAATATGGACTTCTAGAAAACTTTAACGCAAAAATCCTATCTATAGGGTATGTACTAGGTTTTGACCTCTAACCCTACCCCCCCCCCCCCCCCCCCCCCAACATGGACCCTGGGGTTCGATGTTGTGGAATGAAAGCTAACCCTTCAAGGTATCTATGGTGCAAAAATGAATGCTTTCTGACAAGTGGTTGTCAAGATAACGCAGTGTGACAGGAATGGAAAAGGGACATGTACGACCGTGGTGACTACAAAAGCTCTTTCACTTTGTGCAGTCAAGCTAAAAATAGCCTATGGAGTAATCAACAGTCTCTCGATCACACCTTGCTCTATCAAAAACTTGCAATATTCATCTGAAAAAATATAGGGTGTTATGTCAGATACAGCTGAGGCTCCTATCGATTTTATTTCATAAATTGACAGTCCATGCATAAAACAAAATGTATGCAAAGTATTTAACAGATTTCAATGTGGGAAGTATTTAGTAGTATGTGTCCTTAAGTGTAAGTAACTGACAACTACCACGATTATACTTGAATCAGTAGTAGAGAGGATTATAAGAATCCATCATGAGTGTGAGGGTAGGATAGAAAAATCCGTCCCTAGGATCGGCGTTTGGCATCACGAGGCTAGCCGAGTGATGACAAATGGTGATCCTGAGGGACAGATTTTTCTATCCTACCCTCACATGAATAATGGATTTTTTTCTTGCTCACCACTGTTTTTATTTATATATTTATTTATCTATTTAATTATTTTAAAGTTAGTTAACAGAAGTCTCTGAATATGCTACGATGAAATTTCACAATATGCCATTACTTCACATCCTGGGTAAGATAGCATGGGTAAGATAAGATTTTCTATCCCAGAGTAAAATCTCAGATATCCTTATCTGGTGTGCAAGAAAAAGTTTATCCTCATGAATCTATAAAAGTTGGACTACGAATGCCAACATTTCAATGCTAACTTACCACTCCTTGCAAAGTTTCCCACGGCAAGAGCACCTGATAACTGTAAATGATCCTGTTTACTGTCTAGCCATTTTAGAGATTCTTGAAATATACAGCCTTTACCATCGTCAAACAAAACCTCCATACTTCTTTCTGAAAAGTCAATCAAAAATGTACTTGTAATATACAGCTTTTTCCATCAACTTTTCCAATCGAAAGCTGTCAGAATTTCAAATTCAGTCAATTAGGAAATCATTTTCAATTCCAGTGTAGCACAATGGAACCTCAATACACAGTGGTCTACAGAGATCATTATATGTAATGCTAATACAACATTGTTCCTATTTATTCTGCCGGTTTCTTGTGGCATCCATTTTTCCAAAGATAAAATTTCAAACATTTAATAAGTTGACCTTTCTCATTGTTTATAGTGCATCTAATACATAGAGAATACTAGGTGAGTGTCTTTTGATATCAAGTTTACCAGGCAAGGCTTCGAGAACGCTTGTTGACATCCTGAGGCTTGCCGAGCGATTCAACATGCGTTCTCGAAGCCCATTCTGGTAAACTTGATATCAAAAGACGTGAACCTGGTATTCTATTTATCAGCTTACCAAGTTGATTCACTCTTCAAACTAGCGAATATGACGTAATCGATTTTTTGTGTCGCTTCAGCGTCATTGGCAACGTCATTGAAAAATGCCACGTCATCATGACCTGATAAAGGCACATATGTGAGATAGACAACGTTTATCAGGCAACATGCAATGCTGCAGTTAATATGAATGGTAACTGATAAACATCATTATTGCTATTGCGGTATGTTGTGAAAAAAACAACAACACAAAAGGACAAATCTAGTCGGCCACTGTTTTATCCTTGAAATGTAGCCCGGCGCACCATATTCTCAGGTTTATATTCTTACTGAAGATACAATCAAATCAATCATGAAAATTAATAGCTTATTATCCAGTCCTTCAATACATATCATCTATTGGCAGTTATCACCTTGAATTTAGCTTCCAATGTAAACACAAACCCACATGGCAGCCATATTGAATGGTGGCGTCATATTCTCAAGGTAACTAGTTTGTTTTTTACTGGCACCAAGTTCCTGACCTGGTCATGTGATTTTTTCATATCAATCATGATTATTAATATATAGCTTGTCTGTAGCTGTCAAGCTGCTGGGATTTAATAGAAATTATTTTCGAGAAATATGGAATTTATTTGACATGGGTGGGCAGGTAGATGATATTTGCATTGTTTTCGTGAACAAAAAAATTTTCATTGACAACTTTACATTTTTGAAGTTTCTACTCTGTCAGTGGTTTGTAAGCTTCAGTTCAAGGATTTGCATATGAAACAACTGATAGATGGCCTGGCAATCTATTTAAGTTTGAATAATGGTTTACCGTGAGAATAAGGATACCGTGAGAATATGATGCTTGAGTATACACAAAACATGTGGAACGTTACAAAAACCATGAATAAACTCTTTCAAGAGTAATGTTCATGGGTCAATTTATTTTTTCTGTGTTTTTTCTCAGATTTTTTCAATCTAAATTTTGTTTGCAAAGAGTGTTCAAGGAACTCCCCATTTTCAAATTCAATTCAAGCCAGCACAAACCCTGAGCTACCCATGCACGGATCCAGGAAGTTTTTCAGAGGGGGTCCAAGTTTGAGGGTTTTTTGGGGGTTTTTTTTGTTTTTGTTTTTTAATTTTTTTTTAGTTGATGAAGGGAGGATCCAAATACCACTATAAGTGGACCATCATCTGCCCACCAGCGAAACGCCTTTTAAATAGTGTTTTGCTGGCGTGCCGATGTTGGCCCAACATTGAGTGCTGGCTTGGTAGCTTTGTGTGATTTTTTAGGGGGATCGGGACCAGTATTGCTAAGAAACCCTATATTTTTGTGATTTTTCAGGGGTGGGTGCAGACCCCCTGTCCCCCCCTCTGAATCTGTCCATGGCTACCCAAACCCTGCACCCCGCACCCGACTGGAGGCTATACATACCTCCTGTGAGAAGAAGTATTAATAGATCTGATGCAAGTTTCACTTTGGTCTGATTCTCCTCGCTGTATTCATCATCAATATTCACCTGTGCCATATGAATGAGATATTTACATAGATCTGTACCTGCTAGTAAATCTTTGATCTCATCTGAAAGAAGACAATATTTCATGCACAATATTTAAGAGATTACTACATACACAATATTCACACTGGATAGGTGGCAATCAAAAACGCTCCTAACAATCGACGAATGTAGATCAAAAATTGCTAGAAACAGTGTTTTTGATTGCCGTTTATCGCCAGTAGCTGATCTGGATTCATTGAAAAAAAATAGTTAAAAAAAATAAGCAGACAACAAAAAAGCTTATAAAATAACTCAGCACACAAAGAGACCACCCCATTGCACTCAGAATTGTGTGATCATTCTGTCATGAAAGTGTTCAAATATTTCTTTCAGCAACACTATCAGAGTGTCAAAAGGTTTGGATCCAGATCAGGACTGACCTTTTATCGGTCCTGATATCGGTCCAAACTGTTTGCAAATGTTATCGGAGGACAACAAAAGTCGCCGCTCTAGGCTATTGCCCCCTTTGGAATATAACAATCAGACAGTCAATCTATTTTTCGCATAAAGAGGTGGACTGTTCACAGTAAATCTGTGCAACATTATGCAGCAAATTTTCCAATTTGTCATAAATATTACACCAGTAGTCTGGCAATGCATCATAATAAGGATGCTAGCTGACAATGTGAGAAAAGGGAAATCAATGCTTACATCATCTTGGTTCATACAGGCAAGTCTGTGTAAAATTCAAGGACTTTTCAAAGACTAAGGTGCAGTAATTTTATATGCATTACTGGGCCTTAGTCTTTGAAGTCCTTGACAGTAAATTTATATAAATTACTGTGCCTTAGTCCTTGAAAAGTCCTTGAAAATAGACTATTGATACAGACCAAAATCAGTAAAAAATTACTTGAATTTAATACTTTCTAAAAGACATAACCATATTGTCAATAGGGTTATGTCTTTTAGAAAGTATTAAAATTCAAAGGGTTATGTCTTTTAGAAAGAATTAAAATTTCAAAGGGTTATGTCTTTTAGAAAGAATTAAAATTTCAAAGGGTTATGTCTTTTAGAAAGAATTAAAATTTCGAAGGGTTATGTCTTTTAGAAAGAATTAAAATTCAAGTAATTTTCGATGTCTTTGATTATATAGGGATCACACATGTTCTTTCATGCATTAATATTTAACGGGTCCTGAGGAAGCTGTTTACCGCGGGACCCGGCAAATGTAAATGCAATGAAACAAACATATGTGATTGTTATCCTTGCATATTTGATCTGATTCCAATGAAAAGCCCACTGAAAACATGGCTAAAACCTTAAAATACCATGTTCTTACACTGGTTTTCTCCAAACAAAATGGTGTCAGCATTACACTTTCGAATGTCATTACGTCGTCAAAACGTCATAACACGACGTGCAACGTTTTCACGAACAAAATCATTGATGTAATGATCAGTCTGGGCAGCAACTGTCAGACAAACAAATCAGGGCTCATTTTAAGTACTGTCAAATTGAAACCTATGTTCAAACAGCATGTGAATCTCATGATTTGAACATGGATATTTGTTAATTTGACAATGGCTTCAAACAGCTTTGCGTAACAAATTTTATGCAATAAATAATTTTCAAGGTCTTTTAAAAGAAAGACCTCCTGTAGGAGCAGTCTGATCTGGATCCACACTATTTGCTACAGAGACGTTTTAAAAGGATCAGCAGACTCGCAGCAGATGCGATCAGCAGCCAAAAGCATGTGTGAATGCCATAATTTTCATCATATGCCTGAAGGACTTCTTTCCATCTTTGTGGCTCTGTGTCAGACAAAGAACTTAATAAGGTTAGTAAAATATCTTGTCCCAGACATAAACATGACATATTACTTAAGCAGACTGGATGATCATCAAATTAGCTATCACAGAGACAACTTACAGACTTTCAACTTTACAGGCAAAAAAGAGGCGTTGACGAACAATTTAGATTCAGATGAGATGTTCATGCTCAATTTCAGCAGGATATACACCAGGCCCTGAGGTTATGAAACTTTTTCCATGCTCAACTCAGCTGAGCACGAAATTTATCCTGCTCTAAAATGTTAAAATGCCAACAAATGTTGGCATTTTAACACTTATTAGCATGATAAATACAACATGTGAGAGACTTAAAGCAAGAAACTTCTTCATTTGTCAGTATTTTAGTTTTTATGAGCAGTTGAAATTTCGTGCTCAGTTGAGTTGAGCATGAAAAAAGTTTTATAAACTCAGGGCCAGTGGTTTTAACTCTTTGAATGCTGGGAAATTTTTATGCTTTTTTGTCGTCTGCTGATTTTTTTTCAAAATCAACTTTTTTGAAATATTCTTTCAGGATTACCATCTGAGTGTCAAACAGTTTGCATCCAGATCAGGCCCATGTTTTGTCGGGCCTGATCTGGCTCCAATCTGTTTACAAAAGTTATCAGCAGACGACGCTAGTATGCAAAGTTAAAACTCAAACTATTGGTAGCTCAAAATGAAAACTCTGAAACAGACTTTTAGAGAATGAGAGTTCATTAATATTTAATTTATAGACTGTTATTTCTTTATCAGAAATAGGACTTTATGTTCAGAGTGTCCACTTTGAATCCCAATGATAAAGCAGCTTATGTTATATGCCAGTCTGTGTAATATTTGAACTTATCGCATACAGTAAAAACCTGTGTAAAACGGCCACTCAAAAATAGACAAAACAAAGATCTTAATAACTATTGGTAGCTTAATGAAGGTCAAAAGCATTGCAGAATGCTCCACTTGGAGCATTCTGCAATACTTTTGACCTAGATTAAGTGATAATTGGTCTTGAAAACCAATTTGTGGTCTTTTTGAGAGTGGCCGTTTTAAACAGGTTTAACTGTACTTTAAATATGCAAGGGCAGATATCATATGGGCCTTGTCGCGAGAAAACCTGTCTTCAGGGGATTGTGAACAACACAGGCGCAGACCAGCCTGGGCATCCACGCAGTCTGATCAGCACATTTGTTATTCGCTTTTTGAAAAGTACCATATGTTAACTTGCTACAGGTGAAACTTCAATTTTCTAGCTAGTCTTGTAGCTGAAGAGACTGGTTTGAAACTCGCTTTGTTGGAAACCCCGAAGACAGGTTTTCTCGCAACAAGGCCCATATGGGGCTAGAGGTCTAGCATTTGACCTGAACCTTCCTCCACTTCCATACATTTATATGCAAGCAGTAAAGGCTCAGAAAAAGACTGAGCTGATGCACAAGCTTGTCTAAGTCTTTGCTAGTTGCTAGTACCAAAACTCTTATGTTTGGGCTCATAATTTATATTCTTGCACTCTGAAATTTTATTCTAGGGTAGAAAATCTTATCTAACCCATGCTATCTTACCCAGGCTGTCACGTGAGGGCTGTATACATAGGTTGCATTGGAACTCACGCACATGGTCGTCAAGTGACATCATTGTTATGTTTAAGTGACGTCATCATGTGCAATTGTACCTTAGCATATTCAGGGACTTCTGGAAGCTTGTTTTAAAATAAAAAAAAAACTGGTGAGCAAGAAAAAGAATCTGTTATTCGTGTGAGGGTAGGATAGAAAAATCCGTCCCTTGGGATCACCATTTGTCATCACTCGGCAAGCCTCGTGATGCCAAACGGTGATCCTCGGGACGGATTTTTCTATCCTACCCTCACACTTATGATATATTCTTATATTCTGTAAAATGTACTTACCCCACTCTGATAGATTAATAAGTATATCTAGGACAGCCTCGTAGTGAAGATCGGAATTTGGGGACCGTAGGAACTCCACAAGAGTTGAACACAATGAGGACGACAGCAGTTTCTCTTTGCAAATATCTGAAACATACAAGAAATTGCTTTATCACATGACGTCACGTCACTTACAGACACGAAATAATACCCTGCAATAAAATCGATAAACCACTAGTGGTTTAAAGATTTTCGGGAAATGTTATGAAATGACGCTTTAAACGTCACGCAAATGGCAAAACCCTAACGTTTTTACGCCAAAAATATGAATTCAAAATAATTTTAATGTCATATGATAAATAGAATTTATCATTCGTGCTCCTGTATTATTGAATTTAATATGAAATAGGCACACCTAATGGGCAACCAACCACTATTTGATCTGAGAGGATAGCACAGTAAAAGGTATTTCTTGTGAGTCTGTACTCGTGTTAGTATAAATAGTAAGGAAGAAGGCAAATGTCAGGAATCGATACAATTAGTACCACACCTGACCCAGAACACCTTTTGGGAAAGTGACAAAAGAACAAGAAAACGTCATATACAGTTCTAAGCGCCTTGAGGTCAGCTCAGACCCAGGGCCGTCACTATGTATTTCAAAGTGGTCCGACGGAGGAAACCATCGAGTGCCCAAGGCACGAAAGGGCGGAGAGCACGAATGGGTAATCATTCCACCCTATCGTTAGGGGTATCCCCTGATATTTGTTTTAATTTTGAGCGTTTCTATGCCGTTTTTAATGGGTTTTAATGCGTTTGGGACTAGATTGCAGTCGCTTTGGATCATGTTTTTTTTGCCAGAAAAGATTTTCCTTGTGGAGTGAGAAACCGAATGCAGGACAAAATCCATTTTAGACAGTTACGATTTATACCTTTTTCGTCAGCACGTTACTTTGACATGTCTCCGCAGGTTTTTGTCAGAGGACTTTTAGACGTGGTTTCAAAAAGATTTACACTATAGCCACACCAGGTAGGCGGCAATCGAAAACGCTATCAACAATCGATTAACGCGGATCAAAAATCGATAGAAACAGTGTTTTCGATTGCCATTTGTCGCCAGTGTGGCGACAAATGACAATCGAAAACTCTGTTTCTAACAATTTCTTATCTACGTTCCTCGATAGTATTGGCGTTTTCGATTGCCGCCTACCCGGTGTGATAGCGTCTTTTCAAGCAGGCTTCATCTAGATTTTGGCTGCGCACCTTTCCTTGACGACTTCCCTTGTTGGTGACAAAACGTGAGATCTTTGGCTTCATCGGAATGAAGCCAGGCCCTAATGTCGAACCAAGACGGCAAAACACTTCTCTGTACACATGGTCCAGGCCCGGGGTCCGGGCTTCTTTACGGCAAATGACCGTTGAGGGAACCGAAAACTCTTGGGCTAAATTGGAACAGGCAGGACTTGTATATCCTTAACGGATTACACATTGGCTCACGATGTTCATATTATATGAATTCACAACGTTTTAAACTTTAGAATAATAAGAAGAGGAAAAAAGCAAAACAAAACTGGATCACAGAAATTACCATGGCATTGATAAATGAGTCTCAACATGAGAAAACCTGTCTTCGGGGTTTTCGACCATGCAAGCCTCAAACCAACCTGCTCAGTTACAGAGATTAGTTAGAATGCTGAAATTGTGTATGTATAGCAAGTTTATCATCATACTTTCCAAAGATTGGACAACAAAGTCGCTGATCAGACTGCGCGTCCGCGCAGGCTGGTCTGCGCCTTTGTTGTTGAAATGCAACTACCTTAGGTTTTCTCCCGACCGCGACCAATAACCCATATTTCTGTGATTGCTTGTTTTAACACCTTGGCAAGGTCTATTTATGACATGCGCAACGTTTGGTATTGTCGCATCAGAGGTACGCTCAAAGAAAAATAAGCCAAAAGGAGAAAAAGGGACACGGCTTGACAAGTTAGTGTAGACTCAGACGAGCCTGTGCAGCCTCTTAAATGATGTTCAGTCAATAGCATAACACGCATAGAGAATTCACGCGACTAGCAAAGGCTCTGATCAGACTGCGTGTATGCCCAGGCTGATATGAGTCTTTGCTGGTTGCACATATCACATTGTTGACCTCTTTCAAAGGCGCAACGATGCACGTGTCAGTTGGCGTTACGTCGTGACGTAACGTTAGAAGTATTGTGACGTCAGGTCATAGGGATCACACAGCCGCTTGCTTGAAAGAGCTATCGTTTACGTTCAAGCTCCTGCTGATCGAAAAAATCCCTAAGTCTCTGGGCTAAAATACAACTTAAATATCAACAAAACTAGCATCTTTGGGATTCACTTTTACTTTTTGTATTTTTTCAATGTTCATGATGATTACGGCACATTTTTCAACGGTAGAATAAGGTTTTTAGTTCGATCGAATCGACTCCTTATAGATACCGGAACTCTCGCTTGACAGAACGGAAATCAGGCCTTCATATAGCAAATGAATAGAACAGAACAGAGCCTCTAATCGTAAGAGCAACCAACCCTCGTTGTTGCCGCTTCGCGACAACAACTCGTTGGTTGGTTGCTATTAAACTCGTTGCGAAAAAGAGATAAAATGCTCGGCAAGCCTCGCATTTGATCTCTTTTCCCCAATTCGTTTAATAAATTCAATAAATAATGAGCACTCATGTAAGATACTCTATGTATACAAACAACCATCAAGGGGTGTATTGCAACTTCACTATTTGATAAGCCCAATGAAACGGAAATTTTGGAAGATTAACAAATACACATCTAATTATGTATAACGTGGTCCATTAATTTTGGCAGGACAAACTCAAAGTTGAGAAAACACGATCAGACACAGAAAATACTAGGTGAGTGTCTTTTGATATCAAGTTTACCAGGCAAGGCTTTGAGAATGCTTGTTGACATCGCAAGGCTTGCTGAGCGATTCAACATGCGTTCTCAAAGCCGAGCCTGGTAAACTAGAAATCAAAAGATCCGAACCTGGTATTCTATTTATCAGTTTACCCACTGATTCACTCTTCAAACTAGCCATTATGATGTAATTTTCGATTTTTGTGTTGATTCAGCGTCATTAGCGAAGTCATTCAAAAAGTGCAACGCCATCATGACCTGATAAAGGCACATACCATGAGATAGACAACATTTATCAGGCAGTGCGCATCATTGCAGTTATATGAGAGGTAACTGATAAAATGAAATACCATGCATGTCACTTTCTGATAAAATAGCCATTTAACACCCATCTGATACTGCTGTGATATGTCCAATAAGAGGCTGACAGCCATTTATTCAAAACTGCTCATGTCAATAGACTTCGTGACAAAAGCAGTGTACTGTTGTGAGTGCCTTTGTAAAAGATATCCTAACAGTTGCGGATCCAGAGGAGGTTCAGGCAAACCCCCTTCTCTCCGCCCTCAATTTTAAATGTCCCATGAAAATGAAATAATTTGGTCTCAGTGAGACCAAATTATTTCATTTTCATGGGATATTTAAGAAGAATGGGATAAAATCAGCAAAGCAAACCCCACCCCCCTCCTTTGCACATCTGAACGTCCTTTCCAGAAATCCTGGATCTGCCCCTGCCTAAAGAATCATTGAGATGAGCTCCCTTATTTTGTACAAATTCCTAACTAACCTGAGTCTGTTAAACTTCCAACAGTGACTAAAACCATATTGCACAATCCCTCCTCTAGTTGATAGTGCTGTAAATACTGCTCCACTACATCGAGAGCTCCCCCCTCTATGGCTTTCTGTTGTAGAATTTCTGTGAAATAAAAAAAGTTAGGAAATGAATAAAACACTCTGTTAAACTTCCAACAGTGACTAAAACCATATTGCACAATCCCTCCTCAAGTTGATAGTGCTGTAAATACTGCTCCACTACATCGAGAGCTCCCCCCTCTATGGCTTTCTGTTGTAGAATTTCTGTGAAATAAAAAAGAAGGAAGTGAATAAAACACTCTGTTAAACTTCCAACAGTGACTAAAACCATATTGCACAATCCCTCCTCTAGTTGATAGTGCTGTAAATACTGCTCCACTACATCGAGAGCTCCCCCCTCTATGGCTTTCTGTTGTAGAATTTCTGTGAAATAAAAAAGAAGGAAGTGAATAAAACACTCTGTTAAACTTCCAACAGTGACTAAAACCATATTGCACAATCCCTCCTCTAGTTGATAGTGCTGTAAATATTGTTCCACTACATCGAGAGCTCCCCCCTCTATGGCTTTCTGTTGTAGAATTTCTGTGAAAAAAAAAGTTAGGAAGTGAATAAAACACCTTTATTTTCTTGATGAACAACAATTCTTGAACTCAAAGCTTGTCAACTGGGACAATTTTTTATTTGGTAAAGATCTCTTAGATGCACATGCTCATGTTTTTGTGGACAATATCACCAGCTATGCTTACATATATCAACACACGGTGGAAGTGTTCAGATCTAGATAATTTAGCAAAAGAGATCTGGCTCTGATGTCTGGAGTGAGAAATTCATTTAAGTACAGTAAAACCTGTCTTAAGCAGCCACTCAAAAAGATGACAAAAAATGTTTTTCAAGAAGGATTATCGCTTAATGCAGGTCAAAAGTATTGCAGAATGCTCCAAGAGAGCATTCTGCAATACTTTTGACCTTCATTAAGCTACCATTTGTCTTTAAGACCTTTGTTTTGTCTATTTTTGAGTGGCCGTCTAAGACAGGTTTTACTGTACAGCCCATTTAGCAGGGACTAGCAACAAGGAAGCAGATGAACTTTCTAGGGTATATATTTAATGATGTTGTAGAATGGTCTACAACCGCCTCTGTTTTTGAGAAAATATTTTGCAAGCACTCTTACATGTTTGCTGATTTGTTATAGGCTGAATCAATATGTCTCCATCAGGCCTAGCCTACAATCCCTATCTGTTGATGCTTTTTTTCATTGTTTGAAATGAAAAGTTATTTCATATTTTTTCTCCTTTCAAACCGTTGTCAAAATCATTCAAAATTGGAGCAAGTCTCAACTGAGGTAGTGGTGGTATATAATCATGATGGTCCTCTCTCATACATTGGGCCTTGACGCAACAAAACCTGTCTTCAGGGTTTTCGATGGGAAGTAAAACTCAAACCAACCTACTTAGCTGCAGAGACTAGTTAGAAAATTAAAATTTTGCTTGTAGCAAGTCTAGATACTTTCCAATAAGCAAATAACAAAGATGCTGATCAGACTGCAAGGTTGCCCAGGCTGGTCTGCACCTTTGTTGCTCGCAAACCCCGAAGACAGGTTTTCATGTGTTGAGGCCCATATGTTAAGTGACTTATGTTTTTTTTCACCCCAGGCCGTTGGGAATCAATCCTCTGATTACCTCACAAGCCTAACCAACAGCATCCACTGAAGAAGATGCAATTGGGTGCTTTTCACTTGTCAGAATAGCAAACAGGGAAGACCCTAATCAGACTGCTTCTAAAGAAACAGTCTGGTCTGGGTCTAAACAGACATTTTTGACAGACAACAAGAGTTTGAAATATTAGAACATCTACCTTATGTATATTTTACTTTAAATTTCATTTCGAGCAGTGAATTATCTTACTGCCAGACCCTAAGAGAATCAGAGTACAAAAAAGTACTGAAGGGCCAAGTTAGACTGGCTCCGGTCCTTAAAACAATTTTTCATCAATGTGTCATATCATATACTTGTAGCCAGTCTAACTCTAATGGTTTTGTTTTAAAACAGAGCCATCAGAGTCAGAATGGCTACAAGTATGTGATATGACACATTGATGAAAAATTGTTTTAAGGACTGGAGCCAGTCTAGGGCCAAGTGTAATAATCTATCATATCCATTCACCAACTAATTCCTCAACTTTATTAGATATTTCGTCATTGTTGCGTGAATCAGTTTTGTAATTTCTTATGAAATGACTTTGCTAGATTAATTTTCTCTTAGCTCTTTGAGTGCCAGAACTCTATTTCTTAGACAGGTTAAGCATTATGCAAACAAAATAGTCTCTGATCAGACTGCTCCTCTAGGAGCAGTCTGATCAGGGACTATTTGTTTGCTTAATTCTTCAATAAACTATTTTATTGATAACTAAGATCATCAAGTGGAAGATTCTATTTTAGAAATTCAGCGCTTAAAGAGGAATAGAGATTCTGGTAAAAGATGATAGGCCAATCTTCCATTTCAATCATTCAAAGCCCAATCAATCACCCAGTGTTCAAGTTCTCAAATACAGAAACAATAGAAATCTAGAGTATAAAAAGTAAAAGCTAAGAGATAATAATTGCACTCTCTCAATAAAAAAATATATCTTGCCAAAGCTTCCAGAGCACTTGCTCAGTACAAGCTTCTTAATTTTCCGTTTTTAGCTCGGATGGCCATTGCAGTTTTGGTAGCCTTGGTAGAGGGCATTATAGCCTGGGAAGATTTGTGTGAAATTAATTTTTATTCATACCAGTGGTTCAGGAGGTGTTCTTTAAACAGAAGCTGAACTAAAAATCAGCAGATGACAAAAAGCATGCAGAATTACCATCAATACAAAGAGTTTTGTTAACTTTTAGGCTGTTAATTGTCTATTGTATCGTCTGTTGGTCCAGTTAAAACATCTCTGCTGGAACTGTGTGGATCCAGATCAGACTGGTCTTCTGGGTCCACACTGTTTGTCTGTATGCCAAAATAAGTAATTCGTTAAGCATTTACATGCAGCAGACGACTTCAGCAGATGACATTTTCAGATGCATTTTTTCATACCGGTGAAGGATTAACAATGTCCAAGGTCCAATAAACACTTTTTCCCTAGTTCTGACCTGTTTCAGTTGATACGTTACATTGCATTCAACAATTTTTCAGTTATGCTGGGATTTTCCTCCGTTGAACCAGTACTTAGCAGGGAGGATAAAGTGTCTTGCTCAAGGGCACAACACAATGACTCCAATGAGGCTTGAGTCAGGGACCTCTCAGTCTCAAGTTAGGCACCCTACCATTAAGCCACATTGCTTTTTGGCACTGACCTGTACTCAATGCTTAAACTGCTTTTAAAATATTAATTTTTTGATAACAGTGCAGATCCTGATGAGATGCTGCATAATGCAGCATCTCATCTGAATCTATGCTGTTTGTGGTTGAAAAAAGAAACCAGACGTTATAAACACAGGAAGCCAATTTTGCATGGTAAGCATATTTTGCATCTTGCACTGGTTGTCCGACACTGGGGGATCTTGGCAATCTAAATATGTAAATCACAGTTCCATTTGCATATGAACAGCTTGTGCTATACTTTTTATACACAACTGTCATCTTATATTTGAATCTCATCTTTATCTCAATTTGAAGAAACCCAATCTACAGAAGCTTTTATAAAACTTAAATTTAACCATAACATAAGAAAACAAGAGCCTATTACTGCTCAGTTGTTGGCCTCATGGTTTTAAAAGCTGTTTTTATTATGAGTCGATTGGAGCAAAATTTTAATGACCCCCATGGAGCATGTCTGGAGCATGGTTGGCAGGGTTATGTTGGGGAACTCTAAGCATGGCAACATCCTAAATATATAAGCTGATGGCTTCATAACTTTAGAGAAGATTTTTAAAGTTTTTCCAATGATAAGACTATGGGAGCTAAAGACCATCAGGGCATGGCCAATTTGGACCCCAGGGTTTATTTAGGGACCACTAGACATTGCTACACACATGTACTAAATATATAAGCTGTGGGCCTCATCATACAGGTTTCAGAGAAGTTTTCTCCATTATAAGTCAATGGAAACTCTTAATCCCCGGGGAAGGGCCAGTTCAGCCCCAGGTGCTTGATTGGAATGATTCATGTAGGGACCACTAGAAATGGCTACATACGAAATATATAAGCTGTGGGCCTCATGGTTTCAGAGAAAAAGATTATTTTTTAAAGTTTTTCCCTATTATAAGTCTATGGGAGCTATAAGCTACCATGGCAAAAGAGTTCCAATGCAATCAGCCCAAAATCCTTATGCAGCCTTTCCCCCTACCTGATGATGCTTTACATGAAATTGATCAAAATTGGCCAACGTGTGGATGGAAGACAATGCCGGACCATTGCCATACTAATACCTCACTTGGTGAGCTAATAATACAGAAACTTTCTGTCCTTTTTAAACTCTTTTTCTGCCGTTGTTGTCTGCTCAAACATTGGTCCTGATCTGGATCCAAATTGTTTGACACACTGATGGTATTCCTGAAATTATTTTTGAAAAAAATCAGCAGACAACAAAAAAAGCATGCACAATTTCCCAGCATGTAGAGATCAAATTAGAAGTCTAGCTTTTAATTGGTATGAACCGACTTGAAGTCTAGCTTTTGGTATGAACGGACTTGAAGTCTAGCTTTTGGTATGAACCAACTTGAAGTCAATCGACTTGAAGTACAGCTTTTGGTATGAACCGACTTGAAGTATTGCTTCTGGTATGAACAGACTGGAAGTCTAGTTTTTGGTATGAACGGACTTGAAGTCTAGCTTTTGGTAAGAACGGACTTGAAGTCTAGCTTTTGGTATGAGTGAACTTGAAGTCTAGCTTTTGGTATGAACAGACTTGAAGTCTAGCTTTTGATATGAACGGACCTGAAGTCTAGCTTTTGGTATGAGTGAACTTGAAGTCTAGCTTTTGGTATGAACCGACTTGAAGTCTAGATTTTGGTATGAACCGACTTGAAGTCTAGCTTTTGTTTTGAATCAATTAAAGTAGAGGGCAGGCAACATGAGGACCATTTCTGTGAAATTGCTTTGATTTTGGACCAGTGGTTCAGGAGATTTCATTTTAAAGATGTTTCTTATCTAGAGCTCTACCAACCCCTTTTTCGACTGATCAATACCATTTGTGCAATTTTGGTAGAGGGAATCATGAGGAACATTTTTGTGAAATTATTTCAAATTTGAACCAGTGGTTCAGGAGAAGATGTCATTTAAAGACATTTCTCATCTAGAGCTCTGGCAACCCCTGTATTAAGCCTAGAAAAACTGTTTGTGCAATTTTGGTAGAAGCCATCATGAGGAACAAATCTGTGAAATTATTTTGAATTTGAACCAATGGTTCAGGAGGAAATGTCATTAAAAGACATTTCTTATCTAGAGCTTGGCAGCCCCTTTGTTCGGTTGAGCGGACCATTTGTGCAATTTTGGTAGAAGGCATCATGAGAATCAATTCTGTGAAAATATTTTAAATTTGGACCAGTGGTTCAGGAGGAGGTGCCTTTTTAAGATATTTCTTATTTGGAGCTTTTGTGGCCCTTTTGTTCAGCAGAGCTGAACCATTTTGCACACTTTTTGTAGAGGGTATCAAGAGGAAAAATTCTGTGAAATTATTTTGAATTTGGACCAGTGGTTCAGGAGATGTCTTTTAAAGATATTTCTTATCTGGAGCTCTGGCAGCCCTTTTGTTCAGCGGTGCGGAACCATTTGTGCAACTGTGAAAAAGGGCAACATGGGGAAATTTCATGTGAAATTTTAAAGATATTTCTTACCTGGAGCTCTGGCAGCCCTTTTGTTCAGCGGTGCGGAACCATTTGTGCAATTGTGAAAGAGGGCATCACGGGGAAATTTCATGTGAAGTTATTTTAAATTTGGATCAGTGGTTCAGGAGGAGATGCCGTTTAAAGAAAAAGTTTACGGACGCCAGACCCATGACTGACGAAGACTGATCACAATACCTCGCATTGAGCCTTCCGCTCAGGTGAGCTAAAAATGGACTCTTGCATGACACACTTGTTTAAGCAAGTAACTCAACGATACTGGTTGGATTTATGAAGTGATCTATGAGGAGGTGGTATACCCAGATCAGACATTATTTGACATTTGACCTTCACCTTGGGATGTTGCCTAGTACCCTCTATATCATGTGACCTGTGCACCTGCACAGTTTGAAGTTGCTACCTCCTGTATGGACCTCAAAAATTGTTTTCAAAGTGACGTCTGCTGCTGGTTTTATCTGGCTTCTTAAGAGTAAACTTATTCAGCAGACTTTGTTCAATTCTCTGAGGTCTCAATAATCTTATCTCAGTCCGAACAGGCATATAATTTGGCTTTTAAATTTTGCAAAACATATTACTGAGTTGGGATTGGGATAAGTTCCAACAGAAAAAAGAGATTATTAACTCTGCTTATTATACATTTTAACTGCCAGCATTATGAGCATAAAATGCAACTGAAAATGATATCTTCAGCAAATTGCTCTTACAACCAGACTTTACCAGCACAAATAACCAATTTTCTCTAATTTAGAGATGCATTTACAAGAAAATACATTATTTGATCTATGACCTTCACCTTAGGATGTTGCCCAGTACACTCTATATCATGTGACCTGTGCACCTCCACAGTTTGAAGTTGCTACTTCCAATGGTTTAGGAGATGCATTTACAAAACATACATTGTTTGACCTTGAAGGTCACATGAAACATTGCCAAGTACCCTCTACATCATGTGACCTATGTACTTGAACGTTTGAAGTTGCTATGTCCAAAGGTTTAGAGAGATGCTTTTACAAGAAAATACAGTATTTGACCTTGAGATCAAGGTCACACAGAATTTTGTCCAGTATCCTCTACATTATGAGACCTATGCACCTACATAGCTTGAAGTTGTTATGTCCAAGGGTTTAGAAGAAGATAGTATTACAAGAAACCTGATGGATGGACGATGGACGGACTTTGGTACGAAATAAATATACCCTATTTTTCTAAAGAAAAAACAGGTGTAACAGCAAGTACCTAGTGTTGCAATAAAGACGCCAAGGGTACAATGTAGGCAGATTTGCACACTAATCAGGGCCTTTGCTATTTTCATACCGCATAACAGGTTTTCTCATAATTTAGCTTAAATACTTCAGACTTGATACCTGTTGAATTTTCATTTCTGGTTCCAGTTCTTTTTTCACTCATAGAGAAGGTACCTTCTCTATGAGTGAAAAAAGAACTGGAAGGTACCTTCTCTATGAGTGAAAAAAGAACTGGAACCAGAAATGAAAATGTAGTGGAACCATTCTGAGAGTTTGTTGGAACCAGTCTATTCTCAGCTAATAACTGTCAATGTCTGTCATAGATGAGATAGATACCCACCTGTATATTGTCTGCTTCAATAGAAAACAGACAATAGAGGAGTCAGCTCATGAGATTTTGGTAACGAAGGGCTCAGATGCGATCAGCAAACATTTTTATACCCGCTTTTTCTTTAGAAAAATAGGATATATTAATTTCGTACCGAAGTCGGTCGGTCCGCCTGTCAGTCTATCTGTCAGTCAGGCTTCTTGTAATTGTTTCACCTCCTAAACCATCGGATGAAGCAACTTCTAACTTTGCAGGTGTATAGGTCACATAATGTTTTGTGTGACCTTGACCCCCAAATGTATTTTCTTGTAAATGCATCTCTTCCCAAACCGTTGGACATAACAACTTCAAATGTTGCAGGTGCACAGGTAACATGATGTAGAGGGTACTGGGCATCTTTTTGTGTGACGTTGACCGCAAGGTTAAAGGTCAAATAATATTTTTTCTTTCAAATGCATCTCCTAAATTGCTGGATATAGCAACTTCAAACTTTGCAGGTGCATAGGACACATGATGTAGGGGGTACTGGGCAATGGCTCATGTGACCTTGACCTGAGGTCAAAGGTCAAATAATGTATTTTCTTGTAGATGCATCTCTTGGTTAGAGAAAAAGCGGTTATTTGCGATGGTGCACATTGACTGAAGTCTAGTTTGATCTAAAATCATTATTTTCTTTTCCATTTATGAAAAACATATGATTTGGGTGCTTATTGAGACTAAAGTTAACCCTTATCGTGCCAAGATTTTTGACTTGAAAATGTTGTCTGCTCATTATGCATGTTATGCTTGCTGCAAAAATTCAGAAGCAAACACTGTGAACTCTGATCTGGGTTCATATTGTTTGCAATATAGGCTAACAAAAGTACATAAGCAGATACCCTTTTCCCGTCAGTCATGACTTTTGTTGTCTGAGCGTGCGATTCTCGCTATACAGAATCCTACTAGACAATACAATCTCAAACACTGTACACTTCAGCTCCTACAGGGTGCTTACTTGACAGAGAGCTAAATGCTTTGCTTCATCCACAAAAGGAGGAATCAAAAATATTTTTAAGGTTGGCCTAATCAGAGGCAGTTTTCATTTGCATTTTTTATGGGGAAGAATATAGTGAAACATCTTATCTGAATCCCCAAGGTATTTGAATGGGAAAATATTAACTCCTTGTATGCTGGGTAATTTAGCATGCTTTTGATTTTTTCAAAATTGATATTTCAAAAAATTCTTTACGAATTACCATCAAAGTGTCAAGCAGTTTGGATCCAGATCAGTCCTGACTTTTTTCAAGCCTGAGCTGGGTCAAAACTGTTTGTAAAATTAATGGTAACAGCAGACGCGACTTGCAGGTTGAGAGTTAATGCCTTGATACAGAGCCAGAAGTGGAAACTTAACCAGACAATAACCTAGGCTTATCACATTATTAGAACTATCATTGTTTTTCACCCTCTTCATGCTGAGTCAGAGATGTTCATGCCACGATTCTCATCTGTCAGCTGACCTGAATCTGCATTCTGTCTGCCATACATACAGACTCTGAACTAAAAGCATGCAATTAAAATGAGTTGATCTGAATGGTCAACAAAGAAGAAGTGGGTGTGGCTTGTAAAATTATTGACAGGAGAAATGCTTATGCTCAGTAAAAAAAAAGTGCTGTAGAAGTGGCCAACAAGATATATATATTTTTTTTATCCCAATGTCCAATTAGTTGACTTTCATCTATGTGTCTTGATCCACATCTGAACTAAGGGTGAGGTTGGCGTGCTGTGAAACCGGTTTAAGCCCTCCAGTAAAATATTTTTTACTGACCATTCCAAAGCAGTGCTTCTTTTGTGGGTCATTTATGTTATTTCTGTCTTGTTTTTGATATGCTTTTGTGGGCATCTGTTTATTGATGCCTTGTGGTCACCTGATGGGAAAGGGCTGACCTCTTGGCTCTCTTGTGTGATGTTTAATTGTGAAGTTGTAACTTTCCCATTGGTATCCTTGGTCAGGTGTGGTGCTTGATTGTATCGATTCCTGATCTTTGCCCTCTTTCTTACTTTATATCAAAGGTAAATGGCTCCCATACAAGGATGACAATCAGAACTCTTATAATGTGAGATATCTTGCAGACAAGACAGGCATGACATATTGTATCAAAGATGAACAGACAGATGCACACATGGATGGACAAGCCATAAGAATATGCTACTGTGAACTTCACCTCATAGATTAAGAGCATTCAAGATTCTTATACAGTAAAACCTGTCTAAAAGGACCACTCTCAAAAAGACCAAAAAATGTTTTTCAAGACCAATTATCACTTAATGCCGGTCAAAAGTATTGCAGAATGCTCCAAGCGGAGCATTCTGCAATACCTTTGACCTTCATTAAGCTAGCTACCATTTGTCATTAAGACCTTTGTTTTGTCTATTTTTGAGTGGCCGCTTAAGACAGGTTTTACTGTACACTCAGTTAAGTCAAGCCTAAGTCGAATGGTGACAATAAAAACCAACATTTTCATTTTTTGTCTTAACTTCAAGAAACCTAATAATAACTTTCGAACCATGTAAATCATCTGTGAACCAACCTGGCTTGTGTAAAACTGTCAATTCTGTATATGAGTGGAGAGTATCGAAATATCCCCAAGGCTCGCTCACAGATAAAAATATTGATTTGAAGAACCATATTCAATATGTCTGTTCTATTAGGGCAATAAAATATATTTAAACCGAGTTGTTTCCTTCAGTACAAGAAAAAGCACTCTGAACATTTTCACACCGGATAGACGGCAATCGAAAGCGCTCTCAACAATCAACGAACGTGGATCAAAAAATCGCAAGAAACAGTGTTTTCTATTGCCATTTGTCACCAGTCAGGCTACAAATGGCAATCGAAAACTCTGTTTCTAACGTTTTTTTTATTTTTTATCTATGTGCGTAGATAATATTAAAGTCTTCGATTGCCGCCTATCCCGTGTGATTTTTAGGCAGAAGATTCATTCCAAGAAGAACTATGATCGTGTAGGAGACCTATGTACTTAGTGTCCTTTCTTAGTTTTGCAATCATCTTACTGAGGAAGAGAGAGCTGGTTGCTTTACTTTGTGTTCTTGCTGTCATGTGGGTCTTATAGTTCTGTGTCTCTTACTTGCTGTGCCATGGGTTGGTCTGTGGTCTGTAGTTGTGGCATTTCCTGGTCATACTCACTTACATTTTAATGTATTATATACCTATAAGTGATACATCTTTTGAGCTCTCTGTTTTCTGACCATCTGATACAGAAAGCCGGATCAACGATTTGAGGCTTTCTGATTCAGTATCACTATCCTTTGAAACGAGGCTAACGTTGGTTACCTGTTTTTGCGCCAACATTGCGTAAAGTTACTTCCAAGCATGGAACCAATGATGGAAAACATGATGACATGACGTCAAGAAAAGAAACATACAGGCAATGTTCCCGCAATTTTTCTGGATTAAAGACTAAACAATTTATAAAATCAGAATAATGTCAGAAAAAAGGTATATAATAAACATATTATATTGTATTATAATAATAACTTGATCTGGCGTACAAATTCACGTCTCGTGGATGAGGTCATACCATCGGATCACCCTTGACGCTGTGCGTCTCGCATGATCCGATGGTATGACCTCATCAACTTGACGTGATACTGTACGCCAGATCAAGTTTCTGTTATAATAATGTGTATATAGTGTTCTGTATTTTAGTCATCTTACCATGTGTATTGGTTAGATTGAGCAAAAATCCACAGGCTATAGTTCTCAGTTTATCAGCCCCTTCCTCTGTGTTGGATAATAGGGATCTCAGCAAGGTCAGCAATGTCTGTATCCCCTCATGTTCGTCTACTTTGTTCCTGCCAACATCTGCAAAAATAAACAAAATATTTTATCAGACAAATAGAGGACCATACAGTGGCAGATCCAGGGGGGTTGGGGGTGGGGAGGGGGTTGGATAATAGGGATCTCAGCAACGTCTGTATACCTCATGTTCGTCTACTTTGTTCCTGCCAACATCTGCAGAAATAAACAAAATATTCTATCAGTCAAATAGAGGACAATACAGTGGCGGATCCAGAGGGGAACAGCCCCTTCCTCTATGTTGGATAATAGAGATCTCAGCAAGGTCAGCAACGTCTGTATACCTACATGTTCGTCTACTTTGTTCCTACCAACATCTGCAAAAATAAACAAAAAATTCTATCAGACAAATAGAGGACAATACAGTGCAGATCCAGAGGGGGACAGCCCCTTCCTCTATGTTGGATAATAGAGATCTCAGCAAGGTCAGCAACGTCTGTATACCTACATGTTCGTCTACTTTGTTCCTACCAACATCTGCAGAAAAAAAAAAAAATTCTATCAGACAAATAGAGGACAATACAGTGCAGATCCAGAAGGGGTTCAGCCCCTTCCTCTGTGTTGGATGATAGAGATCTCAGCAAGGTCAGCAACGTCTGTATACCTACATGTTCGTCTACTTTGTTCCTACCAACATCTGCAAAAGTAAGCAAAATATTTTATCAGACAAATAGAGGACAATACAGTGGGGGATCCAGAGGGAGGGGGGGGGGGGGGGGGGCAGCCCCTTCCTCTGTGTTGGATAATAGGGATCTCAGCAAGGTCAGCAAAGTCTGTATACCTTCATGTTCGTCTACTTTGTTCCTGCCAACATCTGCAGAAATAGACAAAATATTCTATCAGACAAATAGAGAACCATACAGTGGGGGATCCAGAGGGGGTTCAGGGGTTCACTTGAACCCCCTCCCCACCCCCCGTTTTTGAATATCCTATGAAAATGAAATAATTTGGTCTCAGTGAGACCAAATTATTTCATTTTCACGGGATATTTTGTTTGTTTTGTTGATTTGATTCTTTACGTCCCATCAACAATCTTACAGTTATAAAGGGACTGGTCTTCCCGGGTTGAACCAGTACTAAGCTAGGATTAACGTTCTTGCTCAAGGACACAACTCAGTGAGGCCGGTGAGGCTCCAGCCCGCGGCCCCTCCGTCTCGAGTCAAGCACTCTACCACTGAGCTCCCATGGGATATTTAAGATGAATGAGAAAATCAGCAAAGTGAACCCCCACACCTTTATATATATATAGATGAACCCCCTTTCCAGAAATCCTGGATCCTCCCCTGCCACCTGACATTGAGTCACAAGATTGCCTAACTCTTTGCCTTCTGGGTAATTTTGCATGCTTTTTTGTTAAAATTGTCTGCTGATTTTTTTCAAAATCAACTTTTACGCAACTCAGAGTGTCAAAAAGTTTGGATCCAGGTCAGGCCTGAATTCTGGGTCCAAACTGTTCGTAATGGTAAACAGCAGATGGCATTAGTAGGCAATGAGTTCATAAATGTTTAACTCGGTAATATATAACAAGTGGACAACCCAACGAGGTTTCGAACAAATTCTGAAAAATCATATTTCTGGTGTTATGGCCTGTCAAGAGATGCCTTTTTTCTTTGATATGTTCTTGTCACATTGAAGGATATATAACAAGCCTTATTAAGGTGTTATTGCAGGTTTGGTCATCTGGCAGGTTTGGTCACCCTTGACCCTTGTAGCCTGCCACGCCCACTTGTGATTGGTTGGCTGCCAACCAACCATTTTCAAATCTAATCAACAAAAACTGTAGATACTGATCAGCTAGTTATTTGAAGCAATAATATCTTTTAACCAAATAAAACTGTTTTCTCTGGCATTCATTGTGGTGCTACTGTAAATTTGTGTGGCCTCTGACCATGACCAGGGTCTGCTCTGTTTTCTTACAGAGAAACAGAGCAAAATTATCCAGCATTCTAAAGAGGTCAACATTATACAGGTAACCAGTAATTTTCTATGTCAGAAGTCTGATTGGGTTCACTGGTACTATCATTAATTCTAATTTGCTTTACTTACTTATTCCATTATTCAAGCATTCTTGCCCCCATTTCAGTTATACAGCAACTGTTCAAAATTTTCAACAAAGAGCTGAAAGTCTTAACAAGTCAGTAAAATATACTCCAGTCCTCCTCCTCCTCCTCCTCCTCCTCCTCCTCCTCATCATCATCATCATCATCATCATCATCATCATCATCATCATCATCATCATCATCATCAGGTTTTTGATTATTATGTAATAAATAAAGGATACTTTTCCAAGGCTTTCTTGTTTAAAACGCGAGGTGGGCGTAGCCCACCGAGAGGTTTAAACAGAAAGCCGAGGAGGAATCCTTTATTTAGCTTGTAGTATGGCGCAGGGGCAAATAAACACGTGTTACTGACGCCCGACGAAATTTACATTCACTCCTCCCTGCATCCGGCCTAAGCTGTCAATTATATTACATTTACCTACGGGTTAATTTGTCGCTATGCCTACATAGCTGTTTAACTTAAATTGGAAGTTAGAGTACTGTTTTAAAGACCGGAGTACAAGTATAAAAGAAAACCAAAGCACAAAATGGCCAGTTGTTTCCAGTACACTCTGCTTACAACAGGCTAACATGCTCCTCAATAATTTCAAAGGATCATTGACACTTGCTATGGGTAAATGCCTATGGTTTTCAGTAAAAATAAAAGTTTGTCAATCGTCCCTTTCTTCACCTTGAAGCTACCCTGACCTGCGTACTTTATGGCTATGAAATCCGTTTTCATTATTAAATGCTTTAAGGATGTAAAATTTTGGGTAGAACAATCAGTTTTACATTAAGATATATAGAAATCGGAAAACATTTTTTAAAATATCATTCCCCCCCGTGTGCCAGCAAAAGCTTTTGCATGTATATGTGTTACCATATTTTACATATTGTATGGAAGTGGCTTGCTGGCACACGGGGGGGAAAGATGTTCAGCAGCCCAAAAACCCAGGGCCTAAGCCCATAAAATACCTTTTTTACCAAATAAGAAATTAATGACAGTAATGAAGTTCTCTAGACCCAGCCTCCTAAATTGCTTTGTATTCTGTGCTAGTTTAATATAAAGCACTTAAAGATTAAAAGAAGATTTAGCAAGGTTTTATGCATTTTTTCATAAGAAAAAATCTCACTGTTATTAAATGACATATTATTTTGCAAACGTCCTGTACTTATATATTTGCATGCTTAGGAATTGTTCATGTTTTTATTTTTGTCTGCTGACTTTCTTTAAAATTAAGTTTTTAAAAATAAACAACCCAGGACCACCGTCAGAGTGTCAAACAGTGTGGATCCAGATCAAGATCGACATTCTGTTGGTCTTCATCTTGGTTCAAACTGTTTGCAAAAGGCTATTGGCAGACAAAAAAATTATCCACTGGCATGCAAAGAGTTATAGCAGGTAAATACTTAAGTGTTCAATATATTGTGTCATATAGGGATATACATGCGTATGTATACCATAAATATTCGGACACATTAAATACATTCAACATGCTATGCCCTTTAAACAAAGCAAAAGTAATATTCAAAGGATCTAGTTTGAATCAGTTTTACTTTCCAATGCTGAATGGGACACTTTCATTCCTTCAAAAAAAATTATTTCTTTTGTTGAGCTTTAAGTTTTGTATTATTTACGGTACATGCAGTCAAAAATGTACAGGTAACTTCTAAATTATCTCCCCAAAATCATTTTATTACAAAACATATTTTGTTTTAAAAACAATTTCATCAATTATCGTGATTCGTTAATACTATGCGTATGGTATGTTCAATAGATATCACCATGCCTACCAAATAAATCAAGAAAACGTGCAGTAATCACTTTTTAAAGCACTTTTTATTTTCATGAAATTTCAGACCCCCTCCCTTTTCTACCCGCCATAACTCTCGAATGCATAGGAATTTTGCAAATATTTTGCTAGCTGGCTCTTGCCATTAGATTTACCTATTGCACTGATACTACATGCACCACACTAGAAGCCCAAAAGCAGCGTTCTGGGAATCAGAAAAATAGGCGTATAAGGCCCAAACCGTCAATGATCCTTTGTTGGGACTAACTGCACAGATAAGCACTATTTTTGGCATAGTTATTCTTTAAAGTGGTGTTTTGAATCCTTGAAATTTTCAAACTCAGAAGTTGTCTATAAATATGATTTCCAGAAAAAAATATTGCTGTCTGCTACAAAATTTGAATTTGCCCCACAAATGATTGACAGTTCTACCATTGGCTAAGAGCTAGCTGCTGTATGAGTCATCCACTACAGAAAGGTAATGTCTGACACTTGGCGGGAAATAAGCACATGGGAAGCATTCCGAAGCAAGCAGATAATTTACTGATATTTAAAAATCAATCAGATGATTGAGTTAAAATACACTTTCATCGCATGATCCACTGTTAATCAGAGGATCACAATCCCTAGTCTGTGTAGACACATCTCAGTGTCCTGATGACACAGCATTTCAAAGTAAATTAGATATTTTACTTCCCTCAAAATATCCCAGTTGTTGTAACTAATAAAAGTAAAATATTGATAGTTTCCACCTGTTCTAAAGTGAAATCCAATGTTAATATTATCTTTCATGTAGCCATGTTTCTACTTCTTGTATATAATTGCTAAACAAACAAATATCCAATTTAGGGCCAATTTAGCATGTACAAAGCCTTACAGTAGACTGGAGCGGGCAGTCTATTTATGCCAAATACCGTGGGAACTGATTCAGATGATCTCAGATAAAGAGGGAAAGTCCATTTCTTTGAGGTGCTCAGGAGAAGACAGAAAACAGTTATAATACAATATAATCATATGTAATAGGTGGGATAGTACAGTTTTGTTATTTACAGAAGCATGTGATAGAAAATGATCCATTTTTATGTACATTATAATCATAGTCTTCATGAACCTGTTCACCACCAACCCTTTTCTGTAATGTAAGTGCCCAAGTTCCGGTTCTTGTCTTTACACAACTATTTAGATCAAGGACAAACACACATGCCGCTTCATAATCCAGAATTGAAATTCCAAGAGATGATGGGAAAAACTGAACTCATAGGGAAAATATAGGCAAAAAGAGGTTTTCTCAAGGCATGGGTCCCATAATAAAAACTTAGACTGTTTTATGCATAAATTAATTTGTGATGGTTAATTCACACCATAAACATGCAGATATATTCTGCTGAAATCATTCTGGGTACAATTTCTTATAAGGTCAGCATAGATTGTAAACACCATACAAATTATTTTTAGAATACACACAAGCTGCAGCAGTGATAAGCTCCTCCTATTCTCTTAAAGACATATGCGGCTATTTCCAATGCGCACCTTTCCCGCGTCTGCAAACGGGGAAAGTTGTCTGGATCCTGTCTTTCGACCCTTAACAGATTCGGATCAACACAGCTTCCGATATTCTTATGTCATATCGGTGTTCCGACATTTTCTACAAAATAACTAATTAAAGTGTGTTCGAAATATCTACTGACATCTTTTCAGAACTGATCGTCTCAGCACTAAAGACAGATAAATGTAGCTCAGTCGAAATCAAACGACGTACACAATAACCCTGGTTACGAATACGATAGTGGCCGAGTCTATACTATTTGTATGGTTATTTAGAGCGGCGCACGACCTGACCTCGTGGCCTAGTGGTTAGCGTGTCTGGCTACAAAGCCAGAGGACCAGGATCGATTCCCGGATGCGCACATATTTTCAGTGTGTTTTTTCATTCTTTTTTAACATTTTAAAAATGGCATCATCAAAACGAATTGGTCATCCCCGAACTTTTTATATTGAATTACGCATGAAACCTATGGGGGTCGGGCTAAATTTGGCCCTCTAGAAAGAGAATAAGTTCGGTGACCCCAGATTTTTATTCTTTTTTCTGAAACGTATTATAATAGTCCATGAATTAAAAACAAATTTTCAAGATTTTCAATATCAGATTTTTTAATACATGATTTATTCTAAAAACAAATTCCATTTTGGACGAATTGTCAAAATATATCATGCAGTATCTTGTCACAGCATGGGATAACAAGTTAACAGGCACATTTTCTTAAAAGTTTGAGGTCATGGGCAGTAATTTAAGTTAAAAGAAAGAAGCTGGTTGAAGATTACAACCGTTTTAGCTCGATAATTAGGACTAAACTCCAGCTGTTAAGTTTTTAGACTTAATTTTTCGCAATAACTTTTTTATCTTCAATTTTAGCAAAATGTGTTCGCGATGAAAGTTGTAGAGGAGAATTTCCGCCAACTTCTCCAAAAGGTCTTGTGCTCTTGGTGCAAACAGATTTTTGTGTATATAGATGAAGATTTTGCAATAAATTGAATTCGTCCTAAATTTCTAAGTCTTTTAATGACAGGTATAATTCGTATAGGCGTGACAGAAAGGGGTAGTTTCAAAATATATTCGGAAGCGGTGCATATTCCCGTTCTTCAAAGGCTGTGTATAACATAAAACTGCCGTTAACATACTCAGAATTTACCGTGCATATGCAGAATCAACTTAAAGCAGGCTCATTTGTAGGAACAAATGCTGGGTAATCGCATGGCGTGCATTTTTCTCTTGTGCACGTGCTATGAAATGAACGGTTTTGAGATGACCCTACTAGCTTAACGCACGAGCGAATAAGGCGCGATTTCTATTCTATTTGAACAAGCCATCCATCGCTTTAGTAATTGAATTAGGGCGGTGCAATGTAACTTTTTGACTGACATCTTGGACTTAGTTTATTTGCGCTTTGCTTAAAATAGTCAAAAAGTGCATCTAAGCACAGATTAACCTGCAGCATCTAGGATGTTGGAACCATTTGGAGAAGTTGGCGGAGATGTTCCTGAATACTTTTCATCGCGAACACATTTGGCTAAAATTGAAGATAAAAAAGTTATTGCGAAAAATTAAGTCTAAAAACATAACAGCTGGAGTTTAGTGTTATTATTTTATATTTCTAGAAAATTGGTCAAATGCTGTAAACTTCAATATGAGATTCTGAAAAAATAAGCACGCTGACATATCCTTTTTATTTCATAAATGGATAGCCCATGCATAAAACAAACTGTATGCAAAGTATTGAAAATATTTCAATATGGGAAGTATTTAGTAGCATATGTCCTTAATGGCTTACCAGGTGGTAATTCAGCTGTTTGGACTCCGGTGTTTAAGCTCCTCCTTCGTCCTTATTCTAGGGTGTTTGATAAAAACATCAGCAAAGATCAAAGAAAAAAAGCATCAGCCATACTACAAGCGGGGATATCATCCACACATCAGGGGTCCCCCCAGGTAGCTGACTAGCTGCACATATAGCAGATCTCAAACCTGATCTCTGGATCCAAATTAGCTTCTAATGAAGCAAGCTGATCAGGATCCACACAAAATAAATCTACCAGTATATCGTAAATGAAATTACACTCAAGGTGGGCTTATCATAGCATGTGCTTTTGATAGTATGTGCTTTTATAAGATGGAAAAAGGTATTTAGAGAGCTGATTTTAACCCTTTGTATACTAATGGATTCTTCCTGCTGGTTTAATACAATTAACTTGGGATAGTCTTTTGTACATATTGAGGTGTGTCAGGTTATAATTAAAAAAAAATATTGTATTCTTTAGTCTGAAGATCTTTTATTACCTTTACAAACAATGTAGACCCTGATGAAATGCAGCTTTATGCTGTATATCATCTGGGTCTTCACTGTTTGCAGAGATTTCCCGAATACAAAGGGTTAATCTGAAAGCTAGAATCAATTCTTAAGAGACAAAATGAAATTTGTTTTTCCAGGCAAGTTTCTTATTCAATCTTCTCATTGTTATTTCATTGCTAATCAAGAGAATAAAACAATAGTTGATTACAACTCTTCCTTCCCAGCCAGACAATAATGTGTTCTTGTTAAAATGGCTCCAGCAGCAATTACCAAACAACAGATAGGATATACTGAACTAAATAAATGAGTAAACATAGTTCCATGGGCATTATATTGGCCAATTAATAAGAGTTTGGTACATATCACATATGCATAAGGTCATTCTTTAAATAAGAATGCACTAGAATCAAGTCGATGGTACACCCTCGCAAATACCCACTTTTTTTATCTAACCAAAGTATCTGGAGTTGCTACGTCCAATGGTTTAGGAGGAGATGCATTTACAAGAAAGGACATTATTTCACTTATGACCTTGACCTTATGTCAAGGACACACATGAAACATTGCCCAGTATCCTCTACATCATCTGCAAAGTTTGAAGCTTAGGAGGAAAGTCTTAATAAGACTTGAAGGTCAAATGAAGCATTGCCCTCTACATCATGTGACCTATGTACCTGCAAAGTTTGAAGATGCTACGGCCAATGGTTAAGGAGATGCATTTACAAGAAAATACATTATTTGACCTTGACCCAAGGTCTAGGGGGTCAAGGTCACACAAAATGATGCCGCCCAGTACCTTCTACATCATGTGACCTATGCACCAGCAAAGTTTGAATTTGCTACATCCACGGTTAAGGATATGTATTTACAAGAAAATACATTTTGCGACCTTGACCTTCGGGGTCACTGGAAATGTTGCCCAGTACCCTCTACATCAAGTGACCTATGCACCTACAAGTTTAAAATTGTTACCTAAAAAGGTTTAGGAGAAGATGCATTTACAAGAAAATCCATTATCTCACCTTTGACCTTTGGGCCAAGGTCACAATGAAATGTTGCCCAGTACCCTCTGCATCATGTGACCTATGCACCTACAAAGGTGAAGTTGCTATGTCAAAAGGTTTAGGAGAAGATGCATTTACAAGAAAATACATTATTTGACCTTTGACCTTGGGGTCAAGGATCATACAAATTGTTGTCTCGACATCATGTGACCTATTCAGCTACAAAGTTTGAGTTGCTTTGTCTAATGGTTTAGGAGAAGATACATTAACAAGAAACGTGACCGACAGACGACAGACCGACTTTGGTACGAAATTAATATACGTACCCTTTTCTTCTAAAGAAAAAAGCAGGTTTATAACTATCATGCCTAAAGCTTGGCAGAACTTTTAACTACAGTAAAAGTTCCAAAAATTTTTACGCTTTTCTCTTTCTGTTCTCAAATAAAATGAGCCAGTGCATGAGATTTCCAACAATTGGTATGTGCGACCAGCAAAGGCTCAGACCAGCCTGCGCATACGCGCAGACTGATCAGAGCCTTTGCTTGTCGCTTGAATATTCTATGACTGTTGAGCTACTGACTGAACATTGTTTGGAGTTTCTAAGCTTAACAGGAGGCTGCACAGGCTCGTCTGAGTCTACACTTGTCAAAATGTCTAATTGTTGGAAATCTCGTGCCACGGCTCAAATGATTGTGATCAGTGCTGGAATTCACAAAATGATTGCCAGAATAGCAAACAGGGAAGACCTTGATCAGACTGCTTCTTCAGCCTTTTGGGCAGGCAACCATGCAGTGCAGTGTTCGAAATTTTAGAACCTATATGGTATGCAGATAACTGTTCAAAAAGTCATGAAAGATTATAATATATAGAGGACAGCACATGAGATTTCGGTACTTGTTGCATAGACCAGTCGTGAAGGCGCAAAGATGCAGTCACAGCAGAGCATACACTGATACACACTTGAAGAAGGCTACCGTATTATGTGAAGAAAAAAATAACTCTTTTTGCAAGTTGGGAAATTCTGCATTCCTTTAAACCCTTTCACTGATAAGCCTCTGCTTTAGATTTTATAGGCACTCCTCCTCAAAATGAGGTATTGCTTCATACAGTGTTTATCTTCTAGACTGTTAAGGCCTTTTGTCATCTGCCTGTTTATTTTAATAACACATAAAAAACAAAATACTATGCACTCTCTCAAGATGGAGCAGAGAATACAATTGTTTTCTGCAACCAAATCATAATATATTGTAGGTTTATGGTAGACCAATCAGTTTTGTCATTAAGAATTAATATTGATGGTAATGTGGAACATAAAACCACAGCATGAGGAGAAAATATCAGTAAAAACACAAGTTAAGAAACTCTTTTACATTATTATACCCTGAACTCTTGAATCGCATTATATACTGCTTCAGGGGGCGCAGTGGTAGAGTGCTTGAGTCGAGACCGAGGGGCCAAGGGTTCGAGCCTCACCGGCATCAATGCGTTGGTTGTGTCCTTGAGCAAGAAAATTAATCCTAGCTTAGTACTGGTTCAACCAAGGAAGACCTGTCTCTTTATAACTGAAAGATTGTTGATGGGATGTAAAGAATCAAACCAAACAAATATACTGCTTTAGCTGGTTTCTCAGGGGAAAGCTGGTTTGTATCTACACGGTTTTCAAAACAGGTAAAGGTTACGGTAAATGATCTAAATTTTTGAACACTTTTCTTTTCCTGTTCTCAAATAAAATGTTGGTTATCAGGACTGGAATTCACAGAATACTTGTCAGAATAGCAAATAGGGAAGACCAAGATCAAACTGCTCTGTTCTGCGCTGTTTGTCTAAGCCTATTTTGGCTAGCAACTTGTGTTCGAAATTTTAGAACATCTACTATAGGCAGTGATTCCAAAGCAATAACAGATATTTTCCTTATCTATTTACTTTTGTATTCAACTGTCTCTAAAAATGAAAATGATACAAAACATTGCAACCAAAGCAAAAACCAATTACATGCAATCAATGTCTGTGCATTTCCTGAGGTGTTTCTGCATAGCATATTTCACAGATCAGTGGCATCATGTGAAAAGCTCTTTACCAATGGGTTCTTCCTTCTGGTTTAATACAATAAAGTTGGGATAGTCCATTGTACATATATCCAGGGGTGCCAGGTTATAATTTTCAAACAATTTTGTACCCTTTTGTCTGAAGATCTTTTTTACCTTTACAAACAGTGTAGACCCTGATGAAACGTGGCATTATGCTGCTTCACTGTCTACAAAAGTATATACCCCTTGAAGGGTTTCCCCGATGGTAAACACATTCTTGAAGCAAGAAACAACATGACAAATACCATATATTTTGTATTTAAAAACTTGAGTGTTTGTGGAGCAAAGGGATCATATTGAGGGAGCATGCTGTGTGTTATAACCCAAGAAAAATGCATCTGAAAATGTCATCTGCTGAATTCGTCTGCTGCAAATAATTGCCTAGCATTACTGACGAATTAAGTATAGAATCAATCCTATAGGAGCAGTCTGATCTGGGTCCACACTGTTTGCCATAGAGGCTTCTTATATATTTCAGCAGAAGAGAAAGCAGACGACTTTTGTTGCGATTGGCGCATTAAGGGCTAAGAGCCTACTGGCTGGTCAGCTCAGCCTTAAGAAATTCAGTGGTAGAGGATTTGGCTACTTAGTATAAGGCAGTAGGTTGGCTACTGTGCAATTTAGATTAGATCACTGACCTTTCTTAATTGCAGCATACATTGTAATTAAAAGATGTCATTCATTTCACGGGTAAATTTCTCAGCACAGCAACAACCAATCAGATTAGAGATAATAGTAATAACAATAGGAGATAGTGTGGGGGTTAACCCTTTTGGGGCTATTGGAAAAATGAAGATACGGTAAAACCTGTCTTAATAAGCGGTCACTCAAAAATAGACAAATCAAAGATCTAAATGACAAATGGTAGCTTAATGAAGATTGAAAGTTTTGCAGAATGCCTTGGAGCATTCTGCAATACTTTTGAGCTGCATTAAGCGATAATTAGGCTTGAAAACCAATTTTTGGCCTTTTCAGAAGGCTGTTTTAGACAGGTTTTGCTGTAATTAATTCTTTCCTTGCTTAGCATCGACTTTTGTCATCTGCTGCTAACCTTTGCAAAGAGTTTGGACAGAATGTCGGTCTTGGTCTGGATCCAAACCATTTGACACTCTGATAGTGTTCTTAGAAGAATTTTTTTTTAAAGTTAATTTCGAAAAAAGTTAGCAGAAGACAACAAAAGCATGAAAAATTACCCAACACGAAAAAGGTTAAAATGAAATTTCTAAGCAAAATCTGTTCTTATCAAGACAAATATGCTACTATTATCTGTTATCTCTATGTGACTGACATATCCACCACAAGCAGAGGATACAAAAATGTTAATCATGCATCAAAATGCAAATTGGCTGCCAAATCAGGTGCAAAATGCAACATTAAACCCTTTGCCTGCTAGTGTCATCTGTAGATAACATTTGCAAAGATCAGACCTGACAAATTAAACCTTGGGCCGGATTGAGATCCAAACGGTTTGACTCTTAAATTGATGCTATACTTGACCTGAAGGAGTTGAAAAAAAGAGTTAATTTTTTTTCAAAAAATCAGCATACAAAAAATAAGAAAACAAAAATTTCCCAGCATGCAAAGATACTGAAAGTTAGGCTCAATCAACTTTTATACAACAAAAAATCGTTAATATTTTCTTACCCATAATTTTTAGCATATGTTTTGGGTGCTCAAAAGAACCGTCTCATTGAGATGGTTCTTTTGAGTACCCACAACATATGTTTTGGCTGAGAAATAAGAAAATTATTTTTCTGGTATGAAATATTCCTTCAGGAATAGCACCAGAACGTCAAACAGTTTTTAGATCCAGATCAAGCCTAGTGCTCTGTTGGTTCTGATCTGGGTCCAATTTGTATGCAAAGCTTACCAACAGACAATGAGTATAAGAGTATAATACTCGTAGGCAAGGAGTTTATAAGTTTCTTGTACCAATTTTATAATAATAATAAGTTAGTCAAATATTTGAGCCGCAACATGAGATTCCCAACAATGTGGTATGTGCGACCAGCAATGGCTCAGACCAGCCTGCGCATATGCGCAGTCTGATCAGAGCCTTTGCTAGTCGCTTGAGTATTCTATGAATGTTAAGCTATTGACTGAACATAATTTGGAGTTTCTGGGCTTAAAAGGAGGCTGCAGAGGCTCGTCTGAGTCTACACTTATCAAAATGCCACATTGTTGGAAATCACATGTCGTGGCTCAAATTTTTATGTTTCCTTGAGGGGATTAAAAGAAGCCTTTGAAGGTGATCTCTTTTCCAAGCCTGCTGCATGAAACTGGTTCTCTTTACCCACTAGAGTCATCTGCTGATCACCTTTGCAAACAGTTTGGAACCAGATCAGGACTGACAAAATGTCGGGCCTGATCTTGATCTAAACTGTTTGACATTAATGGTAAACCTGAAAGATTTTTTAAAAAAATCAGCAGAAGACTAAAAAGCATGCAAAATTTTTGTTAGCATGCAAAGAGGGATATAAGGTTCTCTGATGTAAGGGAAAACCCCAAAGATAAAGGTAGCATTATTTAAACAGCTTTGATCAAATGTTGATATGGATTTACTGAGCAAAGATAAGAAAACTCCAACATAAACAGAATTAAACATTTTAAGAAACAAATCTTGAATTATCTATTCATTTTTTGCACCCAGTCAATTGCAGAGCCGATCGCCGACTAAATGCTAAACTATCGCTGAATGTGTGGCGATTGGTCGGCGCCTGATCGGAGAATGGTAAGCGACCATACCAGTAATAGAAAACAGTTGCAATGGTTGCAAAGGTTGCAATCAAAATCAGTCTCTGAGAGGTCGGGCCGCGGTCGCGAGCTCTGTGGGACAGGGGCTAACGTGATACAATGAAGCTTGAAATGCTGATGTGGTCCCTCACTGGCATTGCAGCAATTCTTTCAGGAATGAACAGTTTGGATCCAGATCAGGCCCAACATTTTGTCGGGCCTGATCTGGGTCTAAACAGTTTGTAAAGATTATCAGCAGATGACACTATTAGGCAAAGAGTTAACTCTTACCATGCTGGTATTTTTTATAAACTGGTCAATAGTGACCGGATATTTTTTACTGTAGGCACTCGGACAAGTATAATCCCTTATCTTGAGTAATTCAATTAGAGACTGAACAATATTTGAACAAATCAGAAACAAACAGAAAGTTCTGGAATACAAACATAGACAGGGATGCTGAGAGAGTAACAAATTGAAATCTAAGAAGAGATATTAATCCTATATCAGGATATAACTTTTGTTTTATTTGCCAGAAAGTCTATTCCAATTCCCTGCACACTTCCTAAAAATGGCAAAACCAGCTAGCTTTTGCTATTAACCTTGTCTTTATAGGAAGCCATAAATCGGTACATGGACAATCAGTTTAAACCCACTGGGTAAATTTAAGCATGTCTGAGGGTCTAGATGGGGTATAATTAGACTGGCCCCCCATCTAACTGATAATTAAAAAAAATCTGCAACTTAAAAAACCCACTTATAACTGGAGTCCTACTTTCTAATATTTCTTTGATAGGCTGAGTTACAGCTCAGAAGGGAGATTATATCAGAGAAAAGTTTAGTTCAGTAGGAGTAGTTTACCTTAAACACCTTAAACTCAGGGCCTGAAAGCCAGGCTAGGGTATAATGATTAGTGAATAATGGCCCTATTTTATAATGAATAGTGAATAATGAGACAAAAAAATAATGAATAGTGAATTTTGAGGGCCTAAAGAATAATGAATAATCCTATTTTTTTTAATGAATTGAAGAAAAAATTAATGAATAGTGAATAATCAGATTTCTCTGCCACCTTTTTTACTGTTAATGAATAATTGGTCTTATTTTAATGAATAACCCAAAATTTTAATGAGATGAATAATGGGCTAAATTTTTTAATGAATAGTGAATACCAGACCCCCCCATCCAGACCCTCATGTCTGCTGATACTTTTCAAAATAAACTTTTTCGAAAAAAATCTACCCTCAGGGTCCAAATTGTTTGCAAATGTTATCAGCAGGTGACAAGAGTTGCCACTATGAGCAAGCTCCAATCTGGACACAACAACTACCACTGAGGCTGAGCACAGGCTTGCCAGGACTTTGTGGTAGACACAATGAAGCATGACTGAAGGAACAATGTGGAAACAATGTGTGTTTTATTTAAAATTTGATTCTTTACGTCCCATCAACAATCTTTCGGTTATGTAGGGATGGGTCTTCCTGGGTAGAACCAGTACTAAGCTAGGATAAATGTGTCTTGCGCCAAGGACCACAACGCAGTGACGCCGACAAGACTCGAACCCGTGGCCCATCGGTCTTGAGTCACTGAGCCACTGCGCTCCCGGAAACATGTGTCCCTGAGTCACTCATCTGAGTACTATTTGAACCAATAATATTATCTTATTGACCTTGGTGTAATATAGGTCCATATAGACCCATGTTCATAATTTGAAAAAAACAACTTTGATGGGCCTCTGATGGTTCCCTTGAATTATGACACCAAAATTTGAAAATATTGTCTATTTCTAGTTAAAAAATGGGGCTTTAAGGATTAACTCATTGCATGCTGGGTAATTTTGTATGCTTTATTGTTGTCTGCTGATTTTTAAAAATTTACCCTTTCAAAAATTCTTTCAGGAATACCATTAGAGTGTCAAACAGTTTGGATACAGATCAGGCCCTAATCTGGGTACAAACCATTTGCAAAGGCTATCAGCAGACGACAAAAGTCGCCATGAGCAGGGAACGGATTAATTATACAATACAATATGAGCTAGTAAAATCAATTACTATACTTAAGGAATAAAGAAACGCAACAGACAAAAATATAATTTTTGCGTGTTTAAATGATGGTTTGGTGAAATCTCTTTTGAAAATTTCTTATTGAGTATTTATAGCGTGTGATGAAATACCAAAACGTCATTTTAACGCTACATTTTACGCTACAAGATGAAAACATATAAAAACGTAAAATGTGGCGTTAACGTCAGAATAAAGATCAAGAAATCCTGTATTTTCCATGTTTGGTTATTTGACGTCGGCTTGACAATGTGCAAGCTAAACAAACGTCCAATCATATTCCAAATGCAGTCAAATATTGCGTCAAACACGCTACTTGAATGGCAAGATATACAATGGTAGTGAATAAACGATAAACGTCACTTAGAGCCGTCAGGTTTGGGTCGCTGGTGAATATACGGGATAAGATAAACCTAGAGACATCAGAACATGCTTTCTTGGGAAAAAACTGACTTCTCAGATACCGTAGAAATACGCTGGTAAGGTGTTTATATTGACGTTAGCCAAACAGAACACGGCATAATGCAAGAGAAAACATCTGATTACATGCTGAGAGTGGTCACCAAAGTTGTTAACTGTATCCTTAATTTTGTCACTGGACCATTTTATCGTTAGAAAAAAAACACACACACACACAAACATCATGGAAACCATGAAAACGTAGGATGTCGAATTTTGACGTCAGAATTGAGTTTTTTGACGTCTGAAGATATCAAATCATAATTCTTGAACACAACGTCCTTGTAATGAATAAATCGCAAGCAGAAACTAAAGTTTACGCGTTGTACGCAGTATTCAGAGTTGACGTTAATGACGTCGAGCCGTTTCAGAATCCTACAGAAACGTCGCCATTTGATCGTTTCCTTGATCCGCTATCTATGCCAAGACTTTTTAAAACAATAAACCGATGGTTGATTCAAACTTTGCTTTTATTGGCCCTGTTTCAGCAGTTTTCTACGGGGGTCAGGCTCGTTACCTGCATACCAAAATGATTACGTAATCGATAATTACGTTGAACCTGCTGTAATTTGACGGACACATACTGCTCCTATGGATAGATATCATTTGCACTAAAAACTTGCATCATATTGTATGTTTACAATGACTCGAAGTGTTTGTTGCGTTTCTTTATTCCTTAAGTATAGTAATTTTAGACTTTAGATCAATCTTTTAACTCTTTCCTTGCTAGCAGTGACTTTTCTTGTCTGCTGATAACCTTTACGAACTGTTGGGACCAAGATAAGGACCGACGAAACGTCCGTCCTGATCTGGACCCAAACCGTTTGACACTCTGATAGTGTTCCTGAAAGAATTTTTTTAAAAAGTTGATTTTGAAAAAGTCAGCAGACTATAACAAAAGCATGAAAAAATACCCAGCATGCAAAGAGTTGACAGCAGAAAACCTACATAAAGGCTGTAACAGTATTGGAAAAAGATAATTTCTGTGATTTTTATCAAAGAAGATCTGCTAAAGAGATCATTGGACAACCCTATCTGCCGGAACTCCACTCTCGCCTTCCAAAATAAACCCAAATATGGGTACCAGTCTCGCATATTTCATCCGGAATATGCAGCTTTGTCTTCCAAAACATCTTAATCTGTCAGGTCACAGGCACTCGAAGATTGGTCTTTAAAATCTGTAAAATGCTTTCAGATAGAAAAACACTATAGCGATATCCAAGAGCACATGAGTCCTAATGTGCTACATTTACTTGCAATATCGTAATGAGCCTATGGAAGTACATCTTCAAAAGCGAAGGCTTCATCAGGATATACCTTTCGACATTAGACAATCACAACCCTTGGTAGGACAAGATGATGGTAGTGACATAAAGACCAAACTTCAAGCTCCTGTATGTGGTCAGATCTTGACTGTTAAGATTCATTTGAACCCCACTCCAGTCCTGCATCCATCTCATACCTTAAAAATACTTTTGTATGTGCCCACATTTTTGCAAATTGCAAAAGGAAATCCTGCTATGCTTCCTATGCTGTTAAGAGTCACGTTGCCGATATTGGCAATGGCGCACGTAATGGTGATGTCATTAAATTTCAGTGACGTCAATAAGTGATGCTTAACCTTGCTAAGAGTCTTTGAGTTACTTAGGCGCAATATGTTGGTTCTTTGTATACCTTTTCTTGGAGAAAATGAATATTTTGCTCTGCCCATGTAAGGAAGCTGTCAAGTAGAAATATCTTACATGAGCTGACAGCCTATCTTACACGGGCAAAGGTGGGAGAAAAATAAGTCTTGCTCAAGGACACAACACAGTGACGCCGGTGAGGCTCGACCCTGCGGCCCCTCGGTGTTGAGTCAAGCAATCTACCACTGAGCCACTGTGCTCCCATAAAAAAGTGTGACAGATAGACAGAAAGATGGAAGGTGCAAAGATGGACAGAGGGAGAAGCCGACAGCAATATGCCCCCTCAATTTTTTTCCAAAGTTGGGGGCATAAAACTTATATCAAGTATGCCATTGGTGATTTAGAGACCTACATTTTTGCTCGATAGTGGTACTGCTCCCCAGGGGCTATGCCGGGCAGATCAAAGGCCAATCTTTATGAGGTTATCGTGAGCTATTTTGCAGGGGGAAATCAAGTGGTCCCATGAAGGGTTTAGGTATTTTCTGATAAAATATGGTGAAAGAAATTTTGTTGTATACAGGTAAGTCCCCTCTCTTGGAGCTCCCTTAGTCCAGTGAGATATTGAAATTGATTTAATCTGTCCTTTATCAGTTAAACTGCTAATGACCCATTATATACTGAAATATAGGTCTTTAAGATATGTGTATGCCATGGTAGCCATAGCATGAGTCTACAGTAAAACCAACCACTCAAAAATAGACAAAACAAATATCTTAAAGACAAATGGGCCTAGACGCGAGAAAACCTGTCTTCGGGGTTTCCGAGAAAACGAGACTCAAACCAGCCTGCTCAGCTACAGAGACTAGCCAGAAAATTGAATTTTCGCTTATATCAAGTCTGGTTATGATACTTTACAATAAGGGAATAACAAAGGTGCTGATCAGACTGTTTTTTCCAAACCACCGAGGACAGTTTTTCTCGCGACGAGGCCCAAATGGTAGCTTAATGAAGGTCGAAAGTATTGCAGAATGCTCTCATTGATCATTCTGCAATACTTTTTACCGGCATTAAGTGATAATTGGTTTTGAAAACCAATTTTTCATTTTCTTTATGAGTGGCCACTTAAACAGGTTTTAATGTATTTAAAACACATTCTGTGCGCAGACTGCTCTCAATCTACACTGTTTGTCCAATTTTCCAGTGGAATATCTCAGATTTGGTCTGAAAAATAATCTTGGTAAGTCTAACATGCACGGTTAACTCTTTCCCTGCTCGTGGCTTCACGTCAAGGGCAGACTCAGGATTTCTTGGAAGGGGGTTGATATGTATAAAGGTGTGGGGGTTCACATATTTGCTGATTTTATCACATTTTTCTTAAATATCCCATGAAAATGAAATAATTCGGTCTCACTGAGACCAAATTATTTCATTTTCATAGGATTTTTAAAATCGGGGGCAGGGAAGGGGGTTCAAGCGAACACCCTGAGCCCCCATCAAGATCCGCCACTGCAGGTCCATCATAACATTGGGTCTGATCCAGATCCAAACCGATGTTTGTTTTAAACATCTATTTTGAAAAAAAGGCAAAAAAGCACGCAAAATGACCCAGCATGTGAAGAGTTAATATCCCACACAGACTGTCTAATTGGGCATTTAGACAATAATAAGGCACATAATTTTCTTCTGACCATGCCAATTTAGTCTTTCAGACTTGGAATAGAGTAAAAATCTAGCTATATTATGTCAGTGTAAGCACTCAGAAATCCCTGCTTTGGCAATTTCTTGTTTAAGTGCAAATGGTACTAAAAATTACTCCTGACATGAGCACTAAGGCATATACTTTATGAAATCCAAATACCTGCTTTGACAATTTATGCACTAAAAAGTACTTCTGATATGAGCACTAAGCATAATTTATATACACGAAGAAATTCAAATACCATCAATATGTTCAAAGATATGTTTGAATGTTGAAAGGCACTAAAAATTGTTTTCTGCTGGCAATTTCAGTTGAAACGTTCCAGCATAAAGAAGAAACATGTATTGATGTATGGGTGCAAAGGCACGAAGAACTGCCTTTGAAATAAACCTTTACCTCATAGAGACGCCTTTTAATGCTTTTGCAAACACAGCAGACCCAGATCAGGCAGCTCTTGTAAGAGCTGCCTGATCAGGGTCTACTCTGTTTGCTTATGGGAATATGATACATCTGTTCCTACACTAGTAGATCTGACAAGTTAAATAATTATTTCTTTGTTCTATGCACCAACATGAAAATTCATAGTAGGTGGAGCCGAGCATGATTGTTCAATATTCATGAAGGAAAGGGTTAACCCTCTGTTTACTGTTGTTGGGTTCCTTTAATAACTCTAACACTAGATTTACTGAATCCATGGAAAAGGTATTATCAAGATCAGCTCACTTCTTAAAAGCCAGCTGATCTCGATCTATACTGTTTTCAAAAGAGGATACAGTAAAGCCTGTTTTAAGCAAGTGGTCAAGGGATGATGCAAAATTGCTTGTTATCAGACAGATACTTCCTTAATTTGATGAAAACATTAGAGACATTGCCCAAATATGTATCAAGAGAAATTTGATAGAATTAGACATTAATTCTTATTTTAGAAAAAGGAATTGGCCTTATTTGGAAACATCTTTGAAAATTACAACAAAATCATGTTCAATTCAGTAAGCCTAAAATTCCATGTTAGTCAAATGTGTGACTTGTGATTTATAAATCCAGCGGGCTTGGAAATGACCGCTTTCGGGAAGGTCAGGCTTATTTGAGGTAACAGCATCAGCAGGTTTGACAGTGTATTTGAGCTGAGCAGGACATGGTTACCTCAGAAGCTTTGTGTGTCTGAAACCATACAAGGCAGAATAATTTGAGCAGATTTTCAATCAGTTTAAGACACCAATACTGATTATGTTCTGAGGGCATCTAGGAATATGTGTTCTTCACATCACAGGACTTTGGTTAAGAGTGCGTAACGTAAATCTAATTTTCTTATTTCTCAACCAAATCATATGTTGTTGGTACTCAAAAGAACCGTCTCAATGAGACGGTTCTTTTGAGCACCCACAATATATGTAAAAATTGATGGGTAAGAAAATATTTACAATTTTACGCTGAAAATTTTTGTTTATCTAAACCTGTGCATCATAATCAATCACTTTGTCAATCAGCATCATATCTCCTCTGATGAATTTATAGAATGGAAATAATTTAAGAATCTATAATGAGTGTGAGGGTAGGATAGAAAAATCCGTCCCGAGGATCGCCGTATGGCATCACGAGGCTTGCCGAGTGATGACAAACTTTGATCCCTAGGGACAGATTTTTCTATCCTACTCTCAAACGAATAATGGATTCTTTTTCTTGCTCACCACTGTTTTTATTTATTTATCTATTCATTTATTTTAAAATAAACTTCCAGAAGTCCCTGAATACGCTAAGATGCAATTTCACATGATGACGTTACTTGACGTCCTGGGTAAGATAGCATGGTTAGGTATGATTAGATTTTCTATCCCAGGGTAAACTATGTCATAGTCGCAAATTTTTACGTCACAAATATGTCTTTTAACACTATTCGTGAAAATAAAATTCTCGCGAAAATTTCCGAATTTACAGTAAGTGATCATGATTGACAGCCTCAATATCCATAATGCAAGCTCCTATTAAACCATGCAATCTGCTTCAAACCCAATCAAAATCAAACAAACAAAAAGTAAGAAAGTTACAAAATATTTTCATATAGTAGATAACTGAAAGCTTTGAAGGGCATCCATTTTAGGGCTCTATGATTTCTTTATGATAAGTTAAATGGCTGAGTAGACCCAGACAGTTTAAACAAAGCTGTGGACTTGTTCTTTGGTCTTGCCCTTGGCATTAACTCTAACGATAACCCGACCATGGTTTCCTCTTTATGAAGACTCTTCAGGGGATTTACCTATTATGGGTTGACTCTAATAGTCAAGTGACGCTTGGAGAGTACTAACGTGCTTTAGAATGATTTCCGTTGAATCAGCGGATATAGATATTCCTGTAGGCTAGTATATATCATCATAGAAATGCAAATATACCACGTGTATCTATAGGGGTACACATGGGTATATTCGTAGGGAAAAACAACTAAGTCATTCTTTTGAACAAGGGATTTGGGCTTCATTTACAAATAAGGGCGTCTCCCAAAAATTAGTTTTAGTTACGCGGTGTGCATTTAAATCCACATGCTAAGTACCGTTCTTCTAGGTTCAAAGCTGTTTAAAAAAAGAAAAACGGGGGTCACTAAATTTCTGGAAACACATTAGTTCATAGAGGGCCTCATGGAAGATTACCTTTTTTTTTTTTGCTAAATGTGTTACCCTCTGAAAATAAAGACTATTATTATTATTTTATATAGTCGAGGAAAACGGCTTCCTGGCTCCCCAAAACAGCTCCAGGAGCCGCTTTGGGAGCCCTGGGCTCCTGGAGCCGCCAAAGGAAGCAAACAAGCTCTCAAAACCGGCTATAAAACGGCTGCTTCGTCATGTTACTCAGTTACTCACCTTGCTCTGTGATTTGTTGCTGCTCATTTCAACGTTGTTTGCATTTCATTTGATTTTTCTGTTGAAAATAGTTGATTTTAAAAATATCTATATAGTTTGCAATGAACTTGAGGATTTCATTGACTTTTCAAATTTACAGGAAGCTAATTAAATATTCAAAATGGCAACCTCCATAGGCTTCGTAGAAGTCAAAATTTGGATTTTTGGACTGCTATACCTTTCTTATTCTACTTATGATTTTGATGGGGTTTGTGGCAGATTGCATGGTTTAATAAGGACTTGCATTTCAAATTCACATGCTTTCAATGTTGCTTTTCCCTTTAACTAGCATGGATAACTAAACCTTATTTTCTCACAAGAATAAGTAGAAGATCTTACATAAGTGCTCATGTTTTATTGAATTTATTAAACGAGTTGGGAAAAAGAGATAAAACGGGAGGCTTGCCGAGCATTTTATCTCTTTTTCACAACAAGTTTAATAAGTTCAATAAGACAAGAGCATGAATGTTACAATTCTATTTATCATATGACATTAAGATTACTTTGAAATCTCCTTATTGTGGTAAAAACGTTATAATTTTGTCATAATGAACACAATGTTATTATGGACGTCATAAAGTTTCCTAAAAATCTGTAAACCCAGGGCTCTACAGTGAGCATGTTCCTATAGTACCTGTACTAGTAGAATCATGGTCAGGACAAATAAATTCTGGGCCCTGGTAGCCCGATTGGGCTAGTTCAAGGAAAAAAACTTTCAAATGTAGCACAGAATGTTACTCATCAAACCCTATGGAGCTCAACTTATTAATGAAGAAGCAGATTTTATTAACAGACTTGCACATGCATAATACACAAGTTTACAGCTTTTTTGACACTTGTACATGTGTTGGCTCCAATAATGTTCAATTTTATATAATTTGAAAATTAGCGCATTTTAGGTCAGGGCTAGTGCATTTTAAGTCAGGACAAGTACATTTCACAAGGTCCTTGTCCGACAGGGCTAGTGGGTTAAAATGTTAACATAGAGCCCTGAAACCACTAGTGGTTTATCGATTTTATTGCATGGCGTTATTTCACTCCCAGACACATCGTCATATGATAAACATTTTTATGCAGAATTTTGACTGCTGTAAACTGGTGCTTTAGGGTTTAACTGAGTGAGGTCTGAACCTTTCCGCTCTTAAATCAAGTTAAGTGTCCTTATTTAGACATAATTTTTCTACCTCAAGATATTCAAATTATCTAGAAATGTGTGGGAATTGATTGGCCAATCAAATTACAGGATGGGCCATTGCATAACCAGGATGAATTGATCAATATGCTTGAACAAGGAGTGGCAGACCAAATTAATTGTGTTATTAAAATGAAGCCATATTTGGCGACGATTATCTCAGTTCTAATGCTGATTAAGACCACTAAATCACACAGAGCAAATTAAGCCTAAAAGCACGAGATTTTAATATCGGAACCAGAATGGGTTTAAAAGCAGCATCTAGGGCATAGTTATATTTAACTCTGTGCCCCCCTGAATAATTTTTCGTGCTTTTTTGACAACTGCTGAATTTTTCCAAAATCAACTTTTTTGAAAAATTCTTTCAGGAATACCATCAGAGTGTCAAACAGTTTGGATCCTGATCTGGGTCTAAACTGTTTGCAAAGGTTATCAGCAGAAGACACTAGCGTGACTAAGAGGCAAAGAATTACGCCCAGCAGCAGCTACTGTCCATTCTAAGGTGGTGATTCTTTTGTTGTATATTGTTGCTCCCATTGTATGTGGGGGTGTGGTGTTGGGGTTGGTCCTTATTTTGTACTGTAATTCTCAGTGTCCCTTCTAGCTTGGCAATCATCTCGCTGAGGAAGAGAGAGCTAGTTGCTTTACTTTAATTGTGTTCAGGCCCCACTGTGTTAAACTTTTTTCATGCTCAACTCAACTGAGCAGGAAATTTCAACTGCTAATAAAAACTAAAAGAAGTTTCTTGCTATAAGTCTCACAGATGTTGTATTAATCATGCTTATAAATGTAAAAATGCCAACAATTGTTGGCATTTTAACATTTATCAGCATGATAAATTTCGTGCTCAGTGGAGTTGAGCATTTAAAAAGTTTTATAACCTTGAGGCCAGGCAGTTATGTGGATGTCTGTGTTCTGTGTCTCTTCCTCAAGGTGCCTTGGGTTGGTCTGTGATGTGTGATCAAGTCATACTCACTTAAATCCATAACATTCTCAGGCCTCCAGATAAATGTGCGTAACTGAAAATTATTTTTCTTATTTCTCAACCAAAACATATGTTGTGGGTACTCAAAAAACCCGTCTCAATGAGACGGTTCTTTAAAGCACCCAAAACATTTGTTTAGATTGCTGGGTGAGAAAATAATTGCATTTTTACGCTCAAAAATTTTGCTTATCTGGACCCATGATTCTCTTTAAATCTTTTTTCTGCTGATAACCTTAGCAAACAGTTTAGACTCAGATCAGATATAAGTTTGTGACTGATCTGGATTCAAACTGTTTGACGGTTTTCCTGAAAACGTAATTTTGCAAAACATCATTTGACAAAAAGAAAAGAGCCCACAAAGTTCTAAGGACAAAGTTTAAAAAATCCCCATCAAGCCTCAATAATTATACATCTAAGAATGTGTGATAAAAATTTATTTTTCTTAGTTCTCAACCAAAATGTTTGTTGTGAGTGCTCAAACAAACTGGCTCTATGAGTATGATTTTTGTGTAGGGTTCAACACTTAAGGACATTGACTCTATCTTAAGTGTTAAGGATTGTTAATGTTAAACTATTACAGGAATCTGACAACCATTTTATTGCATTCTGTGGGATAATAAAGTGCAAATGAGATTATTTTTCCTTTGTGTTAATGGATATTAAAATAATGATTAAACACCAAGAAACCATCACATACTAGAGAGAAAGGAAAGACGAATGTTAGCGCCGCTCAGGTTGTGTCAGATTATTGAAGCTGGCTTACCCTTAAATGAGTGAAAGCTTGCTCAAACATGGGTGAAAGTTCAAAATTTTCAAAATCCTGAGCTTTAGACATTCAAATTTTAAAATTTGCGGGATGCCTACAAAAATGAATTATTTCATTTTTAAGTGGTAAATTGTGTTTAGATAATCTGAAAACTAATCAGAGAAGCTATCAAAATCTGCCTAATTCAGCATTTTGAGGCTGACTTTCTATGGAAAGTCAGCCTCAAAATCCTGAATTCAGGATTTATCCTGAAATCTTCCACCCATGCACAAATGTATTAACTAGAGTGAGGGCCCCAAAGGATACAAATACCATTAATTCCAACTAAGGGAGGCCAAACCTTTGGGCCATTTCTTAAACTGTAAGGCTGAAACCAGCCATCCAAAATCATTAATGTCACACATTTTGGAACATATTTTGGAACATATCAGATTTGTCCAAACCATTTTATAGACAGTACCCATAGAAAATATAATTTTGTGACGACACAATGTCAAATGCTATAAAATATCAAGGAAAGGACAGGTTAATAGATTTTGCATTTTTTCAGCATCATTTCCTTTTCAACGATTTCAAGTTTTAGGATGAACTGCAGATCAAACTTTCTTTTTAATTGATTACAAGTACCGTAATCATAATTGAGCCACGGCATGGGATTTCCAAGAATGTGGTATGTGCGACCAGCAAAGCCTCAGATCAGCCTGCGCATACGTGCAGTCTGATCAGAGCCTTTTCTAGTCGTTTGAGTATTCTATGATTGTTAAGGGCCGTTTACACGAGCTGTCTTGACATGCAAGATTCAGACCTATATGTTTTAGACTTGTATGATTTTTATGTTTACATGGCATGTCTAAATCTTTGTCCAGTATGGTTTTATTTTCCGCCATATACTCTCTTGCAAAATTCAAGTTTTGCAATAATTATAATTAATGGAGTATTAATTATATGGACTTGTTAAATGTACTACTACTACTACTACTACTACTACTACTACTAATACTACTACTACTACTACTACTACTACTACTACTACTACTACTACTACTACTACTACTACTACTACTACTACTACTACTACTGCTGCTGCTGCTGCTGCTGCTGCTGCTGCTGCTGCTGCTGCTGCTGCTGCTGCTGCTGATCCTGCTACTACTACTACTACTACTACTACTACTACTACTACTACTGCTACTACTTCTGCTGCTGCTGCTACTACTACTACTACTACTACTACTACTACTACTACTACTACTACTACTACTACTGCTACTGCTACTGCTACTGCTGCTGCTGCTGCTGCTGCTGCTGCTGCTGCTGCTGCTGCTGCTGCTGCTGCTGCTGCTGCTGCTGCTGCTGCTGCTGCTACTACTACTACTACTACTACTACTACTACTACTACTACTACTACTACTACTACTACTACTGCTACTACTTCTGCTGCTGCTGCTACTACTACTACTTCTACTACTACTACTACTACTACTACTACTACTACTACTACTACTACTACTACTACTACTACTACTACTACTACTACTACTACTACTACTACTACTACTACTACCATTACTACTACTACTACTACTACTACTACTACTACCACTACTACTTCCATACCATTACCACTACTACTACTATTACTACTACTACTACTACTTTTACTACTACTACTACTACTACTACTACTACTACCATTACTACTGCTTATACTACTACTACTACTACTACTCCTACTACTACTACTACTACTACTACTTCTACTACTACTACTACTACTACTTTTACTACAACTACTACCATTACTACCGCTACTACTACTACTACTAATAATAATAATAATAATAATAATGATAATAACAATAATAACAATAATAATGATAATGATAATAAAACATATTATCATTATTATTATTATTATTATTATTATAATTAATATTATTATTATTATCATATCATCATCATCATCATAATCATCATCATCATCATTATAATAATTATTATTATTATCATAATTAACAGGCTCTATTTCTTGCATTTTTTTAGTTTAGTTTTGCTTTCAAAAATTCTTAGGAGAAATCTGGTATCATAATGGGATTTCTGCAGAACCCATTAACCTGGTCGGTAACCTCAAATAAGCAATTCTGATTGGCTGATTCTGCCAGGTTTCCTATGTCTTAGACGTAGAAATAGAACATGTCCTATTTGACAGGTCTTAGACCTGGGAGTCATTAAAATTAGAAATAGCAGTGTTTACACGCATGTTTTGACATACAGGTCTAAATCATATATGTCAAGACCGCTCGTGTAAACGGCCCTTTAAGGTTCTGACTGAACACCATTTAGAGTTTCTAAGCTTAAAATGAGGCTGCACAGGCTCGCCTTAGTCTACTCATGTCAAAATGCCACATTGTTGGAAATCACGTCGCGGCTCAATTATAGTATCTTACCATTATCAAAGCACATGTTTCCTAGAGCCCTGCAGGATTGTGTGACACACTCCACGTCCTCATCTCTGTTTAGTACCCCCAGGAATATTGGCACAAATCCCTTCTCAACACAAGGCTCACGTACAGTCTCTGTAAAATTAACAAATGTAATCAACACTCCTATTTAACCAAATAAGTCCACCCCCTCCCCAGCAGCCATGCTTTTTTAAAGGATCATTTAATTTATAATTGTGGAAAGTCACCAAGTTTGGCCAAATAAAAAAATGTGCGGTTCAGGTTAAACCCTGAAAAAAATTAGGGTAGGTAGGTGGGATACCTTTTTTTAATTTTTTTTTCTTGGAATATTCAGACTTGCTTGGAAATGTATTAAGACAAAACTGATATAAAAGGTAGAACTTTGTTTTAATCCTTTTACTTCAAATACCAAAGACTGAATGCATAGATTTCCATTTTAGATGGTCATTTTGATATGTATTTTTTCTCAAAATTCTGAAGTTGGAAGAGAATAGCAGAACAAAATTATTTTATTCTGCTATTCTCTTCCAACTTCAGAGTTTGGAGAAAAAGTTTAGGGTAGGGTGTAAAAATTTAGGGTAGGTAGGGTAACCTGAACCTCACATTTTTTTTTCTTGGCCTTACCAAATTATTTTCAATTCTGACCATTGGTTTCAGAGCAGAAGCTGTAGGTACATTAGAGAAATTGGCCACTTCTCCTGGCTGCCATGTTTTTTCAATCCATCAAATTCCTTTTAGCTATTTTTGAAGGTCACCTAGTGCACATTTCTGCCAAATTGTTTTCAATTTTGACCAGGCATTGGTTTCAGACAGGAAGGTGTTTTTTATAGTCTTTTATAAAGGTACATAAGGTAAAACAACCATGCCCCCTAGTGGCCCTGTTTTTCGATGGACCCAATTCATTTTAGCTACTTTTGTAGATAGTCATCCAGTGATCATTTCTGCCAAATTATATTGAATTGTGACCAGTTGTTTCAAAAGATTTTTACCTCAAATAGCCATGCCTCCTGGTGACAATGTTTTTTGATGGATCAAATTGGTCTTAGCTTTTTTTTGTAGAGTGTCATCCAGGGAACCTTCCTGTGAAGTTTGGTTAAAAGTGGTCCAGTGGTATATGTCATTTAAAGCAAATCGTTGACAACACAGGAGGATTGACACCTCACCACATGGAGGTGGAATCAGTTCTCCAGATAAGAGTGCATATTTGAAAATTATTTTTCTCATTTCTCAACCAAAACATATGTTGTGGGTACTCAAAAGAACCGTCTCAATGAGAGGGTTCTTTTGAGCCCCCAAAACACATGTTTAAATTGATGGGTAAGGAAATAAATGCAATTATAGGTTCAAAAACGATCCTTATCTGGACCTATGTCGAAGTATGAATTGAGAAGTCTTTATCTTTATGTTCTGTAAATTGTAAGTCTATCTGAACATGCATTAAATCTGTTGGTTGGTTGGTTGGTTTTGTTGCTTTACGTCCCAAGTCAACATCTATGGTCATTGCGGGACGGTCAGTTCACCTAACCACACTTTTTCCTGGGCAGACTTGAACAAGCGGTTAACCAGTAATTTGTGCACATACTTTCGCTTGTAACTGACAACAACCCTTCTTGAATGAATCAGCGGAAGGGAGGAGAATGACCGTAGAAATTATTTCATGATCAATCTCCACGAAAGTATGGGACCGGGCCGGGATCGAACTCGCGACCCCTGGATCTGCAGTCAGACACGCATCTGTAGCCAGACACGTTACCGACTGCGCTATATAGGCCCCGTCGTATGAATTTCCTACGACAAAGTGAGACTCAAACCAACCTGCTCAGCTACAGAGACTAGCTAGAAAATAGAAATTTCGATTTTAAGCAAGTTCATATATGATACTTTCCAATAAGTGAATAACAAAGGCGCTGATCAGACTGCACAGATGTGCAGGCTGGTCTGCGCCTTTGTTGTTCGCAAACACCAAAGACAGGTTTTCTTGTGTTGAGGCCCATATGATGTGGCTTGCACTTTTTGAGAATGTCAACAAATATAGTAAGATACTCTGTATAAATTTGTTCCACAAAATACGCTTGGAAGGATTCAGTGTCATTATTTGTACATCCCCGTTCTGGTGGAATACACTTGCCCAACATTTCCGTAAGAAACTGGGATTCGTAGGTAACATAATTTTCCATGGGATATATGGATACATGTTCTAGCCATGGTCTATCAACTTTTAAAAATGGTCATTATCCCCACGCTTTTTTAAAAAAGCGAAGGGGATATTGTAATCGCCTCTGTCCGTCTGTCCGTCCGTCCGTCCGTCTGTCCGTTATGCTATCTTCTCCTAAACCACTGGACGAAATTCAACCAAAATTGGTGTGTGAGTTACTCACATGAATGGGGCGTGCAACGTCAAACTTTTTTTTGGCCCCACCCCCTGGGGCCCTGGGGAGGGGCCAAAAGGTCAAATATCATTTAATTTCAATTTCGAAGTTAATTTCAAAGATTTATATATACCAAACTTTGTTTGTGTTCTCACAAATGAAAGATACAAAACATATTAGACGGGATTTTCATTCTGTCCCCTGGGTCATGCCCCAGGGGTGGGACTTGGGGCGCCCAGGGGGTCAAAAAATTTTTTTTTTCAAACATAGTCATGTGGCATATCAAATCGACGGGGATGACAGGCAGAACAGTATGCTAGTAAAATTTTCATCCTAGGGTCAAACTGGTGACCTTGGGGTGAGGTCAAAGGTCAAATATCATTAAATTTCAGTTACAATGTCAATTTCATAGATTTTTATACCAAATTTTGTGTGTGTTCTCACAAAAAATAGATAGAAAAACAGATTGAAAAGAATTGTCATTCTGTGACAGGTTCATGCCCCCGGGTGGGACTGGAGGGAGTCAAAAACTTTAGCGTGGGGATTTGCGATGGCGCCCCATCGACTGCACGCTCTAGTTTAAATTTTGCAAAGTTGTAATAAGAATATGACTTTTTTAAGTGCAATTGCAAATAGGACAAATTCTCAAAATTTGCACTAGTGAAATAAGAATGAGCAAAACTGATGAAAGTATTTGCCATTCTCAAAGTACCAAAAATTATGGTAAAATGAATGAAAATAAATATTAGAGCCAGTGCATGAGATTTCCAACAATGTGGTATGTGCGACCAGCAAAGCCTCAGATCAGCCTGCGCATATGCACAGTCTGATCAGAGCCTTTGCTAGTCGCTTGAGTATTCTATGATTGTTAAGCTACTGACTGAACACCATTTTGAGTGTCTAAGCTTAAAAGGAAGCTGCAGAGGTTCATCGGAGTCTACACACGTCAAAATGCCAAATTGTTGGAAATCTCATGCACTGGCTCAAAATTTTATTTTAATTTAATTATAACTTACCTGATTTTGCGACTTCAGCTAGAACTTGTCCCACCTTGGCATACAAAGCTTTGTTCTCTAATGCATTGTATAAATCATCTAGAAGACCTTTTTCTACAAATATATTGGCTATATCATCTGTTAGGTCTTCTGCAATGAAAATTCCAAAATCATAACCCTTAATATAAACCCTGAAGGCACCACCAAAACTTTGCAGCAGAAAACATTTTCAAATTTTGTCACTGCAATCAACTCTTTGCAGGCTGGGTAATTTGGTTGTCTGCCGACATTTTTCAAAATTAACTTTTTCAAAAAATTCAGAAACGCTATCAGAGTGTCAAACAGTTTGTCAAACTGCTTGCATAGGTGTTAGTAGCAGATGACAAAGCTGCCACTAGCTAGCAGGCAGAGTTTTAGCACCAATTACCACTGCAGCAGAAGGCAAATTTTGCAACAGATTTTCCTCATCTATTTGGTAAATAAATTTGATATGTCATCGAAATGATTCACACAATATATCAAGGGATTCAAGCCTTATTTAGTTTCTGAAAGCAAAGACAGAATTTGAAAATGTGATCTGCAGCCAATTACAGAATGCACTTTTGGAGTTTACTGACAAAATCTAAATCTTATTATCCCTTAAAGCGCCAATCACGACTGCAGCAGCCGACAAATTTCACTACATCTTTCCCAATAAGGTATAATATTTCTAGAGAATCGTCTGCCAGCAGACGATTCTCATGAAATATCAAACCTTATTTGTTATTTTTGAAAAAGCAGCAAAATTTGAAATTGTCGTCTGCTGCAAATTGTAGGTGGCGCTATAAACATTAGTTGAACAGATTCATTTAGCCCCTCAAGCGAAATGTCTTCGTCTAGGAGACACATTGAGTGAAAGATAATTCTCAAAATCTCTAAATGCAGAAACTGCCTGCAGAGGAGATTTCATAGGGCATACTTTCTATACCAAGTATAACCAACTAAATCATACATTTGGGTACGGTACACAAATACGCCTCCGAGGAGCTCTGCAAAAAAAATTATGGCTGAGAAATACTCTAAATATGGTTACAGTAAAACCTGTCTTAAGCAGCCACTCAAAAAGAATACCAAAAATTGGTTTTCAAGACCGTTTACCACTTAATGCAGGTCAAAAGTATTGCAGAATGCTCCAAGAGAGCATTTTACAATACTTTCGACCTTCATTAAGCTACCATTTGTCTTTAAGACCTTTGTTTTGTCAATTTTTGAGTGGCCGCTTTAAAAGACAGGTTTTACTGTATTTTCTGTTTAACTCTTATTCTGCCAATGAAATTTTGTCCTGAAAATTCCATCTGCTTTTTACGTCTGCTGCATATATTCAAATGCACTTTTCAGACTACTTTTTAATCATGGAAGCAAACACTATAAACCCTGATCAGACTGCTCCTAAAGGAGCAGTCTGATCAGGGCTCATATTGGCTTCCAAACTGTATAAACAGATAAGTGAGCAGACGACTGTTGTCGAGAATGGTGGGGAAAAGATTAAAAAAGTTCTACAGCTATATGCTTTTATCATATGATGTTGCAACTGGGAGTAATATAATGCCATGTTATAAAATCCATAAACCACTAGTAGTTTACAGATTTGAGCAATGCTATGAAATGGCCCCCATAACAACGTCACAGATCTATGTAAAAAACTTGAGCTAAATTGCACGCTAAAAACTAGACTTTAAAGTACATTTATTGTCATATGATAAATAGAATCTAACACTAATGTGCTTCTGTATTATAGAATTTATTAAACCCCTATGAAAAAGCGATAAAATTCTTGGCAAGGCTTGTATTTTATCAATGTTCCCCAACTTGTTTAACAAATTCAATAAAACATGAGCACTACCTGTGTAAGATCCTTTCTATATATTTCATTACAGTTTGGACTGCCCATTATATAATTTGAGGCCTGCTGGGACACAGGTTAGAACTTTCAAACAACTTGTTGTTTTTATCCTAGCAAACAATGTAGACTCTGATAATTTGCTGATCCAAATGGAGTTACTCACCATATTTGGAGTCCAGGAACACTTCCACTATCTCATTTAGGGCTTTCTCCTTTTCTTCTAGAGATCCAGCCCCTTGAAGATGATCCAGGAATGGAGTCACATCTATAAAAAAGAAAAAAACACACCTTATTTGATCTTATATACAGTACATGCTCAATCTCTTTGCCTGCACAGCGAGTGTCCTATGCAGATAACCGTTGCAAACAGTTTGGACCCACTCAATAGTTTGACATTCTGATGGTATTCCTGAAAGAATTGTTTGAGAAAGTTAACTTTGAAAAAAAACCAGCAGAATAAAAAAGTATCAAAATTACCCAGCATGCGCTTTATGCATTTTTACACTATAATATTGGAACTTCCTGATTTCAAGTCAATACAGTGCCCAAAGTGGTTTAACTTCATTACGAGTCTTGATTCATCATGTGGACAAATATCAGTGTAGATCCTGAACAGAAACCTAAGGAAAGACTGTCCCATGATGGGTATAAATCCCAGCTTGAAGTTTGGTCCTTATATCACTTACCTGTATATAGCTTCAAAACCAAAAGCTCACGATGTCACTACGTAATGACGTTGTGAGCTTTTAATTTTGAGGCTTTATAAGCGATTTAAGGACCAAACTTCAAGCTCCTGTGCTTAGTATACAACACAATGCTTCTGGTGAGGATCGAACTAGCGACCGCTTCACAGATCTTAAGTTGAGCACTCTACCACTGAGGCCCCCTGTGTGCTTCTATTAAGGCATGCGCAGTTATTATTGATGATATGGTATTTAATTTTATTATTCAGTGATCATGGTTGTCCAACTATGATAAAATGCTAAACATTGCCATAGATTAAAAAGTAATATGTTAATTGCCTCAGCAGCAGCTCCTGAACAATTCAGAACCTCATTTAATTGCCTGGAAATGCAAACTTGCAATTAACTTTTTTTTATTAATTTGATTACCACTAAATAGCGATAAAGCTAAGTGAACCAAAATGTTGTAATTTACCAAGAAATTATTCTTGTTTCTAGCTCATAACTCGATCTTTAATATGGCATAGAATGTACTTAAACAAGAATATCATAAAAGGCGGTGTCAAACTTGCTGGGGTAAATCACACAATTTGGTTTTTAATGCAAATCATTTTACTGGTTTTGTTTGCAGAGAACATTTCTGAATTCTGAGTCACAGGAGCATGAAATATAGGTCAAGGTCACCAGGTCTGAGTGTGTGCTTGAGGAGTACACAAAGGATAATCTCTATAAAAAAAAATGAATCTCTGCAGCTATCATTACTGTAGAGAAACAAACTTTACAGCAAAGAATTATGACAAAGTCACTCTACGGTGAAATGTAGGTCATGTTTGCCGGGTCACAGTACTTGCTCTAAAAGTAGGTCAAGGACAATTACTATAGAAGGTTTCTCATTTGCATCTATCACTGCTGCTACCCACTTCACCCCACGGAATTATGACAAATCACTAGAATGTAAATAATAGGTCAAGGTCATTTTGTCTGAGTGCTTGCCCAAAGAGTATACCAAGGACAATTACTTGTACTAAGCAAGGTTTGAAACTCACAGTTATCACTGCTGCAGTGAAATGATTTAACCCTTGAGATATTGATAAAATGATGCTGACTAACAGTTCCAGAAATTATTTAACTCTTGAGTAACTGATAAAAGGATGCTGACTAATGATTTAACCCTTGAGTAACTGATAAAAGGATGCTGACTAATGATTTAACCCTTGAGTGACTGATAAAAGGATGCTGAATAATGATTTAACCCTTGAGTAACTGATAAAAGGATGTGGACTACAGTTCCAGAAATGATTTAACCATTGAGTAATTTATTATTGATAAAATAATGATGATTAAAAGTTCCAGAAATTATTTAACTCTTGAGTAACTGATAAAAGGATGCTGACTAATGATTTAACACTTGAGTAACTGATAAAAGGATGCTGACTAATGATTTAACCCTTGAGTAACTGACAAAAGGATGCTGACTAATGATTTAACCCTTGAGCAGCTGATAAAAGGATGCTGACTACAGTTCCAGAAATTATTTAACCCTTGAGTAACTGATAAAAGGATGCTGACTAATGATTTAACCCTTGAGTAACTGATAAAAGGATGTGGACTACAGTTCCAGAAATGATTTAACCCTTGAGTTATTGATAAAATGATGATGACTAAAAGTTCTTGAAACAATTTAACCCTTGAGTAACTGATAAAAGGATACTGACTACAGTTCCAGAAATTATTTAACCCTTTAGTAACTGATAAAAGGATGCTGACCAACAGTTCTAGAAACGATTTAACCCTTGAGCAACTGATAAAAGGATGCTGACTACAGTTCCAGAAAAAATTATCCTTGAGTAACTGATAAAAGGATGGTGACTAACAGTTCCAGAAATGATTTAACCCTTGAGTAACTGATAAAAGGATGGTGACTAACAGTTCCAGAAATGATTTAACCCTTGAGCAACTGATAAAAGAATGTTGACTACAGTTCCAGAAAGGATTAAACCCTTGAGTACCTGATAAAGAATGCTGACAACAGTTCCAGGAATAATTAAACCTTTGAGTAACTGATAAAAGAATGTTGACTACAGTTACAGAAAAGATTTAACCCTTGAGTAACTGATAAAAGGATGCTGACTACAGTTCCAGAAATGATTTAACCCTTAAGTAACTGATAAAAGGATGTTGACTACAGCTACAGAACTGATCTAACCCTTATGTACCTGATAAAAAGATGCTGACAACAGTTACAGAAATGGTTTAACCCTTGAGTAACTGATAAAAGGATGTTGACTACAGTTACAGAAAAGATTTAACCCTTGAGTAACCGATAAAAGGATGCTGACTACAGTTCCAGAAATGATTTAACCCTTGAGTAACTGATAAAAGGATGCTGACTACAATTCCAGAAATGATTTAATCCTAAAGTAACTGATAAAAGGATGGTGACTACAGTTCCAGAAATGATTTAACCCTTAAAAACTGATAAAAGGATGGTGCCTGCAGTTCCAGAAATGAACTGCCATTGAGAAACTGATACAAGGATGTTGACTACAGTTCCAGAAAAGATTTAATCTTGAGTTACTGATAAAAGGATGTTGGCTACAGTTCCAGAAATGATTTAACCCTTAAGTAACTGATAAAAGAGTACAGTTCCAAAAATGAAATACCCTTGAGAAACTGATAAAAGGATGCTAAATCAGGAGTCATAGAGAGGAGTTGAGGACATAAAAAGCTTGTAGCACTGTACTAGTCTACCATTATGTAGGCAGGACCAAAGTGAAAGTACTCAAAGTGAAACCACTCAATCAAATGGGCCTCATTGTGAGAAAGTAAGTGAGTATGACCAGGAAATGCCACAATTACACAACCCATAGCATCGTGTGGAAGAGACACAAAACATTAACAGTCACAAGACATCAAAAGGCAATTCAACTGAAGCAACCAGGCGAGATGATTACAAAATTACATTCAATACTGCACCAGCAAAACAAGGGCCAAACACAAAATAATGGCAAAAACATTAAACAATGAATGAAGAACAACAGCAGAACAACCGCCTTAGAACGGACAGCAGCTGAAGCCACCAGGGGACTTAAATTAATTTTACTGGCCAAATCTTCACTATCTATGGGATTTGTGACCAGGTAAGGCTCAACTCAGTCTACTCAGCTACAGAGACTAGCTAAATTACTGAAATTGTGCAAAACAGGAGTTCAGGTGTGTGTTTTCTTGTGTTTTTGTCACTTTCCCATTTGTTGTCCTGGGTCAGGTGTGGTACTGGATTGTATCGAGTCCTGATCTTTGCCTTCTTCCTTTCTTTGAGTTACTTATCTGGGTTCAGCAGGGTAAATGTGGAAACCCTGACATATGGGCCTCGTTGCGACAAAACCTATTTTCCGGATTTCTGACAAAGTGAGACTCAAACAAGCCTCCCCAGCTACAGAGACTAGCTAGACAATTGAAATTTCGCTCGTAGCAAGTCAAGATATGGTACTTTCCAATATGCGAATAACAAAGGTGCTGATCAGACTGTGCGGATGGGCAGGCTGGTCTGCGCCTTTGTTGTTCGCATACCCCGAAGACAGGTACTCTCAAGCCAATGCCCATATTTAAGGGTTAATTGAGTAGGACAAAGAAAAAACTATTAGTGGCAAGAAAAAACATTTTTATCTGTCTGAATAAAACAAGATGTAATCAATATCACTTTAGACACAGCTTCCTATTTCCAAAACAAACCATTGATTACTTAGCGGTCATCTCGTACAAACAGGTCAATTTCATCATTTATAAGAAGTCAGTGTCAAGTTGTCACGATGCAATTAGTCCAGTCTATTTAGCTATACAAAATGTGTATAGATTCTTCTACTTCTGATTGAATATGGCATACCCAACGAATACAGAAAATATAATCATTTAAATGTTGCATTTTTCACGGCTGACAATCTGTCGAATGCGAAACCGGCGGTTCAGCAAAGACATCCGGGCGATTAATTTCCGGTTTCGCAAAGAGGATCCGCAAAAGGCAGGCAGACAAAGTGTACCTGTTCCAATTTAATTGATGGATATTTATTTATACAGAAAGTAAATCAAAAATCATAGAATGCTATTTTGTCAGTTAATAATTAGTGTTTTGACACGCTAAAGTAATTAACTTGATTTCGGCAGGGCTTTCGAGGAATTTATTCCCTCCTCTGAAACTCCTGTTTCAACACGGTCAAGGTCGCCAAAAATACAAAGGAAAATAAAGCATTTTGCCATTATCAGTGAGTCTCGATGAAAAAATTCACTGTCTAATTGTTTGAATTATATTATCGTAAGTCGGCGATTGCGCCCCAACTAACACAGCGTTTAGCATATTTTAGAATATTGATTGAAAGGGAAGATTGTTCCTGGTTTGGCACATAATCATAAAAATATGAAGAAATTATTTCAACCCTTATGGAACATTTACATGCGAAACCAAAAACTTGAGACCGAATTAGCCTACAAATCTGCAAAATGTAATACCCTACGCCAATGTGGAGTTATTACAGACCCCCTGCATTATAAACGCACTCAGCATGGCGTCTTTTTTGTAGCCCACAAGGCAATAATTGTCGGAACTAGCAAAATATCGTCGTGTTTATCCCATATTTTCCACATCTTAACAGGTGTTTCACGGGACGGAAGAAAAATCACAACAACGAGGAAACACCTAACCATATCCTTTGGTGTACGAAGAAACCTATATAAAACTGACAAAATAGCATTCTTTAATTTCAAAAATACTCATTTTAGTTCAAATTAACGGCTTTCAAACGCGAGCACTCGTTGTTTGTTTACCTTTTGCGGATCCTCTTTGCGAAACCGGAAATTAATCGCCCGGATATCTTTGCTGAACCGTCGGTTTCGCATTCGATAGATTGTCAGCCGTGTTTTTGTGGAATCTTCGATTGCAAGATCATTGCATCAGGACTAGAAGTATTATGCTATAAAAAAAAAACATATAAGTTTGCGAAAATCTGTCCTGAAAAGTCATTAAATACATCTTCGATGAGACATTGTTGTTTTTTGAGCACCCAAAACATATTATGCTTAAACTGATAGATAAGAACACAATCACAATTTCATGTTTAAATATTTTGCTTATCTGGACCTATGTGTTGTACCCATGAAATAAATCTTGCACCCCCAACCCCTACCTCCACCCCCCCCCCCCCCCCCCCCCCCCCCCCAATGTTTTCATATGTTCCCTGTTCTTATTTGTCATTCTGCAGATTTAAAAAAAAAAAAAAAAAAAGAAACATTTTTAAAGATTGGTAAGTGTTAGACAGTTTGAATCCAGATCTTGCCCAATGATTTGTCAAGCCTGACTTTTGATGTCTGCTGATAATCTTTGCAGACAGCTTGGACCCAGTTTGCACCCAGATCAGGCCCTACAAAATATCAGGCTGATCTGTCAAATGTTAATTTTGAAAAAATTCTGCTGACGTCAAAAAAAATATCACGAGATGCAGAGAGTTACAAAGTGAAAAATCTCACCAAAAAAGCTTTGATTATCCATTGCCTCATTCAGGGAAGCATCACTTTATACCAATATGAGTTGAAAATAAGAAGCATTCACATGTTCTGTGTGTCACGCTATAGTTTGTCAACAGCTCTGAAGACTGATTTGCAAGAAGTACTGGGAAAACTTGCACCGAAGAGGATCAATATTCTAACAAACTTCTAATACAGTATAGCTTATTGGAAAAGTATTCTTATGGCATAATTTGCCAACAGTGAAGTCGCGAGGTTATAAAACTTTTTTCATGCTCAACTCAGCTGAGCACGAAATTTATCCTGTTGGCATTTTAAGATTTATAAACATGATAAATACAACACCTGAGAGACTTAAGCAAGAAACTTCTTTATTTGTCGGTTTCTTAGTTTTTAAGAGCAGTTGATTTGTTTGATTTGATTCTTTACATCCCAGTCAACAATCTTTCAGTTACGTCGGGATGGGTCTTCCTGGGTTGAACCAGTACTAAGCAAGGATAAATGTGTCTTGCTCAAGGACACAACTCAGTGACGCCGATGAGGCTCGAACCTGCCGCTCTTCTGTCTTGAGTCAAGCACTCTACCACTGAGCCACTGAGCTCCCAAAGAAGAGCTTTTGAAATTTCATGCTCTGACAGTTGAGTTGAGCATTAAAAAAAGTTTTTTAACCTAAGGGCCAGATTTTAACCCTTAACTCTTTCCATGCTAGCAGCGACTTTTGTCGTCTGCCATTAACCTTTGCAAACAGTTTGGACCCAGATCAGGACTGACAGAATGTCTGTCCTTATCTGGATCCAAACTGTTTGACACTCTGATACTGTTCCTGAAAGGTTAATTTTGAAAAAAGTCTGCAGACAACAACAAAAGCATGAACAATTACCCAACATGCAAAGTACGTAGCTTCGGAGAAAATAAGGTTTTGACATTTTAAACCCTAAAGCCTGCCACTATTTTCTGTCCTGAAAATGTAATCTGCTTTCTTCCTTTGCTGCTAATACTCAAGCCTAGATTTAATCATGGAAGCAACAAGCATCAAATTAGAAAATGCCAAAATATGCCAGAGTATACATGTAAGAATATTCCAGAAAATGCCAGTAAACGCCAGTGGCATGGACTTTACTCATAAATGCCGGCATTTTCCCAACCCTGAAGCAAACCCTATCAACCCTGGTCAGTCTGCTCCCTTAAGAGCAGTCTGATCTGGGTCCATATTGTTTGTAATTTAGGCTCCCTAAGGACATAGGCAGACGAGCTGAGCAGAGAACAAAAGTTGTGGCTGGCGGGCTTAGTCTTAAGCAAATCTTTTGAAATATTATGTCTTTGCATGCTGGGTTTTCTTTCATGATTTCGTTGACATCATTCTGCTGAAATTTTTAAAATTAGCTATTTCCAAAAAATCTTTCAGGAACACTATCAGAGTGTCAAACGGTTTCAATCCAATTCAGGACCAACACTCTGTCAGTCCTCATCTGGTCCTAACTGTTAGCAAGAGTTATCAGTAGATGACAAAAATCGCCGCTTAAGCTAGGAAACGGTTAGGAATTAAGCATGAATATTGGTAATAAAAGACCAAATGGAAATAGATTTTTTATATGTCAGGGATCAAATTTAAGATTATTTTCAACTGCTTGCTTAAAATAGCAAGTGATTAATATTCTTTATATCCTCACGTTTGACAAAAAAAAGTAGGATATTCCGTAGGTTTTGCTGGTACAAAAATACTTCAGATAGGCTGAAGCCGTGGGCTGAAGGATGTTCATATTTGGCACATTGATTGCTTATGGTGTGTTGACAACAGGGAAGGTTTCAGATTGCTTATATGACCTTGGTGTCAAAGGTTAAGGTCAAATGTATTTAAAATATATCTGTATGACTTGATATGACCTTGGAGTCAAAGGTTAAGGTCTAAATGTACTTAAAATATGTCTGTATGACTTGATATGAACTAAGAGTCAAAGGTTACTGTCAAATGTACTTAAAATATGTCTATGATATGATATGACCTTGGTGTCAAAGGTTAAGGTCAAATGTACTTAAAATATGTCTGCATGACTTGATATGACCTTGGAGTCAAAGGTTAAGGTCAAATGTACTTAAAATATTTCTGCATGACTTGATTTTACCTTAGAGTCAAAGGTTAAGGTCAAATGTACTTAAAATATGTCTGTATGAACTCAACCTACATTCTTTTATGCAGGGTGTTTAATTGCTGATGTAACTAGTGGCCAAGAGACCAATCATGACATGCTATGTACAGTAAAATCTGTGTAAAACGACCACTCAAAAATAGACAAAACAAAAAATCTAAATGACAAACGGTAGCTTAATGAAGTTCAAAAGTATTGCAGAATGCTCCCCTTGAAAACCAATTTGTGGTCTTTTTGAGGTGGCCGTTTTACACAGGTTTTACTGTAATATATAGCAATTCTGAATCTTTATGTTGCCACACTGACTCCCACCAAGTTTCAGTTCAATCCGACACAAGGTTCTGGTGAAGATGTCGTTTGAAGAATTTCAAGATGGCTGCCATGGTGACTATCAGAAGTTGGATGTCTGAATGGAATGATTCTAGCAAATCTAAATCTCCATATTGCCCTGATCACACGGATAGGGGGCAATCGAAAACACTCTTAACAATCAATGAACGCGGACCAAAAAGCACTAAAAAAAGTGTTTTCAATTGCTATTTGTCGCCAGTTGGGCGACAAATAGCAGTCAAAAACTCTGTTTCTAACCACTTTTGATCTAGGTTCGTTGATAGTATTACCATTTTCTATTGTAGCCTATCTGTGTGCTGATGTCTCTTACAAAGTTTTAGTTCAGTCCAAAACATGGTTTTGGAGGAGACGTCCTTTGAAGAATTTAAAAGACGGCTGCCATCTTGGATATCAGAATGGAACAATTTTAGAAATTCTGAATCTCCATGTAAGCCAAGTATAGGTTTAATTTAGGAAGAGATGCTGTTTGAAGAATCAAGTAGTGGCCATCTTGTATATCAGAAGGGAACGATTAAAGTACTTCTGAAAGTCCATGTTGCCCTGCTGCCGGACCATCTAAGTTTCCATTCAATCTGACATTTTCTTCTGAAGATTTTAAGGTGGCTGTCATGGTGGCCATCTTGGATATCAGAATGGAATGATTTTAGCAACATGTTATCTACCATGATGCCTCCAAACCAAGATTCCATTAAATCTGACATATGAGCCATGACATGTGATTTCCAACAATGTGGCATTTTGATATGAATAGACTGAGCCAAGCCTGTGCAGCCACCTTTTAAGCTTAGAAACTCAAAATGATGTTCAATCAATAGCCTAAGAGCAAAGTATATTTAAGCGACTAGCAAAGGCTCTGATGCACAGGCTGGCCTGAGCCTTTGCTGGTTGCCAGGAGGCGGGAGGCAGGAGGCGGGACAAAGAAGGCCCGCCCGCCGCCCACCCGCCCATCTGTTGGGGATTTGCCCGCAACATTGTTGAAAATCTCATGTCACAGCTCATATAGCTCACAAAGGTGACCATCTTAGATATCTGCAGAACGATTTTGACAATTTGTGAATCTCCATGTTGCTCTGATGCCTCACAATGGGCTCACATACAAGTTAGTATTATAAGGTTTCTGTGCAGTGTAACTTACTGCTCAGGAGAACTGTCAAAAATGCAAACAGGTCATACCATAAGCTGACCCATAGGGTTAGATAAACAAAAATTTCCAGCATAAAATTGTAAATACTTTCTTACCCATAATGTTTAGCATATGTTTTGGGTGCTCAAAAGAACTGTCTCATTGAGACGGTTCTTTTGAGCACCCACAACATATGTTTTGGCTGAAAAATAAGAAAATTATTTTTTCTGGTATGCACTCTTTAACTTAAGTCCTGCTGACCTGTGATGAGCTTTGCTTCAGGGTAGCTAACAAGCAGACAATATTTTCAGGACAAAGTAACATTTATTCTTAGCATGTTGACATGTATTGGTTGTCTTGTACAGGTATTGGTTGTCTTGTATTGGCATTGGTTGTCTTCAGTTTAATCTGAAACATTTAGTTGGCATTTTCAGTGCAAATGGTAGTACACAATGTAGGCCTTGATGATTTTGGTGAGCATGGTCTACACTCATTATACTACTGACTTGAAAATTATCAGATAAATAACATTTTACTTCAATATAGGCATAATAAATCTGCATCTAAAGCGCCAAATAAGCAATCAGGTTCAATGATGAAAACTAGCTGCATCAGACTTGAGATTAAAATCATGCACTTCTTGAAATTACTTTTACTTTTATCTGATCAATATTTCTGAATAATTGAATTCCCAAGAGTTCTCTCAATCTTTAGTTTCAGCTTACAGCTTTCAAAGGGAGATCATTCTTGCTGAACATGGATTGCCCACCTTCCATGATGTGCAATGCTAAACTCAGATATATCATGATTTGAAAACAGTCTAGATCCAGATAAAATGGTCTCTGAGAGGCCAGCTGATCAGGAGCTACATTGTTTTCTACTCTTAGACTACTTGTTTGCTTTGATTCTGAACATCCCAGTTAACAATTTTTCAGTCAAGTCGGGCGGGTCTTCCTGGGTTGAACCAGTATTAAGCTTGATAGGATAAAGTGTCTTGCTCAAAGACACAACACAGTGTCTCTGGTGAGGCCCGAACCTGCTACTCTGTTTGAATACAAGGCCACTTGGCTGAGTGGTCAAATATCTGAGTGATCAGGTAAAAGTTAATGCAATGAAACAATGTGTGATTGTTATTCTATCATATTTTATATGTACCTGATTCCAACCAAAATCACACTAAAACTGGTGTTAAAAGTAAGACATAAAGATATCGTGTTTCTTTCACTGGATTGGTGCCACCTTGAAATTTTTTAACCTCTTCACAACATCATTGCCAGGCACAATGTTTTTCAGATAAAATGCATTGATGAAATAATCGGTCTGGGTCACAACATGTTCCTGTGAAGCCTCATGCAAACGACTCGGTGATCATTTTAAATTTTTAAGTACATGTACACTGTAATGTAAAGTAAAACCCATGTTCGTGATTTGAACATGGAGTTTCATTCATTTGAAAATGACTTCATACAGCTCTGTGCATATTTATGCAAGATTATGTGTAGCTTTTTACTTTTCTATTGGAAACATATTTTCAGTCCTGAACAACAGGGTTGAAAGTAGACATGCTATGGGTAACTGGAACTGGACATACAAGCATTATCAGATTTAAGCAGTTACTCCATTCCTAATAGTTACAGGGAAACAACTGAGTGTAGCGGATCCATTACCCAATATGTTTGCTCCACTCCCAGTCATCAATGTTTCTGTCATGTATGTCATTATATTTTTCCTGGGTTGAACCAATACTAAGCAAAGGATAAAGTGTCTTACTAAAGGACACAACACAGTGCTTCCAGTAAGGCTTGAATGAGGGACTTCCCCAGCTAGCAATCTATATGGGACCTATATATATGGGTACCCATATGGGGAGTGCAACTGGGTTCCATATTGGCTGGCCCATGTAAATAAAATAAATTATGAGTAGAAGCAGGGACTTATCTAGGATTTCTTGATTGGGGGTTCAAATTTACAAAGGGGGGTGGGGGGGGGGGGGGGGGGGGGGGGGGTTCGATTTGAAAATTGTACCTGATTATTTGATATATCTGGAAATTCCTCATGAAAATGGATTAATTTTGTTTCAAAGGGGGGTTCAAGCGAACCACATGAATCCCCTCTGTATCCACCACTGTAGAAGCTAGTCATTTATTTTAAGCAGGGAAATATGTTGATATCAATAATCATTTCTTCTCTTTTTTTAATGGGCTATTATATGGGACCCATCTGGGCAACCCGCATATGGGATAACACATATATGGGACCCAGGTGGAACCCGGTAGCACTACCCATATGGGTAGCCCATATATGCATGTTAGCTGGGTCTCTATCTCAAGACCACAGACCAATCCTTCTCATGGATCTGCCCAAACTGTGATCACTCAAACTTCTCAAACTCCGCTCACTCGTCCTACGCGTCGTATGCTTCGCCGAACAATTTCAGTATTTTAACAGATGAAGATCATGACGAACATCCAGAACCTCGCTCCTCTGAGCCGTCACCCAGGGTTGCTCAGCATAGGCCCGTGCCTAACAAATTTTTCAAACTCAGGGTGTTAAATATAAATTGTCAGTCTTTAGTGAACAAGAAAGCAGAGTTTCATGCCCTACTTGACTTACACAATCCAGACATAGTTGTTGGAACAGAGTCCTGGCTCACACCAAATCACCTTGATAGTGAATTCTTCCCTCACTCACTTGGCTACACTCCATTTCGTGAGGATAGGGGTGCAGGTACTGTGGGTGGTGGTGTCTTCATCTTAGTTAAAGACACAATTATTGCAACAGAACAGAAGCAACTTAAAACTGATTGTGAAATAATCTGGGTTAAGCTTGACATTGTTGCCGCCAAACCACTTTATATTGCAGCTTACTATTGTCCGAAGGAGAGTGATGCTCATAGCCTCGAAGAATTAAATAGGTCTCTGGAGAAGGTAAGTATGAGGAAAGGCAATATATGGGTCTTGGGAGACTTCAACTTTCCCAAGTTCTCATGGGACTCTGAACATGTTCCCACCATCAAACCAGGATGCAGATATCCCTCCATTTACAACAGTTTTATCTCCTGCCTAGATGATTACAGCCTAGTTCAAATGGTGAGTAAACCCACCAGAGGTGACAATGTTCTTGACCTGTTCCTGACATCAAACCACACCCTTGTAAATAAAGTTGAAATCTTGTCAGGCATCTCAGATCATGAAATTTCAATTTCAGATATAAGCATTAAACCCAAGATGAGTCGACAAAAGCCTAGATAGGTACCAATTTACAGAAAAGCAGACTGGGATAAATTTAAATCGTTTATGGCCTCGAAATGCACTGAAATTTTGTGTCGCTTCCAAGAGAGTACAGTTGAGGAAATCTGGAATGCTTTGAAAACAGCTCTTGACTCTGGAATTCAGCAGTTTGTCCCCATCAAAAAATTAAGTTCTAAATGTAGCTTGCCCTGGATTACACAGGAAATTCGTCGACTCATGCGTAAGCGTGATAAACTCTATCAAAAACAAAAGACAGGTTCGGGTAAGGATAGGTGTCACTTCAAAAGGGTCAAACATCTAGTGCAGCTAAAAATAAAAATTTCTTATGAAAATTATTTGGCAGACATACTTGGGGTGGGTTCTTGTGATGAGAATGAAGGTTCTGGGTTTTCTCCAAAGAAACTTTTTAGCCTGATCAAAAACAGTAGGCAGGATAATCGGGGCATATCGACTTTAAGGGACTCTGAAAATATCTTGCATAGTGGAAACGTAAAAAAGGCAAATCTTCTAAATTCCCAATTTCAGTCCGTTTTCTCAAGTTTATCCCCACTAAAGTTAGGTCAATTGTGTACCAAGCAGATACACAATTTCTTTCAAGAAAATATTCCTGAAAATATAACCCCCCTATGTTCCACTATGCCGGAAATCAAAATTGACCTTAACGGTGTGATAAAACTATTATCAAATCTGAAACCGGACAAGGCTGCTGGGCCTGATTCCATCAAACCAGTAGTCTTGAAACAGTTAAAGACAGAGATTGCTCCTGTTATATGCCTCTTGTTTGAGAAATCATTGCAAACCGGACAACTCCCCTCTGACTGGAAAAAAGCACAAGTCTGTCCCTTATTCAAAAAAGGCGACAAAACAGAACCTTCAAACTACAGGCCCATTTCTTTAACATGTATTTTGTGTAAAGTTATGGAGCCCATAATTGCTTCTAACCTTTCCAAACACCTTAACAAGCATAACATCCTCTATGAACTTCAACATGGGTTTCGCGAAAAACGCTCATGCGAGACCCAATTGATTCAACTAGTAGAAGACTTAGGATGGCAACTATCTTAGGGAAAGCAAACTGATTTAATACTTTTGGATTTTAGCAAAGCCTTCGACAAAGTAAATCACCTAAAACTCTTATATAAACTGTCTTGTTTTGGTGTAAAAGGAAACACTTTAGATTGGATACAGTCATTCTTAATAGGTCGCACTCAAACTGTTGTACTAGATGGGGAGTCATCTGAGGAGGTCAAAGTGACCTCTGGTGTACCTCAGGGCTCAGTACTGGGCCCGCTCCTCTTTCTATTGTATATCAATGACCTACCTGAAAACATTCAGTCCCAGGTCAGGTTATTTGCTGATGATACTGCCATATACCTGACAGTCACTAATATGCAAGATAGTCAGGTACTTCAGTCTGACTTGGAGTCTTCAGCATTGGGAGAGAACCTGGGATATGGAGTTTAACCCAGGCAAATGCCAGGTAATCCATATTACCCGCTCAAAAAGCCCGGTTAAGTCCAGATACTTCATGCATAACCAGGAACTAGAGTCTGTGGATGCAGCGAAGCATCTGGGCGTGACCATCAGCAAGGACCTGAGCTGGAACACCCACATAAACAATATTACTAGTACTGCTAACAAAACACTAGGTTTTGTCAAAAGAAATGTTGTGACTAAAAATAAAGATATAAAAACCATGGCATACAACTCCCTTGTCCGTCCACAGGTTGAGTACGCATCGGCCGTCTGGAGCCCTTATACCAAAGAAAACATAAACAAAATTGAAAAAGTCCAAAGAAGGGCAGCCAGATGGGTCTCAAATGACTACTCCTCATATAGTAGTGTAACGGATATGCTGAGCAACCTTGGATGGCGATCCCTAGAAAACAGACGTACCGACACGCGCCTCGCTATGTTTTACAAAATCGTATATGGCCTAGTTGCCATACCACTTCCGTCATATTTTGAGCATCCTGAAGTATACACTCGCCACATGCACTCTCTCTCTTACAGACAGATTCACACATCTGTCTGTTACTATAAATACTCCTTTTTCCCTATTTCCATTGTTCTTTGGAACAAGCTACCGGCTGATCTCGTCCTGGTTCATGATCTTGACTCCTTTAAAACAGGTGTCAGCAAGATCAATCATACACACCCTTAAACAGGGCCGTCGTCGGCTTTTAGAAAGTGGTACGGCCATTGAATACTGTTGGTGTTCACCGAGTGCCGACGACACAGGGGGGGGGGGGGACGAGAGGGGGGTTGACAAAAGAAAATTTTGTAATTCAAGATGACTAAAGAAGCAATTCTGTTGCACTTTGAGACCATTTTTGCTTGTGAGCCTCAGCTTATTTTACAGGCATTATAGCTATTTTTCAAATGCCTACCACAGCCTCTTTCGACTGCCACCCCCTCCCACAACCACCAAAATATTAACAACTATTTCGACCCCTCGGTGGGTCTACTCAGGCGGTGGCATCAAAGTTAACTGATTCTTCAAATTTAAAGTAACAGTTAAATCTGATACAGATATCCCCACTATAGATCTAGTTGTTTTTTTATTTATTTTATTTGTTTGTTTTGTTTTGTTCATTTTCTTTTTATCCTGATTTTTATCTATTGCTTTCTTCTTTTTCTGCCTTTTTGTCTTTTTTTGTCTTTTTTGTTTCTTTTCATTAATTTACGTACATGTAACAGTATATACATATTAACCAGGGCACAGCAAACTCATGCCTCTAGATAAGAGTGTGTAATAAAAAAAAATATTTTCCCTGTTTCGTTTTTTGTGAGAACCCAAAACAAATGCTAAATTTTCAACCGAAAGTTAAGCTGTGGGCACACAAAAGAACCGTCTCCATGAGACGGTTGTTTTGCACACTTAAAACAAATGTTCAAACAGATTGATGAGAAAATATTCACAATTTCACGCTTAACTACATGTGTTTTTGCCTATCTGCATGATTCTGTATAATAGTTGTGCGCCAAGAGAAGTCTAAAATCAGGCTGTGCCTTTAAGCTGTCTGATTATCAGTCTTCGCTGAGCAGACGATGAGGGTATTGTGACTGTAAAGCACAAAGTGAAAACCCTTCAAGTGTAATTAAATGCTATGCTAGGGCATTCTTAAGTATACATTTTTTACGGGAGCGCAGTGGCTCAGTGGTAGAGTGCTTGACTCGAGACCGAGAGGCCGCGGGTTCGAGCCTCACCGGCGTCACTGCGTTGTGCTCCTTGAGCAAGACACATTTATCCTAGCTTAGTACTGGTTCAACACAGGAAGATCCTTCCTTGTTTAACTGAAAGATTGTTGATGGGACGTTCATTTCTAGCAGTGAACTCGTTCGCGATTGCTTTCAAGTCGAGAGCATCCGTTCTTTCTTTGTGTACATGTAAGGTAATCAGATTGTTCATTCTCGTCTGAGTCATATTACTCCTCAAATAAGTTAAAGCTGAAAATGTTCTCTCACTCGGGTGGCATTTGTTGCTGGAATAACCAAAAGTATAGTGACGAGAGTCACAATTTCCAAGTAGATCGCTTGCATTGCTGGTTTGAGCTCACGTAGACAACCAAATATGTCTGATAGTTTGATTGTGCCACTGTCTTGATTTTCAAAGTACGTTTTTAGCGTCTTTGGGGGTTTGCGAACAACAAAGGCGCAGATCAGCTTGCGCATTTGCGCAGTCTGATCAGCTCCTTTGTTATTCGCTTATGGTAAAGTATTATATTTATGAATTATTATGAGCGAAATTTCAATTCTCTAACTAGTCTCTGTAGCTGAGGAGACTGCTTTGAGTTTGGCTTTGTCCAACACCCCGTATACAGGTTTTGTCGCATCGATTATAATTACTGTCTTAAAACAGGTGTCATTTTCTTAATCGCGTTTGTTTAACCACCGTCTTTCACACCCTGAGGCAGCCAAAATATTGACCAGCGCACGCTTCAGTTATCATTTAATAATCAATCTTTGATCATCGAAAAATAGATCAGAAGAAACGTGAGACAACGGCCCTGCAAAAAATATATTTGGCCAAAAATGTGGTCCGGCTAAAACCATTTCGGGCAAAAAAAGTGGTCCGGCCATAGCCGGACCGCCGACGACGGCCTTGTTAAATGCATACTGTTTTTAACCTGCTTTTAACTCCATCTTATTAACACCTAACACTATAATCTTTATTTTCATCTCACTATCATTCTTTTATCTTAACCTCTTGTTTTTAATCTTTCTTACTAACACACCATGCGCAAGTGAACATCCCAATAATACTCAAAAGAGGGTTCGGGATTATGAAGAGATAGATAGATAGAATGAGCCACTACATTCCTCAAAATTTGATGTGTGTCAGACCTGCCAGCATATTGGAAAAGAGTAAATTAATAAATTGATAAATATAGAACTGGGGAACACCGTAGCTCAACTTATGGACAATTAGCTGATTAAGCGGTGGCAGGTTCCAATCCCATTGACAATGCAGTGTTTGTTGTGTCCTTGAGCGCATCTTCAGTGCTTAGTACTAGTTCAACCCAGGAAAATGTTCCAACATGACTGAAAAACTGTTGACTGGGATGTAGAGCATCAAATCAAACAAACTACTGAAAAAACAGTGGAAATTAGAAATTATGGTCACAGATCAAACAGGAAAGGTGCAAACTGAAAGCGTAATTATGCTAAAATAAATTAATACTGAAAGCTATTTGCTGACGACACTATTACACTTTACCCATTATGATCCTGAGAATATTTCCAACAGAATGTTGCTAGTTCTTTCAGATTTGCTAATTGGACATGCCTGCTTCCATAACACCGGATGTACACTCAGCGACCAAAACTTGTAGAAAAAATCTATTTTTCTACAAATATACAACGATCAAGGACAAATTTTGTACAACCGAAGGTCTGAGATTGTTGATTGACAAGATTTAAACCCAATACATCTGTCTGTATCGAACTGTCACTATTTTTTCTCAAGCGATAATAAGAGCACCGTGATTAACACGGAAACTATGTGGGTCAATTAATCTGTTTACTTTCGTTTTTAATTTGACAGAATTGATAACCGGAGGGAGAAGATTCGTCAATTACGCGAATCATTTAAGTTGTGTTTACCGATCCAATCTTCAGAAATTAGTTGAACTGTAAATCAAATTTGATATTGAAAATAAGTTTCAAGTGTTCTTTAATGTAAATCTCCATAAATTAAAGACTATACGGTAGTTTTCGTTTATCGGATTTGACAACCTCAAATGCTCTCCTTTCGGATATACAGGTATCGTTCATGGCGGTTTCGGTGAGTGAGGATGGTGTTTACTGTGTGCTTGAAAGGTGGCATACCCTGGGGCCTAAGGCTCCAGGGCGGAAGGGAATTTAACGAACCCGTTCGAATAGCAAAGGTTAGTCTTCAGTTAAGATTTTACGCTTGGTAATTGCTATTGGAATACTTTTTAAAGCGGTATTTAATTCTTCGCCAAAGTTTTGAGTCTCACAAAACTATCAGTCTTTCAGCGCTCCAGATAAGCAGCTTTTTCTTCCATGTTAGAAAGTTTTGTCCTGGATATGCAAATAGATTATCACACTAGTTTCAACATGTTTTGTTAGAATATTAAACATAAAGACTAAAGGGTCGGTTTAAATGGCTTAGTCTATGCATGAACATTAAACACACAATTAATCTGGAGTACCAGCAAATCTTAGCAATGATCGTCATAATTCCCTCCCCTGTTGGGTCTGAGATTCCAAGGCAGCATACATGCAAGTGCGGATCCAGAGGGGGGACAGGGGATCTGGACCCCCCCTGGAAAATCACAAGTTATATGGGTTTCTATAGGGAATAAGCAATTGGACCCCCGCTGGAAAAAGTTGGACCCCCTGGAAAATGTTGCACCCCCTCCGGAACCTTGAAAAATGATAGTTTTCTTTGAAATTAACCATTTAACTATCATAAAATAAGCTGAGGACTAAAAAAAAGAAAAAAAACGTCAGAGCTTTTTTTGTCAGATTAACCTGGACCCCCCTGACGAAAATTCCTGGATCCGCGCATGACATGTATTCAATATACCCTTCTCATTTTGAAACCCAGGACTTGGTACCAAAAAAATAATTTTCATATTTTTAAAGGCCTAAATGAAATATATTTGTGGTTCCTGTTGCATACCAAAAAATTTAGGGTAGGTAGGGAAATTATTAAATTTTGTTATAACATTTAACAAAGAAAAAAGTGACAAAATCTGAAAAAGTGCCCATTTTAGGTATTTTTTCTCCAAAGTCTGTCAGATGAGACTTTAAGCTGTTGCCCCGTCTTCTGAGACGCTTTAAAACCAGAACCACTGCTGGTTGAGCCTTCGGGAGTTCCTGGACATAGAACCACAAAAAGCATAAACCCACCCGGCCAGTACTGGTACAGCCAAGGAACACGGCCACAAAAACATATTTTTTCTCCAAAGACCATTTTAATGTTTAGGGTAGGGTTAAAAAATTAGGGTAGGTAGGCCAACAGGAACCACACATACATTTCATTTAAGCCTAATATTTACCAAAATATATGTTGTGGGTACTCAAAAGAACCGTCTCAATGAGACAGTTCTTTTGAGCACCCAAAACATATGTTAAAACTGATGAGCAAGAATTTATTTACAATTTTACACTCAAAAATGTTGTTTATCTAAACCTATGTTCAGATAACTCATTAGACTTAAAGATTATAACCTTTGAACTTTTTAACAGTGTAAACCCTGATCATACTGCTTAGGAAATGGCTGGATTGGGTTTACCTTGTTAAATCAGGCCTGGCTACAGGTATGAATGCCTTTATCATTTTACTAGTATTTTGGCAAACAATGAAATGCCTCAAACTGGGAAGTTCATGTTTGCTAAGACAAAAAATATACACAGGGACTAAAGTACATGTAATCAAAAGATCCCAACCTCACCTGTGATCCCTAATAATATATACTATTGCCATAAAGTTAAGCATATTCCATTTGATAACACTACTTAGGTTTTAGAAACGGTAAGAACGGAAACTTTTGAGAGATACCAAAAATTTGTTGTAGTAGACAACAAAAGCAGAATACCAGCGATTTGATCAAGAAAAGCCGAGGAATCTCTGACTTGATTATAGGCTGCAAAATCTTTAGAAAATTTACCCATAAATTTTACAAATTCAATGAAAACAGCATGGAGGCCAAGAGTTAGCAAAACTTTTACAATAAGGCCGGGATAGTTGTAATTTCTTCATAACTTTCTCTTTGGAGCATACACTTTCAGGATCTGGTGCAAAAAGTCACGAAATGTCCAACACGTGTTTGATAGGGTTCAAGTCCCGAAACAAGCTCCGCCGTGGAAGACTAGCGATGTTCTGTTCATTTTTGTTTACCTCGATGATGTGAGTACAGTGAGGTCCTGCAATGTCATCTCCGAGCACCATGTTCTGGCCATTTAGCATGTCCAATGGTGACCTTACACCAGATTCAGGGATTTCGTCCTGGTACTTTTGAGAGTTCAAAGTCCAAGTAACCACCTTTAACTGTATCATGTGGTCGTCAGATAATGCACCACATACCATAATGCTTCAGTAGCAATTCCTTGCAATCAAGAATCAATGTAGACCATTTCCTTTTTCTAATACTGTCACTCTCTTTATGTTCTTTCAAAGATCTGCTTACAACACTCTGAGACACGTTTAATACCATTACAATGTCATCTTGCTTCATGCCAGTGTTCCTAATGGCAATTTTACACATTCAGTCCTCTTTCTTCTTTTTAGATTTATCCAACATACGCGTTTTAAGGCTATTTCATGACTCAACAGCAAAAGAAACTCATTTTTGCATATCAAATCCTGGCCAGTACGGTGTCGTAAGCTTCCCGTTCATGGACAGTAGCGAATGAAAATAATCATACTTATCCAAATTTGGTAGCCGAAATACAAGTGTACATGTCGAATAAAGCCAAAACTCAAATTATTTTTCATTACTTCGAAAATCGGGATCGTATAAAAATATGCTTAACTTTATGGCAATAGTATATAAGAGGCCATAAAACTCATATTCTATGATGTTTCAGAGTCAGTTGGTAAATGTTCTAAAATTTCTTAAACTTTCCTGAAATTCCTCTTCCTGTTTTCAAATAAAATGTTGGTTTGCAGGTATGGAATTCACATGTTTTCTTTCAAATTGGTTGATTGATAAGCTTCTTCAAAAGCAGTCTAATCTGGGTCTGCGCTGTTTGTCTAGGCTTTTTTGCATGTAACTAGTGTTCAAAATTATAGAACATTTATATTGCATGTATGATGTAGATTATAATGGGAAGGTTCAAAAGACATCTTGATTGGTCTTCACTGTTCACTCATTGTCCATTAAAGGTATGCTACAAACAGGTTATAGTCTATGTCGAATGGGCCAAAAAAATGGTCCCGTGTAAATTTCATGACGATTTTTGGCGACCTGTATAAAATTAAACTTTGGGGTATTTGCAACAATTTCAACCAGTTCGCCCATCTGAGTTCGGCGTCTGGTCCGAGTAATGACGTCATCAAAATGGCGGCCATCGTTCAATTATAATGCGTATGTATTTAAGAAAAATCAAAGTATGTTGGCAAAATAAACCTTTTTGTTGATAGATTTAATGCCAGTACTGCTCCAGATTTTAAACAGAAACAATATTTAAACAGAATTCTACTTTGAAATGCAATAGGCCATCTTGACCATGAGCAAAGGGCATGAGTCACATTGTAGCATATGTCGAAAAGGACATAATTTGGCCCCGTGTAAATTTCGTAACGATTTTCGGCGAACTATATCAAATTAAACTTTGAGGCATTAGCAACGATTTTATCCAGTTCACACATCTGAGATCCGCTTCTGGGGTAAATAGTGACGTCATCAAAATGGCGGTCACCGCGCTTTTGATTCGAATATTCATAGTATATGTATTAAAGTATGTTAGCCAGACAAGTCTTTTATAGTTTAGTGCTCGTGCCGCTCCAGATTGTTAATAGAAACAACATTGACACACTATTGTACATGCCCGAGGGTGTTCATAATTGGAACAGTAATTGGCTATTGAGCATAGACTATAACAAAGGTCTCAGATCTGATCATCGATGTGACCTTGGAATCGAAGATAGAAGTCATATATACTTAGAATCTATCTGACTTATGGCTCGTAACACGAACTCCTCTTTTATGTTTTGACTAAGGGTGTTCATATTTGGCACAATGGTTGCCTGTGGTGTGTAGATTACAACAAAAATTTAAGATCACCGCTATGACTTTGGAGTCAAAGGTCAATCTCAAATATATTTAAAATTAACAGATCATAAAGCAAATTGCACATTCATAAATCCACCAACCTGAAGTGTCTATTCATCCGTTTATCCATAACTCTTGTATCTCATTAATTCTTTAAAAATTCTTTAAGCTTTGGTCAAATGTTCACCTCAGTTAGACGGTGTGCAGAACCCATGACTCAATTACGCAGACTCAAAATCAGGGTTACAGTTACAGGTAATGGTATTTAGCCTTCAATTGCGCATATGCTCCATATCTTCTCAAACCCTTGAAGGATTACCATCACACTTTGACCAGATGTTCAGCTCAGTGCGAGGGTGTGCAAAACACATAGCTCAATCATGCAAACTAAAGGCCAAGTTCACAGTTGAAGGTAATGGGATTGAACATTGAATTTCATGTCCACCCTATATTTAATTCTGGTCGAATTTTTGTCTAAGTAAGATGATGTGCAAAGCGTGAAATTCAACCATGACCATAAGGTCGTGGTCACCAGTGGTGACCACAAGTTTGAGCCTTTATTTCAATGTCCGCACCCTATCGCCTTTACCCTGAAATTATTTCATAAAATATAGGTGAAATGTCCGGTTCAGTGAGAGGATATTCAGAATGTATGACAACACTGTGGCTAAAGCTCTATGTAAAAAATTAAGGTCACAAGTTTGAACTTTTGAATTCCTTCCTTTATGTCAGAAGGATTTTCATTTTAATTTTAGTCAAATATTCAACTCATTGAGACTGTATGCAAACATTATGTTTCATCCATGCCAACTTAAGGTCACAGTTGAAGGTCAATAATTTGAACCTTTGATTTCATGTTTGCATTATGTTTCGTTTAAATTTGCTAAACTAAAATGGTTTCATCAGTGAGAAGATGTACAGAATACATGTCTCCGTTATACGGGCTCAAGGTCAGTGTCCTTACTTCATGCCAAACCTTGAAGGATATTCCTTTAGCTCTGGTAGTTAAGGAAAATGCGCAGAACACATGTCCATGGCTGTTCATGGTACCAGTCATGGGGCTAATGAATTTTGCTCTCAGCAACCAAAGACATGCATGTTTGCCTTGCCATTTTATGTAATTTTAAAACAATATTGTAGTCATGCTATGATAATGGATGGATGGCTAAAAGCTGAGTGCAATGAGGTGATGTATAGGTCAAGCAGTAAACGAAACATGGACGCTGTGATCCACATTTGAGAGCACTAATCGCTTGGTGAAGCGGTCACTTTGACAACTACAGGTGCTACCACTCTGTCGTTCTGCGGTTAGGGATACAGCTGCCCATCAAACTGCCTTTTTGAGTTTTGCCTGAAGGTGTTCGTATTTAGCACACTGATTGCTTATGATGTCTAGATGACAACGAAGGTTTTCAGATTACTGATATAATTTCGGAGTCAAAGGTTAAGGTCAAGTATACTTGACACCTGTCTTACAACTCGTAACACGAACTTCTTTCATTTTTGATGGAAGGTGTTCATATTTAGCACACTAATTGCTAATGGTGTGCAGCTGAAAAAAGGGTTTCGGTTTACCTATCAAAGGTCAGGATGAGATATACTTAGCAAGCTAACTTGCTGATGCGATGGTTATAGGTTAAGGTCTAGATCAGTCAAAGTCAGCATGCAAAGATCTTTATGTTCACTTTTGTCAGTAGATGTTGCTGATTTTACTGGATTAATGTCCGGCAAGGTAAAATATTATGTTGGAAAGCTTTCAGTAAAGCTGATTCTTCTGTCCATGAAGCTTTCAGGAAACTTGGTCATGTCCCACTAGAAGACGGGACTAAGAATGCTCTCGAACAATATATATGCCTGCTTGTCAGCCAGGAACAACCATTGGAAATTTTACTAGGTTAAGATAGTGGATGATTCGTAGGAAACTAAACTTTTAAATCTTCAGAGTGTCAAAAGATCTCAGTATCAGAGCATCATATAGAAATCCACAAAGGAGCCATTTCTCATTATTCAGTTGCTTGAAAGTAAGAAAGACGGCAAAGATCAGGGAACGATACAATCAAGTACCTTACCTGACCTAGGATACCACATGGGAAAGTAACAAGAATACAATAAACACAAAAATCATGTTGGGGTTGATAAGGTGACACATATGTTCCTATTACAACAACATTACCTCCAAATAAGGAGTAATAAATGGTTGCAGTAATCTGCTTGCGACACTTCTCACCACAAATAACTTATGCACTAGCATTTGTTTGAACATCATTGCTTGTATTACAATGGCGAATTTCGAGTAATATTGTATGCCGTTACTTTGGTGGTATTCTGTCGCCTATGTGATATGTGAAGCCCTCTCAGGGGGGGGGGGGGGTCATGTTTCCTTGTTCCTCTGAAATAAATTGGCTTGTTCCTCTGATCCCTCAAATTTTGTTTTCTTATATTCCCTGTTCCCTAATATTGTCTCTGTTCTCCTCAAATGTTGACATTTCTTCCTCTGTTCCCCTGAAATAAATGCCATTTACCCTTGTTCACCAAAACGCCTGTGAATGCCTCATATGCACTTGACTGATAGACCAGGTCAATGAGCCCAGCAATCATTAATGCATATAGTATGGCTCCAAAGCAATCAAATAGGGCAAAAACTGAATTTATAGATTCAGGGTCAGTTTAAATAAAATAGGAACCCCAAAATGACTTGGCCCTGCAGAGCAATGGGTAGTGAGTTCGATTGCTGATACAGGGATTGTGAGTTCGATCCGGGCCCAATACTTTCGTGGAGGTTGATCATGAAATATTTTCTATCGTCATTCTCCTTCTTTCAGTGATTCAAGAAGGGATATTGTCAGTTACAAGCGAAAGCATGTGCACAAAGTACTGCCTAGTCTAAGCCTGCCCGTGAAAAGCATGGTTAAGTTAACTGACCATCTCGACATGGCCATGACAATTGACTAGGACATTAACCCTTAAACAAAAGTATCCCAAAATAGCTCAAGGGGTCAGTCATATTTATATAGTATCAAAACAAAGGAGCCGCTGTACTCCTCGCCTTGTCGTGTGTTTGATTTCCGGCTTCACTAGTCTGTCAGATGAGAATTTAAGCTGTGGCCCGTCTCGATATGACCTTAGCTGTTGTAGGGACGTTAAGCACGAACAAACAATCAAATAAACAAAAGGAAACAAAAAAACACTCAATTTCAGCATGATGTCCTACGGGATACAAGTATGGTAATGGGTTCTGGGTCAATTTTATTGAATCAGAAGCCCAAAAACGGGTTCAAGGGATCAGAAAAAAGAAACACGTCATTGTCGTATCAGAAGACACCAAATCGATCAAATAAAGACAAAAAATTGATTCCAGCAAGAAATTCCCACATAACTTAGTCAAGTGCTTTGAATCTAATTACTTATGTATAAATGTGCATAAGTAGCACTTAAGCGGCCATTTTGATGACGTCATCATTCGGTCCAGACCCAGAACTCAGATGTGTGAACTGGTTTAAATTGTTACATATGCCCCAAAGTTTATTTTAATATTTAACACGAGATTCCCATTCTACATAGACTATAAGGCCAAATGTCGTGTACGATAACAGCTCCATATTTCGGCTCTAGGCCTATTTCAATGAAATAAGGACCCCAAAAATAGATATTTTCCTTTCTAGGGATATATAGCCTAACTCACTTCATATTTTGTATAGAATGGCCCCCAATAAACTAAACAAGAACAAAAATCACTTAATTTTAGCACAGACTTTCTACAGGATTACAACAAAAGTAACGGGACCTGGGTCAAATTTATCGATTTGAGAGCCCCAAATGGACTCTAGGCGTCTGAAAAAATTTGAACACATCTTTTTCGTATTGTTTGACGTCCAATCAGTTAAATAAAGACGAAAAATCATTTCTAGCAATAAATTCTCCCTCAACTATTGCTTTAAATACGATGACTTATATGTGTACATAAGTAACACTATGACCGCCATTTTGATGACGTCATTACTCGGACCAGACGCGGAACTCAGATGGGCGAACTGGTTCAAATTATTACATATGACCCAAAGTTTATTTTGGTATAGGTCACCAAAAATCGTCACAAAATTTACACGGGATGCCCATTCGACATAGACTATTAACCCTTATCCTGCCAGTCACGACTTTTGTCGTCTCTCTCTTATCTGTTTGTGTTTTACGATACTTTGGAAACTTATAAATTGCCATCAAGTGAGCAGTTTGACCTGGGTTCATAGTGTTTGCTGCCTGCCATCCCATTTACAGGACAAAAATATTGACGGGATAAGGGTTACTCAGGCTGTATTTGTTAATGGCTTGGAGTATGTTTGTTTGTTTGAGTTGATTCTTACATCCCATCAACAATCTTTCAGTTAAACAGGGACGGGTCTCCTGGCTTGAACCAGTACTAAGCTAGGATAAATGTGTCTTGCTCAAGGACCACACCGCAGTGACGCTGGTGAGGCTCGAACCGGCGACCCCTCAGTCTGGAGTCAAGCACTCTACCACTGAGCCACTGCACTCCCTTCTTGGAGTATGAATAAAATAAATATTGAATATGTATTTTGTTCGTATTGATACTTTACGTCCAAGTCAACAATTTTTCAGTCATGTTGGGATGATTTCCTGTCTTTTGTACTAAGCAGAGGATAAAGTGTCTTGCTCAAGGACACAATGCAATACCTCGAACCAGCACGACCCTTCAATCTCAAGCCTACCACTGAGCCTTTGCACTCATCACTCCTCTATACTGACATACATTTAGGACCTACTTCCTAAGACAGGCATTTGGATAAAAGTGCATAATTAAAAAATTCTTATTTTTCAACCCAAAGTTATGTTGTGGGTACTCATAAGAACCATTTGAGCACCCAAAACAAACTGATGGATAAAAAGATAGTCACAATTTTACGCCTGAAAGTTTTGTTTATGCAGACATATGCATTATTAAGAGCAATACTGTAAATTCGGAAATTTTCGCGAAACTTCACATATGCAAAGTTTCGTGAAAATAAAACCCTCGCGAAATGGCAAAATCACTCTTTCATTATTGATATAGGTAAATCTTGCATTTAAGTCGCGAATTTGTCACATCACTAATATGTCTTTTAATGCTATTCGGGAAAATAAATTCTCACGAAAATTTCCGAATCTACAGTACATGTATAAGCAGTTCAATGACTAACATCACTCAAACAGTGAACTGCCCCTTTCTATTCAGTATCTGAACATTTTTGCCAGTATCATACATGTAATTTTGTTTCGAACATCTGGGATTTCATAAAATGAATACAGATTCGGATGATTATTAACCCAACATTTGTAAATGACAATGCATTTCTATTTACATTCATTGTAACACTGGGTTGTAAGAATCTATAGGTCTTTTGTAATGGCCTTGTATTAGCCTGATCATTGGGGTATTGAAGTTCAAACTAAAAGCAAATCTAGTTGTAATTTATTTATGCGGTAAAATTTCAGGTTAAAACCAACCTTAATACTGTCACATAAGTATTATTTTCTGCTCTTTCATGCCTTCATTTTACACCTTTACCATGAAGACACATGCACACTATTCATATTTGAAAAAAATCTAATCTGTTGAATTTAATGCTTAATAAAATAATTATTATCAAGGCCAAAGAAAAGATTTTTTTAGATTCTCATGCAAATTTTGGTAAAAACTGATGGGGCTGAATTAATGGCTAGTTGGATGGGCAAGACTGATCAAAATCATATTATTTGTTCACTCTTCTCTCATTCCCCAGGCCACTTTACTGATCAATATATTTTAAAGTCCCTGTTAACTCTTTCCTTGCTAGCGGCAACTTTTGTCATCGCAAACAGTTTGGTCCTGAACTTGATCTAAACCTCCTGACATACTGATAGTGTTCCTGAAAGATTTTTTTGAAAAGTTAATTTTGTAAAATAGTCATTAGACGGCAACAAAAGCATGAACAATTACCCGGCATGTAAAGAATTAATGGCAAGTTGTATGGGCAAAACTGACCAAAATCCAAACAATTTTTCACTCTTCTCTCCCCCCCCCCTCAGGACGAGTGCTTTGGGAAGAATTACTCGTCCTTCCAAGATTTGACACGTAATTACGAGCGGACGAGTGAAATTTTTGTACCCTGATACAAGTTTGCCTCTGTAGTTGAGCAGGCTTAATTGAGCATTTACCGGTTGTAAACCATGAAGATGGGTTATCTTGAGTAACACTGTCTGTAGCTCGGCTGGTAGAGTGCAGCACCGTTGTCAGTTTGAATCCCACCATCGCCACAGTTTTGTGTATGTGAGCAAGTTGCCAAGACTACAGTGTTATTCATAAGATTAGGTAAGTTATCTTGACTCAAAATAACAAAATTGCCATTAATTAAAAAAAAATGACACAAAAACAGGTGGAAGATGATAACCCACTTCTTTTCCATATTTTTTTTAGGGAGTACCCTTCAATTAACCCATTTATGCCAATGTATTTCCCCATCCCTATCAATTGGACGAGTCCAATTCCAATCTTAAGGTTGTTGGGTGGTAGTTTTCATTTATATTCAAATTTTAAAAGAAACTTCTGTAAGCAAACAGTGGAGAACCTGATCAGACGCACCTTTTTGCGGTGTCTGATCTTGTTTTGCACTGTTTGCCGATGTCCCACAAAAAGGACGCTAGGCTTATATATCTTACTGACGGTTCCAAGGCGGTACTTCTTTTATTGGATCTTTTGTGTTTCTTCTGTCTTGTGTTTGCTATGTGCCTTTGTGCACGTCTGTTTATATGTGCCTTGTGGTCATCTGCTGGGAAAGGGCTGCCTTCTTGGCTCTTGTTTGTGGTGTCTAACTGTGAGTTTGTCACTTTCCCATTGGTATCCTGGGTCAGGTGTGGTAGTTGATTGTATTGATTCCTGATCTTTGCACACTTACTTACATTAATCAATAGAAATGCCCACTGCCATAAACACAATTTTTGCCATAAACTTGTGATTATTTTTCTTATTCATCAGTTTTAACATGTGTTTTGGTCTTATTGAGAGTTTCTATTGAGTATCCACAGCATAATATGTTTTGGTTGATCGATAAGAAAATTAAATTCTTGTATCACACTCTTTTCTAGAGGCCTGAAATGCTTCTCAAAGATAATCCATTCCAGTGAAAACATTTATATTAAACCTCTGTTCAGATAAAATTTAGCATTTCCAAAATCTTCATTTCTCAAATTTACATTGGAACTTATGCCTCAATGAGGTAGATAGAGCCAGAGAATATTTTTGAGTGAACATAAAAAAGCATCCGCGGAGCGTGGTGGCTAAGTTGGTAGAGCGTTAGACTGGGTCAAAGGGATGCTGTTTCGAGACTCACAGTCGATGCGTTGCGCCCATGTCAGAAAGACACTTTATCCACTGCATAGTACTGGCTCAACCCAGGAAGACCTGTCCCGAAATGATTGAAAAAATTGTTTTTGACTGGGAGGTAAAGAATCAAAACAAACCAAAAAAATATAAAAAAAAAAGATCATCCCAAATTATCAATTATTTTTGCATTGGGGAATCTATTTATGGTTATAGAACAACCCGAAAATAAAAGTATTTTTAAATTTTCCTTAAAGATATTTTGTTGAACTTTGCACTCAATGGAACTATCTCATAGAGCTGCTTCCAATGAGTACCAACAAGATGTTTTCATGGAAAAATAAGAGACCTAGAAATCTGGATATCACTCTTGAGTCTTCTCTGGGGCAATATTTGTGAAGAACCTGTTGATAGGGAAATAAATGTGGCTTCTCTGGTAATCAGGATTCCAGAAAAAATATTTTCCCAAAAAAGTATTGTACCGTATTTCGTGTATTTAATTTTTATTGGCTGACTTGATTCAAGCTAATTTTAAACTCTACCAGAACCACAGGCTATGACATGTAGCTGGCACAATTTTTAGAACATTTTTTTGTATCCACAACTGAGCTTATCTGACATTACTATGTGTAGGTACATAAAGTCTTGGAGATGCATGGATTCCTGCATACTGGTGTACCACATTCCAAGGTACCATACGATACCATGAGTATTTTGCAAATATGAGTTGCACCAAAGTAAGAATATTATCATCCCATAGCAGGGTGGTTCAACTTTATTCAAGATAATGTCAAAGGGCCCAATCAGACTGCACCAACATGCAGTCAGATCTGGCCAATTGCAGTCATATCTTCTATCATATGAGCTGTAGCATGACATTTCCAACAATGTGGTATGTGCGACCAGCAAAGCCTATGATCAGCCTGCGCATATGCGCAGTCTGATCAGAGCCTTTGCTAGTCGCTTGAGTATTCTATGAAATCTAAGCTACTGTCTGAACATCATTTGGAGTTCTAAGCTTAACAGGAGGGTGCAGAGGCCTGTCCGAGTCTACACTTGTCAAAATGTCAAATTGTTGGAAATCTCATGCCACAGCTCCTTTTACATGAGACAACAACTGACAGGTAAAGTAGGTAGCACCTTTGCAAACTGAAAGGCCCTTATCAGGCACTGCATCTGCACAGTCATATATCTGGTATCTCTTATCATTAGAGAATATTTTGATCAGATTAATGATTAGGAAATGAGGGAAAACTTTGCTTAGAAAGCAGATTTTCTGCCTCAATCTCTTCAAGGTCGTCGCTGTTCTTGTTTGTTCTAAAGCATTTTGTTTTCTACAAGGTTATAAATGTGATGAGCTAATGAACTTGACTACCTTGAAGTCTTTCCAAAATTCAAACATAGTTGTCTGCTTCATTTGTGCAGAGTTCCTGAAATACCAGTAATAGTTTATTGAGACAGGAACAAAAAAAATATTATTGTGATGCACAGTGGCAGCATGGTCTTTGCTGTTTTTTGGAGGCCCAGGTGTGATAAATTGATAACCACATTTTGCAGCATCTTGTTAGGGTTTACACTATTTGCATAGATCCAGATAAGCAAATTTTATGAGTGTAAAATTGTAATTGTTTTCTTACCCATCAATTTAAACATGTAATTTGGGTGCTCACTAAGAAGCGTCTCATTCTCATTGAGACGGTTCTTTTGAGTACCCACAGCATATGTTTTGGATGAGAAATAAAGAAAATAATTTTCCAATATGCATCCTTATCTGGAGGTCTGTATTTGTCTAAGTGCAAGGTAAAGTCCATATCCAAATTTGAGCAGTCTCGGCAGCAAAATATGTAAAATATTTAGGGGTAAGGACAGCTGCTGGGCTTGGAGGCAGGATTTTGTCATGCCAGTGGTTTGAGTTACTGATACAACCGGTAAACCATTTCAAATGCATATTATTTAATTATTCTATTGTTATGGTTATTTTATAGCTTATGATAACTTTGTAGTGAAATATGAAACTGTCTGTGGGTAACTTGAATCTGGTACAGATCTATGTGTGAAAATTACCATATTTGGTTTAAAATATTTATTTCGTTTTCAATACAACCAAATTCACATTGTACTACTGTCCTGCCAGCCAAGAATGACAGTGACGACATGTTTTGTTTGCAAAGTTATAAGGGACTTAGAATTGATAGATCACTTGTGTATTAATCCTATCTGCAGGATAGGATTAATACACAAGAGATCTCTCGATTCGCGTTATCTCAAGTGGAGTGTACAAGGTAATGTTTTACTTAACAATTGTAAACAAATATTTCGTCACTGTCTCTCTTGGTTGGCTCAACAGTAAAACTCACCTTCGACACAACATGTTTACTTTTTGGTATCCTAATAAAGATGATGTTTTGTTTTGTCCTGCATGATTGCAATTTCATTTTTAGTTCACCTTTCACAGGAATGTTTCCCAATTAATGCCCTCTACCAACATCTGCTCCACTGAGTGATATTCATGACTGCCAGAGCTAAAAAAGAAAAATCTTAAAACAACATCCCCTGAACCACTGGCCCAATTCAAAATAACCTTATAGAAATGTTCCTAATAATGCCCTCTACCAAAATTGCACACACAGTTCCATTCTGATAACAAACTGGCTTCCAGAGCTAAAATAAAAAGATCTTTAAACATCTCCTCCTGAACTAAATGTACTCACCCAAATTCAAATTGATTTCACAGAAATGTTTCTCATAATACCCTCCACCCACATTGCAAGAAAGGTTCTACTACGCTGAAAAAATGGCTGCCAGAGTTAAAAATAGAAATATATTCAAATGACATTACTTCCTGAACTACTGGCCTAAATTCTAAAAAATTTCATGTCAGAATGTCAGGTTTTAATGGTTTAGTAAGATCCCTTCACACTTTTTAGCACTCTTTCACTCAAAATGACCAACGCTCCAAGGAGTTGGTCACTGAGCTCAAAAAGGTTCATTGGTGAATCCACTGTAACTTTGATTAGAAAAAGTGGGCAAGAATTGCCGGTAGCAGTATTTTGCAGATTACCAGACCCCAATTCATTGCAGCCAAATCTGATTTTCTGCAATATTTCTTGGCGCATTGTGTGATTATGTGTCAAGATAACAGTATCAATGAAATTATGTGAAATACAACAGCCTTATATTTTGTGCATACATTATTGCTTAAAAATTTGTTTCTTGAAATGCTTGCTTTACTAATACAACAAATCCTTTTGTACTGCTTACAGTACAGTAAATGTTCTTAAATTTCGAACACTTTCAAATAAAATGTTGGTTTCTCAGTAGTGTCCTTTCTAGTTTTGCAGTCATCTCGCTGGGGAAAAAAGAGCTGGTTGCTTTACTTTAATTGTCTTCTTGGTGTAATGTGGCTGTTTAAGTGCTCTGTGTCTCTTCCTTATGGTGCTGTGGGTCTGCAGTGTGTGATAATGGCATTTTCCTGGTCACTTTCTTTTTATACCCCGCCACTTTAAATAGTGCGGGTATTATGTTATACCCTCCATTCAAAAAATTACGTTCGAGCGTCCGTCCGTCCATCCGTCAGCGCATTGTTTTCGCTCTCTGCTGGGAGCATTTTTTAACCAATTTTCTTTAAACTTGCTATGACAGTTGATATTGGGAAGGAATGTCCTGGGATTGCAGATGGGTAAATTTTGGCAAATAAGTACAGAGTTAAGGCCCTTGATTGACGTTAGAAATTGGTTTTCACTCTCTATCTTTGGCATTCCTTTACTGATTTTCTTCAAACTTGGTATGAGAGTCGATACTGTGAAGGAGTGTTCTGGGATTGCAGATGGGTAAATTTTGACAATAAGTATAGAGTTATAGCCCTCGATTGATGTTAGAAATTTGTTTTCACTCTCTATCTTTGGCATTTTTTTACAGATTTTCTTCAAACTCGGTATAAGAGTTGATATTGAAAAGTAGTGTTATGGTATTGCAGATGGATAAATTTCGACAAATAAGTACAGAGTTATGGCCCTTGATTGACGTTATAAATTGGTTTTTCACTCTCTATCTTCGGCATTTCTTTACCGATTTTCTTCTTACTTTGCATGAAAAGGTCTAGTTTCAAAATGATTTTATTTGCATCGAAAATATCCCGTGGCGGGGTATGTTGCATGCCTGCAGCGCTTTTATTTATTATGCAAGACTTTAAGTGTATTTAATATTCTCTATCTGTATCTGCCGGATACTCCAAACACCTCTAGAAGAGTATTACGTGGAGTGCTCGCAAAAATGGCATTAATTTTTAGTCAAAATAATCAGAATATAACATGTAAAGATGTATTGATATTACTTGACAATTAATACATAAAAATTTGGAATTTCAACTAGTTTCGTACTACAATTAATTATTGTTTAAAAAGGGCATGCTGTGAGACTGACACAACTAAAAGTTTTATAAGTTTGGTATTATGCGTGAATGATGATGATGATGATGATGATGATGATGATGATGATGATGATGATGATGATGATGATGATGATGATGATGATGGATGATTGGTGTTGTGGAAGCTTTAGTGGAGGTATTGATCCGGATGCTTACTAAGGGCCAAAAGTGATCTTAGTCACTAAGGCGCTTGTGTTTGCATTCAACTTTTAGAGGTTGTAATAATTTCAAAGTCTGTTGTTTATTCACTGAAATGTTATATTCTTTGGAGAGATAGACAATTTCTCTATCAAAATGTGGGTGTTAATGTGCAAATTTGCGCTTCAGAGCCGAAAAATCGTTAAAAACACGTAGCCAAAATTCTTCGGAAGATCCGCCATTTCCACGCGCATGCGCCAAAAAAAAAATATATTTAGACACCCTCTAGACACCCTCACAGGCATTATCTGCAGGGATGTACTCCTCCTGGTTATTATTAGTGCATTTAATATTCACCGAGGGCGTGACTGACAGTGGAGCTTTCTGCTGAGAATTTGAAACAATATTACTAGTTGAGTCTCACAACATCTCATTATTCCTTGACAGTTTTAATTCATTGCTGGTCACTTTCTATTCATTGATCCATTTAAAAGATTAAAATGAAATTTTTGCATGGGAAGATTTGGGTCAAGTAAAGCAGCAAACACAGGCAACTGCAAACAAACAAACAGAAGGTGTTATAGCACTGTGATAGACTGATACGAGCTCCAGCTTATTTTAAATTACCCAGCATGCAAAGAGTTTACACAGGTATAACTGGCATACATAAAAATGTATCATAAGGCTGCTGATTAGAATTACCAGTCTAGGAGGCAATTCTAATGACTATAAGTATTAGTATTGTTTTTGATGCAAGAACAATAAAGATAATCTTGAATTTTGCTTGTTACCTGTTTGAATGTAGGATGAAAATAAATAGGAAAAATGAAGACCACACCTGCTTGTTTCTGTCAGGATGAGTCATGTTCTTATACATGTATGTATACATATGGGAAAACCTGCTGGTATGAAGAATAGGTTTTCTAACAAAACTGCACAATCATGAGCATGCATAGCTGGGTATATTTTGCAGGAAATATAGCATATAGCTCATGAAGAGGACAATAGCATAAGGCTGGAAGCCCAGGCTTCATCCTCTCTCCCTCCCCCCACCCTCCTTACTGCTCCTGTTACTTTATTGGGGGTAGGGATAGAGTGGTATCTTGTACTTCACTGATCTTCGAATTTGCCGCACTCATCCACCTCTCATATTATTATCAAGTTTAACAGGAATTTACCTGCATTAATTTTTAATACTTCCTCCTGCTTCTTTTGTGTACATTTCAGCTTGATTTTCAAGTTTTATGAATACATTTGGAAGCGCAGATCACTTACAAAGGGAACTGAAACCGTATAAGCAGTCTAGAAAGTAAACATGGTAGCAGTACCTCATTTTGAGGGAGAGTGAGCAGATGCTTATCAGCGAGCGGGTTTCTCCCTAGGACTGTAAACCCATAGTAGCATTCTTGCGAGACCTCAGACGATACCTCATCTAGATCTCACGCATTTCAGGCTTTGAATTATGGTTAGCTAGCGATATCACGCTAGTCCTGTTCAATTCTCGCTCTCCTTTAGTGGCATAATTTGTTGTTAAAAATGGCAAAAAGTCCAATTTTTGAAAGTTTGCCATTTCTCTATAAGTCAATATTTTCTTGATGTAAAGTCCTGAATCATACAAGCAGTGATCACATAAAATATTTTAATAAAAAATGATGGTTCAATCCCAGTCTGCACCAAGCGAAAGGGCCGATGCTAGCATGTGCTAGAGTGCTTCCTGTCTGCCACAATGCCCATGGTAGCACATAAAACCCAGTGATAATTTGGACTGTCTCAACGTTATTGAATCAAAATGGATTGAAGATTCCATCAATTGTTTTAGATTTGGTTAAGAAATTTTTTGAAAAAAAATCACTCCGACAGAATATTAGGCAATTTTTGTGGATAAATTATTATCAACTCTTTGCCTGCTTGTGACGTTTTTCCTTCTTTGCTGATATAATCTTTGCAAACAGCTTGGACCCAGATAAGGTCAGACAAATGGATCCAAAGTGTATGTTTCAACTTTGACACCCTTTTTGTATTCCTGAAAGAATGTTTTGCAAGCCTTCGTTTTGAAAAAATCAACAGACAAGAAAAAGGATGCAAAATGACCCAGCATGCAAAGAGTTCAATGTGTTTTATGTTTAATTTGCCAAGGTATTTGAAAGTTGAGATAAGGGCATCTTCAAGTTTTCTCTTAAGTACACAAATTATGTAATAAAATAATTCATTGTATCATTGGTTCTAGTTTTGAACACTTATCTCTTTCTGTTCTGAACAGAATTTTTGAACACTTCATTTGTCATTCTGAACAAGAAATGAAAACTTCATTTTTTTGTTCAGAAAGCTCAGTTGGTAGAGCGTCTGCTTTCGGAGCGGGAGGTCGCAGGTTCGAATCCGATGGCCACCATACCAAAGGTGTAAAGTATGGTACATGTACTAGCAGCTCCTGTGCTAGGAAGATAGAGTAAGGCAGGTAAGTATCTGTTAAAGATGTTGTTATGTCGCAGAATAGACGATGAGCTAATGTTGTCTGTTTCATTATAAACAATGTTAAATAAGACTTGTTTATCTTTACTTTTGCTTGTTGTTCTGAACGAAAAATGGAATACTTCCTCTTGTTGCTCTGAACTGGAACACTTTCTCTTGTTGTTCTGAACAAAAAAATTTAACACGCTTGCTGTTATAGTTTAACAAGATACAATTCTTTGACAAATATGCTTGTTTATGCACGTGAAAAACTGGAAAATAAAAAATCGGTCAGTACACTGGTTTTGGGGCTGACTGAGCTCAACAAAACAATGGGAATAATGCGTGGCAGTAAAAGTAGCAAAACATAGATATATGATGAACTTTTGTAACTCTCATTATCCCCCGACGAAGTCGGAGGGATATAGTTTTGGCGTCGTCCGTGCGTCTGTCCCTCCGTCCGTCCATTCCGTCCGTCCTTCCATCCGTCCGTCCGCACTTTTTGTCTGTCCGGAACCATATCTCAGTACCTACTGGTCAGTTTTAATTCATTCTTGGTACAAATGATTAGTTCTATGGACTCTTGATATCCTATAAGTTTGGTCAAAATCGACCCCTTAACACTTGAGTTATTGCCCTTGTTTAAGTATAGGCAATTATAAGGCAAAACCTATATTAGCTTTTTTGTGTGATGATCTTCACATTTCATCAAAGCTATTATATTTAACAACTTCTCGCTATAGACCATGATTGCCAAGTGCCTGTAGATAAGAATAGCAGTGTCAAAGTTTTACCCCACCCCCTTTGACCCCACCTAAGGGGTCAAAGGTCAAATATCTAAATTTCGCAATAACTAAGGCAATTATTAATATTTTTTGCCGAAATTTTTGCATGCAGGCAGAGCAGCAATAGATATGAAACATATCAAACGAGATTTCAGTTTGAAGGCCTGATTCCGAGCCCCTTTGGTGGACTTAGGGGTCGGGGCCGAGGCCAAAATTAAACTTTTTCAGAATATGGTCATGTTGCATATCAAATTAAAGCTGACGACGCTGGCAGCAACATGGTAGCAAATATTTTGCCCACAGACACACCCTCGACCCAGGGGGTGGGGTCAAAAGGTCAAACTATATATTTTTCTGAAAGTAGTCATGTTGCATATCAAATTAAAGCTGACGACGCTGGCAGCAACATGGTAGCAAATATTTTGCCCACAGACACACCCTTGACCCAAGGGGTGGGGTCAAAAGGTCAAACTATATCTTTTACTGAAAGTAGTCATGTTGCATATCAAATTAAAGGGAATTGAGCACAGAGCACCATGAAAGCAAGTGTGCTGTCATTACACACACCAACGACCCATGGGGTGGGGTCAAAGGGTCATTTTTGTTCTTTTCTAAAAGTGATCATGTTGCATATCAAAGTAAAGTGGAAGAAGTGTAGACCTACATGCAAGGTAACACTTTGAATTTACACACAATCTTGACCTCTGAGGTTGGGTTTAAAGGTCAGATATTGAAATTGTGCAGATGAAAGTATATTTTTTATTGAACTAAGCACTAAAACATACTTGACAGGCGTTTCTTATGATCTGAATGATACTGTAGGTGAACTAAGAGTTAGATAAATGGGATTTATGTTTTGTGATTTACATGTTTCTCTAAAATAACCCTTCGTCGGGGGATATAAATTTGTCGAATTTGCCTTGTTTAATATGCAATGTTTTTAATCTTTATGTATGTTTTTTCTTTTTTGGCCTAGTATAGTAAATATGTATCACCCTGTCCATCCTGTATGAAAAATGGTTTGGGTGAAACTTTTTCTCTCATACTATAAGTCATGGGCAGAGGCATCTGTGTCACACTGATACATTTCTACTTGATCAAAAAATCATCCTTTTTTTCTGAGTTGGACCATTTCAGATTTCAGAAAACAAAGCCATAGGTACATAATTATTAGGTTCTGGTAGGCAAAAATTTTGAAATTTACCTGTTCGAAAGAAACAATTTATCAAATGATTTTATGCTTGGTGCACAACACTTCTGGAGCCAGAACATTTTTTCCCTCAGTTGGAACCATGTTAAAAACATAAACACAAGCAACAAGAGTTGGTTGTATCAATTTATAAGTGCGAAAATATTTTTAATGTCCCTTTAGCCATAGTTTCAGTCCTAGGGAGAAACCCATTCACTGATAAGCATCTGCTATATCTCCCTCAAAATGAGGTACTGCACCAATGTTTACCTTTTAGACTGGTTTGATTGTCTGTTTATTTTGGCTTTCTCTTTTTCATGTTCTACCATATACAACATCTTTGTATGCCCTTGTAGGGGGCAGATTTGACGAAAAAAATATGTATTTGTCAGCTGCCATTACATAGAGAGCGTGTGAATGTTTAAAGGGACATAAAGTCCCACAGCAGCAGCTGCTCTAAGAGAGAACCAAAGCCTCCAATGTCTCCTTCCATATTGGTCAGACTAGAGAAGCCATATGCATAGCTTGCTCCTTTTATGCACTTTATCTCAGGCAAATGCAAGTAAAATCACCTTATGTGGAAATCAACCAAAAGAGACTGCTTTTAAAGGAAATAATTCGCTCCCCTCTGGGAGCGAATTCTTTTCTTTAAGAGAAGTCTCCTGTATGGAAAGGGGTGTTAATGATTATAATCACTGCTCAGCGTTCTGGCAACACCAATGGAAGTGAATGGTTAAACCTGCAACCGAAGTGGTTTATCTCAGCTTTGCAAAATTCTGTATGCTTACTCATCTTTATCCAATATGACTGAAATACTATTGATGGGATACTCAACTTAAAGACTTGTATATTTCTGTGAGAAATACACTAAGTCATATCCAAAGAATGTTTTTACCCCTCCATCAATCATTACCTCATAGTAACTATATCATTTTGAGCCACAGATCAGGGGAAATGGTTCTTTCAGTTAACGCTCAAACAACAAAATTATTTCACTGATCAGCATGCACATCAATGTAGGCTGATCAGTGGCCTCATTTTTTGCCACTAGGGGGACTAGCTAGCTGTAGCTCATAGACTGAACTGGTAAAAAGCGAAGCCCTCAGGGGTACGGAAATTGACATGCTTACAACTTTTCGAGAATCTGTGCAAGCAAATTAGGTCCAGATCAGTGTGCTTCTAGAGGAGCGGGCTGATCAGGGACTATTTGTTTGCTTTCTTTGGTAAAGTTTTCAACTAGAAGTTTTCCGTTTTAGAATTTTCATGGTCGTTTAAAATACAAATCGGGGTATCTTGCTTATAGTACTTCCGGCGAGGGTTTAGCTAATTGGAGGCAACTAAACTGATAGTGACATCTTTTGTAGTCTGTTGATAACCATTGCAAACAGTTTGTACTCAGATCAGGCCTGACAGGATGTTTGAAACTCTGATGGTACAGAACTTCATGAAAAAGTTAATTTTGAAAAAAAAATATGATGAAAAATTTCCCAGAATGCAAAAGAATTTGAGTGAGCAATCCATAAATCAGAGCCATTGACTACTTCGTTATATTGTGTGTTTTTCAGTGATGTGGCATTGTTTTCTATGTTGATGCTTTAACAGGTTACTTCAGGTATACTAATCAGCTACCTCAGCTGTTGAAAACAGCCAAAATATACAGGGGCTGTTCAAAAGCATATCTGGAAATGGATCTCAAATTGGTAAACATGCTGTTCAGCAAAGCTCATTGATGGGGACACGACTGCTACAGACTTGGCCAGGTTTATACATGTACATGTAATTAGTAACAAAATGCTATCATCATTCAGGTCTGAGTTGATTCTGAAAGTACATGCTTTTTTCTTCAGTACTGGGTGCACAATGTTGTACAGTCCAGTGATAGGCATAGTGGTCATAACCCACATGCGAAATGAAAATTGCACACATTCAAGAAAGATTTCTAATGTGGAGTTACCTGTGTTTCCCATTCTATAAGTGACTACTCTTAAAGGAGAGAATTTGCTCCCCCAGGGAGCAAATTCTTACCTTTAAGAGTAGTCCCCATTTTGAAAAGGGGCTCAACTGAAGAGAATCACTAGAGCGTGACCTTACAACTACAGCGATGGCGAAGGCGATACTGCGCCTGAAAACATTGGCATCATTCTTTCATAGAACACGATCGCTTCGATTTTTTTACATCAGAAGCATGAATAAGGGCTGTAATGTACATGCCATGTGTAAAATGCTCTTGCCCTGAGCTAAAATTGGCAAAACATCTGCATACTTTTTGTTTTGACATAAAAACTGAAGAAATCCCGTTCTGGGTTTGAATTGGTTGCGGTTCTCATCTCAAAGCAAAGCTTTTTTCAACATTGCATTTGGCCTGTTTAGGAAGGTAATTCATATCTACATGGAATAGCATTGTCAGATTTTTACATAGTTAGCTCTTTCTTTCACAAAAAATCAAACAAGCGAGAGTACCTACCTTTGCTTGGCTTTTTCCGTTACGATACCATTCCAGGATGTGATGAAGGGTTACCTTACGTTAACACGATTTCGGGGTAGTTCCGCTGATGCCCACTCGTGATATAGATACCTTGAGTGACCATATGTATGAATGGGGTAGGGTGGGGTTGGAACTGATCAAGTCTATGCCAAAGTTTAAAGTTTATAATATGTTATTAAAGTACAATATAACTAGAGCAGAATTCGATGGTACACCATCGCAAATACCCGCTTTTTGACCTATTACCTTTACCTCGGGGTCAAGGTCACACAAAATGTTGCTCAGTACCTTCAACATAATATGACTTATGCACCTGTAAGGTTTGAAGTTGCTTTGTCCAATGGTTAAGGAGAAGAAGCATTTACAAAAAATACACTTTATGACCTTGACCTATATGTCAAGGTCACAACAAATGTTGTCTAGTGCCCTCCAAATCATATGACCTTTGCACCTGCAAAGTTTGAAGTTGCTATGTCCAACAGTTTAGGAGAAGATGCATTTACAAGAAAGTACATTATTTGACCTTGACCTTCAGGTCAAGGTCACACTAAATGTTGCCCAGTGCCCTCTACAGCATGTGACCTATGCACCTACAGAGTTTGAAGTTACCACGTCAAAAGGTTTAGGAGGAGAAGCATTTACAAGAAAATTCAATATTTGACCTTTGACCTTGACCTTGGGGTCAAGGTCACGCAAAATGTTGCCCAGGTCCCCCCTACATCATGTGACCTATCCAGCTACAAAGTTTGGAGTTGCTAGGTCTAACCATTTAGGAGATACATTTACAAGAAAATACATTATTTGATCTTTGACCTTGACCTTGGGGTCAAGGTCACACAAAATGTTGCCCAGTACCCTCTACATTATGTGACCTTTTCAGCTACAAAGTTTGAAGTTGCTACGTCAAAAGGTTTAGGAGGAGATGCATATACAAGAAAATTCAATATTTGACTTTGACCTTGGGGTCAAGGTCACACAAAATGTTGCCCAGTACCCTCTACATCCTGTGACCTATTCAGCTACAAAGTTTGAAGTTGCTACGTCTAACCGTTTAGGAGGAGATACAATTACAAGAAAATACAGGGTCAAGGTCATACGAAATTTGCCCAGTACCCTCTACATTATGTGACCTATTTAACTACAAAGGTTGAAGTTGCTACCTCTAACGGTTTAGGAGGAGATACATTTACAAGAAACGTGACCGACGTACGCACAAACGGACAGACAGACGGACAGACTGACGGGCGGACGACGGACCGACTTTGACACGAAATTGATATACCCTTTTTTCTAAAGAAAAAAGCGGGTATAATTATGTGGTATGCATAGAACTCTCATTTACATAGTCAATAAACAGGTTTGGAAACCAGCTGATCACATGTTACAGACTTGAGGTCACTTGATCCAATTTTACAATAATACAAGTATAAGCTTTCACAAAAAAGCTTGCCTCACTGTTAGCAATTTATTTCAATGAACAACATGTAGCGGTACACTCTGCCTTTCGCTCATTTATGTCGTCAAGATGTTGAAGCAAAGTTCTGAAAATCAATAATGTACAAATGTTTTGCTTGGAACACGAAGCAACCAGGGTGTATGGTTTCAGTATTTAGTGATAACTCAAGTGTTCGCGTCATTCTATTTCTGTCATTTGCAGACAATTTCTAACCTGTGTGTGATAATTGTTGATCATCATACGGGTACCTGTCGAACCACTTCGTAGATAAACTCACTACCAAGGCGGCGAGGAATAATGCTTATTGCTCCTTTGAGACAGAAGCAGCAATGTATTAAGTTAGTGATGAATACTTCTGGCACAGGACTGTAGTTACTAGAGAAAAAAGTTACAAAAATATAAGATTCCTTCAAAAGAAGATTGTACTGGAAGCCATGTAGGCCAGACCTCTAGATAAGAGTGCGTAATTAATCCCAATTTATTTATTTCTCAACCAAATCATATGTTGTGGGTGCTCAATGAGACCGTCCTTTTGAGCACCCAAAACAAATGTCAATACTAATGGGTAAGAAAATGTTCACAATTTTATGTTAAAAAGTCTTGTTTATCTGTATCTACAATTTATGTTGGCAATTATATGGTGAGACAGGATGGCTTTGTTCCATCATTCAAGAACTTCCAGATATCCCACTTCAATGTTATATTTATTGCAAATTCATGCTAGATAAAAAAAACATGTCAGCAAAACATCTTGGAAAATGTTTCATTCAAATTGTCTCAAAGTGATGTTTTCTTCCAGAGTCAGTTGGTAAGGTAGCTCAATCGGAAGCATGTTTGGCTTATGACGACATAAGACCTGTCCCCGACATAACTGAGAGAGTCCTGTACTTGTCAAATTCATTAACATTGATGTCTGATGGACCAGGGTTTGTATTTTATGAAACTAGGTTGGTCAAAATTAGGGTAAAGGAACCTTAGATCTCTGCCTTGTTCCACCAGAATATCATGTTTACAGAGATATTCACACTTCACAGAACTTGAAATTGGATTATGATCCAATCAATTATTAGATCAAATATTTTAAATATACATAGGACCTTTAATAATTTTTAATATGTACATGTAACATTGAAAAAGAACCCTTTTAGCATTTAGAAAAAGTTTTGGCAGTTCAGACGAGGATGGAGTGAATAATTTAGAATTGGTCATTTTAACTCTTTACCATTTACAATTTAAGTTATCTGCTTGGTTGTCTGCTATTGTATTTTGAAAGTCCCTTAAGCAAACAGTATGCAGCCTATATGAAGCAATCTCATTTGGGCCCATACTTAATTTATTAGTCTGTTGTTAAAATGAAAAATTGTAGCAGACAATATAAACAGACACCATTTTCAGTCAATGCTGTTATGTCATAATCCCCACATTTTTCAAAAAAAGCGAAGGGGATATTGTAATCGCCTCAGTCTGTTCGTCCAGCTGTCCATCCATCCGTCTGTCCGTTATGCTATCTTCTCCTAAACCATTGGACAAAATCCAACCAAATTTGGTGTGTGAGTTACTGACATTAATTGGGCGTGCAACGGTACATTTTATTGGCCTCTTCCCCAGAAGCCCTGGGGAGGGGTCAAAAGGTCAAATATCATATAATTTCAATTACAAAGTCAATTTCAAAGATTTTTATGCCAAACTTTGTGTGTGTTTTCACAAATGAAAGATGAAACAAATATCAGATGGGATTTTCATTCTGTCGCCTGAGTCATGCCCCAGTGCTGGGACTTTGGGTGCTGGGGGTGCCCAGGGGGTCAAAAAAAATATCAAATATGGTCATATGTCATATCAAATTAACCGGGATGACGAGCAGAACAGAGTGCAAGTAAAATTTTCATCCTAGGGTCAAACTGGTGACCTTGGGGTGAGGTCAACAGGTTAAATATTATTAAAATTCGGTTACCAAGTCAGTTTCAATTTTTTTTATACCAAACTTTGTGTGTGTTCTCACAAATAAAAGATATAAAACATATTGAACAGAATTTTCATTGTGTTGCTGGGGTCATACCCCAGGGATGGAACCTGGGGTGCTGGGGGGGAGGGGGGGTCAAAAACTTTAGCGTGGGGATTTGCGATTGCGTCCCATTGACTGGGCATTCTAGTTAAATTTCAATTACGAAGTCAATTTCAAAGATTTTTATACCAGACTTTGTGTATTTTCTGGTCCGAGCATACTCATATGGCATATCAAAGTGAAGGGGATGATGAGTAGAACAGAATGCAAGTAAAATTTTCACCCTAGGGTCAAACTGGTGACCTTTGGGTGGGGTCAAAAGGTCAAATATTATTTAATTTCAATTACAAAGTCAATTTCAAAGATTTTTATACCAAACTTTGAGTCTGTTCTAACAAATAAGAGATAAAACATATCTAACAGGGTTTTTATTCTGTTGCCTTGGTCATACCCCAGGGGTGAGACTTAAGGGTGCTGGGGGTCATCTGCCCCATCGACTGCGCCGTCTAGTTTCTATTTGAATTTAATTTTTGATTTGTTATCTCTTTGCATGTTGGTTAATTTTATATGCTTTTTTTGCCATTGCTGATTTTTTCAAAAGAATTTTTTTTCGAAGAATTCTTTCAGGAATATCATCAAAGTGTTAAACAATGTGGATCCAGCTATAACAATGTACCTGATCTGGGTCCAAGCTGTTAGCAAAAGTTATCATCAGACAGCGGGCAGAGGCACTAGCAGTCAAAGAATTAAATGACCATTTACCCACAACAGCTGCAGACAACAAATTTTGGGACATCTTTCCCAATTTTCGAAAAAAATAAGGTATGATATTTCATGAGAATCGTCTGCCAGCAGACGATTCTCATGAAATATCATGCCTTATTCGTTACTATTGAAAAAGCAGGAAAATTTGTAAATTTCGTCTGCTGCAAATTGTAGGTGGCGCTTTATGGGTTAATGCCCTGACACAGAAAAGGTGAGACTAAAATACTTAATGGGATATTTACAGTAAGTATTGTGTCAATTTTTATTGTTGTAATCTATTAATCTCATTTTATGCATTCATAGGCTAATCAGATTATAAGCCTGATCAACTGCTTTACTTATTGCAAGGGAAGCAACTCTGCTAGGGTTTGTATCATATTGACAAGGTAAACAACTTGGTGAAGAAAAATGAAACACAGTGCAGGGGAGATAAAGCTTGCAGCCATATGACTATTCTCTACCATCTAATTAGCTACCTTAGATACCTACTTGAATATCCAGTTTTTAAAACATTGATTTTGAATCAGCAGATGACAAAAAAGACTACTAGTGTTGACCCAGATCTGGATCCAAACTGTTTGACACTCTGATGGTATTCCTGAAAGAATTTTTCCAAAAAGTTGATTTTGAAAAAAGTCAGCAGATTACAAAAAAGCATGCAAAAATTTCATAGTCGGCAAAGAGTTTTTTTCTGGATATAAGTTTGAGTAATTAGTTCGGTAAGTTGGGAGTCTAGACGTGATGTTGCTCAATCCCTGAGCTCAATCCGACTCACCCAAAATGCAAGGTCGAGGATCACAACCTATGTCATTTGGAGCGACTTTGGGTGATATTTTTGGTGACATTTATTGAACAAATGAGATTTTTTCCATTTATTCTTTCTCTATAAATTAAGATTTGAAACCACTGTTCAGGAGCTATAAATTCTTTCATTGATGGTCTGTATTCACTGAAAACACCCAGACCAACCAACAAACGTGACCATGCTTTCTCCTTTATTTTACTTTTTTGTCTAAAGTGTTTCTCGATATCAGCTGATAATTTTCAGTTTGGTAACATATTTACCTAAAGTCTTTGGTCAACATAAAGCCATCAATCCATTCTGGCCGTACCAAGTAATCATCATGCTCATTTCTTCACTGAATCAAACTGGCTTTCCAACATGGTAACTCCAAAGTAGCCACCAGTCGTAGGAAAGATTATGTTAACAATAAGTGAACAATAGATCAACTGTACCATCCATGATCTCGGAAGAGTTTATTTTTGATACCTGTGTAATTTTACCTGCTGCAACATTTAAAGCCAGAATTCAGGATGATTAAACCTGAGAATTTATGTATCCTCTTAAATCACTGATAACAGCTGTTGATTAAATCATTGATAAAATGGAAGATATATTTCAGGAACTCCCCATGTCTTCCTTTGTACCTTAAATATTTATTTTATAGTTTTAAATGGAAGATTCCATCACATGACTTCATTGTCCAATATTTCAGCCATACCAGTATATCATGGAGTCCAGGATATAGCGGTATGACTGAAAAATTGCTGAAAGCAACTTAAGGCCAGAATTTTTTTAAGAGTTGATTTACGGGATTTTTTTTTTCAGATTTAGGGTCGAGGGGAAGAAAAAAAATAAATAAAAAAGCTCTGAAAATGACCAGTTAACTGGTCATTTTCAGAGCTTTTTTTTTTTTTTTTTTTTTTTAATATCTCCAGAAAAACAGTAAAACTAGTGAGGACTAAACCAACAGTCTGTATTAAATCTTTATATATTTCATCATTTTCCTAAAAATCTGGACAGGACAATCACTTTTAACAGTGTCACTCTCAAAAATGCACAGACAGAACCTCAAAAAATATTATTTTTTTCAACCTAACAATTAATATTTAGAGTCGGCGGATAAAATAAACAAATTTTTTTAGAAATTAAATTTTATTTTTTTCCTACTTTCCGGAAAATTACAGTAGGAGGGTTTGTAAATCAACTAATAAAAAAAATCTGGCCTAAAGCCCCAACAAAAAGAGCACCATGGCAACTGTACATGTGAAAGTAATCACAAGATGTTCTTATAAATTTTTTGGGAGGAGTAAAATTCTAGTCAATATTTTTTGCCCCCAATGTAATTAATGTTTATACTGAAAATAAATCATAGCTGTAGACTCAATTAACCTTTTTTCCAAGTTAAAAATTGCAAACTATATTATTTTATTTTTTAAAGTGAGAATTTGCAATAATGTTCTCTGTTCCATCATGGCTCTAAAAGCTACCGCCAACATATGGGCCTATACACAAGATGTCGAGAGCAGCAAATGCTCAGATGAGCCTGCTTATAATGTGTAGTCTCAATAAGCTCTTCATTTCTGGCATCATATCATCATAATCAGATTTTTGAATAACGTGCAGGTGCAGGGGCATCATCCACATCAGTGGGCGCCTTTCCAGGTAACTGGCCAGCTGCAGGCATAGCAGATCTCACACCTCAGATCTCCAGATAGTCCGGTAGAAAACCAGAATGACCTGGAACTTGATTTTAAAGTTTTTTTCTTTGTTGATTCTTGTTGTTGAGGCATTGTACTTGATAGATCCAACTGATGCCACTCTGGCATTATTGAGCGTTTTGAAATATTCAAGATGGCGTCCAAGATGGCCATCAGTTAGGCCACTAAGACACATATGACCAACATACTCGATCAAATGCATTTTATTTTTGACTTTTAATGGATGTTTCAGAGGCTAAATGTTACAACCTATTAAAATGGAACTTTATTTTGATTCAGAAGGTAGAAATATTAAAGATGGCGTCCAAGATGGCCGTCAGTTAGGCTTCTAAGACCTATATGACCAACATACTCGATAAAAACACTTTAATGTTGACTTTTATGGATGTTTAGAGGCTAAATGATACAAACGATCAAATAGGAACATGGTTTTGATTCAGAAGTTTGAAATTTAAAGATGGCGTCGAAGATGGCCGTCAGTTAGGTTCCTTAGACCTATCTGACTAAAAAGCTCGATATAAAGCATTTCAATTTTGACTTTTTATCGATGTTTAGAGGCCTAATAATAATAACGATTAAAACGAAGCAGTCACAGGTTTGATTCACAAGGTTGAAATATTAAAGATGGTGTCCAAGATGGCCGCCATTTAAAGTAAAATTCAACCTAAAATCAAATTCTCAGTTAGTAACTATTTACTGATAGTTTTCAGTTGCATTTGGAAAATTTGACTAGCATGTCATTGTAGTTTTTCGGCGTTGTAAAATATTTAAGATGACGTCCAAGATGGCACCAATAACACGGCGGGGAATCACATGGTTTTTGCTATGATACACTGCAAGGAAAAAATAACAGTCTCTTATTTTTTGTAATGGTAATGTTTTGTCTTGTTCCGAGAATCGTATCCATCCATCCATGCACCCTGCACTTTCCAGACCACTTTCGGCAGGATCTGATAATACCATAATATCATATTATTATCATAAAAATTCCTACTTTGGGAAAACATTTCTTCAAAAAATGAAGTGATAAATGACAGGGTATACTGAACGGATGATATCTCTCAAAGCTTTGCGACAGAGTGTTTGACCAAAGTACAAACCGTTTTTGAATTTTTGCAACAGACAGCACAGATGGTGGGATATTGCTATAACAAATATGAATGCTTGTCGGGAGCAAGTGTATCAGACATGCATTCTTGTATGCACATGTTTACGAATATGACTGTTGGTTAGCTGCAACTGTTAAAGACATGGGAAATGGCCAGATGCTTTTGTTACAGACATGGCTAATGGTCGGGTGCAAGTGTAATATACATGGATCCTGATAAGATGAAACTGTAACAGACATGCATGCTGATAGTATGCAACTTATCAAGACATGGCTGCTAGTCAGGTGCAACTGTAAAATACATACATGATGGTCTGGTGCAATTGTGCTTACCAGCCCGTTAGTTGGGTACGAGCATAGGGACATTACTGCGGGTCTGAGGCAAGTGTAACATGTATACTTGCTGGCTCAGCCACACAGCTACAGATGTGCTTGTAAGTCAGTTGCAACTGATTCAAACATATCAGCTGGTAGATGCAACTCTAACAGACATGCATGCTGGTCGAGTTTAATTGTAACGTACGTGCCAGGTGGCCGGGTGCAACTGCAACAAACATGCCTGTTGGTTCAAAGCAACGTTTTAAACATGGGTACTGCAACATGCCTGCTAGTCTTGTGAAGCTGTACAGACATAACTGCTTGGTTTCAGACATGTATGCTGGTCCAGTGCCACATAATCAAACATGCGTAATGGAAAATATGTCTGCTGACCCTGTAGCAATGATGCCTGGGCAGCTGGTCGGGAGAAAGTAGAACAGACATGCACACTGGCCGGATGTAGCTTGAACAGACATGCCCGCTGGTCCAGTGCAACAGTACCCAGCATTCCTGTTAGTTAGGCTTAATTGTAATATTGCCAGTGCGATGCTACTAACACACATGACTACTGCTGGCCCGAGTCTCAATAAACGGCATGTGTGTTGGTTCATTACCACATTATTAAACACGTGTGATGTTAAGGATGTCCGATATGATAAGCCGGTGGCATTAAATGGTCGCTGTTCAGTGAAACGTCAACAGATATGCCTGCGACTTGGTACTATTCAGTCAAACATGCCTCCTGGTCCATTGGAAATCAAAGAGAAAAGCTACTTGACTGATGTCCCTCCATCACACTGTGAAATTTTATTAGCCAAGACTGCTACCTTGTCAATGCAACATACATGCCGTGTAGAGAGTTGTTATGTCGCTGCAGCTGCAGCTGCAACATATGAGCCGCGACATGTGATTTCCAACAATGTGGTAATTTGACATGTGTAGACTCAGAATAGACTGTGCAGCCTCCTTTTAATCTTAGAAATTCCAATGATGTTCAGTCAGTAGCTTAACAAGCAAGGGCTCTGATCAGAGTACGCGCATGCGCAAGCTGGTCTGAGCCATTGCTGATCGCACAAACCACATTGTTGGAAATCTCATGTCGCGGCTCATATATGCCTGCTGGCCTAGTGTTACTGTCACAGACACCGCTGCTGTTCAAACATGCCTACCGGTTGAGTACTGCTGCAAGATGGATGCTTGCTGGACTGTGGCCACTCAATCAGCATGCCTGCTGACATTTTGTCACTCAATATTGCATGTCTGCAGCGGGGTCTGCTGGCGTTGTGTTTCTCTATCTGCTGGTATGGTGTCTCACTATCAGCCGTGTCTGCTGGTATAGTGTCTCACTATCAGCCGTGCCTGCTGGTGAGGTGAATCATTATAGGTCATGCCTTTTGGTTTGGTACATCACTATCAGCCATGCCTGTTGGCATGGTGCCTCACTATAGGTCATTGCTTCTGGTGTGGTCATGTCTTCTGGTGTGGTGCCTCACTATAGGCCATGCCTGCTGGCGTGGTACCTCATTATAGGCCCTGCCTGCTGGTCCATTTTGCACGTCAATCGACATTTGACTAGTTGAGTGCAGACGGAAGAGGAATGGCTACAAGTCTGGTGCTACTCTTACAGAGGTGCAATTACATCAGACATGTTTGCTGATCCGATGCCACTCTCAGGTATGCCTGCTTGTACAGTGCAACTCTGTCAGACATGCATGCTGGGTTCATTTATTCAGATACACGTGTTTGTAAAGTGCTCTCCGTCAGGGGAGAATTCTGGTATGTCACAAATCCACCAGACATGTCTACAGGTTAGGTGCGGCTCACACGTGTTTGTAAAACTTATCAACTACCATGCTGGACGCCATCTTGAATATATCGAATTCTGAGTGATGCATAGCTGCATCGCTGGGATGTTACAAGGATGATGTCTGTAACTGAAGAATCAGTAAAATCAGCATTTAACATGCAAATCCCTGGAGTTTGCCGGCCCAGGGAAAATTTTCTTATATTTTTTGTAATAAATTGCAATTTTGGCGGCCATTTTGCCTAAATTCTTATTTTATTTTTAAATTTTTGTTATGAGCCAAGTGTCTTCAACTAGATTCCAACGTCATAGCTAACAATTTAAGGAAAACATGGGTTTGAGACACTTTTCCATATCACACAATTTTTTAACTTATAATTGGCCGCCATCTTGGACGCCATCTTGAATATATCGAAACGCTCAATGATGCCAGAGTGGCATCACTTGGATTTTTCAAGGAAAATATATGCACTACCAGAATCCATAAAGAAAAAAAGTTTAAAATCAAGTTCCAGGTCCTCCTAAAATTTGCCCAAATTCTGCGGGACTAAGATGCTCCTTTCTTGAGGGTCAACTGTCGTGAGCTTCCACTCAAGGCAGTCTTTCTCCGTCAGTTTCTTCCATGTCTGCTTGGGCCTCCATGCCCCCGCCTGCGATCAATCTGTATATCACATGCTGTTTGGACTGCACCACTAGAGCGCTCCACATGCCCGAACCACCGAAGCCTTTTCTCTCAAAATGAGGTTAAGGTCCTCAAGCTCAAGCTTTGCCAGTAGTTCGCTTGACCATACCGTGGCCCCATCCTCTGGCTTGATACTGTAGTTCTGTCTGATCATGGCCTTATCATTGTGCTGCAAGTGCTGCAGGTTAGTCTTAGTCAGTGGCCAAGTTTCACTGGCATGGAGCATGGGGCTCCGCATGCAAGAGCTGTATACATGGACACGGGTCTTGTAAGAGAGGTGGTGGGATGTAAGAACAGGTAGTAGCTCCCTGAACTTCTTCCAGGCTGTTTTCACACGAATAGTGACAGTTATTTCACAGCCTCCACCAGCAGAAAACATGTCACCAAGGTAACAGAAGGAAGCTGCCACCTCAAGCTTAACAGGTCCGACCTCCATGGACTTCTCTCTGTGGTCTGCTGTCAATAGGACAGGCATTTCCCATGCACTGTGCACACCTATAATCAGGATTTGGTGTCAGTCGTTGTAGCCCGCTGCATTTCTTATGCACCCAAAGTTTGCAGACTTTGCAGTAGATGCTGTTGTTGCCTGAACTCTGCAAGAGGGCCAGGTCTGTACCACAGTTCATGACCTTTGTCTTTCCTGCATTTACCCTCTACCCCTTCTCCATGGCTTCTTTCCATATCAAGAGCCTCCTGACACATTCCTCTAGGGAGTCAGCACTGATGACAAGATCATCTGCATATAGGTCCTCCCAGGGAACACCAGCCTTAAACTCATGTGACAAGTCCTCCAGCACAATGATGAAGAGCAAGAGACTGAATACGGATCCCTGGTGGTCCCGGACCTTTACCTCAAACTCATTGCTGAAACCCTATCCAACACGAACCTGGCTTCGTGCATTAGCGTACATTGCCTGGACTAACCGCACAATTCATTCCTCAACGCCTAGCTTTCTCAGGGCCCCCCAGATAAGCCAAACTGGGAGTCATCAATAGACACCACCTGTCTTACGAGACCAGCGACAATCCCCTCTAGGATCTTCATGGCCTGCTCGGTCGACTTGAGGCCTCGATAGTTGCCTCTGTCAAAAGCATCACTCTTGCCCTTGTAAAAGGCAGACAATGAAACTTTGCTCTCAGTCTGTTAGGACCTTGCCATCACGGATAATCACAGTGGCAAGATCGCTGGATCATGGTGGCACCTGTATCAACTGCTGACTTGATCATCTCTATGCCTGATGGACCTGCAGCTTTGCAGACTTCATCTTTGAGATGGCCTTCCTCACGATGTCAATAGTGAATGGGATAGGCGAGCCTTCTATCGGGAGTTCGTTGGACAGGTGATCAGGGTCCCAGTCAAATTCAACGTTGAGAAGCCTTTCATAATGTTCAGCCCACGCATTCTGCTTTGCTTCTTTGCTCTTTGACATTGCCCGAGCGTCATTCTTCACTGGCTTGTCGCCTAAAACATTAACACTCTCTTTCCTCATCTGGTTGGCGAGGCGTAAGATATCAGACGACTTGTGGTCAATGCCCTCGTAGACTACCTTGTCCGTTTGTGGCGTGCATGGTGCACCACACGTCTGGAAATGCGCTTGGCAGTGTTATATGATGCTTGTGTGCATTTGCCAGCCTTCCATGCTTTGAAAGCTTGGCGTTCACATACTTTTATAAATTATTCCTGGGCAGACTTTAAATCCCTAAGCATTTAACTATTTAAGTATTAAACCAGTTTGATCAGTACCATTGTTTTTTGCTTTCTGGAAAGTATAATATAGCTAAACTTTCTACTATATCTGAAATTCAAGATATTATAGATAGGCTAGGTTGTTAAGCACTGAAAAAAGCAAGTGAGTTGACCAGAAAATGCCACAATCACAAACCAAACCATAGGTGATTTGACCAAAAAATGCCACAGCCACAGACCAACCCAGAGTACTGCAAGGAAGAGACACAGTACACTAACAGTCACACAGCAAGAACACAAACCAAGCAAATTAAACAGCTCTCTTCCTCAGCGAGAGGATTTCAAAGCTAGAATCAATGGAAAGCATTATGGACATACAGCAAAACCTATTTAAAATGGCCACTCTCAAAAAGACCGAAAATTGATTTTCAAGACCAATTATCGCTTAATTCAGGTCAAAAGTATTGCAGAATGCTCCAAGGGGAGCATTCTGCAATTCTCTTGACCTTCGTTAAGCTACCATTTGTCATTAAGATCTTTGTTTTGTCTATTTTTAAGTGGCCGTTTTACACAGGTTTTACTGTAGTAATAATATCCTTGGCTTGAGAAGTTTTAGGATAAATCTGGTATACCGGCTTTTAAGGTACCTTTAGCATGATGCAGCTTATTTCATGAAGTCTGGTTTTGCAGGTATATTTGGAATTCTTATCTCAGAATGAATAATCCTGGTTTCTGGGTTTGTTGTTACAAAGTTAAATAGGAAATAAACTTCAAAGTTAAATTGATGGAGCTAATTAGGTAAGTCATGGTTCCAGAGGATGGGGAACCAACCCTGACAGTTGAATAGGCCAGAAGCTTAAATCTGTAAATCATGCAATGTGTGGGTATTAACACACATTATTTGGAAGAATCTTATTGTACACCAGCTGCAGCTTTCATAAATCTGTCCATATGTCCGTCCACTTTTTCTGTCCTATTACCAACATAGATAAGGTGCATAGTGCATAATACAAGAAACATAACCGAAGGATAAGAAATTTCCAAGCTTTTATGCTAAGTAAATGTGTGGAGGGCAGTGGCGTGGTAGAGCATTAAATTGGAGATCGAAGGGTTGCTAGTTCGAGTCTAACCTCCCACGGAGTCACTGTATTGTGTCTTTTCCACTGCTTAACTACTGGTTCAACCCAGGAAAGACCCAACCCAACATGACTGACAAATTGTTGACTGGGATGTAAAGAATCAAAACAAAGAATAAAATGTAACTGGGCATATTGATGAAGGGCAATGAGACCCAAGTGCTTACCATTCATTTTGCACTAATAGATTAGATGCCAAGGCATTTATTAAAATTGTTAATATTCATGGAGAGGAGGGGGTGGGCATTTGTTTGTGTTTTGTTTTTATTTAAATCCAAAGAAGACAAGACTATTTCATGGTTTTATTGTGCCTGACGGTCAGCTTTGTTTATGACAGAAGAAATATTTCAAGTTTGATGTCTGTAGGAATATATGTGTATTGTGTAATTGGCATATTTTTGCAATTTATATGGATCACAAAAGAAAAAGTAGTTTAAAATTGTTGGATAAAGCAACAATTTTACTTGAGTTATTTTTTTAATAGTTTCCAGTGAACGATTAGAAGAGGTGTTTTATTCTTCTAAGATTTGTTAAAAAAAAACACATCAGTTTTGACCATCCATTTTGAAGTGGGCATGTATTAGCATGTGAACATATATTGGAGTGAAGACAGTGATATAAGAACCTTATCCCTTGCACAAGAAATAACTGAATCAAATGACCACTCCTTATCATTGTTTTCCATCCTTGATTTAGCATCTGCCTCACAATTGTATTTCCCAGGTACATGTGCCACACTTAGATAAATACACCAGCCCTAGATTTCTCTCACTCTCTAGCAATGGGACAAATTTATTGATGTAGGCACAACTTGTGGTAATGTCCATTGTTGTGTTTACTCTTACATGTTTTATCACTGTTTTTAAAAACATGTATAAACACAATTGAAAAGCTTTAATTAGCTCCAGTATATTAATGTTTGCTTCTTGTTCTGTAACTGAAAGGCACATAGCCAGGCGGAGGCCAGAAAGCCTGGGCTTCAACATCATATGTGCCTCCATGCAAGAAACCCTGACTTTGTTGCTTGGTAAGAAAATAATCCCAATTCTACGCTCAAAAAATGCTTACCAGGACCATGCTTGATGTTATCTTAAAGAGTGACTTAGGTGAGTCTAGGCAGAGTAGCAAGTTCTTCCTGTGCTTTTCTGCGCTGAGACTACGCAGCTGCGTACTTTAATTTTTGAATGTCCAAAAAATTAAAACGTCTTAAATCGCGAAAAATACAAATAAAACATGCCTCACCCGTGTTAGGTCTTTACATTACAAGCATACCGATTTTGTTATAATCCTGAACCAAAGCAATAGGATTTTGACTGTTTTTTACTTTTGTTTCGGAAACAATTAAGTCGGTGTTTAGGTTCAGAAAATGCAGGAGAAGCCACCATTTAGTTCATATTTTGATTTTTTTCCCTAACGTATGGGAGGGGACACCCCCTCCCATACCCACCCCCTGCATAATTTGATTTTGTCCTCTGGCACGCCCCTGTCAACCAATGTATTGGTACACATTGATTCAATGTTGTTGATTCGCTCTGCTGATAATGTTAAATCTGTGCATGCTTTATAATTCAGTATATATCACCTTTTTTGTTACCCGGTGTGATTTTTTTCACAACTTTTTTTTGCTAAAAATCCATTTTTAGGAATACCATCAACATGTCAAACCATTACCGGGCAGGTATTTTTCTGGCCTGATATTGGTCAACAACAATACTCACTACTATAACTGGTTTTTGTACAAAATATTCAGCTTATCTGGAGCATAGCTCAACTGATAAGCCATAGAGGCTTGCTATTAACTCCTTGCCTGCTAGTGACAACTTTATAGGTCTGCTGATAACCTTTGCAAACAATTTGGGTCCAGTTAAGGCTTAGCAAAGTATCAGGCCTGATCTTGTTTCAGACTATTTGACTCTCTGATGGTATTCCTGAAACAATTATTTAATTCTGAAAAAAAAATCAGCAGATGGCAAAAAAATGCAAAATTACCCTGGTACAGCCCCAGCATGCAAAGAGTTAAAAATGAGAATAAAAAACCTGATCAAGGGTGATAAGGGATGTTAGTTTTTTTCTGATAGTGAGAGATAGCAGTTTAAATTGAGAATCAGTTTACAAACAGGTGGTGAAGGGTTAACAACTGATTTGAGGAGCTTCTGAACTTGGCCTGAATTGACCTTATCAGTCAGGTCAAGGTCATCTTGGGTCAAGTTGATTGGTCAGTTAGGCAGAGAACTCTATGACCTTACATGTGGCTGAAATTCTAAAGGATTAAACCACTGAAATTCTTTTTGTCTGTCTGATCAGGATTAAAATATCGAAAAAATGGTGAAGGTAGGTTGAAGATTTTTTTCACTGAGATGATCCATGGTGATTTCAATGTTGTGTTAAGACATGGATGGATTAATGGCAGAGGATATGTTTGATAACCTTGACATAATTTTCATGGTCACAGTGCATGGGCCTTTAATTCACAGCCAAATATCAGGTATGCATGAAATCATTTATGATCATATTAAAGAATCCAATTTTTGATTATATACCCAACAAAAAAAGAAACGCACCACTTAGAATTGTTCATCTCTCAGGAAGATCACAAGTGATAGGCCAAATTAGTTTATATTAGTGCAAAGGTATGTCAGGTACTGCTGCGCTACACGTCTTTTGCAATCAGGTGTCGAAATTGTGTTAAAAGAAAATTGGTCATGAACCAAGTGGGGGTCAAATTGTAAAGTCACAGGAAATAAGCTTTTATATGATGCTCTCTTGCTGGATAAGTTCAAGCAATCGGGTAAATCTCAGTAGACCAAATTGTAAACAGATTATTTTTTGCAAATTCTATCTTTAAATTCACCATTCGCGATAATTGATCTCTAGGTGGCTCATGTTTTGTGACTACCCTTTGGATAACGATTCCACACTGGAGATAAACCTTACACACATTTAAAGATTTCAACATTGTTTTAATCAATTTAAATGATCCTAACTGATATAAATGGATTTTGGAATGACAAAAAAGCATCAATAAACACATTGGTTGTCTCATATAACGACAACATATCGTTTTCATACTTTGCTAATGTAAAACATACTCGGAATTTCATGTAGACAGTAGCGTCGAATTAACGCTTCCAAAACCTCTTTACTCTTTGCCTTGATGTAAATTGTGCCTACACAGGGAAAGTAGAGATACTCATCTACGTCACATTCAAATTTTAGTAAAATTTGATCAAAAATGAATATTTCACAACAATTAACATTTTCGTATTAAAAGGAGATCTTAATGGGAAAATCGTAGTGGTGCGTTTCTTTTTTTGTCGGGTATACATGTAAAAGAAAAATCACCCAGTTGGCTTGATTTGATTAAAAGGGACTCATAAGAAAAAGCTTATCAGTCATTGCACCATTTGATAGTCTATTGTAGCATTCCAGGATAAGCACAGTAAGTTGCTTGTTAGTGATGTGATTTGGGGGGTATCCAGATGTAGCACTCTTGTTGGAATTGGTAAGGTTCAGGTGGAAAGGCTTTTGCTGGCCTGAAAGGATATTCCAACCATTTGTGAACACATTGAAGATGCATTTGAGCCAGTGTGTGAGATTTCCAACAATGTGGTATGTGCGACCAGCAAAGCCTCAGATCAGCCTGCACATACGCGCAGTCTGAACAGAGCCTTTGCTAGTCGCTTGAGTATTCTATGATTGTTAAGCTACTGACTGAACATCTTTTGGAGGTTCTAAGTTTAAAAGGAGGCTGCACAGGCTTATCTGAGTCTACACTTGTCAAAATGCTGGAAATCACATGTCACGGCTCATTTATTATCTTGGTTGTGGTCTGAAACTTTTTGCATGACAAAACCATTGAATATTGACATACATGTTCACCATGAAGCCTGGTTACCTTTGGCATCAATATAATCAGACCACAGTCTATGGGCAGCTAAGGGCTGATCTGAGTCTTTACTGGGTGCAAAGGTCAAATTGTCTGTTCTGTCATAGTATGACTCACTGATCTGACTTGGTATCATAATACTAAAAAAATTGGTTCCACTTAAATATTTTAGGCATGATTTTGGCATATTGCAATTGGAGTAAAATCAGGTCTTTTGAAGTTTGTTTATCTGCAAAGGACCTCTAGTGGAAACTGTATGTTGCCTTTAGTAATGGCAGGTACATATGGAATCTGTTAACCATGTTTACAGGTGTTAAGGGTTGCCAGGTTCATAGGAAATGAGAAAAAATCACCTGCATGTGCTGCAATGCATAAGGTTGTTTTATTAAATTTGCTGTTTGTTTTCATTGCCTTTCTCATATGATGACCAGATAGCTTTTTAAACCAGTTTTTCATTTATAAAAGTAATTTGATTGGTGAGTGTGTTACGGCATCCCACTTTGTTTCTGGACTCAAATGCCTGTATTAATACTGACAGATTTTGACAAAAATGTGTGTGCATGCTATGTATATAATGATAAGGACTATGCCAAGTTTGATCATGAAGTGCTCATATGAATTAATTAGGTAATCTTGCCTCTGATTGGCTGTTGTTTGGCATGCAGGTTGTTTGGCATGCAGGTGACATCAACTTTTCATGGCTGAACTCAATTTAAAAGACCAATTTTGATGTTATTTACATGTATATTAACAAAACCAAGGACAAGTTTGATGATGGGCAAACACCCATATTGAGTACTGTGCGGTGCCTTCTGATTAGCTGATGGTCTACATTATTTATCAACCAATTCAGACATAACTTGGCATATGTACCTTTATATTAACAAGACCAAGACCAAAAATGGTGATGGGTATATGGATGAAATACTGGTTTCAGGGTTCAATTCTTACATTTTTCAGTTCATCTTAAATCTAAGGTAATTGCCATGGTTTAGAAGTCACACTGTTACTGATTATTTAGCAGTGGTTTAATCTTTGATCGATTTGAGGCCAAAATCGTATTGATATAATGCACACACCCATAACTATGATTCCCCCCCCCTCACCCCCCCCCCCCCTTTTTAACACAAGTAAACTGATCAGGTATCTAATTTAAGACGTACTGACAAAGATTGAGAGAAAAACAGACAGACAGTGAAGAACAGGGCAGTGCCAGAGGTCATGTGAAGGATCATTTAAAACAAATGTCAAAGTATTTTGCCAGACCTGTGGTCTATTGCTTTCATTAGAAAGGAATTCCAGAGTTCATTGATGAATTCAGCAGGTGAATTAGGTACAACCAAACCACATTCCTCCTCACACTTAGGAGAGCTAGTTACTGGTAGCCAAGAGTTTCTGAGAGTTAGTCAAGATTGGAAATATATTTTAAGTTACTAGGACTTTGTTATGTAGGGAGAAGGTAGGCTGGCTCCAGTCCTTAAAACAATTTTCATCAATGTGTCATGTAATATACTTGTAGCCAGTCTAACTCTGATCAGAGTTAGACTGGCTACAAGTTTATTATTTGGCACATTGATGAAAAATTGTTTTAAGGACTGGAGCCAGTCTAGGGAGAAGGTTGTGAGAACTTTGGTGAACACTCACACAATACAATTCCATAATATATTTTTTTATTAATTAACTGAAGTTCAAGTGTAAGTTATTGTATGGTTTGTGCGTATGTACGGGAGGATAATCCACGAGCTTTAGCGAGTGGATTATCTCCCATACATACGCACAGCCATACAATAACTGCCTTATTGCACCATCATGCAAAAAATTGTACAATTTGTGCATTGTCAGATATTTGACAGAAAACATTGGAATATCACTCAAAGGTGCAATAAGTTGCTTTAATTGCTGATCATCTTTAGCACTGACATTAGATATTTAACTATTTGCAAAAATGCTTTTAGAAAAGATAGTTCACCTATTTATATTGCACTGGGAATGGCAAAATCTCAATCTTAATACTGATTTATCATGTGGATGAAAAACAGTGTTGAACCTAAACAGCTGGCTTCGTCAGATCCAGCTAGCTGATCTGGATCTGCATTGTTTATAAAAGAGGTTTATGAATTTGAAAAAGCTAAGCGCACAGTGTGCTTATAAGCTCAATTATGGTATGTGATTAACCCTTTGTATACTAATGGATTCTTCCTTCTGGTTTGATACAATAAGCTTGGGATAGTCCATTGTACATATCTAGGGGTGTCGGGTTATAATTTTCAAAAAATATTGTATTCTTTTGTCTGAAGTTTTTTGTTTCCTTTACAAAAGTGTAGACCCTGATGAAATGCAGCATTATGCATTTCATCTGGGTCTTCACTCTTTGCAAAAGTACCCGTTTAGGGGTTTCCAGTATACAAAGGGTTTCTTTAAATAAATGAATTTCCTGATCAGAACCAATGACTTCATTTATCTGGCAAATTAAACAGCAGTGATTTCTTACCTGATGTTGGTTATTTTCGGAATTTCATATAAGATTCATGTCGGATTACTAAATTAGAAACTCACAGGTGTAATTTCATTCACATTGAATGATTGAAAGTAAGAACAGCTTGTGAATATTTTTTCAGAAATCAGCTGGTTTTTATTTCGGAGTTTATTTTCGGTTGTACCTGGGCAGGTTTTAGGTATGTATATTCAGACTTCAAGACATTGATGAATGTTCCTCAACTGGAAACCGAAACCAAATTACTAAGACAGGAAAAGCATGTGCAAACAAAACAGTCCTAGAACAGATGATCCACCTAGAGGAGCTGTCTGATCTGGGACTTTTTGCTTGCTGGAGATTATTTATTGTTTAACTTGGATGTATTATAGTCCAGATTTATCCAGTAGATTCAGCCCTCAAAGAGTTATTAACCTTGGCAATCCTGAACACAGTTGTATAAACAAAATATACATATTTTGGCGATCAAATATTTGCTTTCTACCATTATCTTTTTGATGATTGAAAATGTGTAAATCAGTGTGTTTGCAATCGCCACCTTCCTGTCTCATTGAGACGGTTCTTTTGAGTACCCACAACATATGTTTTGGTTGAGAAATACGAAAAATAATTTTCGATTATGCACTCTGATCCGGAGGTCTGGATTCTCCCAATGCAGTTGGTCCTTTTTGCTTCACCTAACAGAAGATCCCTTAAAAAGGGAGATTAAAGCTTAACACTGCCAAGTTTTCTCCCTTGACAGTGTAAATCAAGGCCTCTTATAAAGATCGATGTGGTCAGACTGGATATGAATACTTGCCGATCTTCCTTTGTCAGCTACATGTGGCTTTGGCAAGCACTGGAATAAGCAACATTTTCAGGTCTGTTCTGACATGAACCATAAACCTTATCTTTTGAAGGAAATCATTCGAACACATGAGAAAATGTACCATTCAAGCATTTCCACAACTTTTATCCCACATGCAAGAATGGTTACTATTCCTTGCCTCTGTTTGAGTTGTCTCCCTTGAGCTTTTAAACGGTGAAAATGTGTAAGCTACATAACTTAAAGGGGAAACCGTGTAAGCTCCATAACTTTCATAGCCTTTGAGATATTTTGATAATATTTCACAGGACATTGATAGTGTGTCATGTGCAAGAATGGTTACTCTCCCTTAATTACTTTATATTAGAGTTATCTCCCTTGAATAAATTTTAAAGGTACCTTCTATTACTTTCATATGCCTTCAGATATTGTAATAAAGTTTGGTAGAAGTATATTTCAGTTGTAGACAATTTGTCCTGTGCAATAATGGTTGCTCTCTCTTGCTTCCTGGTTTGAATTATCTCCCTTGAAGGAGACTTAAAGGCAAAAAAAAACCTGCTACACTTGATAATATTTGCTGAGGTTTGCAAAAAATGACTATTGTCCCTTTTTTACTGTTTGAGTTACCTCCCATGAACAAAATTATTGTGGACATTATAATATGCTTGATTATCAGTTTGTACCATTAACTTTTGGTCAGGGTATTGGTTAGCTCCTCTGATGGATATTTTTTTCAAGGGAGAAAACTTAAAACTTGTCTAAGGGAGAGAGCTTATGATTTCCTGTAGAGATTGTTGAGGTGACAGAGATACATGGCTATGGTCAGTTATTCTATCTTACTGCGCTTCAAAAGGCTACTCTTGACCCTTATCCTACTATTTTTTTTCTAACTACTAAAATAGTTCATTTCAGATATCCAAGATGATCTTGAAATTTTAAAATGACATCTCCTCTTTAGCCATATGTCCAATGAACCGAAACTTGGTTTAAGGCCTGGAGGCAACATGGAGATTTAGAATTGCTAAAGATGTTCCGTTCTGATATCTACAATGGTGGCCATGGCAGCCATCCTGAAATTCTTTTTACAGCATCTCCACAGGAACAATATGTCAGAATGAGCAAAAACTTGGTGGCAGGCATTGAAGCAACTTGGATACTAAATAGAATTGATTAAAGGTTCCTTTCAGATACCCAAGATGGCAGCCATCTAGGCAGCCATCTTGAAATTCTTCAAACAACATTTCCTTCAAAACCATATGTTGGGTTGAGGAGGCATTTGTGCAATATGAAGATTTAGATTTGCTAGAATCATTCCATTTGGATATTCAAGATGGCCACCATGGCAGCCATTTTGAAATTCTGCAAATGACATCTCCAGAACCATATGCTGGATTGAACTTATACTTGGTGGGAGTCAAAATGGCAACTTGAAGAGATTCAGAATTGCTATTTAGCATGATCAGTCTTGTCCAGTTCATGAGCGATTCTGGCCCACTTGGGCGTCAGTACAAGGGATGATCAAAAGTTCTCAGCCCCTTGTACTTCGGGCTACCAGGGAATGAAAATTTGACCATAACTATGTTCTTGCTTTCTCGAGGGTGTGCATGACCTTGACATTTTCATCAGCAGTGGCATCTTTGGGGCGACCAGACCGTCCATCATCCTCAACGATCTCTCTCACCCTCTTAAACTGTGCTGCTCATTTTTTCACTGTGCTAATTTAAGAAGGAGACTCCTTCCCAAGGGTTTCCATGAAGTCTTCATGAATTTCCTTGGGAGGCATTTCTTTCTTACAGAAGTACTTGATAACCACTCTGATTTCAAGTTTCTCCCTTTTGCAAATGTGTCACACCCTCCTCTAAACTCCCAATGTCCTTCAATTAGATCAAATGACCGACTGACAAAGATTTTAATTCAATGAATCTCACCGAAGCCGGATGCTGAGAACTTTTTGATCACACCTCGTAGTTTGCAACATAGACTATACCAAATTACATAAGCAGAAGTGAAAGCAGATGACAATATTTTAAATAATAGGATTGCCTACTACTGTGTGTCGCCTGTTCATAACCTTTGCAAACAGATTGGACCCAGATCAGGGCCAACGAACTGTTTGGCCTGATCTGGATCCAATCTGTTTGACACTCAGATGGTATTCCTGAAAGAATTTTTCAAAAAAGTTGATTTAGAAAAAAATCAGCAGACGAAGAAAAGCATGAAAAATTTCTCAGGGGGCAAAGTAAACAGTACTAAATGTATTCATACTTCTGTCAGTAGCTGACTTCTGCCCTACTCAGACAATATGGGCCTCTCGCGAGAAGCGACCAGATCATTCTCAAACAAGCCTGCTCAGCTACAGAAACTAGCTAGAAAATTAAAATTTAGATTGTAGCAAGTTTAGATATGTTACTTTCCAAAATGTGAATAACAAAGGCGCTGATCAGTCTGCACAGATGTGCAGGCTGGTCTACACCTTTGTTGTTTGCAAACCCAGAAGACAGGTTTTCTCATGCCGAGGCCCATATACTAAACTGGTCAAAATAAATTAAGCCCCACCAGAAATTTTCCCATAGACTTAATGTTAATACATTCATGTTTAATTTATCATATCATTTGACTGAATGAGTTTCTTCTCAACATACGCTAGATTTCAGATTTATTGATAAGTTTTCCACAGAGCTCCACACCTTCCAGTAAATGTCCCATTTCGTTCCCTATCATTCCTATAGTAAAATTGGCCAAAAATTGGATACTCTTGGAAAACTTAGCACATACCCAAAGAAAATCGGTATTTTCAATTCAATCTTTGTGTAATTACACCTAAGACATTGTTGTCTAACTTGGGTGGAATTAGAATTTTCAACTACCATCGATATTTTTGAAATAAACAACTAAACTTTGGGAATTTAACATTATTGCTATGTAAAAAAGTGACATGGGGCTTAACTTATTTTGACGAGTTTATTAGGTGTGAGTGTATGTGGTCTGACCTGGAACATTTGAAAAGCAGCACAATTAGAAGTCAGATTCCATTCATCATAATGCATCAGTAATTTGTAATCACTGGGTGAAAGGGGGAATAATGAGCAGGGCAATGACCCCCCCACCCCCACCCCACCCTCAGAGCTAAGTACTGTCCACTAAGTTGCTATTATGGATATATACCTCTTATACCTCAAGGAATTTATCATTGAAAAGTGGGCATTGACCATAATAATAAAAAAAAGCATGTGTTCCTCGAAGTGCAGGACTTTAAATTGTGGAAAGTTATTGTCCCTGCCATTCCTTGTAGGGGAGGGGGGTGGGGGGCAGTGGCTACAAAAGACTTGTGCATTTGATGTACATGTAAGTCAGGGGAGATTTTCTTAAGTTTTGTTTCAAGTTGTTTTATGATATATTATGATTATTATCAATTTAGTAATTGACAGGCTGTCAGATCATAAACAGTTTTTGTTGGGTTTCATCATACATCTGATAAAACTTGGCAGGTGTAGGTGAAAAAATATCTTAATTCCTACATTTACATTTCCTTCACACTAAATTACTTGTCTGAAGTTCAGTGCACTGGTGTCATCGGCACAGTCTTACACGGTAGCAGTTCAGCACACCGGGTAGACGGCAATCGAAAACGTCAATACTATTGACGAACGTAGATCACAATATGTTAAAAACAGATTTTTTGATTGCCATTTGTCGCCAGACTGGCGACAAATGGAGATCGAAAACACTGTTTCTATTGATTTTTTATCTATGTTTGTTGATTGTTTAAGAGCGTTTTCGTTTGCCGCCTACCCGGTGTGGAGTGGGTGCCTATAAAATCTGTAGCAGTTGCTTTAAGTGAACGGGACCCCTTAGGAATGGGCAGATATATACAGCTAGCAAAAAATGAGCTATTCCAAATCATGAATGTGAGAGGTGAATAGAAAAATCTATCATGAGGACCATCATTTGGCAATATTGAAATCAAACCTTAACTAAACCATGCAATCTGCCACAAACCCAACCAAAATAGGATGTAAAATAAGAAAGTAATAGCAATCCAAAAATCTAAATTCTGACTTCATATTCAAGAAAAAAATGGCACTATGCGCATAATGCATATCCATTGTCTTTCTTTAAAAGAATATGCACAGCTATCCAGGGGTGGGGGATGGGGGTGTTGATTGGTCAATACACATTCATTATCGGTGTGTGCAAAAAAAGAGGGAAAGAAAGCTCAGGCAAGCAAACATACTCAAACCCCAATTCTCAGTGGGTTTCCCACCATTGGGGTCAAACTGAGTGTTGGATTGAGTATGTTTGAGTGTGACCTTATATGAGTATGTGTATATATGAGTATGATCACCGATCAGTCATTGACTTCAAATAAGTAATTCTGAGGACATGCTGATTAATAACAAGGAAGCACCAAAGCTGGCATCCTGCATCCATTAGGTTATATGCTTGAGTTGCACTGTTCTAATTGGTTGATCATGCTACTCCTCTTTAGAAGATCTAAAGTTTTTGAAGTTCTGGTAATGATGTTTAACATATCTCTATTGCTTATATTTAGATCTTCCAATAAGATTGTTCAGCTTCAAGAGAAATGGAGCTTTACTTCTTTACATGCTAGAAGTAAGCCCTAAACCCAAGATCTGTATTTCATTGAACTTTAGTGATGTTGTTTTCATTTCATTTAACTTTGGCAATATTGTTCTCTTTTTATTGAACTTGGCACTGTTATTCTCATTTCATTGGCCTTTAGCAATGTTGTTCTCATTTCATTGGAACTTAGCAATGTTATTCTCATTTCATTGAAATTAAATTTTATTGCATCATTGAACTTTGGCAAGATTGTTCTCATTTCATTCATTGAACTTTGGCAAAGTTGTTTTCATTTTATTGATTTTAGTAATGTTTTACACATTTCATTGAAAGTTGACTATAGATTATAGGGATCACACATGTTGTTTCATGTATCAATATTTGCTGGGTCCCAAGGAAACTGTTTGAACACGAGGCCATTAGGCTGTGTGTTCAAACTTCTCCCGAGGGACCCGGCAAGTGTTAATGCAATGAAACAAACATGTGTGATCTTTATTCTTGCATATTTGACCTAATTCCGTCCAGAAGCCCACCGAAAACACCGCTAAAACCTTAAAATGCCATTTTCTTGCACTGGTTTTCTCGAAACAAAATGCTGTCAGCATTTAACACTTGATCTTCAAAAGATCGTCACAACGTCATAGCATGTGCAGTATTTTCGTGAGCAAAAACGTTGACGTAATGATCAGTCCGTGCAACAACGCTTTCCTGTGTAATGTCAGGCTAACAAATCAGGGCTCATTTTAAGTATTGTCAAATTTAAACCCATGTTCTAACAGCATGTAAATCTCATGATTTGAACATGGATTTTCGTTGATTTGATAATGGCTTCAAACAGCTGTGCGTAACGAATACTATGCAAGAAATGTTGTTCTCATTTCATTTAACTTTGGCAATGTTATTCTCATTTCATTGAACTTTGGCAATGTTTGGTCTCATTTCATTGAATTTTGACAATGTTCTCTTTTCATTGAATTTTGGCAATGTTTTTTCTCATTTCATTGAACTTTGACAATGTTTTTCCCATTTCAGTGAACTTTGGCAGTGTTTTTCTCAACTCACTGAGCTTTGGCAACGTTGTCCTCATTTTATTGAACTTTGACAGTATTTTTTTCATTTCAGATTAATCCCAACAGCAAGGCATACAACGAAGGAATTCAAGTTGGGGATTATGTGGAGAGTATAAATGGCCAGAGTACAAAAGGACTCGAGCATCAAGATGCTCAGAAAATGATCAAGGCTGCCACAGATGAACTCATATTGGAACTACAAAGGTAACCGTATGAAAATTTCGTGTACGGTAAATGCTCTAAAATTTTGAACACTTATCTCTTTCTGTTCTCAAATAGAATGTTGGTTTTCAGGACTGGAATTCACAAATTTCTTGTCAGAGTAGCAAATAGGGAAGACCCTGATCAGACTGCTTCTTCAGAAGCAGTCTGATCTGGGTCTGCCATATTTCCCTAGGCCTTTTTGGCAGGTAGCTAGTGTTCGAAATTTTAGAACATTAACTGTAGTTGCATTTCACATGCTGCAGAGTAGAAATTGATCCAAGTTAAGATTTTTTATGGATCATTGACAGACTATTCTATACTTACCATATATGAGCCTCGTCAGAAAACCTGACTTTGTAAAGTTTGTTGCATCGGAACAACAAAGGCGCATCCACACAATGCTTTTGAGTTCTTGGATATCATGCAGTGATAAGATTTTTTATGCCCAAAACTTAATTGAGCTGAATTGCAGCTCTGCATTTTGCTATCTAGCAATAGCCTTAAAACATGCATCTGCACATTGCACATTGTTGGATAGGTTAAAGCATGCATCCACCTGTAAATGTTTGGTTCCAGTCATTTGTTAACCACCTCTGTCAGTTTGCAAGTTCAAGCACATGGTCTAGGGGTCACTTCAGCTCAGGTGCCAATCCACTCAGGTTGATTGTAATATAGAAAGCAAAAAGCCTGCAAAATCTATTTTTTATGTCTCCGATTTCCAAGAAGTTGAAGGTTCAAATAGCTCAAGATTTGATCCCCTTTGAAGTAGGGAATGTAAAATATAGTACCTTTTCTGTCTGTTTATCTGTCCTTCTATTCTTCAGCAAATATTTACATTTCCACTGCAAGTCTTTAAATAAACCTTTACATTTGAGGTGTCCTTTATTCCTTCATGAAGGGATCGATTAAGCCAGGTAGGCCCACATATAAGCGCCATTTTGGTGGACCAATGTCAATGCCATCCAGTAATAGCGTATTGTTTGTTTACTGACATTTGCATGACGTTAAAAACGTATCGCCATGAAATTTGGTGTTTAGCCATTCCAAAACCTCCGTTATGTCTGATTTAATTCAAAGTATCCAGGAAACCAGCCATGTTAGGTGTAAATTTAAAATTGACACTTGACTGATAATATAAAATGTAAATATAAGTAATAAATTCAATGTTTGGTCTGTTGTAAAGTAAGTGAAGCCCAATGGAAGGACTTCACATTAACTTTGCAAGAGAGGGGAAGTGTTCATGATTCCATGAACAGACCAAAAATTGAATTTATTTCTTAAATATGATGATTTCCATATGATACAGTTGGTTCTATTTATATTTCATACAAAGGTTAATTTATCAAGTACAGTTTGATTTCCATTGTCAATTAATTATGGCAGTTATAGCCCCTGTTCTAGTGAGGGCATCTATGTCATATTGACACATTTCTAGTTAGTTGTTAGAATGAGTAACTATAATGTGAAGCATCTATGAAAAATATGAGCTGAAATTGTTCAGTTATAACTATGATTGTAAATGATTATCAGTTTGAGGAGATTAAGATGATTTTTGTGGTTTTACCTGGGGAGAACATGAAGATGTCAGGAACAGAAGCTTCCTATTGCAAGTGCTGATAGGATTTATATACAAGAAACTAGACTTGCTGCCTGGCCCAGGTAAAAATCATTTCCTTACGGGATGCATTGGCAACCTGTACAGCTTATACATGTAAGCATGCACTGAGTCAGGGATTGAAAAAGCCACTGTTTCATTCATATTTGTAGAGAGCGCAGTGGCAGAGTGCTTGACTTGAGACGGAAGGGCCACGGGTTCTAGCCTCACCAACGTCACTGTGTTGTGTCTTTGAGCAAGACACATTGATCCTAGCTTAGTACTGGTTCAACCCAGGAAGATCCGTCATGACGTAACTGAAAGATTGTTGACTGGGACGTAAAGAATAAAATCAAACAAACATTCATATTTAGACCTCGAGGCAAAAAACCCTGTCTTCGGAGTTTGGCATTTACGCAGTCTGATCAGGGCCTTTGTTATTTGCTTATTGGAAAGTATCATATCAAAACTTGTTACAAGAGAAATTTCCAGTTTCTAGCTAGTATCTGTAGCTGAGCAGGCTGGTTTGGGTATGACATGGTTGGAAACCTCGATGGGTCAAGACCCATTTATTTCTCATGCTTCAGGGCAAGAAAAAATTTTGATGATTCCTACAATTTCTCTATAATTGCAAATATATTTTGTGATGCTGAGAGAAAGTGTCTATTTTAAGATTTTTCAAGGCCTGTTCTGATGTGCAGTCATTCCAGTGGTGAAATTTTATTATTAACATGAATTCCTACTTGGGCTTCATCTATATCGTTTATAAAAGAGGATATTTTAATTCCATTTTAATAGGTAACAGCTAGGCTGCAAGGTGTGAATGTGACAATAATTTACTAAAACAGCATTTTTGGTGACACTTTCAAAATACAAACTAAAGGATACCAGTATCATTGCTTATGAGGCTCATTCTCAGAAAATTACAAGTTATGTCTTTCTCAAAAAGCTTATATTCTGGTCTGAAAAGGTCTAATAATTCCCTTATGAGCTACTTGATTACAATATATACATGGAGTAGCACTGCTCTGTAAAAATGTTCAGTACTAGTTGTCTGATGAGTTCTTGCTTTGCAAGTAAAAACTGACATCTGTGGTACCTTTGGGCAGGAACATTTTGTACTGGGTCTGTAGACAGGTGGAAGTTGTACAGGTGGGAGTTTGTCATATTTTCTCATGGAAGATGATAAATGAATTGTACCTACAACCAGTCTAGTAAAGCCACTCACCAGGTTACTACAATATAACCAGTCTAAACACTTCAAGATTCCATCAATCTTGAACTTACCATGTATTTTATGTTCTTTCCTTCTATCATCCACAATTATGTGTATAGGGTCAGGCAAAAACGGAAGATGAATGTCAATTAAAAAGCAGTGGGCTTGATCAGACTGTGCATTAGCACAGTCTGATCATGCCCACTGCTTTTTGCCAATTGAATAATCATTATTCTTTTTACCCTTCACTAACTGTTCAACATGTTCTGATTGACTAGATTCTAATAGTTGATCAAAACTTTCATTGTTTGCATGTGCTTTAAGGTCAGTGTTTGCTTGATGCTGTCCAGTTATATTACTGAAGCTAGGAGAGTTCATGGATGGGTATTCTCATATTTACAAGGGCATTTGGATATAAATTTGATGTGAAATGTCAAAAGCAGTAATAATATCAAGGTTATCTGTTCCATTGCTGGCAAGTAAGTGTGTTGCATCTTTTTCCCTGGCATTTCCTTCTTTCATTGTTGATACTCTCTTGACTTTTATATACCTGCACTTTTATTTTATAGGCTGATATTGTTCCATGCTAGAAAGACTGAATGTCCATCCCAAATATTGAAAAGAATTTACTTTGCTACGTACTCAAGAAATCCAGCAAGTGAAAATTCCTGTTATATTGTTGTCTGCTGCTTCCGAATTGTCACCCTGTTACATCTATTCACAGTTTATTTGCCCTGAATCATATTCTAAGAATCTATTTTAAAAGTTTTGTGAAGTCATTTACTTGTTTGTTTACCATTTTGTTTTCAAAATAGCTGCCATTAATAATACATGTGAGAAAGGACATGAGATTCATCCAACAATGTGGTATGTGAGATCCAACAAAGCCTAGGATCAGACTGGGCATATGCGCAGTCTGATCCTAGGCTTTGCTAGTCGCTTGAATATTCTGTTTCTCTTCGGCTACTGACCGAACATCATTTGGAGTTTCTAAGGTTAAAAGGAGGCTGCACAGGCTCGTCTGAGTCTATTCAGGTCAAAGAAATCACGTGTCGTGGCTCATGTAGTGTATGAAATGGCCTCAAAACTTTTGCTATTATGTTCCGATATATGCGTACATGACCAGTTTAGTTCATTAACCAGTTTATTCTGATTCTCAATAGCATTATCTACATCTTCACCAAACATCTTTAGAATTTCTTTGATATAACCAGGATGATTGTCTCTATCTAGCTTTCATTAGATGTTTTTGGGGTCCGTTTCTCAGATATAACCAGGATGTTGACATCAGTAAGTAATGATGATTGTCTCTATCTAGCTTTCATTAGATGTTTTTTAGGGCCAGTTTCTTAGATATAACCAGGATGCTGACTTCAGAAAGTAATGATGATTGTCTCTATCTAGCTTTCATTAGATGTTTTTTGAGGGTCTGTTTCTCAGAAATAACCAGGATGTTGACATCAGAAAGTCACAAATGTCTCTATCTTTTTCATCAAGGCCAGTTTCATAATTGTCTACAACATCAAAAGATCTATATCTTGTTCTATGATGTATTTTATGGTACCCATTCGTATCCATCCCCATCCCCTCACCCAGCCCCCTTACTGAAAGACTCTTTTGATGGGTCCTTTTGAGTACCAATACTCAAGTAGCAATACTATATTGTTGTTTGGTTGAAAAATAGAAGAAATTGTGTAGAAATCCTGTGTTAGGTATATGCATTTTGTTCTCATTTGGATACAGTTGTACCCAATGCTCCAGGTTTCTCTCAGGGTGTTCTAGTGTTGAAGCGCCATATTGTTTGCAGCTGATTTAAAGTTGTTGTAAAGACTGATCAAACTGCTCTTCATGCAGTTAGAACTTGATCTTCACATTTCGTTCTTTTTCCTGAAGTTTTGGGCAGGTAGGGTACGCACTTTAAGACTATCTGATTTAAGGAAGTAGGGTTACTGACCTAATGTTGTGAGTTATTCCAGTGTTTTAGAACTTGAAATTAGCTGAAGTCAGTGTTTTATGATAAGACACAGGACTTATCATAAGAAATAGGCCATTATAATGCTGATCAGCATGCAGTGCATGAGATTTCCAACAATGTGGTATGTGGGACCAGCAAAGCCTCAGATCAGCCTGCGCATACGCGCAGTCTGATCAGAGCCTTTGCTAGTTGCTTGAGTATTCTATGATTGTTAAGCTACTGACTGAACACCATTTGGTGTTTCTAAGCTTAAAAGGAGGCTGCACAGGCTCGTCTTAGTCTACACTTGTCAAATTGTTAGGAAATCTCAGTCCGCGGCTCAAATTTAATATTAGAATCCTGGAAGAGGACAGCAGAGTTTACATTCTATTTAGGATGCTGATTTTGTCAGTGGCATATTGTCAGTATACAAAATATGAGCTGTGACACGTGGTTTCCAACAATGTGGCATTTTGATAAGTGTAGACTCAGATGAGCCTGTGCAGCCTCCTTTTAAGCTTAGAAATGCCAAATAATGTTCAGTCAGTAGCTTAATATTCATAGAATATTCAAGCGACTAGCAAAGGCTCTGACCAGACTGCGCGTATGCGCAGGCTGGTCTGAGCCTTTGCTGGTCGCACATACCACATTGTTGGAAATCTTATTTCCCTTGACTTGCCTTCGACCCACCATGCTCATCTAAGGAGATGAAAATCTCCTCAATGCATAACAACAAAATAACCAACTACTGAAAGTTTCTGTTTTGAGCCGGAAAAGGTGACCGATTATCCCGACTTTTTATTTCTTACCATCACTAACACACATGCAAATACTTCACTGCAAAAGTTCATTTAACAATATGTTGAAAAGCATTGCCAATCTTACCATTTCCAAAGAAAAATTAATGTGTGTTTAATCGGTCGCTCTTCGGCTGAATGACGAATTACATCACCATATCTAGGTACCTCCCAAAAAGCGACAGCTCCACAACAGTGCCACCTAGTGGCTCTCACTAAAACAAGGGAAAGCAATTTTCGTCTAATTCATTCCATTCAAACGACAAAAATTACATGTCGCGGCTCAATTATAATCTGAACTAATTTCAATGAGGATCTTACATGTTTGCTCATGTATCATTGAATTTATTGAACAAGTTGCAGAGATTGATGAAAATAAGAAAATACTCACAATTACTGGGTATAAGTTTAAATATAGTTTTCTTGTCGGAACCTAATCGCTTTTCCTTTTTGTTTCAGACTCAGTTCTAAGCCTCATGGTGCTATGAATGGTGATATCTACGACCATATAGATCAAGAATTAGAAATACTCAATTCTGGTAAGACAATATGTTTCTTAACATTGAAGTACAAGTTATCTTTTGTATTTGAAGTCTTAGGAGACACAGATTCTCTTATAATAAAGCAGGTTGTACAGAACAGAACAGAACATAACTTTATTGACATAAAACTCAGGCCACTCACAGGTAGCGTAAGAGCAAGGCACAAAAACAAAGCATATACATGATATACATAAAATACATGAGAACAAAGAGCATGCAAAAGGTGAAAATTGAAATGCGAGCAGAATCAACCCTGAAAGAGCCTTCTATAACTTACAGTGGGCATATAATATCAAATCGACTGTTGTTGCTTCATTAAGAAACAAAATAAGGCTTCACATTATTGATTATGGACAAATCACATGATATGTACATGCAGCAAACTGAAGAATCTAGGCATGTTTGGAAATTATTTTTTCAGCTACATATTTTCCACAACTAGTCACCAAGTAGGACACTACTTTGTCACTGCCTTAATGCTCGCTAGTCACAGATATACAGTTGCAAGGAGTCTCAAATCTTGTCCTAAGTCAATACCAATTATAAAATATGTCCCCTTTGAGATCTTTCCATGGCCAATATTAACAACTACTAAGGCAACTACATGTAAATCAGTTGCAGTCAGTCTTAAGAAATCTTGCAACTGATTGCGATCAGTAACTGCGCTGAGACCTTGGGACTCTTGCAGCCTTCCTGCAATTTTCTTCTATCACAATGAGGTCCCATTACCATCGCACAATATTCATGTTACATGGTTAAAATACTTTAAGCGCAAGTCATCTGATTTTTCATCTGTTCTTGTATTTTGGAAACCTCCATACCAAATAGTGTGGCTCCGTATCAGACTCCATACTATTTACATGAAAGTTAAAGTTAAGTCTTTTCATTTCAGCTGCATTTTGGGCTGATTTTCAGCTGCATTTTGGGCTGATTTTCAGCTGCATTTTGGGCAGATTTTCATCTGCGTTTTGGGCTGATTTTCAGCTGCATTTTGGGCTGATTTTCATCATTTTGGGCTGATTTTCATCTGCGTTTTGGGCTGATTTTCAGCTGCATTTTGGGCTGATTTTCATCTGCTTTTTGGGCTGATTTTCAGCTGCATTTTGGGCTGATTTTCATCTGCGTTTTGGGCTGATTTTCAGCTGCATTTTGAGCTGATTTTCATCTGTGTTTTGGGCTGATTTTCAGCTGCATTTTGGGCTGATTTTCAGCCGCATTTTGGGCTGGCAGTTATTACATTACAGTAATTAAATATAGTGCACATAAACCTGATAAAGGATAGAGGGAAATAATTTTGGCATTTTGAATTAAAATTTCATAAATCATACATTGGCAGCTTTATTTCTGAAATTCCTGAATTTTTAGTGATAAGATGATTTTTATATCAATTATGATAACAAGTTGACTGCTTGTATCAAACCCATATTTACTGTAAATATTTAAACATTTATACCAGGAGAAACAGTGTAGACTCAGATCAAACTGCTCATTATGAGCAGTTTGAACTGAATATACACTGTTTGTAATACTCTCTAATTTGCATAGTTAGCTTATCAATTTGATTATCAACCAGATTCATAAATTTTTGATAATTTTTCGAACTTTTGACAGGTTTTGGTACATTTATATTTAGGAGATATACAGGTAAACATGATTATTAATTGACAGCGGAATATAAATATGTACAGCTAATGAATGGGGATGAATGAGTTTAGTCATAGGGAGCCTTCTGTGTATAATATTTGAAACAGACTTTGGAAAGGAAAGATGAAGCGCTCGGTGTACCAAGAAATTGGCAAACCATGATGAGGAGTTATGGTTACATAATAAAGGTAGCCCTTTGAGAAAAGCTCAGATCTGCATTTCAGAATGTGAAACAACAATTAATAGTAGGGCCTTCACTGTGCTTCATTCACTATAATAGGTTCCGATATCATGCTAAGTAGAGACCAACTAGTGAGGAGTGCAGTGGCCCACTGGTAGAGTGTTTGACTTGAGATTGAGGAGTCGCTGGTCTAAGCCTCACTGGAGGCACTATGTTGTGTCCATTAGCAAGTCTTTATTCTCTGCTTCAGACAGTAATGGTTCAATGCAAGAAATGTCCCGGCATGACTGAAATATTGTAGACTGGGACATAAAGCATAATCTCTAACTAAAAAAGACCAAGTGGTGGGGTACTGCTAACTATTAGCTTCCTGCTTTCAGGTATATGTAAGTATCTAGTATAGTTCTTGCTAGTATTGTGAATGCGAACCACATGGCATTGGTCTTCAATTTTTTTGCATAAATTTGCTTTATCACTTATGGAAATTTTTTACTAGCATGATTTAACAAACAGTAGTGTAGCTCCTGTCCTCTGACTTCTGATCTTGATCTACAGGGTTTTCTATTCCATAGAAAGACCTTAGAAAACTCTGTTCTTCATATTTTGTTTTTTTTTCTTTTTCAACTTTTCAAGGTTAATCAAGTAATAGGCAATAATTGGGTTCAATCTATTTCATGCATCTTGAAGGGTTCAGTCTCTTTCTTCATATTCAAACCAGATTTGGACTACATATTTTTAGGACATCATATATGCATAACAGGTAATTATGACAAATTGTATGTTCAGGTGTAATTTATTTGACAACGAGGATATGGACACAGAAATTTTGACTGATTGTATACCTAGGTACGTAAGGACTGTCACAGAAGTGTGACTTATGTCTGATCTGGTCTCCTAGCTGTCTCGTCCACAAGAGGAGTTATTGCCCCTGGCTGTCTGCCATAATCTATACCTGGAGAGTTAATTGGGCAGGTAATATGATTGGACAGGTGTTGTTCGCTAGAATAAAATATTACCTACAGTAGGTCGTAAACCTATGATAGATGTAGTTAATATAGATCTTGTGCATATTATGCTTTCGTTGGGTGGATTTATCTTTCGGAATAATTTATTTCTATTTCTATTTCGACTGCAATAAAGTCAATACAGTAAAGGAGTCATAAAAGTCATAAATTTGGGGTAATTTGCGCTATTTTTAGATTTAAACCATACCTCATGGGTATGCATTGGAATTGCCTCTAAGAGGCAATTCCAATACATAACCATGAAGTATGATAAGACAGTAATGATATAGTTATAAGTGTGATTAATCTGTTAATCTGTAGACATGATCCAGTGTCAATGATTTAAATGGATTAGTTGTATGGAAAGGTGATTTACCGAAGAGGATAATTCTTGTTAATGTTTATGTGTAACCTGTAACTAAACTAAATATTAGATCAGAGGAGTCATAATTCGGTATTAATCTGATTGTGTAAGATCATAATCTCCGAGGCTTAACTTCTTGGATTAAAAACTGGGTGATCTTATTATAGACAGCAATATTGTTGAAGGTATATACATAATAATTTGGTGCTTGACAGGATAGTAACTGATTCTTTGAGGTAAGTTTTGGATGATATGGTGGAGGTGGTAATTATGATAAAAAAATCAATGGTATATGTACAAACACTACAGTTGATGTTCTACAATTTTTAATACTGCACTCACTTATCAAAATTAAAATTTTGATTGCAACTCTGACATGGCGTAGCTCCCTTTATGCAGTTAGGCAAATGCTTAACCCTTTGTATACTAGTGGATTCTTCCTTCTGGTTTGATGCAATAAACTTGGGATAGTCCATTGTACATATCTAGGGATGTCAGGCTATAATTTTCAATAGAATATTGTATTCTTTCGTTTTTGCCCTTTACAAATAGTGTAGACCCTGATGAAATGCAGCATTATGCTGCATTTCATCTGGCTCTTCCCTGTTTTCCCTAATACAAAGGTTAAAGGAAAGAACTCCTATCCATTCAGGAGCCAATTCTTTCCAGAGAAGTCCCTTTTATGAAAAGGGACATAACTGATGAGAATCTGCGCTCATTTCTAAGTATGTAACTTACAGCGTTCTGACTCAACCCATGACTGAAGAATTTGCTTCAATAAATGTTTGTTTGAAGAGCGAATAGTGAAGGTCCTGATCAGAATGCTTGTGAAGGAGCAGTCAGATCTGGGGCTGCACTATTTGCCCTCGCTTGCTTGTGAAGGGGTGGGGCCCACACTATTTTCACTGGTTTAATTTGTTCGAAATTGTAGAACATTTATGATTTAGGTTCTATTATTGAATCTTGAAGTTATAGGACTGGTTGTGTTGAATGATAGCTAGGATGTGGTATTGAATATAGGTTGTATGGTTGCATGTAGAATGGGCAACTCAGCAAACACGAGTGCTAGGTACAGGGGATTTCAGGCCACAAACTGTCACTATGAAAAAAGGCACAGTAAGCACAAATCTAGTGATGCATGCACAGCTGCCCAGTGGAGTTTGAGTCTTTGCTGGTAACTAATGCATAGAGTACTACAGGGAGCGCAGTGGCTCAGTGGTAGAGTGTTTACTCGAGACCTAGGGGCCGCGGGTTCGAGCCTCACCGGCGTCACTGCGTTGTGGTCCTTGAGCCAGACACATTTATCCTAGCTTAGTACTTGATCAACCCAGGAAGATCAGTCCCTGTTTAACTGAAAGATTGTTGATGGGAGGTAAAGAATCAAATCAAACAAACAAACAAAGCATAGAGTACATTTGCATATTTTGATAATGGTGACAAACTAGAGGTTATTTTAAGGACATATTATGTGCCTATTATTAGATAGATGATTTATGTTCTTATTTTATTGCAGGTCATAGAAGTCATACTTGCACTTACAATACTCTATTATTGCAGTAAAGGTGTGATATATGTCTGACCTACCTGGCAGGTGGATAACAAAAACTTTTTAGGGAAAAAATGCTAATTTTATGATTTGTTTGTTTGTGTTGATGCTTTACTTTCCAGTCAACAACTTTTCAGACATGTTGGAGTGATTTTCCCGTCTTCCTGGGTTGAACCAGTAATATAAGCAGGGGATAAAGTGTCTCACTCAAGGACACAAGGCAGTGCCTCTGCTAAGTCTCGAACCGGCGACCCTTCAATCTCAAGTCTACCACTGATTGAGTCACCGTGCTCCTAATTTTATGATAAATACCTTAATCAGCCTGATGAGAGCACTTTGTGCTTTACTTTTTTGAAAAAATGATATGCCTTTTTTTGAAAACAGTGTAGATCTAGATCAGCTAGCTTCATTAGAAGCCAGCTGATCAGGATCCACACTCTTTACAGCCACACAATGAAATTGCAACTTTGGACTGGCTGGAAATCAGAAGTTGATATGGCTTTTGCAACTCAAAAAGCATTCAGTGTATGTACACTTATTGGGTAAAATATGATATGTTTGACACAAATGATAAAGTCTTTTTTATGAAAATGAAATGCTTATTCAAAAATATTATAAAAACTGCTATTCTTTGTGAAGGAGATGTAAGAAATCAGAGGCCTTTTCATTCTTCTTGGCTAAACATGCTAAAACGGAAACTGAAATAATTTTTGGTTGTTTAACCCTTTCCTTCATGAACATTCATGCTAGGCTCCACCCACTATGAATAATTATTTATACAAACTTTCATGTTGGTACATAGAACAAAGAAATTACTTGTCAGGTCCACTATACTAATAGTGTTGGATCAGAGATATATTTCCATGAGCAAACAGAGTACTGATCAGGCAGCTCTTATAAGAGCTGCCTGATCTGGGTCTGCTCTGTTTGCACAAGTATGAGGTAAAGGGTTAAATTACGCTATACTTCCAACTGTTACAGGTTGGCGTAAGCATACAAAGCCATTTACTGGTAGTCAAGGAAGCAAACCAGGTTACCATGGAAATATAGCAAAACAACCTGGTAACATGGCAACTAGAGTTGGTTTCCATAGCAATCTTGGCTCTCATGGAAAAGTTGCTCAACAAACTGGCCATGGCATCAAACCTACTACAGAAGCGAGTAGGGACTTGGATCAAGTAGATGACAGCTCGAGTCATGCCAGTGTGAAGCAGTTGGCTTCAATTTGGTCTCCAAAGGGTTTGTCATTTCTCATGGATGTTGTCATCGTCAGTTCTTTTTCCTTGAAGCTCCGGATAAGCAAATGTATTCAGATGAAGATTACTTTATTTTCAACATTTTCATGAGAATAATATAAATGGTAAAAATTTCAGTAACTGAATAAATGATGGTTCATTTGTCAAGGCTGCCAGTGAAAGACACAGCTGAAATGCCATCTGCTTTAATTTACATTTTAAGTAATATTATTGTCAGAGTAATATTAACTTGCATGCAAACAGCATGGACCCTAATCAGATGGCTCCATATGGAGCAGTCTGATCTTGGTCCACACTGCTTGAGAGACTTCAAAAATACAACAGCAGGCGAAAAGTAGATAAAGTGATTATGCACCATGCACTTAGTCACATTCTTAGGAGTCCTCACAAATCTACTGCTATTTTACTATAATCAGTGTTGTGCCTAGGTCAAGATTTCTGGGGGACACACCAATTCCATCTGATTTTTGCCTGTAAAATTGAAAACAGTTTTCCGGAAATTTCTGTTCATTTTTATTTACATTTGAGCTTGATGTCGATAGTTTTGGCTCAAGAAGGGGTGCAGATTACAGTAAAGTAGTTTCTACATTGACGTAGTTTTGAATTCCCCAGCAAATATTCTATTTCTACATTATAATATATTTTTCTAGCATTCAGCTGAATAAAATTTGCTTTTTCGTCATTGTGGACTGGTTGAAAAATCAATATCCAGTGCAACATGTATCATCAGAAAATACATGTGCACAGTCTATATTACTTCCCTTTACTGGGTTATGCTAAATACGGAAAGGGGGTTTAAAACGCGAATTTTCGAGGGCGCGCCCGTAGGCCCGCACTGGGTGCATTTTTAAGGGACATCGACGGTTAAATCGCGGGAATCCCGCAATGCCGCGCTCTAGGCACAACACTGTATAACTATGAGCTTTGGATTTTTTTCCCAACCCATCTGCACTCAGAAAGACTTAAACAAATCTACTGCTATTTTACTATAACTATGAGCTTTGGATTTTTTTACCAACCCATCTGCACTCAAAAAGACCAAAACTCCGTGGAGTTTTGGTCTTTTTGAGTGCAATAGGGTTAATATTCATCTGGATACAGCTCTCTTGTCCTGGAGAAGTGCATCAATGAGTGGCTTTATAAACTGTCTTATAAATTTTGTATCTATTTATGCAGGCCCAGAACCATTTTTGCTTGCTGTATTGTCACCAAGTCTATCACAAACTGACAATAACATGTTACTGTTGTTGTTGTTGTTGTATTGACCCGAAAAAGGGGTGTTGCAGGTTAAATGACCAAAATGGCCACCACAATCATATACAGTAAAACCTGTGTAAAACGGACACTCATAAATAGACTAGACTTCAGTCGACGGTACACCAATACAAATACTCACTTTTTATCTAACCAAAGCATCTGCAAAGTTTGAAGTTGCTATGTCCAACGGTTTAGAAGGAGATGCATTTACAAGAAAGTACATTATTTCACCTTTGACCTTGACCTTAGGTCAAGGACACAAACGAAACATTGCCCAGTATCCTGTACATCATTATGACCTATTCACCTGCAAAGTTTGAAGTTGCTTTGTCCAAAGGTGTAGGAGGAAAAGCATTTACAACAAATATTTGATTTGACCTTGACCCAAGTCAAGGTCACATGGAGCTATGTCATCTACACCATGTAACCTATGTACCTGCATAGTTTGAAGTTGCTACGGCCAATCGTTAAATAGATGCATTTACAAGTAATGACATTAATTGACCTTTGACCTTGTTCCCAAGATCTAGGGGGCCAAGGTCTCACAAAACTTTGCAGGTGCATAGGTCACATGATGTAGAGGGTACTGAGCAAAATTTTATGTGACATTGACCCCAATAACTGTAAATGAATATCCTCCGAAACCATTGGATGCATCGACCTAAAACTTTGCAGGTACATAGGTCATGCGATGTGGATGGTATTGGGAAACATTTTGTTAGACCCCAAGGTCAAGGTCAAATAATGTACTTTCTTGTAAAATGCATCTCCTCCTAAACCATTGCATGTAGCAACTTCAAACTTTGAAGGTGCATAGGTCGTATGATGTGGAGGGTACTGGGCAACATATTGTGTGACCTTGTATCTGACCCTAAGGTCAAGGTCAAAGGTAAAAAAGCGGGTATTTGCTATGGTGTACCATCGACTGCTGCTCTAGTTGAAATTTAGCTTTCAATTTCCTTGACCTCAATCTCCAGGTCACATGACTGTTAAATCTTATTTAAAGGAGATCTTATGAGCCAATAGATGGTTTCATACCAAAATTTAACAAATGTATGCAAGTCCAGTGAGCTGTTCGCTGTTTTCTGGTTGTCAGTAGCCATATTAGTTGGTGACAGCTAACATGACAAGACAACCTCAGGTGGTTGATACTAACACATGCTAGCCAAATGTTATAGCCTGTTGTGATAGACTAGGTTTGACAGTACTGACAGACAAAAATGAAGAAATCTTTGGAGTACTTGTTGCATGTGCTAGCTAGTTTCAGGAGAACTGTGACACCTGTGGTGAATTGTCGATTTGTGGAAAATAGTTTTCAGAGAAAAAAAGGCTAATAAGATTTTGGTACTTAAATATTACATACAGTAAAACCTGTGTAAAACTGCCACTCTTAAAATGTCCACAAATTTGTCTTCAAGACTAATTATCGCTTAATGCAGGTCAAAAGTATTGCAGAATGCTCCAAGGGGAGCATTCTGCAATACTTTCGACCTTCATTAAGCTACCATTTGTCATAAAGAACTTTGTTTTGTCTATTTTTGAGTGGCCATTTTACACGGGTTGTACTGTATGTAAAATCAATCTTTATACATGCATGGGCAGCTATCTAGTGGGACTAGAGGTATGATAAATTTTGGCCTGAGCCTTCATCTATGTCCCTGATTTGTGTGAGCAAGCAGCAAAGGCCCTGGCGAAACTGCAAACACCTGCATGCTCGTCTGAGCCTTCCCTGCTTGCCTGTGCTATAGTTCCAGTATCTCATGAGCTTGGTTTTTAAATGTGTTATGGAAGCAGAATTATGCCAGCAACCTTATCTGGTAGGTTATGCTTGGCATGTAACCCTTGCAGCCACAGTTTTTGGCATAATTTTTGGGTGAAATTGCAATTTAAATTCTATTTTTTCTCAAATGAGAGAATTCACCTATTATAATGCTGCAAGTTTTGCTGCAGATTTCTTTCCATTGTTCTTTATTGTTCCTAGCATCTTCTTTCAACTTTGTCTTGCTTGCAAAATGTCTACTGTTCACAGAACATTTTCATCTGTAGAATTTCACAAATTACATTGTATTTCTGTAACTGAAGATTGTTTTGGTTATTGGTTATAGATTTCAGAAGGATTTATCTATCACTATTTGTTTTGTCTAGTGTGCTTGCATGAACATACAGAGGATCCAAAGGGGGGGGGGGGGACAGGTGGTCAGGACCCCCCTCCCTGGAAATCCACAAGTGGCTATAGGTTTCCTTAGAAAACCTGGTACGGACCCCCTCAAGAAGCAAATGGACCCCTTGGGGGTCCATTTTCTTCTTGAGGGAGGTCCATACGGCCATCTATGAAATACGTTGATGACTAAAAAACAAACGTCTGAGGACCCTCCTGATGGCATTTTCTGGATCTGCGCATGTACATAATATATATAGAGAAATAAAGAACAAATATAATATTTTATCAAAAGGGTTAGGTTAGTTTATGGTAAAGGTTAGGTTTGGTAGCACAGCATACCATGTTATATATTAGTATTGAAAGTATGAACCTTATGAAATTGTAGGCAGATTCTAAGTCATTTCAAAATAGCATGTACAGACCTTGAAATAGGCACTACATTTTTATAGGTCATGGGCTTGCAGACTATATTATTTTTAGTGTAGTTGGCCAGATTCCAGTGGTCAGCGCCTGCATGCACTCTTTGCTAGCTTGAAAGCTCTATCTAGAAACTGAAATACTTGCACATGAAATTTGGAAATTTCAACCAGTATGTCAATTTCAACCAACTCTTACCAATCCAATGTCATAAAATCATTCAAAGCAGGAGGGGACTATAAATCAAAATAAACTATCATATCTCCAATAAGCCTGACAGTAGCTCCTGTAGCTTTATCTAATCTGATTGGTTGTTGCATCGCTGGGGACTTTACCTGTAAAATGATTGACAGCTCTTATCAGCTCAGTGACCTGAACTAGCTAAGCTAAGCAGCTTGGTCACTGAGCTGGTATTTATACCCCCCGCAAACTTTGTTTGTAGGGGGTATACTGTTTTCATGTTGTGCGTCCGTCCGTCCCTCCGTAACGCTTTGTTTCCTTAATAACTCGAAGAGTCCTTGCTGGATTTTCATCAAACCTTGCAAACATGTTCATATATGCAAGACAAATACTTTAGACAAAAAGGTAAGGGCTAGGGGCCAATTCTATTAGAGTTATTTCCCTTTGTAGTTCTAAATGGCTTTTAATATAGTGCTTTATGCTTATGCTATTATAGGCCATACACGAGCCGATCAACTCCTACCACAGCTTTTGATGGAACAATTTGATACTTTTCCTATACAATGTAGACACATTGAACATATGCATGAAGGAGTTTGGTTCAGAAAAAATAATTTTTGACAAAATGACAGCTGTGAGAACTTAGACAATTTTTCCCTAATAAGGTGTTTGTATATGCATAGACGGTGCCCTTATGGGCCGATCAACTCCTACCACAGCTTTTTATGGAGCAATTTGATAATTTGCCTATACAATGTAGACACATTTAACATATGCATGAAGGAGTTTGGTTTAGAAATGATATTTTTTGACAAAATGACAGCTGTGAGAACTTAAACAATTTTTCCCTAATAAGGCTTTTGTATGTGCATAGATTGTGCCTTCATGGGCCGATCAACTCCTACCACAGCTTTTGATGGAACAATTTGATACGTTGCCTATACAATGTAAACACATTGAACATATGCATGAAGGAGTTTTGTTCAGAAAAAATATTTTTTGACGAAATGACAGCTGTGAGAACTTAGACAATTTTTCCCTTATTAGGCTTTTGTATATGCATAGATGGTGCCTTCATGGGCCGATCAACTCCTACTACAGCTTTTGATGGAACAATTTGATACTCTGTTGATACAATGTAGACACATTGAACATATGCATGAAGGAGTTTGGTTCACAAAAAATAATTTTGACAAAATGACAGCTGTGAAAACTTAGACAATTATTCCCTTATATGGCTTTTGTATATGCATGGATAGTGCCTTTATGGGCAGATCAAGTCCTACTACAGCTTTTGATGGAGCAATTTGATACTTTGCCAACACAATGTAGACACATTGAACTTATGCACAAAGGAGTTTATAATTTTTGTTTGCACAGATTCTACTGATATCTTCTTATCAAAACTAAGGTCTTCTTGTTTGAACTATAACTTGCCAAGTTTTTTCACTGGGGGGTATCTAATAAGCATTGCTTATTGACTTTTTTCATTAACTATAGCTAAGCTAAGCAGCTTGGTCACTGAGCTGATATATCAGCTCAGTGACCAAGCTGCTTAGTTTAGCTAGTTCAGGTCAGTGGTCTTAACTTATCTATACAGTAGCTAAGCTCCGCCCTTTTTTGGCCTATTTGGGTCCAAACTGTTTGTAAAGGTTATCAGCAGACAACCCTGGGGGGCAAAAGGTAGGTTTCTATGATGCAGGTGAAATGTGGACTCATTAAAACTTTCATAAGTTTAATGAAAAATTAGGTGATAAGTAAATATTTCCAACAAACATCAAACTTATCAAGCTAGTTTTTTTCCTCCTTCTCTATTTGCTCCCAAACTATTTGCTGAATTGTCTAAATGAAGATCAGGAGCAGTTTGGAATCAAATCAAAAATGTCAGTTTAAAACACATCAGTCATGCACATGAAGGTATTTTGAGGAAATCGTGTCTGCTTGTTAAGTTTCATTAACCTATTTATAAGGGAGCGCAGTGGCTTAGTGTTAGAGACTGCTTGACTCGAGACCGAGAGGCTGTGGGTTCCAGCCTCACCAGCATCACTGCCTTGTGTCCTTGAGCAAGACACATTAATCCTAGCTTAGTACTGGTTCAACCCAGGAAGACCCGTCCATACATAACTGAAAGATTGTTGATGGGATGTAAAGAATCAAAGCAAACAAAAACCTATCTATATGCTGAATAGAACCTTCCATCCTTAGAGGATGGTTTAAAGTATGGAGATCTGAATCCCCAGACGAGGATCAGTATGCAGTCTGGCCTGATCTGGATCCAGACTGTTTGACACTGATGATATTCCTGAAAGATTTTTTTTAAAGTTAATTTCAAGAGAAATCAGCAGATCGTGAGACGACAAAAAGGCATGCTAAATTTTTCAGCATGCAGAGTTATGTTAACAGACAACACAACACCATCTATATCAATCCTGACTGACTGCATGGGTGAAAGCTTTCAAGTTATTCCTGAATTCAGGATTTTGAGGCTAACTTTCCACAGAAAGTCAGCCTCAAAATCCTGAATTAGGCAGATTCTTATGGCTTCTTTGATTTAATTTCAGTTTATCTAAAGACAATTGACCATTTCAACTTGAAATTGTTGATATTTGTAGGCATAATGCATGTTTTAGGATTTAATTTTCAAAAGTTCGGGATTTTGGAAATTTGGAACTTTCACCCATGTGACTGTTATATCAAGGCTGATCAAGGAGGTGTACAACCTGACTGTAGGAACTGCTGTTGTGTAGTAGATAATCAGTTCACCTTGTAAACCAGGGGTGGCAGGTTAAATCCCCAGCTTCTCCACTCTGTTGGTTGAAATTTTAAGATGTCACCCTATCTTGATTCATATGACCTGATTTTAAACACACGCACACGCTCGTTACCTGGCTGTGCTCCTGACTACAATTATATCAATGCTAAAATTCCCTTTTATAGTGGAGTTTCACCAATAGTTTGCAGATTAAACTGAGGAATTTATTAGTTTTTCATTTTAAGACTTGTATTTTTCTAGAAATTATTCTGAAACTTCATTTTTATTACTTTTCATAGTTTTTGCTTCATTTTTTACTTCTATCAGTTTGATGTTTGTTAAATCATGGAAACTTCAGTTTTGAATTAATGAAAAAAGCAGTATGGATTTTCTTTGCTTTTATTTTTGTTTCGCTTTAAAAAGGGAAAGAAGTTAAAATTAGTTTTTCTTGTACCAGGAAATTCTTCCATAAATATTTAGTTGTTGGAATAAATAGCTCTTGCAATATATGCCTTTGGTATACTTTTGGATAAATGAACTGACGGTTTTTAGTGTGTGATTTTTTAAGTCATTTTCTTCTCAAACGTACCTGTACAATACTTCAGAAAATAATTAAGTCAGATAAAAATGAATTATACCAATAATACAGAACAAAACTTCTCATTACCTGCTTTGATAGGAGGTTGATATATTTTTGTTTTGTTAAAATTTAAGAAAAAAACTTTATTATTCATCAAAACATATTGTGACTGAAAACATATTCTGACTGGAAGAGACATTCATATTTTGCCCATTCTTATTTTGAAAAAGAAATGAATTTTCCTTTTTAATATAATTTGCAACAACATTATTAACTTGTGCGTTTAAGTATTTTCCATAATTTACAAATCTGATCAGTAATTCTTTATATGGAATGCTGGAATTGATCTATTTTGCTTTCTAACTATGATTCTGAAATAATATTTTGTTGGATGGAATGGGATACATGTTCAAAGTACATGTAACATGATTATGTATTGTGAATGGAATTGATAATTGCTGTTAATGATACCCATTCAGAAAGTGAAATTAGGTATGGAAATATTGACAATGGTAAGTTGTATTATATTCTATACTGGAACACAGGATTGAGATGATTTTTGATCAGAGCATTTCTGGATGATGATCAAATTTAGCATACTGGTAAAGCAAGAGAAAGTTTTATTTCAAAGTTTGTTTAACCCTTTACTCCATAGGCTAATTTTAGATCATGACATCATTTTCTATTTTTAGACAACATTAAAAAAATTCAAGAAAAATTTAAGTTGAGTTTTGAATTGTCTTGAAAATATTTTGGAAAATTGAGCATTTGCTCCAAAAGAGCAAATGCTCCATTTTCCATAATATTTTCAAATGCATCAAAAGGCGTTATTATGGAGTAAAGGGTTAACCTAATTGTGATTTAAGAGCCCTGGCTTTTGATTGGTCTACCTTTGTGAACACTTCTGGATGTATGGTTTCCTTACAAATTTCATACCTGTTGTTATGCTCATGGACAAGTTCAAAGAGCTGATGTTTTCAGAATGGCAGTTCCAACTTGGTCATTTTTCAGTGGGTTTCTTTACAAACATTTCACTTTCAACTTACTTACTTAATCCTGGTTTTATATTTAGACTGCAGATTATAAGTTTCCCAGTTCCTGGGGTAAGCTGCAGATGGCTTGTCCTTCTCACACCAGATCTCCAGGCTTCTCTGTTCTGGGGACCAATGCCTTCTAGGTTGCACACTCAACATTTGCATTAACACACTCACTCCAAGACATCCTTGGTCTCCCACGCCCTCTAGGGCCAGGGATGGCAATACCGGTAATTGAATTTGTCCAAGAAGGTGACAACAACTCTGACAAACATTCAAAGATGGCTTTACTCAAATGTTAACTGACCTTTTCTAAAATGGCAGCCACAGTTACCTTTGCCATAAAGCTCTGGTAGCCATTTCTGTCTTATTTGTGTTACCATATATTGGGAATGACTCCATAGTTTTCCGGAAATTTAGTGATTAATTATGGCCTGGCCCCACAGGAAATTGCAACCACTTCGTGCTGACTTGTTTCTGATTTCATAATTTCATAATTCTTCACATCCTTCTTGCAGGATTCTTGCTGAATCATTTATTTTATAATTCAAAGCTCTTTAAACAGTATCTTCTGGTTGTCTTATAGGTGACGTCAGCAAATGAAAGCCTGCTTTGTGTGGAAGAAACAGACAGCAAGCTTGGCTGGTGCTTATCACTGGAAATAGTTTTGGTAGCATCTGTATTATTTGTCCCAGTTATAATACATCAAAACTTTGGTATTTATTATTTGTTTTGGGGATTTTTTATCCTGTCATTCTCAAAGCTGGATGTATGATCAGGGTTCTATCAGCTTCAGCTGCCATCAATATGCCCACTAGGGCACCTCAGTAGGCTTTGCACTTGGAGCTTATGGCACAAAACAGTATTTCATTTTAGATGGCATAATACTGGGAAACTAGTAATGCATCCCATTATGGCACCCCAGTAAGCTCTTTGCACTTGGAGCTTATGGCACAAAACAGTGTTTCATTTTGGATAGCATAATACTGGGAAACTAGTAAGGCATCCCTTGAGGGCACCTCAGTAGGCTTTGCACTTGGAGCTCTTGGCACAAAACTGTGTTTCATTCAGGGGTCTGTCTAGCAGCTTCAGTTGCTTACAGTTTGTTCATGGAAATACTCTGTGTTGAGTCTACAAGTAAACAAACATTAAAATTAGCCAGTGCATGAATGACATGTGCGCCCAGCAAAAAATCAGATCAGCCTGGGCATCTCCATGCATATATACAATATGTCATGAGCTACCCATTGAGCACAAAGCTTTGCATTTTCAGTCTTGCAAACTTTCTAGTCATCTTTGGTGGCAAAGAGCTCACTCAAGTGGTGTGTTCGTTTACGGCCTTAGAGGCTGGAACAGAGTGGCAACAAAATGTTAATGAACATACTGTTACTTTGGCTTGTAATTTAGTTACCATATTTGTCATGATAATTGCACCATAGAAAATCTGCAGTTCATGATATTCACTCATTACAGCATTTGTTGAAATTATGATTAATACAGTAGCAGCTGGCTAAGGTGTGTTTTCCTTGGTGCCACTGAGTTTGTGGCTTCTATGGCATTCAACAGAGCACTTGGTTCAAGCATCCTGAAATTGTTACCTGTATGATTCATCATCTAAAAATAGATTTTAATATAATTAGGCATGAATTTGTATATCTTACCATAGGAACTCTAAAATTGGGACAAAAGCTCTTAAACGTTTTGCATGTTGGGTAGTTTTGCATCCTTTTTTGTCTTCAAAAATTTGTTTCAGGAATACCATCAGAGTATCAAACAGTTTGGATTCAGGTCAGGCCTGACATTTTTTCAGGCCTGATCTGCATCCAAACTGTTTGCAAAGGGGAGGGGGGGGGGTGTTAAAACTAAGTTTAAGTATAAACTGATGTGGCAATTGAAGTATTAACAGAAATACTTTTTAGTGGCATACAATTAATGCAGACTGCCTAAGCTGTTAATTTTTCCTCTTTAATATGTTGAGGGATAGCTAAATATATATTTTTGGCACACTTTGTATGGATCCATTCCAGAGTTTATTTTTATAAGCATCAAAACAGCTGTGTCTGTGTGAAGTTTGCACTTGGAGGCTGACTCTTGCCTAAATGCATGACAGTGAAAGATTACAAGGGAATCTCAGAGAAATATATTTTATGCAATAATACTTACTCTTCCGCCCAAGGGGAGAGGTTCATTCTATTTGTATGCATTCATGTAGTTAATATCATTTTCAAGGCATGTCAGGTTGATTTACAAGTACTAGTTATACCATGGGTTGTCAGCATGTACGTGAAGATAATCCACGAGCTTCAGCGAGTGGATTATCTTACATACAGGCAGACAACCCATGGTTTAACTATTTTATACCACCTACATCAGTGTAGACCTTGCACAGCACAGGGTCTTTCGTGCTAAAGTTGGTATAATTTAGCTTGTGACACACATTGGAATACATTTGAAACTGGTGTAAGATTGGTGTAGTGCGTAGTTGAGGCGAAGACATCTGTTTTCTCAAGAAATATTTCATGTTGATAATTTAGTGTTGATGGCTAACTCTTCATACATGAACTCAAACCCATAATTACACCTCCCCTCCCCAAAGATGAAATTTAGTCTGCTTCGTTTGATCAGAAAGCAGTTTCTAAATCTGCAAGGCTGATCTATGTGTTCATTGCATTTTACTCGGTCTTGTCTTAGATATCTGTCCAGTTCCAAGGACAGAATTGTTGACCTTGGCAGTCTTGTACCCAGTACCACTAGTAGCCTATAGGATAAGAGGTCACATCATTATCTTACCATAATTCTTCTAAAGCTTGAAACAGATCGTTATTACATTTTATATAATGAATCCAGTTTTGTCTTGAGAACTCAACAGTTTGGCACCTGATCAGACAGCTCCTCTAGAGCATGATGAATTTTATTGCATTTAGCTTTACTAAGTCGTACAGAAGCTTGATTATCTAGGAGTAGACTGGCCCCCGTCCTTGAACTCAGAGTCTGAGGCCAGGCTAATCTGGGAGAACAAGGTACTTTTCTGTAAGAACTTCACCTTTGTCGTGCTGAATCCGATTATATCCTCTTTAGAAAACAGTGTAGATTCAGATCAGCTGGCTTCTGACGAAGCCATCTGATCAGGATCCACACTGTTTTCCCCCTCTGATTGAAAATACATGCTTAACAGGAATGATGCGGATTAATGGGATAACAATCGGGGAGGAGTGTAGTACATAAAAATATTCAGCATGACAATGGTTAGCAATGATTGACATTCTACCTGGCTGTTGATTACCATTGTTAATTACACCAATATGAGAATACACCTACAGGTTTTGTTTCTTACCTGCTTATAGGATTGGAACTCACAGATCCTCAAATTATAGAGTATTCCTAAACTAAATATTTGGATATGGTCAAAGCAGCCTAAAACCCATATCATAGAGGTTAAAAAGGCTTGATGCTGAGGCTTTGTGTATATACAGTAAAACCTGCCTTAAGCGGCCACTCAAAAAGAAGACCGAAATTGGTTTTCAAGACCGATTATCGCTTAATGCAGGTCAAAAGTATTGCAGAATGCTCCAAGGGGAGCATTCTGCAATACTTTCGACCTTCATTAAGCTACTGATAGCCATTAAGACCTTTCTTTTGTCTTGTTTTGAGTGGCTGTTTAAGGCAGGCTTTACTGTATATGAATGCAAGAAGCTGACTAGTTGGAAAAATGGTTTGGAGTAAATTTGATAGGAAGATTCCAATCTAGATATATCACACAAAACTGCAATTGGCTTCTTTAATTAATCTTTCTTCCAGAATTTCTGTTTTAACTGGTATGGGATGGGGAAGATTTGCATGCTTCATGTATAATTGTATAGCCATATAGTTTATATTTTTATGCAGATTTAAGGTCTGATCGTGGTATCATGTGTCATATGTTATATTTTCTAAACATTAACCCTTTGTATACAGCTGAAAACCCTTAAAACAGTGAGGACCCAGATTCTGCATCATTTGATAAAGGTCTGCTTTGTTTGCTTAGATAATTATAAACAATCTTCAGGGACTGAAATGCATCTTATTTTGGAAACTCCAACCTCTGACCCCTAGTTATGTACAATGATTGATAACCATGTCAGGTTCATTGTACAAAAATCAGATGCTAGAATTCATTAGTATACAAAGGGCTAAGTAAAGACCTTGCTTGAACTGATGCATGCAAAACATTTGGTAAGAAAGGTATCCATTGATTCATGGTATTACAAACCAAAGTTGTCACATATGAGACAATGAGTTCTCGAAACCTTGCCTTGTAATTTTTATATCAAAAGGCTCTATATCTCAGGGCATCATCCCAGGCTGAGGAGCCGCTGTGGTGTAGTGGATAAGCCACTTGCCTTGTAAACCAGGGGTTGCAGGTTCGATTCCCGGCTACTCCAGTCTGTCGGATGAGACTTTAAGCCGTGGCCCCGTCTCCTTATGACCTTAGCTGTTGGTGGGATGTTAAACACTAACACAACAACAACAGGGTTTCACTTCTAAACTAACTAGGTCAGATATCTCTGAATTCTCCATATTTTCTTGATATGCTTCAACATTATAAAGTTTCTGGCTACATCCTTGTATCTATATGCTATGAAAAATGCCATGAATGAATGGTTTCCACTTAGATGGTCTTTTATCTTTTCTTACCTACTGTCTTGAAACGTGGTATGCTCAATCTGTTATACTTATTACGCATTACATCACACCAGCTAAGATGTTCTCAGGTAATTCGTCAGATTTATCCTCATTACTTCTTCTCGAGAACTGATATTGTGGATACTCACTGGAATTGCCTCATAGAGGCAATTCAAATAGAGGCAATTCCTGTGTACCCACAATATCAATTCTGGTGAAAAAACAACAAAAAAGTGATATTGCACCAAAAACCTTATCTGGTGGATCCAATGCACTGTTCTGCTGTTTCCATTGATTAGCCTATTTTCACCTATAGATTCTTTATTATCTGTTTATGATCTGTGCTTTGTGTTTTTGGAAGATGAGCAACTGTCATGCCTCGTTATATTTAGACAGAGTTTCTGATTTTGTGTGGTTTTGTGCTTATTTTTAGCGGATATTTATGCTGGATTATTTAGTAGTTTTATTCCAGAAGAAGATCTTTATTATAATATGATTATATACCTCAATATTGGTTCTGGTAATGGTATAAGAGATAGCTTTGATTTTTTCAAAGGAATATTTAACCTTTTGTTGTGCGTCTTTATCCTAAATATTCGGACACCTTATGTTGTGTCATCGTAAAATTTGAAAAAAAAAATCTTGTTTGGTGGTGTGCAACATAAAGATGGAATGACAAAGAGTGCTATGCCCTGATCAGTTTGATTTGATTCTTTAGGTCCCATCAACAATCTTTCAGTTATGTAGGGACAGGTCTTCCTGGGTTGAACCAGTACTAAGCTAGGATTAATGTGTCGTGCTCAAGGACACAATGCAGTGACGCCCGTGAGGCTCGAACCCGCAGCCCCTCAGTCTCGAGTCAAGTACTCTATCACTGAGCCACTGCGCACCCTGATCAGACTTTTCCTTCAGGAGTAGTCTGATCGGGTGAAGAGTGGATCAACACTGCAACAGAACGTAACTTAACCCTAATACTGGAAACCCCTAAATGGTTATTTTGGCAAACAGTGAAGACTCAGATGAAATGCAGCATAATGCTGCATTTCATCAGGGTCTGCATTAAAACAACCTGTAGGGACAGAAGTACACCACAATTTATAAAATTTTTACTTGTGACCCCTTAAAGTACACAAAGGGCAGTCCCATGATTATTATATCAATATGTATGAGAAAATCCATCAGAATGTAAAGGGTTAAGTAAATATGAGTCAATCAGGTAAAAGAATTTAAGCTGAATTTCTGAAATAAAGTCATACTGCACAAACTCCTGACCCCTTGGGTTTACTCCATTTAATAGGGCCATTCTGTCTGAATAGGACCAACAAAGACCGAGATGTTATAGTTTGCACTTAGCAAAGTTATTATTTTGTGTGTTTTTGCATCTTCATATGATAATAATTTTCTACCAGACCCAAGTTTTGTGGTTCTTTTCATTTTTCCTCACAGAACCAATATTACAATATGTCTTTGATGGTAAAATCAGCTGAGAGCACCAACTAAACATTTGGTGCAAACATGAGGTGAAGCAATTTTCATTAAACACCAAAAATTATGTTTTTGTCACAATGTTGAAATGAATATGCAGGTAATTTACAGTAAATTATTGCTGCAAAACTTTGGATGTTACAGTCTTGAAAAAAATAATAAATGAAAGCAAATTGATTTTATAAACATATATTTGTTGTATACTTCCACAAAACGCTTTGAGGCATGACTGTGACGGTAATGAATTGAATGACTTATAGGTCGTGGTAGAAGTATAGTTTTCAATCTGCATTTATCTTATACCGACAACCATTTTAGCACAAAGGACAATTAAAATCATAACTTTTTGTTTTGGTGACAACAATAGTGTCAATGGGAATCAAATTTTTTAGTGAAGAAATGCCTGAGACTTGGTAGAGCATGCTAATGGGTATTTCGGAAATTAACCATTAGTTTTTATTAATTTCTCATTTTTGAGCACTCATAACTTAATTTACAAAAATGATCACTTGTTTGTAGCTGTAGGTAGTCAGATAATCAAGATAGCATAATGAGCCAGGGCAGGAGATTTCCAACAATTTGACATTTTGACAAGTGTAGACTCGGATGAGCCTCTGCAGCCCTCTTTTAAGCTTAGAAACTCCAAATGGTGTTCAGTCAGTAGCTTAACAATCATAGAATATTCAAGCGACTAGCAAAGGCTCTGATCAGACTGCGCATATGCGCAGGCTGATCTGAGGCTTTGCTGGTGGCGCATACCACATTGTTGGAAATCTCATGTCCCGGCTCATTTATATAATCATGCACAACTGCAATATCTCTAACCACTGCACATGGGGTCCTACAGATATCTCTCTGAATCATCATTCAACTTCTCAAGTTAAAATTGTGATTAACTTCTTATCCACCACTTAAAACGTTTGTTTCGAGTGCTCAAAAGAACTGTCTCATAGAGATGACTCTTTAGAGTACCCACAATATATGTTGTGGTTGAGAAATAAGAATTTTTTTTTTTTTTTAATTGCACTCTCTTATTTGGAGGTCTGTATTTATATCTTCTTTTACTGATTTCAAAGCCAAAAAAAGGATCTGACCTATTAACCCATTTTTTGGTGTGACTCTAATCTGAGTGAGTAAAGTACTCAAAATGGCCAAGACTGAGTTGTGCACTCTTGGTTACCCGATTCAGCCCTTTAAGTACCACAGGCTCTTAACAAAAGTTACCATTGCACATCCCTTGGACACAAGCCATTTGCAATCAGTAAAAATGTGGTACAGTAAAATCTGTCTTAAGCGACCACTCAAAAAGAAGACCAAAAATTGGTTTTCAAGACCGATAATCGCTTAATGCAGGTCAAAAGTATTGAAGAGAGCATTCTGCAATTCTTTCAACCTTCATTAAGCTACCATTCATCTTTAAGATCTTTGTTTTGTCTATTTTTGAGTGGCCGCTGAAGACAGGGTTTACTGTATTTGTACCTGAAACTTATTCTTGAGTATCAAGAAAGTAGTGAGGGATGCTTTTAGGCACATGGGATACTTAAAGGGAAGAATACAGTATTAAGACTACTGAATACCTAAAGATGGAAGGATCCAGCATGGATTAATGGGCCACACCGCGAATGGCTTAATATACAAGCTCCATTTTGGTTGTTCTGAAGGAGGCAACATCGAGTTACATGCGCGGATCCAGGAAGTTTTTTCAGATAGGGTACATTTGACGTGTTTTTTTTTTGTTTGTTTTAGAGGGGAGAGATGATTCAACCAAACAAAAACCATTATAATCGGGCCATCATCGACCCGCCAGGGAAACGCCATTTAAATGGCGTTTTGCTGGCGTGCCGATGATGGCCCAACATTGAATGCTGGCTTGGTAGCTTTGTGATTTTTCAGGGGATCCGGACCAGTATTGCTAAGAAACCCTATACTTTTGTGGGACCCCCTGTCCCCCCTCTGGATCCGCACATGGAGTTAGTTTCTAAATGTCTAGTATTATTATAATTTCAGGAGAGGGTGGTAGTCAACAGTATAAACCAGTGTCTTTCAGTCATAAAACGTCACCTGTCACAGCTTACCCAGGATACCAGTCTCACACACCATCCATGCCGGTCTCAGTCCCACAAAAGAAAGGTTCGTACAGTTCTAACTACCTTGCAAATCAACAGTTCACCAACATATATATGAGTGACTCTTGTCATCCTAAGATTTACACGTAGTTTGTGTCGTAGTTGTTTTAAAAAAAGAAAATGTACCCAGGTTCAGTAAGATCCCCATCATACAACATTTTTGTTTTGTAACCAATTTTTTTATAGTTCTTTTATAATTTATCAGTTACTTCTCATACAAACTGCATTGTTGCACTTAGACCTGATTAAGGTTGCAACTGATAAAATGAATACCAGGATATCAATTTGACCAGGTTCAGCTTTGAGAACGCATGTTGAATCGCTCGGCAAGCCTCGCAATTCAACAAGTGTTCTCGAAGCCTTACCTAGTAAACTTGATATCAAAAGACACCTAGTATTCTCTATATAGTTATGCCATTGTGTGAGTATATGTATGATAATGCACTCACTGAAACAGCCATGGTTTAAGAATAAGCATTAAAAACACAACGGGTAGGTATCAAAGGCTTGCTTTAAAAATGTTTTGAAATATTTCTTCATAAAAATATTAGGCATCATTCGGGCCTCGATGCAAGAAAACCTGACTTTGTGGCATGTGAAAAACAAAGGTGCAGACCAGCCAGTGCATCTGCTTAGTGAGATCAGCACCTTTGTTTTTGGCTATCTGGAAAGAACAGTAGTCATACTTGCTCCATGCAAAATTTCAATGATCCAGCTAGGCTCTGTAATTGAACAAGCAGGTTTGTGCATTACCTCGTCGCAAACTCCGAAGACAGGTTTTCACACAATGAGCCCCATTCAAAGTTGGTGCCAACAGCTGACCTTTCAGACATTAAGTCATCCGTAAGTCATTTCATAATATTTCTCACAATTCATACTTACATGAGTGCTCATTTATTATTTGGATTTATTAAACAAGTTGGGGAAAAGCGATAAACTGAGCATTTTATCACTTTTTTGCAACAAATTTAATCAATTCCGTTATACAGGAGCAGGAATGTTAGATTCTATTTATCATATGACGCTAAAACTTTTTTTACATTTTTGGCATGAAAAGGTCAAGGCTTTGCTAAAAATATGTGTGGTAAAAATGCTTAGGGGGTGGTGTCATAACATTACCAAAAATATGTAATCCACAAGTTGTAATTAGTACTAATTACACTCCCATAATTTATGAATTTTGCATTAAAAAATCACCTGACTGTCTATATTTTCTTGACAAATGAAAAAGGCGGTGAGCAAAACTATCTTTGAAATTTTCATGTTTAGATATTGCCAACTTGTTGTATGGCTTTTAGAAGCTTTCCTTTTATTCTTCTTCTCGCTTCTATTTTTGTTTGATGTCAGTTGTTGTTATTTGCTGTCATTGTGAGTTTCTTTAAAATAGATATTGTTGCTTAGTCATAGTAACTGTCTACATAGACCACTCATCAGAAAAAACAAGCAAACTTGGATTAAATCCACAAGTACTTATCCCTTTACTCCATAGGCTATTTTAAGATCATGACATCATTTTCTATTTTTAGACAACATTGAAAAAAATTCAAGAAAAATTTAAGTAAAGTTTTGAATACTTTTGAAAATGTTATGGAAAATGGAGCCAAGGAGCAAATGCTCAATTTTCCATAATATTTTCAAGTACATAGTATTTCAAAGGCATCAAAAAGGCGTTATCATTTAGTAAAGGGTTAATCCAACATTGTTTAAATCCATTTTATCTATTGAAAAAGTAAGTTCATTACACAATACACATATTATTCCTACAGTTAAGGGACACTTGTAATATTTCTTGAACTTTGGTGGAAATAAAATCATGAAATGAGCTGGACATGAGATTTCCAACAAAGTGGTATGTGCGACCAGCAAAGGCTCAGACCAGGCTGGGCATACGCCCAGTCTGATCAGAGCCTTTGCTAGTTGCTTGAATATTCTATGACTCTTAGGCTACTGACCAAACATAATTTGAAGCTTAAAAGGAGTCTGCATAGGCTGGTCTGTGTCTACACTTGTGAAAATGCCATATTGTTGGAAATCACATGTCACGGCTCAAATAGCCTTACTTGTACTTGCTGCAGCTTGATGCAAACTGTTTTCAAAGGTGACAATGATGAGTGGTCTTTGTAGACAGATATACTTATTCACAGGTCTGTAACACAGGTTAGACTGTTGATTGTTTTAATCATGTTCATTGTTTTAATCATGTTCATTCTATCACAGTACGGTCCTACACAGCACCGGCTAGCCCGGTAATGTTTCAGTCGACATTGAAAATTCCACCACTCTCTCCAAGGTCTACACATAGAGTTCTCGGTAAAGATTTTGTTTAATTACTTACAGTTTTTGAACAGATTGAAATTAAATTTTAAAGCCAAGTTTTTAACAATGCATGAAATTAAAATAAAGAGCAAGATTGCTTGAGTTCAACTAAAATAAAATGATCCCCTGCTTTAAACCAAACAGTTTTTTGTACCTTAATTTTCTGAACTCTACAGTACCAGCCATCCATTTTGACATAGAAACAGTGACATTTGTTTCCTAATAAGCATGCATTTTACATTTTCTGAGTTTTCTTGACTTCTCCATTGACACAGTAACGTAATTGCACATGTTAGGAACATACAGATTCTGTACCTTATGACATGAGAGCCTCATCAAGTATAAAACATAGCTAGAGAAGTTCCCACATCCTGGGCTGGAATCTAATTGTACCAGTACAAGTCCAATGCTTTAACCACAAAGCCAAAGAGTTGACTAATGTAAATTAGGAAATTTTCGGGAGAATTTTATTTTCGTGAATAGCGTTAAAATACATGCTTGAGTAAAAGACAGAGTGATCTAGCCATATAGCGAGAGTTTTATTTTCACGAAACTTCGCATATGGGAAGTTTCGTGAAAATAAAAACCTCGCAAAAATTTCTGAATTTTCAGTATTTGGCTCAGTAGTTAGAGCATGGACTTGTTCCAGTATGATCTGGGTTTGATTTCCAGCCAGATGTGGGAATATTTTCAACTATGCCTTATACTTGTTACGACTTTCATGTTCAACCTCTGAGTCTGTACTTTATAGGAATTAAATCTAACCATGGAAGTGAAATACATGTTTAAATAAGACTTGTATTAAGGTTATTTTTAAAGCCAGGAGAGTTTTAGACTTAACATTTCAAAAACTTGAACTTTTTTTTTATCTGCATGTTCTTTTTCTATTACACATGATTTTTTGAGCTTTTGTTAAAACTTGTAAATGTCTAGAAATTAATGAATTAGCTAGGTATATCAGTGAATATATTTTATATAGGTATTTCAATCAATTTTATCACTTTTGTTTGTAGTTCAAAGAGCATTTGAAAACATGATTGTATAGTAAAAATTTTCTTACTTGTTTTGATGCATTTTTATTTAGTCACACACTTTTCATATTGAGCATTAAGCCAGTTATTTTTTGTAATAGATATAGTTGAATAATAATTATTTTTACATTGATTTCAAATTTTAAATGTCTAATTTGGAAGATTGAATATTTCATCAATTTGTTCATGTCTGACTCGAAGCTAGAACATTCCCTACCTGAAGTTATTGGTATATTTACTTAGTCAGCAGACTCAAGAAAAATTCCATAAAGACCATTCCGCCGAGTGGAGGGTCAGCCATTCAGACATCTACGCCACTGTCATCATGTCCCTCTACACCTCCTCAGAGACCTCGCCTCCCAAAGTACTACAAAGCTACACCGCTTGCCATGAAAGGTCTTCCTCAAACAAGGCCTCCATTATCATCGCCAGAGCTACGCCGCTGGAATTACAGAGATTTCTCTTCCCGGAGTCCTTCCAGCTCACCAGCCACTCAACGAAGAACTCTTAGGGATCTGTCGCCAAGCAGCGATGATAGCAGCTCTTCTAAAACCTACCCGCGCAGCAGATCCAGGGGCATGGAGTTGTACCGAAGACAACAGGAGAAGCTGACCAAGATGGGTATCCCAGGTACATGAATGAGCTGCATGGACTGATGGAGTGACCTCCCTTGTTTGATGGGTGGCTGGTTATCTGAGTTATATGTTCGTTCATCTAAACCAACCTTGTTTTTGATGTGTACCAGTCCATGTTCCACGGATGATTAATTCACTCACCATAACTGTGTTTATGCTCATAACTGTTAGTATGGGTGGAATATATACAGGTTTGAACTTCAGTTCAGTATGTGCAATGTTTTTGAAGTTATCATTTGGGTCACATCACAAGAATACCTGTCGCTAGGGTTTACACCCTGGTAAGGCTTACAGCGAACCCAGGGCCACTCAAAAATAGACAAAACAAGGATCTTGATGACAAATGGTAGCTTAATGAAGGTCGAAAGCATTGCAGAATGCTCCACCACACTTTTGACCTGCATTAAGCGATAATCGGTCTTGGAAACCAATTTTGTTCTTCTTTTTGAGTGGCAGCTTAAGACAGGTTTTACTTTATATGCTGGAATCTTTCAAATTATGGCTGTTATAGATTTTAGGTATCAAACAACAGAAGTGCCAATCAGATTGTTCATATGCACATGATGATCGGCACCTTTGATTTTCTGAAGTGGCATGAACAGGGTTTTCTCTGACTTGGCCCATTTGTTTAACTTTGTGCATGAAAGTTTCCTTAGTTTCGTTTTTTGCTCCAATTTCTTTTGGCTTTCTCTAATTTTCTTATTTTTGTCTACAAGTCATTTTCGAACTTTTGTTTCCTTTGTGTTTGCTTTGTTTGATTCTTCCTTTTGATTTCTGTGTGGCATGAAAGTAGTAGCACATTGATTCATAATAAGCAATATGTGTAAGATATTTCTATACATGTACATGTATATGTTTTCATGCCACAATTTCAGTCACAATTTATTTTATTTGTCTGTTATTAGACACAGAAAATTTTGACTCCAACCAGCCATGGCAGTCAGGAAGTTTCAACAGACCCCGCATGGGTGGTGCCCGTAGCTACAGTGTAGATGAAGGTGGCGGGCGAACTATACCAATAAAAATAGAAACGTCAACTAAACCAAGGGTATTCTCTCCACAAGCCACCAATAGTTACAGTGTAGATCAGGAAGGATTTTATAAACATGATGGTTCACAACCGTCAAGAAGTTTCGGTGTGAGACAAGAGCCACCAAGAGAAATACCAGTGCAATTTGGAAGAAAAGGTAATGAAAATTTGAGACAAATCCCTATAAATATTGAATCTGGTAGACACCCTCAGGCTTCTCCAAGACAGTTGCTTATTGAGAGAGATCAGCAGCAGCAAAGACAGATTCCTATAGATAGAGATGGTATGGCTGATAGGAGACTAGACAGTCCTAGAGAGATACCTATTAGAAGAGAGTTAAAACAAGAACCCATTGAAGCCCCAAATCCATTTAGGAGAGAAGCATTATCTAGTGATCATAAACCTCCTTCATCATATCATTCAGATCTTACTGATACATATGATGAGAGAGTGTTAAGGGATGAAGATAGACATAGAGCTGATCTAAAACGCAAACAAATGGAATTAAAAAGAGACATAGATAATGTGATATTGGAAGCTATTCAGCAGGTTCCTATAAACAGACAGACTAGATCGGAAACCCAAACTAAACCTGGTGAGAGGTTTCCGAGACAGGCTTCTGTAAATGATGAAATTATCACTCCCAGTAAGGTAGAATCACCAAGGCAACAAAGAGTTGATCAGGTACTACAGCAAACAGTAGATAAAGACCAGATGAACTTGATACAGCAAAGATGGGAACAAGAAAAACAGGAGAAAGAAGAAAGGGAAAGATGGAAACCAACAGAGGTTGGCTCATATGCAACCTTACCCATCAAAAAGCAATCATCTGTAGTAGATGTTGCTCCCATTGAACAAGAGCCCGGATCCTACTCCACCTTACCATCATATAAGTTAAGAACTTCTAAGAGCCCTGGTAGTTCATCTGTCTCACGTAGTTATAGTCATGATCCGGACAGACACTACTTCAGTGATGCTGAAACAACAAGGAGGACTCCAACATGGAGACCTGTAGCTTCTCCACTTTCTAAAAGGAACATGAAGATTTCATCAGCTGCTTCCGCTCCCAGAGACGATGTCTGGACTCCTCCCAGAGTAGAGAAGAAAACATGGAGCCCAGCTCAACCCCCAGCCTGGAGCCCAGCTCAACCCCCAGCTTGGATCCCAGCTCAGCCCCCAGTGAGCAGTCAGATCTCACTAGATCTCCAGCCACCTCAAGGTAGGAGCATGCATGCAGCAGATGCTCGCCAACCTGCTTAGATGACCCCCAGATCCAGCAGCATGTTTGGAGAAAACACCTCTTTCTTGCAGATAGATAAAAACCATACAGTTATAGCATGAGTAGTATGGGCCCCAGAACTTGAGAATATGGTACTTATGGCTTATGTTTTAAACATACATGAACGATTATCTCAGGCCTTTAGTTAGCAGAAAAATAATTTTCTTATTTCTCAACCAAAACATATGTTGTGGGTACTCAAAAGAACCGTCTCAATGAGATGGTTCTTTTGAGCACCCAAAACATATGCTAAAAATTAAGGGTTAGAAAAAAATTACAATTTTACGCTGAAAATTTTTGTTTATCTAGTGGGGCTACAGGTCTAATAGTTTGTCAGAGCCTTTTTTATCTATGTCCATATATTGTGTATGTGAGCAACCAAAGGTTCTGGCCAGACTGCGTCAATGATTGATAAGTACCAAAATCTCAAATCCTAGTCCATATGTAGAGTTTATAGGCTACGACAAGAATGTCACCCCTCACAGAATATAACTTCTTGTTAGCTCTTACAATGGTATGCTTTAATGTCAACAGTTTCTATATCATAACCACTTGTAATCTCAAAGATTTCCATAGATTCTTCTTGGCATGTTTTTTCCTCAATATTTGGAGAATATGTTATACCCTGTAGATTTCTAGAAACTGCATCATTAGTATTGAAGTGTGAATTTCACAAGCATGTGACTTATGTCCTGTAAAATGCAATTTTTCAAAATATAACTTTTGAAATGTCTGTGTAAATTAAAGGTTTCAGCTTTGAACTTTTTGGGGCATTTTACCTTGTTTGCAGAATAACACCACCTATTTAAAGTCAAGCGTTATGTTTGGGTGCAATTTTTTTCAGAGTTCTCACTAAGATTTTTAAAATAGAAGTAAAAATGTTGTCTACAGGAAATGTTTGGAATTTTACCTTTTAAACTTATCTATTGGGACTTTTGAAAAAGTTGAAGTCAGAATAAAAAAGTTGGAGTAAGTTTATTTGAGAACTCTGTTTTTTATAAACATAATACCAGTATCTAGTTCCTTATGTCAAATTATCACAGACACTACATGTACTTTATTATACATTAAAGCTGCATAGTCTGTAACATTTGATCTTTTAATTCACTTTTCTGTGCAATTTTCAGCTATAGTACAGATTTATTGTGAAAACATAACTTTATTCCACTTTTACAAATGATTTAAAAAGAAAATAAAAAAAATTCGAAAAATGTTCATAGTTGCAGACTTAGTCTCTTTAAAACTCTACATTTGATAAGGCCAAATTAACCCTTGTTAGCTCACCTGAGCCGAAGGCTCCGAGGTGAGCTATTAGTATACCAGTGACTCCGGCGTCCGTCGTCCGTCCGTCCGTCGTCCGTCCGTCCGTCGTCCGTCCGTCGTCCGTCCGTCAACATTTTCAAACATCTTCTCCTCTGAAACCACTGAGCCAATTGAACTCAAATTTCATATGGAGACTCCTTAGGATGGGGGAACGAAAGTTTGTTCAAATGTTCCTGGTCACATGACCAAGATGGCCGCCATGCCCATATATGGTAAAAACCCTTTAAAAAGCTTCTTCTCCAGAACCAGAAGGCCGATGACCTTGGGACTTGGTATGTAGCATCCGGGATGTGGGGCCTACCAAGTTTGTTCAAACAATGATCCTAGGTTGACCTTGACCTACTTAACGTCAAGGTCAAATTTGCTTCCTAATAGATTTAAATGGGATTTTTTTTGAAAAGTTGATTTTTTGAATACTGTTAAAGCCAAAGTGATTATTCATACTTGATATGTTGAAACTAATGAGACAATGGCTATAAATAAGTTTCAAAGGTCAAGGTTGACCTTTGCCCTTTCAGCCAAGGTCGCTCATATTGTGGTCCCATCAATATATTAAAACATAGTTTCCTCACAAACCATTGGCCCAATTGAGCTCAAATTTCATACGAAGACTCCTAATGATAAGTCAGCCATAATTTATACAAAATATTTTGGTCACATGACAAAGATGGCCGCCACGCCCATATATGGTAAAACCCTTTTAAAAATCTTCTTCTCCAGAACCAGAAGGCCAGTGACCTTGAGACTTGGTATGTTGTATTGGGGATGTGGGGCCTACAAAGTTTGTTTATATGATGATCCTAGGATGACCTTGACCTACTTAACGTCAAGGTCAAGTATGCTTCCTAATGCATTTGAATGAAAAATTGAATTGAAAAGTTGATTTTTTGAATACTGTGGAAGCCAAAGTCATTATTCTCACTTGATATGTTCAATCTAGTGGCTATAAATAAGTTTCAAAGGTCAAGGTGCAGCAAAGGTGGCTTATATTGGAGTACCATCAACATATTAAAACATAGTTTTCTCAGACAATTTTTGGCCAATTGAAACCAAATTTCATATGACAACTCCTTATGATTGGTTAGCCAAAACTTATACAAATTGTTATGTTCACATGACTAACATGGCCACCATGCCCATATATGGTAAAAACTCTTTAAATATCTTCTTCTCTGGAACCAAAAGGCCATTGACTTTGGGACTTGGTATGTAGGATTGGGAATGTGGGACCTACCAGGTTAGCACAAATTATGAATCTAGGTTGACCTTGACTTACCTGATGGCAAGGTCAAATTTTGATTCCTTATGCATTTATATGGAGAAAATCTTAAAATGTTCATTTTCTATAACTGAGCCGAATTCATTAAAGTTAAACCTATTGAGAAATGGTTAATTAACTACCAAATATCAAGCTGACCTGTGACCTTTTATCCAAGGCCACTCATTTGGACTGCCACATACCTATCTAAACATCTTTTTCTCAGAAATCACTGGGCTGTTTGATGGATTATTCATTAGATTGTTTAGGTCACTTGACCAAAATGTATATGGTAAAAGCAAAATTTGTTCCATTATAAGCTGTAGTTAGCCTTGACCTATTTTAACATTATTAAGAAGATCAGGTGAGCGCCTCAGGACCTTCAGGTCCTCTAGTTTTTTGTGTAGTTATACAAGACTATTTTTGAAAGCAAGTATCCTTTGGCTGAATTTCCTAACTGCATGCTGGGTAATTTTGCATGCGTTTTTGTTCAGGAATACCATTAGAGTATTAAACAGTTTGGATGCACATCATACCCAGCATTTTATCAGGCATGATCTGGGTCCGAACTGTTTGCAATGTTTCTCATGCAGGGAAGCTGGCTTCTGAAGGAGAAAGCAGCAAATCTTTTGTTTTATTTCTTTGCATTCTGGTTAATTTTTATGGCTTTGTCGTCGTCTGCTAACCTTTTTTTCAAAAGATTCTTTCAGGAACACTATCAGAGTGTCAAAACGTGGATCATGTTGGTACTGATCTGTGTCCAAACTGTTTGCAAAGGTTACCAGCAGACGACAAAAGTCAAGGAAAGAGTTATTTAGCTTGATTTACAATTTTCTTACACAACAGTCCTTTTATGGCTGACGAAACTATTCCTGTCTTTGACATGTCCAGTGTCATCTAAAAGTCATTGTACATTATTCAGTGTCCTTGTCTGCCAGTGTTGTCTGCTGTTAACATTTGCAAACAGTTTGGACCCAGATCTGTCGGGCCTGATCTGGATCCATACTGTTTGACACTCTGATGGTATTCCAGAAAGAATTTTTTGAAAAAAATAATTCTGAAAATTTCAGCAGACGACATAAAAATAAAAAAGTTCCCAGCATGCAAAGAGTTAAACCAGCTGCTAGATAATTAGATATGCTGATGACAATTAAATGTCCTGTCAATCAATAAAGAATCCAAAACAGTAGCAACACCAACCAATTTTGTATGTTACTAAGATTGCATTCTGTGCAATCTAATCCGTATTACCATTCTAATCTCCTCAAAACGAGCCATGAAGATTGATCAGATCGCATTGATCCGCTGGCTCCTCCGAGTCTTAACTCTTTCATGCTTGCATATTGAACATTTATTGGTTTTTCTGTGAGTTGACTCAAATGGATGTGGAGTTTCTGGGACACACTTCTGCCAGAATAGTTCCATAGACACTTGTTTCTCCTTCTGTAAGAGGAATGGCAATAATAATTGGAGGAAAATCAATGGGTCCAAACCCCGGATAAGAGAAATTCCAGAGTTCTAATTTTCTATTTTCTCAAGGAAAACATATGTTGTGGGTACTCATTGGAAGCGTCTCATTGAGACGCTTCCAATGAGTACCACAACATATGTTTGCATCAAGAAATAAGGAAAATATTGCCATTTTTCTCCAGTTTGGGTTGTGACAGGGACTGGTATAATAATCTCTACACAAGCATGTTCTGCAACTTTTGGATTAATGACACCAGCAGGACATATTTGGTATTTTATAAATAAAGAATCTTTAAAGAGGTGTTTGTTGGTGCAAGTATAGGTGCATGGCAAACTGTGGATTACATTCATAGACATTGGAATTAATTACACTGAGGTACCAAGTTTATGCTCTGTCATTTATATTGCTGTGAATCATTTTGTTAGATTATTGATGTCAAGTAATTAAGACCTGCTTTTCAGATATTTGTGTGAGCCTGAAGTGTGATCATAGTGATATGGCACATGCTTTATTATCCTGCTCATTGTAATACTCGCCATGTCCTGGCTTAGAATACTGACCACACCATATAAAATTTAAGGGCATGAATGATTGTGGATAGTTTGTTATACCCCCCATCAGGCATGATTTTATATCATTTGGCAAAATTTTCAACCGTAACAAAATGATGTGTAATGAATATGACCCAGGTCTGAACGTCCAAGGCCAAGATCACATGCCTAGATCAAATTAAAAAATTATTTTATCATGCATAACTTCCGCATCCTTTGCCCAGTTATTACCATATCACATGGCACAATTGTTCACTGTAACAAGACAATGTATCACATATATGACCCAGGTCTGAATGCCAAAGGTCAAGGTCGCATGCCAAGGTCAAATTCTTCTACCAAGCATAACTTCAGCATCATTTGCCCAATTGATTATCATATCACTTGAAACAATTTTCCACTATAACAAGATGGTGTGTCATGTATATGCCCCAGGTCTGTATGTCCTAGTTCAATGAATGTTGTAATGCCAATGTCAAACTTCCATTTACAAATGTATACCCAAAGAAAGGGTGGTAGTACTGTAAAACTGTATCTTGCATTTAGTGTTTTAGCTGTTTTAAAGTTCTGGTAGCCTAAGCCAAGTTGTTCAAAGTGTCATAAAGCTTGACAGATCTGTTATGCAAAGGCTTTATTTTGCGTTGTCAGAAACCGAAATTTGCTGAGCAGATCTACTGTGTCATTTATGTTAAACTAGGGTTAATTGTGGAAAACAATCCCCTGAACAGTGAATATGTGACTGACAAAGATAATTCAGTCATAATTGAATTTATGATTTTTCCTGTGGGATTATTGAACAAGATATTTCGGTATTATCGGAAATACAATGTAGTTTGCATGAAATAATTTTGTTAGCTTGAAGGCCATTGTAAAATTGGTACTCTGAGCAAATAAGATTCCTTTGTTTCTTGTTTTTTTCTGAGATGAGAAATTCCGACTATATTGGTTGGCAGATTTGCTTGAATTTGGGTCTCCATTTTTCTTGCCCAACTTTAACCTATTAGTGACTGCCATGCATATCATGGGCAAACAGTAAATGTTTAGATGAAAAGAAAACAATCAACTTGGACAGACTTTTAATATTATTTGAGAATTATAATCTGTAGTTCTCTTGGTTGTTTTACTGAGTTGGTCTTCTATTGTGATTTTGAATCTGATTTTCTTATTTGATTGTTTTTATTGTTGGGTTGCATTGGCATCTGGTTATTTTTGATGGGCTTCATGTTGGAAACATTTAATTTAGTGATTTTCCGGTAGGCGTTGTGGTGGGTTTTAGCTCGTTGATTTTGGTCATGGCTTCTTTTTGGTTTTTGTTGATAATATTCTATTGCACATGCCATTTCAGTGTATAGTGTGTAAATGGTGTATCTTTACAATTTATTCACTTTCAGTTTTTATGCACTCAAGGGATGATATATTGGCAAAAGCTAAAAAAAAACCTGGGGAAACATTTTCTGCATCTGGTATTTCTAATGTGCAAATTGCCAAGTTAGATTATAAACAGTGCTCTGTTTTAAAGTTTTGCAATTTAACAAACAGCCAAATGTGCTAATCAGCTCTTCTTATCATTAGTTGTAAAATTCTAATTGAAATATTACACCGGGTAAACACCGGGTAAGCGGAAATTGAAAACACTCTTAACAATGGACAAACGCTGATCAAAAATCGCTAGAAACAGTGTTTTCAATTGCCATTTGTCGCCCATCAGCGTCAAATGACAATCGAAAACTCTGTTTCTAATGATTTTTTTAGCTCCGTTCGTCGCTGGTTTTGACGGTTTCGATTGCCGCCTACCCAGTGTGATATGCTTCATTAGCACTTCTACAAGATAGAGGTGTATGGGTACAGTTCCTTTTTTCATCTTTACAACTAACTGCATGCCCATCTATCTTTTTGTTTTCACTCTTTGACATAATGATTTTGGCACTAGTTACAGGGCGGAGAAAAGCAAGTTGAAATCGCTTTGTTTTTTATGGCTCTATTTAGGAAAAATAAGATAATGAGTTGCTATCAGTTTTGCAATTTGACCATTGTTCCTTAAAATGCCAGTGTCTTTTTATAACTTTTGGATCAACTAGTCTAGAATCATTACAGTAACACACCTTGTGATCCAAATCCATGAGAAGGCTTCGTTGATTTGGGCACATGGAGCGTTCTAGTGTTGCAGTCAGAACAGCATGTGATATACAGATTGATGGCAGGCATGGGGGCAGGGAAGCCCAAGCTAACATGGAAGAACTGATGGACAAAGACTGCCGTGAGTGGAAGCTCACGACAGTTGACCCTCAAGAAAGGAGCACCTGTAGATCAGTTATGAGATCTGCTATGATAGCAGCTAGCCAGTTACCTGAAAGGGGGCCCACTGATGTGGATTCTGCACCTGCACGTTAATCAAAAATCTGATTATGGAGCCGCTGTGGTGTAGTGGATAAACCACTTGCCTTGTAAACCAGGGGTCGAAGGTTTGATTCCCGGCTTCACCAGTCTGTCCGATGAGACTTTAAGCCCATATGACCTTAGCTGTTGGTGGGACGTTAAACACAAGCACAACAACAACACCAACAAAAATCTGATTATGATGATGATGTTATCAGTCTAGAATGTAAAAACGGTAGCAGTACCTCATTTTAAGGGAGAATGTCTATAAGGACTGTTATAACAAGGTGTGTTTGAAAGGGACGGCACTGTACCATTGTCTAATGTTCTGGCCTATTTGTTGTTTGTCTGCTGTTTCTCTGGGTATAGACAAAGGATGAGCAATTATGGGAGTCAAATTGCTGCATGCAATCAGTTCCTGACTAAATCTGAAGTTTTATTGGCATATACTCAGCCAAACCCTGCTACTCTTTTACAATTTATGGACCTTTTCATTCCAGAGATTAGAAAATACATCTTTCACTTTCTAACTTGCATCATCTCATGAGAAAAGCTACTGTACCGAAGGAGATGTGCAACAAACTCGAAAATAAGTTGTGAAAGAAGTCAGTACAAGATGCATTTTTATTTAGCAAAAAGTAAACCCATCATTTATTGAGTAACAGGCGGGAATGATAAACACTGTTTATCCTATATGCCCACAAGGAATATGTGGATCAGCCTGTATATTCAATGCAGTCTGATTAGCGTCTTCCCTTATACTTGCAACATCAAAATTAGCCGTGGCATGAGATTTCCAACAATGTGGTATGTACAACAAGCAAAGCCTCAGACCAGCCTGCGCATACGCGCAGTCTGATCAGAGCCTTTGCTTCTCGCTTGACTATTTTATGACTGTTAAGCTACTGACTGAACATCATTTGAAGTTTCACAGCTTAAAAGGAGGCTGCACAGGCTCGTCTGAGTCTACACTTGTCAAAATGCCACATTGTAAGAAATCACATGTCGTGGCTCATATATCTATGCAGTCTGATTAGCTTCTTTCCGGATACAGTCAAACCTGTCTTAAGCAAGCGGCCAAGGGATAATCCAAAATTGCTTGCTTAAGACAGGTGGCTGCTTAATAGAGGTTCAGGTAAGATGGCCATATGATTGAGGATTTTCCCATATCAGTTAAAATTATGAAGAATTTGGTCTACACCGCCAGTGTAGGGTTCAGTTATTGCATCATAGAAATAAAAAAATAAAATAAAAAACAAATATCAAAATATGTAATTTTAAAACAAAAGCAATTCCATAAGTTTTTTTGTTTTTTTAAATCAATGTTTGTCAAAAGAGTTAGCCTTTGGACTTAGAGGCTTCTTGTCACTGGTATACCTATTTTTTTCTAAAGCTAAACCTTGATTTTTGATAAGCAAAGGCATGTTTAATGGACATCGTGCTACTGAACATGAAGAGAAAGTTGTTTGATTTGTAGAGTTATTCAGGTGTATGAGACTTGGAAAAAATGATTCTGTTACTCAATTTTTTTTCTCAAAAGCTATTGCTTGTTTTCTTCCCCCCAGCAAACATTTCATCTTTGTGTAGTAAGTATGCCTCCAGCAAAGAGTATTACTACTTGCATTTAGTTTTTCACACATTTACCGTTAAACATCTGCCACGGTATGGATGAATGAACTTTGGCAGCGGTAAACGCTTTGATGTTGACAATTTATCGGTTGACTGGCTTTGCACTGGTACCCCGCATACACAAAAACTACAAGTCGTGTTCGTTTAGCGTATTCAGGTTTTAGGTTACGGACGGCGCTATTTTTTAATCCACATGTGCGGACGGCGCTATTTTTTAATCCACATGTGCAGGTTTCTTGAAGCATGTCGTAGTGTTTGATTAGCATAAACGCTCGAACTTTTAAAATTTCAGTTCCATTGTGTCTCGAGTGGCACACAAACACCCCAACTGTTGCGTCCCATAGCCTCAACATAGGGCGGTGGCCGTTATAGAATTTCTTTTACGAGAAGCCACTGCTGGGGAGTTTAATTGCTCCAAGCATTTGACCGGTGCAAAAAAAGTTTATCGATAAAATTTAATCAAACGGCCGCATCGAAGCATGGAAAGTGGCCGTATACGGATACAATTTCAGCGTTTTGGGGCAAATTTCGCCGACCGCTGGCCGCGTTGCACAGGTGCACGCTTAATAGAGGTGCATTTGCATTCAGAATCGTTCGGGGGGGTCCCTGTAGTGGCCGCTTAAGGGAGGGTCACGCTTAATAGAGGTGACCGCAACAGCAGGTTTGACTGTACTTGCAACATCAAAATATTTGAGAACACTTATATCCTCTAGTTTGAATCTTACCTTGATGCAAACCATGAAAACATAATTGAGCCGCGGCATGAGATTTCCAACAATTTTATATTTTTACATGTGTAGACTCGGACGAGCCTCAAGCTTAGAAACGCCAAATGGTGTTCAGGCAGTAGCTTAACAATCATAGAATACTCAAGCGACTAGCAAAGGCTCTGATCAGACTGCGGGTATGAGCAGGCTGATCTGAGGCTTTGCTGGTCGCACATACCACATTGTTGGAAATCTCACGCACTGGCTCATATTTTTTTGTGGTACTAGCATCACACAATTACCTGCCATGCCTCAGAAAAGCTCTGCTATGCAGTGAGTGTGTTCTTCAGCCACTTTTTTATGCAAGCACATTTAGCATTAGAGAGTTACGTCAGGTGATAATGTTATTGGTAGTTGCCAATTGCTCAGTCCCTGAAATTTTTGTGAACTGCCTTTTTTTTAATCAGTCTTTTAGCCGCAAACCTGTTTAAATTTATTTTGATAATGTGAATCATTTGTACTTTCCTTAAATTTTTGCTTTATATTTTGGGACATCTCTTATTATGTTGAACCAAGAATTGTATTTTCGTCCACAAAATTAAAGAAAATTTCTGATGAGGACTTAACTGCTCTGAAGAGAGTTCAAACTTTTAGTCTGAAATCGCTATTAACTGTACAGTGTTTTTGCAAGTGACCATACGGTCACATTAGGATTATTCTCTTCTTTTTTTCAATTATTATTTTTGTTGTTGTTTATATTGGTTATAAATCATTGTAAAATTGATGGTTTAATTTGACTCGTATAGAAGTTAATGCACTTGAATTCAATTATAGTCCAACAATAATCACAATACAGGTATTAATTAAACCGGGCCAGGTAGAGCAGTCGGTAACTTGTCTGGCAACAGATGCAAGTCTGACTGCAGATCCAGGGGTCGCGAGTTAGATCCGGGCCCGGTCTCATACTTTCGTGGAGATTGATCATGAAATAATTTCTATGGTCATTCTCCTGCCTTCCGCTGAATCATTCAAGAAGGACTGTTGTCAGTTACAAGCGAAAGTATCTGCATGAAGCTTGTTGAAGCTTGCCCAGGAAAAAGTGTGGTTAGGTGAATTGACCGTCCTGCCATGACCATAGCTGTTGACTTGGGACGTAAAGCAACAAAACAAACAAACAAATTAATGGTTGTTAATATCCAAGCTACAGTGGAAAACACACTGAGTGCTTACTATGAAGAAAAATGTGAAAAAGGCCAACAGTGAGATGGATATTTGGCACATGTCTTGTCTTTTGTTCCATTATTATATGGGCAGCGACACGAGAAAACCTGTCTTCGGGATTTCCGACAAAGTGAGATTCAAACCAGCCTGCTCAGCTACAGAGACTAGCTAGAAAGTTGAAATTTCGCTTGAGGCAAGTTTGGATGTGATACTTTCCAAAAAGCGAAAAACAAAGGCGCTGATCAGACTGCGCGGATGCGCAGTCTGGTCTGTGCCTGTGGTGTACGCAACCCTCTGAAGCCAGGTTTTCTCGCGACGAGGCCCATACAACAGATCTGATCCTAATCATCTTCATCTTGCTGCAAATTTAGGTACCAGAATACTGCTGTATATTAGGACACAGAGGCTTTATAAAAGAAATTGAGGGTCTCTCAATGGGAGCTAGGTGCAGCATGTAAGACAGTGAAACATTTAGAAAGTTTATACTCATAAAACATTAAATTAATACATTAACAAATCAACTAGTCAGAGTATAGAACAGTGAATTTTGAGTTTGATTGATAATCTGAGTTCTTACGGGCTGCAATGTTCGAATCTCATTCTGGCCACATGCATGTACTTTCATTCTTTGAGATTATTCTGTCCCTACCTCTGAAATAAGTAGACCAGTTGTCAGTGACTGATGAAAGTAGTATGCAAAGTCTTCGCGTAAGTGTAGTTGAGGGGGAGGGTGTAGGGGTGGCATTTAGTATAATGGCTTGCATTTGGGCCTCGATGCGAGAAAACTTGTCTTCGTGGGTTTGTGAACAACACAGGGGCAGATCAGCCTGGGCATCCGTGTAGACTGGTCAGCACATTTGTTATTCGCGTTTTGGAAAGTATCATCAATGAACTTGCTACGAGCGAAATTTCAATTGTCTAGCTAGTCTCTGTATCTGAGGAGACTGGTTTGAGTCTCGGAATGTCGAAAACCCCGAAGACAGATTTTGTCGCGACGAGGCCCATTTATTCTGAGTGCAGTAGGGTTGACTGAACTTTACAGAATTGCTCTGGAATAAAATCAAGCACAGATTTGGCATGTGAATGAAGATCTTTGTGAGTTAAAATGTTCTGCTGTATGTCAGAAATTTGGCAGAAGAAAATAAAGATGTGTGTTGTTTAAGTATACTGTATATTCGGAAATTTTCGTGAGGGTTTTATTTTCGCGAAACTTCGCATATGCGAAGTTTCGCAAAAATAAAACCCTCGTAAAATGGCAAAATCACTCTGTCTTTTACTAATATAGGTAAATCAAGACTTTGTTTCAAATTTTGAAAGTCGCAAATATGTCTTTTAACGCTATTCACGAAAATAAAATTCTCGCGAAAATTTCAGAATTTACAGTAGTACAGCAAAATCAATGAATTTGTGAGTTTAGCACATATGAGGTGGTATTGTCCATAATATTATAGCAACTTGATCCAGCTTCGAAATCAAAGTAAATTATTCAGTCCCTGCTGGCTAGCTTCAGACTAAAATTGATTTAGCAAGTTCAGTAGGGATTCAGAAAAATTTGCTTTTCAAATGCTCAGTAATTTCCCGTAATTGTCCCTGACATAAGCTGCGTTTCTTTAATTGTTTGTTGTCCCCTTAATTGTGTGCTGTCCTTCTTAAATGTAATTTTCTGCTTGCTGTCCAGTAGAATAAATTTTGATGTGTGTTCATGTTATAGGATACATAACCTCACAGATCATGACAAATAATAATTGCCAACAAAGCCTGAGATCAGATTGGAAACTTGTTCAAGTCTTTATTATGTTGTACAACAGGCCCAGACAAACAAAAATTGTGTGAATAATTTCTTATCCATTTGATTATATGATGATGAGTCAAAATTTTGCTGGTTTTTGTTTGTGTTGATGCATTACTGCGGATAAAGTGTCTTGCTCAAGGACACAATACAGTGACTCTGGTGAGTCTCAAACTACCAACCCTTAAATTGATCCCCAGTCAACTCTCTACAGAGCCACTGCACTTCACGTATTTGCTGGTGAAGTGATATATAATTACTGACATGATTGTGCCATGACTGATCTGGGTCCCAAGTGTTTGCTAAGGTCATCGTATCCAAATATTGATGAACATTATTATGACAGACTAACTAGCATTCCAAGATTAAATTGATTCCAAGTCTGATGTTCCAATCAATACACCAACCATCTGAGTTTCTTTGTGAGAAAAAATGTTCCATGAATACAATATAAATTGGGCCTCGAGAAGAGAAAATCTGACTTTGTTGCATGCCAACCACAAAGATGCAGACCAGCCTGTGCACCTGCGTAGTCTGCTCAGCACCTTTGAAGGCATAATAGCTAAACTTGCTACATGCAAAACCTCGACATTCTAGTTAGTCACTGTTGCAGAGCAGGCTGTTCCGAGCCAAACCAGGTCGCAAAACCCGAGGACAGGTTTTCTCAGGACGAGGCCCCAATTTCGAATGGATTGTGCAATGGAGCCAACCTTTGCTATTTTTGAAAGGAACTTTGGCTCCCAAAAGGAGCTTAAGAATAGGCCACTGACTTAAATTTAGGACTTCAAAGTGGGACAGGCTGGTTACAGTCAAGAAGGGAGATGTTTTGTCCAGTAGGTGTAGTTTACCTAAAACTGAACAAAGTGGCCACCAGATCTAAAAATCGAAAATTCTTTAAGCAAAATTTGGTAAAAATAGATTTCTAAAACACAACCTTTTCCTGAATCAGGACTCTGGTTAGGGACCTAGGGCAGGCATAGCCTCCTGGCCCTCTTTTATTTGTATCGGCCCCTTAAAGGGATGATGCAAACCGAGTGCAAACCATTTAGACCACTGTGGCTCACTAGGATTGGCAGTTTGTTTTGACGTTCAGTTAGCAGCTAAGATGATACATATAGTTTAAATCTGTATGCCCTTGCAATGAATAATGATGGACTACACAACCACGTGGAATGAAAAACTGTAAATTTGGAATTTTTGTGAGGGTTCATTTTCGCAAAACTTCGCATATGTGAAGTTTCGTGAAAATAGAATCCTTGCAAAATGGCGAAAATACTGTCGTTTACTGATATAGGTACATCATACCCTAGTTGCAATATTTTAATGCCACAAGTATGTCTTTTAACGCTATTCGCGAAAAATAAATTTCTCACGAAAATTTCCAGTTGTTCATTTACTGACAGTACATGTAACTAACTGTATGTGAAGCATGTTTGCCCAGCTGTATGCATCAACTTGAAAATTCTGTGTCCTCAAATTGAATAACTTCCCTTTCATTCATGCATGAGTTTGATTCCCTCTGAACTTATACCCATCATATTGTTATTCTGTAATTCCACTATTTTTTGATGATTTAAAAAGCAAATCTGGCAGAATTTCCTTTGATAGGGGTTCATAGCTATATCATAACTAGTGTGCTTTTCAGCAAATTAAACAATAAAATAACCATTTATAGTTATTATTCCATCTGAAGATGATTATCCTCCTGGATGAGCACCTAAAGAAATATTTTCCAGGGCTCACCCTGCCATTAGCCATTGTAGACATTTGCTACTAAGAATGTAGAGTGGCTACAAACATAAGTCATTGGCTAAAATTAAAGTCTAGGTGGTTCAAAAATTACATATTTGAGAAACAGTGTATTGAGATCAGCTTTTGTATTTTCAAATATTGCTTTTACTATTTATTCACTTCTTTTAATGTGCCATATTTTACTCTTTGGATGCTGTATTTTTTTCAATATCATCCAGGTGTCAACCGGTTTTGGATCCAGATCAGGCCCGACATTTTGTCGGGCCTGATCTTGGTCCAAACTGTTTGCAAAGGTTAACATTAGACAAATTAACAAAAGAGTTAAATACAAAATGCTTTCTGGCTGAAACCTTAACTAAAGTTAATTTCATTTGGCTCCAACTTTATCCATTCGGTTAAAGTGTTGGCTACAACAAATTCTGATCCATGGTAAGCCCTGTTTTCAATGAGAAATAAGGGAATGGCATTGCTTATTTTTCAGCTGAAAAAAAGCTTCTGTTATATAGGGTTAAACTAATATTTATGTAATGTTCGATTTTCAGCAAAAAATACCATAATTATAATGGATAAAAATAGAATAAAACAGATTCCAATTCACCTGGACCATGATATTTACAGTTTAAAAACAATTGACTTCCTAATAAGCTGGGGAGGAGTGTAGTTGTACTTAGTAACTCCATAAAAATATCCAGCATGGTAAGGTTTGAAAATAATATATAAAAGTTCTAATTGGTATTTTGCCTGTTTTCAGTTGACTATGAAGAAGATAAAGATGTGTCTAGTCTATCCAGCCATGATACAGTGGGTAAGTCCTTATAGCGTAACCTGTAGAAGTGGATTGGTAATCTGACACTACAGTAAAACCTGTGTAAAACGGCCCCTCTCAAAAAGACCAATTTTCAATACCAATTATCGCTTAATGCAGGTCAAAAGTATTGCAGAATGCTCCAAGGAAGCATTCTGCAACACTTTTAACCTTCATTAAGCTACCATTTGTCATTAAGATCTTTGTTTTGTCTGTTTTTGAGTGGCTGTTTTACACAGGTTTTACTGTATTGATTGTGAACAGGCAGTAATGATTGTGAATGGAGTTGTGAGTTCAAACCCTATGATTGTGAATGGACTCCTGAGATCAAGCAATAATGATTGTGAATGAAGTCCTGAGATCAAGCACTAATGATTGTGAATGAAGTCCTGAGATCAAGCACTAATGATTGTGAATGAAGTCCTGAGATCAAGCACTATTGATTGTGAATGAAGTCCTGAGATCAAGCACTAATGATTGTGAATGAAGTCCTGAGATCAAGCACTATTGATTGTGAATGAAGTCCTGAGATCAAGCACTATTGATTGTGAATGAAGTCCTGAGATCAAGCACTATTGATTGTGAATGAAGTCCTGAGATCAAGCACTATTGATTGTGAATGAAGTCCTGAGATCAAGCACTATTGATTGTGAATGAAGTCCTGAGATCAAGCACTATTGATTGTGAATGAAGTTGTAGTTGAAACATATTTTATTGCCCAAATTTGATACAGCAATGGGGTTGGGCCACAAGTTCTCACAACCTTAGCTACAACCCTTCCCCTATGGGGTTGTAAGTAGCACTAATGATTGTGAATGGGTTTTTAAGATCAAGCACTAATGATTGTGAGTGAGGGTGTTAATTCAAACAATAATAATTTTGAAGGGGTTTGAGTTTGAATTCAAGTACTAATGATCATAGATGGAGTTTGGAGATCAAGCACTTAGACTAATGATTGTGAAATGGGGTTGTGAGTTTGTGTACTGATTACAGAGTTGTGAGATCAAGCACTAATTATTGTAAATGGAGTTAAAGCACAAATGATTGTGAGTGGGGTTGTGGTATTGGATTGTGAATGGTGTTGTGAGTTCAAGCACTAATTATTGTAAATGGAGTTAAAGCACAAATGATTGTGAGTGGGGTTGTGGTATTGGATTGTGAATAAGGTAGTGAGTTCAAGCACTAATGATTGTGAAAAGAGTTCAAGCACTAATGATTATAGTATGACTGAAAGCTAGTTATTGTGACGGATGTAAAGTTTTGCTAATGAGCTAACTTTCTCAGAGAATGTCATACAAAAACCTTCTTTTGAGAGTGATAGATGTGTACACAGTGGTTCTGCTCTGTCATTTTTAGAAAAAATATAACAATCTTCTTAACTCTGTTTTAGACAGGGTTTTAGACAGGAAATATTATTTGATTTTGAACTTGATAAACCAAATTTTGATATTAAAAGTAGATCAAGGATTTCGGCAATAGATGTTAATTGTCAACTCTTTATTCGGTTGATTTCATTTATTTACTTAACCCTTAAAGCCCCATGACTGCAGCAGACGACAGTTGTATACATCTACACTTTTACCCTAAGTAAGGCTTGCCATTTCAAGTGAATTGTCTGCTGGCAGACAATTCACTTGAAATGGCAAGCCCTATTTGGTTTCTCAAAAAAGCAACAAATTTCAACATGTCATCTGCTGCAAAATATAGACGGTGCTTTAATGGTTAAATTTAATACAGGTAGTCCTTTACTTTCACCCAGGGGGGAGGGTTATGTCTTCAACTGGAAAATTGTCAACAATTAAACAGTATACAGAGTTTCATTTGGTGATTTTGTGTAATTTTCTAAAAGGATACATGCATATATGGTTACAATGAGGTTTTATAGCCGTGGAAGAAGTTTAGACCATAAAAATTACCGTTATAATATTTGTGGAAGAAGTTTAGACCATAAAAATTACCGTTATAATATTCGTATCAGAAAAAGCAATGGTGACTTGAGGAATGTTCGATCTGTAGTTGTGGATCAGTATGGCGTGGTGAGAAGTTTTGAAGGAGTGGATGGTTAGTGTTTTTTCTCTGTTTTCATATACCATTTAGCACATACCACTACTGGTAGGTTAATGAGGCAAACATGTGTGATAACACTACTTGTTATATAGATATAAATATTGAATAATTAAAAATGTACGATAAAGTCAGAGGAACTAGTGTGATATCTGATATCTCTCAATATCTGCATGCTTACTTGATATTGCATGCTTACTCGCATGCCTTCATATTATTATGTTCTCATTATATAAAGTTGCTTTTCAGATGACGTGATAATGCAGTGATATCACACCAAAATTTGTCATACACATGTGTAGAATTTACATTTTGGATTCTAAAATAAAACACAATTTAAAAGTTACAAACACCAGGTGGCAAGAACGATATTTATAGCTATATAATAAAAATGGTTATACACTGATCATAAAGGTGAATTGAGTCACTGGTTGGGATCTTTAAGGACGCTTGCAAGCTTGCATCCATCAGTATCCCAACTTGGGACAATATTCACCAAATTATCAGTGCATTATAGCTGTCGCAGCTCATTTTTAGTTGCTTCAGGACTATAACTTGCGATATTTTTGTAATTAAACAGACTAACCATTCATGTAACATATGCACTCACTAAAAAGAAATTTTGAGAAAATTTGCAACATTGTTGGAAATAAGTACCATATCAGTTATATCAGTAAAATGATTACACTGAACAAAGTTTGGCTAAATTATTTGCATTTTTATTCTCTTTCAGACACCTCCACAGAAGTGAAGGTCAATGGAGCCCCACAGCCAGTAAAGAGCCCAAAACCAGGTTAGTATTCATTGGCGTAGCTCCCATTACGCAGTTGAGGACGTGCAAAATAGAAATAGTAACATTCAAGGGAGGTCACCTAATGTGGTAAAAGTGATTTTCCATACCATAAGGAACTGCTCTTAAAGGAAAGAATTTGCTCCCTCTAGGAGCAAATTCTTTCCTTTAAAAGAAGTTCCCATTTTGAAAAAGGATGCAATTCAAGACAATAACTGCTTGATCCAGTTGTCTCCCTTTGATGTGAGTAACCTTTTCAGCGTTCTGGCTTCACCATTAGTACAGTGGACCATCCCAACATTATCGTATCACATTGACCTAAAGAGGGCTAAGAATCAGTTGAAGAGAGTTAACCTATATTGGAAGGCTTGTGAGGTGGATAAAAATAAATGTGATATTCTTGAAGATGTTTCATGTTCCGACCAGTACAAGTGGCAAATTCAGAAAAGAATATGCAGATTCCTGAATCAAGATTAATGGGAAATAATATGCCTACATTCAGAGAAGTGGATATATCAGTAAAGAAGAAACATGACAAGAAAGTTCATAAACAGTGAAACACCCACAAAAAAATCCCTGGAGTTGTGATAGGTCTTAGCGCAGTTGGATTAAGAATTGAGAATGTGTCAGCTAGGAAGTAAAGATGTGTAAAAAATGATTCAGGAATAATGTGTAAGCTATATATATGTTAATGGAGTATAAAAATTCATACAGAGGAGAAGATATAAAACAAACCATGTTTTGAAAAAAATTAAAGTCAAGAGTCTGCAGGAAAAATGATTCTGGACTACAGGACTGACCTATTGACATGTGTCATGACATTACAGATTTTGATATGACATTTTCATATCTTGGTACCAAATATTTTAGAATTTACCTATAGTTTCCATGCAAAATCGGACACTGTCTATAACATTTTTTTTAGAATTTTACAGAGAAACTATAGGAAAAATGACTAGTCATTTTCCTATAGTTTCTATGTAAAATCTGACATGACACTGTCATATCTTGGTAACATATATTTAATTTTTTAATTTTACATAGAAACTATAGGAAAAGACACATAATTTTCCTATAGTTTCTATGTAAAATTGTCTCTCTTTTGACTTGATTCACCATAAGAACGGATCATTCCTATGGACCAAAGTCTAGTATTGGAAGTGGATATAAGGGAGAATGTTCTGATTTGGATAGAACCAGTCTAAAGAGCAGGTCATTCCAATAGACCACAAGTACAGCATTATAAAAGGAAGAGAATATAAGAGAAAATTCTCTGATTTAGATAAGGAAATTTTATTGGAAGTGATTCTTCTAAAATTACACAGGATAGGAGTTTGTCTTAAAAGCATAGCAACTTGCAATTAGCAAGGCATCTCTCAGGAAAGACATTAGTCCCACTGTTACATTAAAGCTGAAGTGAATTTAGAAAAAAACTGATTAGAAATTCTTTTAGTTTGCTTTTAATTTAACACTTTCACTTTGATTCATGATTATTAAAGATGTCTGCTTTGGCATCTTCTATTGTATTTTGAAAGTCGCCATAGCAAACAGTGTGGATCCGGATCAGATTGCTTCATAAGGAGCAGTCTGATCTGGATCCATACTATTTGCATGCTAGTTGAAATTTTTTTGTTAAAGCAAAAAGTTGCAGCTGACGACAACATCTTCAGCCGCAGTTTTGGCAAGCAGTTAAAATGTAAATTACAAGCCTGTGTTAATATGATTGGTCTACAGTTTGCATGAGTCGGTAAGATATACTTTGACATGGCGTGGTTCAACTGTTAAAATGTTGGTTTTCTACCGGCTCATTTCATATAATAGCCTTTACAGTCTGCAACAATTTTGCCTTATAAAGCTCCTCCAGGATATAGTCATACTTCAGTTGGCTGCTCTTCCATATTTGTGGGAGGTCGTGTCTGGCTATAGACACCTCTTAGGAAATCATTCATGGATTTATTTGCATCCTTAGAATTATGAAAACAGCTTCCATCGTCCTAGATAAGGTGTTCTTTATAACTGAAAATTGTGAAATTTGTGATACTTTTGTTATTTCTGCATGAAAACAGTCATGTGGTACTCACTACTCATTGCAAGCAGCTCAATGAGATGCTTGCAGTGAGTATTGCCAACATGTTTGCTTAGAAGTAAGAGCACAGACAAGCTTGATAGGCCTATTCAACTCCTTGCAAGCTGGGTAATTTTTCATGCTTTTGTTGTCTTCTTCTGACTTTTTTCAAAACTAACTTTTCTGGAACTCAAAGGGTTTGGATTCGAGTCAGGATCAACACTATATAGGTCCTGATCTGGGTCCAAATTGTTTGCAAAGTTTATCAGCAGACGAAAGGAGTCACCATTAGCAAGGAAGGAGTTAGAGGCTTCGAGCACTTCAAATGTGTCATTCAACTTAGGGCCTGATCAGACTGCACATATGTGCAGTCTGATCAAGCCCTTAGCTTATTGCCTAGAGGCAGTTTGCTTGTAATTGCAGACTTTTCTAGACTTTGCTTGGCCCGATTTTTGTGTGAAGGCTTCATTTGTAGGCAATGGACTAGGAGCATTAATAAGTAATAACTGCCCAACAAAGATATTAGAGTGTATTGACTTGGGAGTTTTATATGTGATAACTTTCTAACATAGTCAAAAAGCAACATTTTTTTACGGCGGCCAAAAGGCTGCCGTTCTAATATCGCTTTAGACCTACAATTTATGCAAATTTTCACCAATCAGAAGTATTCTTAAATTGTAATATTCATCACACCAGATAGAAAACAATGCCCTCATTGGTTAATACTCAGACTGACCACGCGATCTTATTATAGATGCAATTTAACTTTAAAATTCCATGTAAATGGCTGAGAACCAGTCTGTGCACTAGTCCTGATCATGAATATAGGTCAACTCCCGCTGTACAGCATTTCTAATTTGCTTTACTACCATTCTTTGCATGCCCTGCTTAATTGCACATAGTAAATAAGTGCAATATAAGATAACTCACTATATCCTAAAGGACTTTAACAGCATTATATAAAGCAAATCTTTGTATTTTTTATTCAAGCCATTATGGTTTCCCGTATCAAATGCGCGTTACACGATTATAGTCTGTTTCATAAATTTCGACAATATGCAGTGATTTTTTTACCTGCGCGTCCTGGGTCTCAGACGCATGCTTCTCACAAAGGACGCATGATTATAAACCATGAGAGTCCTGCAGGATGCATTAAAATTGTGGCGAAAAGTCTGCATTTAGTATTTGCAACTTTCGTTTTGAGTGTTTTTGTTTTTTTTAACTTGCGCATCGTGTCTTGAATAATATTGGTAAAAACCGGTACTGAAAAAAACTCCCCAACAGTATAGCGATCATTACTTCCCTTGGGAAACACGTGTTTTCAGATATGACCCGCTGTAGGGGAGTTTACCGGTAAAAGCCAGTACCGGAATACTGGTAAAAACCAGTGCCGATAAACCACTACCAACCCGAAATGAAACATTTGAATAATGCGTTTTACCCGCAAGTTTAAACACCCTGCTTCGAGCAAATACCAATACAATTGTTAAAGTATTACTGCAGGCTCATGAAGTACGGAGACTGGACTGTGCACAAATGATAAAAGAAAAATTAATATGGTATGTCCAAAGGCTCAAATGCAGTAACTTCCAGCACTACACTTGTAGGCATGCAGAGTTAGATGAACACGGGCTAATGACCTGGGCTCTAAAAAATATATGAAAACTGCGAGACAAAAGTCTGACTCTTGGCAAAAGATGATAATATGATTAAATTAAGGAAATATACTGTCTGCAACTGAACTTTTTATTAATAAGAAAGTCAGGTAGGTTTTTATATCTTTATTATTTTACTTGACAAAGTAAATTAAGTTTTATCTTTATTATAGTATAAATAAGTATGCCAGTGTTTTGCTTCCCAAATTGGCTTCTATGAATGGCCGGATTCGTATGGATACACAAAATTTATAATTCAAAGTGGACGTCGTATGGGATGCAGACCTTCGAGTTTGGGATGCAAAGAATTTTGGCCCAGTGAGTCCCGGGACTCATAGAAACAAATTTGTAAAAAAATCACTGAATTAGGTCTAGTCTATTTCTAAAACAAATATAACAAGTGTATTTAATGCATTACATTATATACAAGGGCGTAAAATTCATCGCGAATTAGAGAGTAACCTCGGGGTTCAGGCGAGTAAATACGTGCAAAGCTTGCTCTGACCGGCAAATGCATGTTTTTACAAGGACAGTGTAGCTATCGGCAGAGTCTCTCTTTAATCAGACAACATCATGCGTTATAAATAGACAGCCAAAAACCCCACGTTATAATGTCTATTAATAGCGCTTAACAAGATACATCTTTGTGAAAAAAGATGTATCTTAAAAAAAGAGGTTATAATGGGGATGGATATTTAACGGTAAATAATGGCACATAATTTCCTACAATTTGAATGTGCCCGCAACCCACAATCCTACACTTAGACTCAGATCAACCTCCGCAGCTGTACATGTATCAGCGTATTTTGCTATTTCCTTTAGGAAGATGACAAGCACAAGCTCTAGTTTCTTTAACTACATGTATGTCAGACGAACATGTATCATATAAGGCTAACTTCCCGGGGCTAACTTGCAAACAGCCAGCACCAAATCTCGGGCCACTATGGGCCCGCCAGCAAAACGCTTTTCGGGTGTGTTTTTCTGGCAGGCCGAGAGTAGCCAGATTTTAAGTGCTTACTGGGAGCTAGTCGATCAGTTTTTGAGTTTACATGTATTCATTCCCCGACCCCGGCTATGGCGAGGTGCCACAGGAAATAGAAAGGTTATAGGAGTTAGTTCCACACAAAAGTGATTTGGTATATCAGTATTTTTCTGTAAATAGAGACATTCATAATATGTAAATAGAGTGGTGAAAGTGTAAACCATTTAAGACTTGAAAACTACTCCAAGTTGAGATCTGAGACGGGCAGAATCTAGCCTATGTGACAACAACAACAACAATATGGCATGTTTTTTCTGGGTTTTCAGTTTGTTTCAGTACATACATTTATCGTCAAAATCTCCCGTTTTCTTAAAAACATTAGGACTAATAACATTGTTCCCTAGCCTTTGCTGGTGAAGTGCCTAAAATTTGGAACGATTCAGATGCAAATCGCTCAGCGAAAAGAGCACCAAGCAAAAGAGAGACCAGAAACATAGCATAACTTCCAAATTCGCGGTTTTAGACGGAACATCCTTTTCCAGTATGCAAAGACAGGGAGTATAAGGGGATTTCGTCACTTAGTTGTGTTAGAATTGTAAGTATTTGAGAGCCGCCGAATATCTTTTTTAAAGATATTTCTTGTCTGTTATAATAGTTGTTGGAATAGTCATGTACCACAGAGTTTTAAATTGTGCCAAGTAGGGTAATTGGATAAAAATATTATTTTTGGATTGCTGTAATTTCTATAGAGCTTGTGAAAAAAGGAATTGGCATAGGGGTAGCTTAGACACAGACCAGTTTATCTGTATAATTTTGTCAGAATCTATACTGTTCTCAGCTACAGTCTTTATCAAATGTTAACCCTTAAAACGCCAATCATGACTGCAGCAGACGACAAATTTTGCGACATCTTTCTCAATTTTCAACAAAAATAAGGTATGATATTACATGAGAATCGTCTGCCAACAGACGATTCTCATGAAATATCATGCCTTATTTGTTGTTTTTGAAAAAGTGGCAAAATTTTCAATTGTCGTCTGCTGCAAATTATAGGTGGCGCTTTAAGGGTCAAGTGATTTTGAACTTTTAGCGAAAACTCTTGACTAGACTGCGTATGATTGAAGTATATTTGGCCAGTTCTTTGCCAGAGAGCAAATCAATCGCTGGCTTCCAGCCCAATAATAAAGCCATAGATCTCAGTAGCCTTGGATTTGCTGCCTTCCTGGGCGATGCTGGAATGTGACAAGTTTTGAAAATAAGCCAATTCTTCTGTAAAAGGATAATTGTGTAGGAAATTGAGTGTGCTTAGAATTTGGATTAATATTTGAAGAACCGAACCAAAGTGATGAGACATGGAAGTCTGTGCAGACTAAATATCTGATCTGGGATTATTTGTTTTGTATTCCTTGGAAAATTATCTTTCAAATATAGGCATTAATCTGAGGAATCTAAAAGATAGTACTCAACCATAGTGCACTCAGAGTGGCCAAAACTTCATTGAGTTTTGCCACTGAGTGCAGTAGAGTTTAAGAGTTCAATGTTTCATGAAAACATATACAGAAAAACCTGTGTAAAACAGCCACTCAAAAATAGACAAAACAAAGATTTTAATGACAAATGGTAGCTTAATGAAGGTCGAAAGTATTGCAGAATGCTCCCCCATGGAGCATTCTGCAATACTTTTGACCTTCATTATGCGATAATTGGTCTGGTAAACCAATTTTCTGTCTTTTTGATAGTCACCGTTTTAGACAGGTTTTACTGTAGGGGTAATCATCTGTTGTTAGCTCACATGAGCCAAAGGATCATGGGTGAGCTAATAGTAGACCAATGACTCAGGTGTTCATCCATCCATCGTCGGTCCATCAACATTTTCAATGATCTCTGAAACTACTGGGCGAATTGAACTAAAATTTAATATGGAGAGGGAACAAAAGTTTGTTAAGATGGTCCTGGTCACATGACCAAGATGGCCGCCACACCCACATATGGTAAAAAAAAATTAAAAATCATGGGTCAGGACTGTATTGAAATTGAAGCGCTGAAAATCAAATAAATCTGGCCCAATTTTCACTTGACATGCTGACAATGAATCTGTCTGCTGAAAATCAAATTATTCAATCTATTTTCAATTTATTTATTGATCCGCAAAAATTTCTGCCTTTTGGAACGATTGAATAATTAGATCGTTTTCTTAGCCCTACTTTTTGGAACAATGTCAATAAGCTAGGAAAAATAAGCACTACAAGACAGCAGAGACAATGTCAACCCACTGGTTCCTAGCATTTTCTTAGAATGAATAGGGACACACAATGTAGACCCAGATGAGATGCCACAAAATGTCAGGGTCTGCAGTGTTTGCTTCATCAAATCAGTTTTCAAATAAACAAATGATTTTTAACATTTTTTGCCTGCATTCCCGTACATTGAATTATGGAACATCCCATGAAAGTACAGCAAATAGGATAGAAGATCTTGAGCCATCATAAATTGGTGGTAGTAAAGGGGTGCTCTTATTCTACTAGCGCTGGGCCACTGGGGCTATTTTCTCTAAATTTTTGTGAGTTGTGTTTCAGCAATTCCATTTGTATTAATATGATAGATATTTTAAAATTTTGAATTATGGTGCCTGCCAAAAAGACCCAGACAAATAGCGCAGACCCAGATCAGACTGCTTCTTCTATTTTGATAAGCATTTTGTTAATTCCAGCCCTGATAACAACCATTTTATTTGAGAAGAAAAATAGTAAAGTGATTGAACTTTTAGAAAATTTTAATACCGTAGTAATGATGTGTAGCGCACTTGCTCTGTGGTGGAGTGCTCTACTTTTGTTCAAGAGGTCTTAGGTTCAAGCCTCACCAGAGGCCATGAGCAAGGCACTTTATCGGTATTGCTTAGTACTGGTTACCGCTCAACGTCCTACAATGACCATAACCGGTTGCCTTGGACTTTGAGCAATAACTCAAATACTGGCTGACAAGGGCAACAGCTAATCTCAATAGTTTCTCTTCCCTGGATTGGCAGCCAATATATAAATCTAATAAGAACGCAATTACTTTGTGATATGAAATTGGAAATTACTTTGAAAAATTGAACGATATTGGAGGACACAAACTCCTTGATCAAGCTGTTTGCACTCCAATTCAATGAATACAAAGGAGCAATTTGATTGGGGTCAATACTGTTCCCCATTACGATATAGGACAGAATCTTTATAAAACAAAGAAATTCTCAACAGCTTGAAAATAAAAATGTTTTATGCCAAAATAAATCAAGCAGGTTTCATTTACTGGATCCCTCAAGACCCATCCCCACAACCCCTATTTTCAAGTAAGAGATTTAAACATATTTTTCCTTTGTGGCTCAGAGTAATGTAACGCTTAGAAAATTTAAACTGTGATGACAATGTTCACTTGTTACCAGGCAAACTGTATGGCAAACAGTGCAGACCCAGATCAGACTGCTCCCTGTCTGATTTGAGTCATCACTGTTTGCTTTTCTAGCATACATTTTATCAAGTTAACTAAAATTTTAGTTGAAGATTTCTGAATATATATTTTTGCAATTTTCTGTCTGACATTTCACATTTAATGCAAGAGTGAATATTTTATCTTTAAGACATAATTTGTCTGACCTGATTTGTTGGAATTTGCTAAGCTGATTTTCTATCAAAGGAGCTTTATTTGGAAAAGAAATATTTGCAGCTCTGTCAGACAAATACTGTTCTCTTAACAGCTTCTGTCTGATCTATGGGAAGTTTTGTCATGCTGATGGATCTAGAGAAATTTCCATAGCCAATTGTTGTTGTTTGTATTTTTGGAATGGTTGATTTATCTTTCTTTAGCATTCCACATTATGCAAGATTCAATACTTTATCTTCAGGACATAATTTGTCTGACCTAATCTGTTTGAATTTTCATCTACGGAGCTAAATATTTGCTAGCCTATCAGAAAGCTACTGTATTCTTTAATCTCTGCCCACTTTGGGTAGCCGGCGATCTTAAATGCAATTTTTTTAACCTTACTGTGTTTTGGATCGCCCAAAACAGCGATCCAAAACATTTTCGAACAGAAAAGTTCACATTTTAGTGACAATAGTGTTATATTTGGAACTAAATATTTTTGTTAATCCATCAGAAAGCTACTGTTTTCTTTAATCTCCGCCCACTTTGGGTAGCCAGGGATCTTGAATGTAATATTTTTAACAAACTGTTTCGGATTGCTCAAAATATTTTCGAACGGAAAAATACACATTTTGGCGACATTATTATTAAATTTGCACTCTAAGATCATCATTTTGGTGTTCAAAAACATTTTTTTTGTATAAATCAGTATGTTCGCGATCGCCGCATACCCAGTGCGAGATCATGCCATATAAAATGTTGGAACTGGACTGCTGATCTAGATCCAAACCACTTTGACATTCTGATGGTATTCCTCAAAACATAACATTAGCGGTTGGAATTTTAAAACATTGTTGCTTTAGACTTGTGTTTCATTTTCCACATTATGTTTGATAGACCCTTTTGTTTGATTTGATTCTTTAAGTCCCATCAACATTCTTTCAGTTATGTAGGGACGGGTCTTCCTGGGTTGAACCAGAACTAAGCTAGGATTAATGTTTCATGCTCAAGGACACAACACAGTGATGCCGGTGAGGCTCAAACCCCCTGCCTCTCAGTCTCGAGTCAAGCACTCTAACACTGAGCCACTGCACTCCCAGACGGACCCTTTTATCAAGTTGCAGTTCAAATGTTATTAATTTCTTATAGTGCACTGACTTAAAATGATGCCTTCAATTTAATACTAAATATGCTTTATCTTTATATCGATCAATATATTTTATAGATTATCTATCGACCAGGGCCCTGAAATCCTGATGCACATATTAGTATAACTCTTTCATTTCTGGCGTCGACTTTTGTCGTCTGCTGATAACTTTGGCAAACAGTTTGGACCCAGATCAGGACCAACATTCTGTCGGTCCTGATCTGGGTCCAAACTGTTTGACACTCTGATAGCATTCCTGAAAGATTGTTTTTTAAAAAGTTAATTTTGAAAAAAGTCAAGAGGACCACAAAAGCATCATGGAAAGATTTAAATTAATACTGAGGTGTAGGGAATGCAGTGGCTCAGAGGTAGAGTGCTTGACTCGAGACTGAGGGGCCACGGGTTTGAGCCTCACTGGCGTCACTGCGTTGTGGTCCTTGAGCAAGACACATTTATCCTAGCTTAGTACTGGTTCAACCCAGGAAGACCTGTCCCTGTTTAACTGAAAGATTGTTGATGGGATGTAAAGAATAAAATCAAACAAACAAACAAACATATGTAGATCTGATTACATGTAACTCTTGCTGGCGGCGACTTTTGCCGTCTACTGATAGATAACCTTGGCAAACAATTTGGACCCAGATCAGGACCGACAGAATGTGGGTCCTGATCTGGGTCCAAACTGTTGGACACTCTGATAGCATTCATGAAAGAATTTTATTTATTTTTTGAAAAAGTCAGCAGACAGCCACAAAAGCATCATGCAAAGATTTAAACTAATACTGAGGTGTATGGCTCCCTCTATCCATTACTTATTTAAGTCTCCCACCATTGAATGGGGACTCACTGGGTAGGCGGCAACCCTGAACAAAACTGTGTTTACGATTGCCAAATACGATGTTTAAGTATAGTTGAAGTCAAGTATTCAACCTAATAACAGTACATTTTTAGCTCACCTGAGCCGAAGGCTCATGGGTGAGCTAATAGTATACCAGTCACTCCGTCGTCCGTCCGTCCGTCGTCTGTCGTCCGTCCGTCAACATTTTCAAACATCTTCTCCTCTGAAACCACTGGGCCAATTGAACTCCAATTTCATATGGTGACTCCTTAGGATGCGGGAACGAAAGTTTGTTCAAATGGTCCTTGGTCACATGACCAAGATGGCCGCCATGCTCATATATGGTAAAAACCCTTTAAAAATCTTCTTCTCCAGAACCAGAAGGCCGATGACCTTGGGACTTGGTATGTAGCATTGGGGGTGTTGGCCCTACCAAGTTTGTTCAAATGATGATCCTAGGTTGACCTTGACCTACTTAACGTCAAGGTCAAATTTGCTTCCTAATGCATTTAAATAGGAAATTTTTTGAAAAGTTGATTTTTTGAATACTGTTGAAGCCAAAGTCATTATTCTTACTTGATATGTTAAAACTAATGAGACAATGGCTATAAATAAGTTTCAAAGGTCAAGGTTGACCTTTGCCCTTTCAGCCAAGGTCGCTCATATTGTGGTCCAATCAATATATTAAAACTTAGTTATCTCACAAACCATTGGCCCAATTGAACTCAAAATTTCATGTGAAGACTCCTTATGATAAGATAGAAAAAATTTATTCAAAACATTTAGGTCACATGACCAAGATGGCCGCCATGCCCATGTATGGTAAAAACCCTTTAAAAATCATCTTCTCCAGAACCAGAAGGCCAATGACCTTGGGACTTGGTATGTAGCATTGGGGGTGTTGGCCCTACCAAGTTTGTTCAAATGATGATCCTAGGTTGACCTTGACCTACTTAATGTCAAGGTCAAATTTGCTTCCTAATGCATTTAAAGCTGCATAGTCTGTAACTTTTGATCTTTTAATTTTAGAACTAATGTTTCTATTTTTCAAGAGCACAGTAAAAAAACTAAAATTCAGGTATACAATTTACCAATTTCGTAAATCTTAACAAATTATCAGTATCAAAACAACAACATTTACGTTAAAATTAACTGTCTATAATTATTGGAGGGATGCAATTAATTACCAACAAGAGAAAAACACATCTGTTTTATAAGATAATTCACTTTTCCGTGCAGTTTTCAGCTATAGTGAACGGATTTATTGTGAAAACATAACTTAATTCTACTCTTACAAATGATTTAAAAAGAAAATAATAAATTTCCAAAAAATGTTAATATTTGCAGACTTAGTCTCTTTAAATGGGAAATTTTTTGAAAAGTTGATTTTTTGAATACTGTTGAAGACAAAGTCGTTATTCATACTTGATATGTTAAAACTAATGAGACAATGGCTATAAATAAGTTTCAAAGGTCAAGGTTGACCTTTGCCCTTTCAGCCAAGGTCGCTCATATTGTGGTCCAATCAATATATTAAAACTTAGTTTTCTCACAAACCATTGGCCCAATTGAACTCAAATTTCATGTGAAGACTCCTTATGATAAGATAGAATAAATTTATTCAAAACATTTAGGTCACATGACCAAGATGGCCGCCATGCCCATATATGGTAAAAAACCCTTTAAAAATCATCTTCTCCAGAACCAATAGGCCGATGACCTTTGGACTTGGTATGTAGCATTGGGGGTGCTGGGCCTACCAAGTTTGTTCAAATAAGGATCCTAGGTTGACCTTGACCTACTTAACGTCGAGGTCAAATTTGCTTCCTAATGCATTTAAATGGGAAATTTTTTGAAAAGTTGATTTTTTGAATACTGTTGAAGCCAAAGTCATTATTCTTACTTGATATATTAAAACTAATGAGACAATGGCTATAAATAAGTTTCAAAGGTCAAGGATGACCTTTGCCCTTTCAGCCAAGGTTGCTCATATTGGAGTCCCATGAACATATTTAAACATAGTTTTCTCAGAAACCACTAGGCCAGTGGAAATCAAATTTCATATGACTACTCCTTATGATTGGTTAGCCAAAATTTGTACAAATTGTTATGGTCACATGACTAAGATGGCCACCAAGCCCATATATGGTAAATATTTAAATATCTTCTTCACTGGAACCAAAATGCCAATGGCCTTGGGACTTAATATGTAGCATTGAGGATGTGGTCCCTACCAGGTTTGCTCAAATGATGAATCTAGGTTGATCTTGACCTACTTAATGGCAAGGTCAAATTTGATTCCTAATGCATTTATAATGGGAAAATCTTAAAATGTTCATTTTTCTATAACTGTTTTAGCCGAAATCATAATACCTGTGAGAAATATTTAACCTAAAGAGACTATGGTTTTATATAAGTACCAAATGTCAAGCTGACCTGTGACCTTTAATCCAAGGCCACTCATTTGGACCACTACATACCTATCTAAACATCTTTTCTCAGAAATTACTGGGCTGTTAGATTGTTTAGGTTACTGGACCGAAATGGCTGCAACCCGCATATATGGTAAAACAAAATATGTTTCATTATAAGCTGTAGTTGACCTTGACCTGTTTTACAATTATTAAGGAGATCAGGTGAGCGCCTCAGGACCTTCAGGTCCTCTAGTTTTTGTTTTTCATAAAAACATGCCTAAGAATTATTCTGCCTTATTAATTTTGCACTTTTAAATGAGTGTGAACAGGTATGAAAGTAAGCAGGGGTGAATCATCAATGCATATTGCACTGTCATGCACTGTGTGCATCATAAAAATTATTGGGCCATAACAATTTTAATGACAGTCTACTTTAACTCTTTGGTGGCTAGGGTTGTCTGCTGATAATCTTAGCAAACAGTTTTGACCCACATTAGGCCCTACAAAACATCCAGTCTGATCTGGATCCAAACTTTAAATGCTCTAAAGCCTTGGAAATGTATAATTTTTCGGAAAAAATCAGTAGACTTACCCAACATTCAAAGAATTAAAGGAGACACAGGCTGGATCTATATAGTTTTGTCCCCCTACCAAAGTGGAGTGGGACATATTTTTTGGGGTGCAAATCCTGCCAGCATCAGAGTTGGTGCTGCGTTTGGGGTGTTGTTATCTTGTGTACAAGATATCTGATGAACTAGTGGGCAAATTGGAACCAAATTTGCATGGATATAACATTGGGGAATAATGAAAACTTGATTAGGCTCTAATTTTCAAGGTCACAGCAGAGCTAAATAGGCTCTCTCTACTGCTCATGTACTTAAGTGTTCAGTATTGCAAACAATATGGACCCAGATCAGGGTCTCTGATCAGGGTTAATAGTGTTTGATTCCATGATAAAATTAGTCTGGAGTGCATTTGAATATATGCAGCAGACATAATAAGCAGACAACATTTCCTGGACGAAATATTAACATGTTATGAGTAGTTTGTCAGAGGAAGCAAACAAACAGTTCTTGATCATGCAAGTCTGCTGAACTTGGATTTTGTTTGCACAGGCTCTTCCCTGCTTAGAATTATTTGGTCCCAATACTAAAGTGTTCAGCATAATTTTGATTCATCAACAACAGTACATTGTGTAAGAGACATATAACAAAACAAAAAGTAAAGTTATGACAGTTATGGATGAAGGTTCACAAACAGCTGTTCATTATTGATATGCTTGGAGATAGGATGATGTACATATTGAAAATCTGATCTTACATGTAATAAGTGCTTATATGTGCAAGTTCTGGATTTATTCATGGATATATTCATCAATTAAGGATTGTTTGAGGATGTCTTTTTAGAAGGTATGGGTAAGGTATATAATTAATTAATTAAGCTGAATAATCTGTAAATATTATTTTTGTGTACGGTAGATTTTCTAAAAATTTGAACACTGGTTTTCTGCCAAAACAGACCTTGACAAACAGCACAGACCCAGATCAGTCTGCTTCTTAGGAAGCAGTCTGATCAGGGCCTTCGATGTTTGCTATTCTCTGAAAACCAATATTTTATTTTAGAACAGAAAGCGATAAGTGTTCGAAATTTTATAATATTTACCATAGATTTAATTGGTTAACTCTTGAATGTCAATGAGGTTTTAGATAATAAGATTAGATTTTACTTTGACTCCATATGCTATATTTAGATTATGACAACATTTTCTATTTTTAGACAACATGAAAATTCTAGAAAAATTAAAGTTAGGTTTTGAATACTTTGAAAATATTATGGAAAATGGAGCATTTGCTCCAAAAGAGCAAATGCTCCATTTTCCATAATATTTTCAAATACATGATATTTCAAAGGCATCAAAATGCAGCATTATGGAGTAGAGGGTGAAAAAATGTCCATTATTATTTCAGGTATCTGGTCACCTGGGATGCAACACTCACCTCCAACTCAACGGAAGTCACCCGCTACTCATGAGTCGCCGTCACTGAAAGATGTGCCCCGTATGTGGACCCCAGGGGGGACACCAGGTGCTACCAAGAAGGAGTATAAGCCTATAAAGATAGAAACAGTGAAACAGCCTTCAGAAAGAAAAACTTCAGTATGTATATAAGAACATGTATTAAGCAAGCACCTGTCATAGCCAGTCAGATTTTGCTTTTCCATTTACAGCTTCAAACCTTCAACAAGCTTTTTTTAGCAAGCACCTGACTTAAGCTATCACATGTTTCAATTTCCCATGAAAAAGGCACTTCTAGTGTAGTCTGCATAAATTCACCAGAAACATCAAGATTGAGCAAAAACAAAAAAGAATATTATACACCAATTCAGACAACTCAGTTACATAAACCAGGTTTTGGGCATCAGGGTATCTACTCCAGTCCATTTGCCGAATCATTTTAATGTTCTTACATACAAACAGTATACAGATCTACCGGGCGGCATAGCACAGTCGGTAACGTGTCTGGCAACAGATGCGAGTCTGACTGCAGAACCAGGGGTCGCGATTAGATCCCGGCCGGGTCCCAATCTTTCTTGGAGATTGATCAGGAAATAATTTCTACAGTCTTTCTCCTCCCTTATGCTGAATCATTCAAGATGGGTTGTCGTCAGTTACAAGTGAAAGTATGTGCACGAAGTACTGGTTAACTGCCTGTTCAAGCTTGCTCAGGAAAAAGTGTGGTTAAGTGAACTGACTGTCCAGCCATGACCATAGATGTTGACTTGGGACGTAAAGCAACAAAACCAACAAAAGTATACAAATCTACATTGAACAATCTCAGAAGGAACTGGAACCCCCACTAACCCCCCCACCCCCCTTAAAAAGCCAAATCTGTTTCTTTCAAGCAGGTGCTTAACACATTCACACAAATGATGGTTCTTTCAAACAGGTGCTTACTTAACACATTTCACACAAATGATGATGCTTAACACATTTCGCACAAATGATGATGCTTAACACATTTCGCACAAATGATGGTTCTTTCAACTAGGTGCTTACTTAACACATTTCACACAAATGATGATGCTTAACACATTTCGCACAAATGATGGTTCTTTCAACCAGGTGCTCACTTAACACATTTCACACAAATGATGGTTCTTTCAAGCAGGTGCTTACTTAATACATTTCACACAATTGATGTTTTCTTGAGATACAACACCTAATGACAATATAAACATGTAGTAAATGCGTGGTATGACATAGTGTTAGTGCACATTGCAAATGAACAAAATGTCACAGCTTAACAGCTCCTTTATTTCCATTGAAAATGCAACATATGTACATTTATAATGAAAGCATGGAAATTGTACCTGGAACATGTCTGAAAAGCACTGAGGTCTCTGAAGGCAAAATCTCAAGAATTATGTCCCTGGAATACAATGTATTTGATAATAATTATAACACTATTATTATTAGCGAATTTCTGAAACACTCTTTTGATCTGTGTTTCCTTTATTCCTTATAAAATAGAAAGATTTTAATGACTGCTGTATTCTCAAATTTACTGATATGACCCAGTATTCAGCATAAGGTACAAGCTGGCATGTGCGTACAGCGAAGATTCAAAGATCAGAGTCTTAGTTTTCTGCCTGAAGAAACGCTGGACCCATGGCTACCCAGAGCTCCTATCAAAGACTCTGATCAGACTGTGCAGATGCACAGGCTGATCTTAGTCTTGGATGGACACAAACGCCAACTTGAAACTTTTGCTGTACAACAAGTACGATAAATCATCAAAGATTTCAAATACTATAAATTGCCAAGAAAAATTCCTAGCCAAATAGTGAAGGCCCTGACCAGACTACTCCTTAGGAGCAGTCTGGTCAGGGCCTCTACTACTTGCACTCCTGACAAGTAAAAGTGTTTTAAGAATCAAAGCGCTGATAACCAAAGCATCTGTTTTTACAATTATTCCCTTATATGGCTTTTGTATATGCATGGATAGTGCCTTTATTGGCCTATCAACTCCTACCACAGCTTTTGATAGAGCAATTTGATACTTTGCAGATACAATGTAGACACATTGAACATTTGCATGAAGGAGTTTATAATTTATTAGCTCACCTGAGCCGAAGGCTCATTGGTGAGCTAATAGTATAACAGTGACTCCGGCGTCCGTCCGTCCGTCCGTCCGTCGTCCGTCAACATTTTCAAACATCTACTCCTCTGAAACTACTGGGCCAATTGAACTCATATTTCATATGGAGGCTCCTTAGGATGGGGGAACGAAAGTTTGTTCAAATGGTCTTGGTCACATGACCAAGATGGCCGCCACGCCCATATATGGTAAAAACCCTTAAAAAATCTTCTTCTCCAGAACCAGAAGGCCGATAACCTTGGGACTTAGTATGTAGCATTTGGGTTGTGGGGCCTACCAAGTTTGTTCAAATGATGATCCTAGGTTGACCTTGACCTACTTAACGTCAAGGTCAAATTTGCTTCCTTATGCATTTAAATGGGAAAATTTCTGAAAAGTTGCTTTTTTTGAAAACTGTGGAAGCTTTAGTCATTATTCTCACTTGATATGTTTAACCTAATGAGACAATGGCTATAAATAAGTTCAAAATGTCAAGGTTAACCTTTGACCTTTCAGCTTAGGTCGCTCATATTGGAGTCCCATCAGTATATTAAAACATAGTTTTCTCACAAACCATTGGCCCAATTGAACTCAAATTTCATGTGAATACTTCTTATGATAAGTTAGCCAAAATTTATTCAAAATAATTTGGTCACATGACCAAGATGGCCGCCATGCCCATATATGGTAAAAACCCTTAAAAAATCTTCTTCTCTAGAACCAGACGGCCGATGACCTAGGGACTTGGTATGTAGCATTGGGGATGTAGGGCCTACCAAGTTTGTTCAAATGATGAACCTAAGTTGACCTTGACCTACTTAACGTCAAGGTCAAATTTGCTTCCTAATGCACTTAAATGGGATTTTTTTTTTTGAAAAATTCATTTTGTGAAAACTGTTGAGGCCAAAGTCATTATTCTCACTTGATATGTTAAACCAAATGGCTATAAATAAGTTTCAAAGGTCAAGGTTGACCCTTATCTTTTCAGCCAAGGTCGCTCATATTGGAGTCCCAGCAACACATCAAAACATAGTTTCCTCAGAAACCACTAGACCATTTGCACTCAAATTTCATATGAAGACTCCCTTATGATAGGTTAGCCAAAATTTATACCAATTGTACTGGTCACATGACCAAGATGGCCACCATGCCCATATATGGTAAAAACCCTTTAAATGTCTTCTCTGGAACCAAAAGGCCAATGGCCTTGGGACTTGGTATGTAGCATATGGGATGTGGGTCCTACCAGATTTGAACAAATGATTAATCTAGGTTGATCTTGACCTACTTTATGGCAAGGTCAAATTTGATTCCTAATGCATTTATTTGGGGAAAATCTTGTATTAAGTACCAAATGTCAAGCTGACCTGTGACCTTTTTATCCAAGGCCACTCATTTGGACTGCCACACACCTATCTAAACATCTGTTTCTCAGAAATCACTGGGCTGTTTGATGGATTATTCATTAGATTGTTTAAGTCACTTGACCAAAATGTCTGCAACCCCCATATATGGTAAAACAAAATTTGTTCCATTATAAGCTGTAGTTTACCTTGACCTATTTTAACATTATTTAGGAGATCAGGTGAGCGCCTCAGGACCTTCAGGTCCTCTAGTCTATATAAGCATTGCTTATTGACTTTTTTCATTAGTAACTGCAAATATAAGGTCACAATGACAAACACACCACAGTTTTCCTTCAGAGGCTCAAATCTTATTTTTTTATCTTGATGGAGGTATCTCCAATAACGAAACATAAGATCTTCTAATAAAAATTCAACCTAACCATTGCTGTTTGTAAGTTCTTTCCACCTCTTTAATCCCAGATTAAATAATCAAGATTTTGTTGAGTGTTTTGAAAGTTTAGAGCCCACTTGAAACATGAACTTAGGTGCTCATGGTCAGGTCATGACCCTAAAAACTTAAAAATTTTATCAGCCATTTTTCTATAATATTTTGTCCCTTTTATGAAAGGAATGATTATTTTTTCAGTTACCAACGGAAGAATTGAGTGGTCCCACACCAGAAGAGAGCTTTGCTTGGAAACGGAAACAATTTGAAGATACCACCGAAAATGTTCCCACGAGTGCCTTCAGCTACCAGCCCACCCCACAAATGAACGGCCCCACCCCTGAGCAGGGGCCCATGACAAATGGGGTGGGTCATCATGTGTCAACTAGTCTCCTCCATCTGAAGGACGAGCCCTCCAGGTTGCCTCCCTCTCAGAGTCCATTTATAACTTTGCTGCAGAAAAACAGAGGTAATTTTTGTCCTATATATGTGTGCGACATGAGTTAAGGGCCTTTTGTCAAAATTGAATCAATAATGAACACACTGGATAGGCGGCAATCGAAAACTTTAATACTATCGACGAACATAGATCAAAAATCTTTAGAAACACTTTTTCGATTGCCATTTGTTGCCATTGGGGCGACAAATGGCAATCCAAAACACTGTTTCTAGCGATTTTTGATCCATGTTCGTCGAGAGTTAAGAGCGTTTTCAATTGCCGCCTATCTGGTGTGATGAATAACTTCTACATGTGTATGTATTGATAAACAGCAATGACTCTAATCAACCTGCACATCAAGATGTGCAGGTTGATCAGAGCCAATTGCTGTTTGCAAATGATATTAATATATGGGCTCTTTTCTAGTGTTGCAAAGGTTTTTTTAGAAATGCAAAATTTGGCTAATTTTTGCGTTTGATTTGTGGTCATTAGTGTGTATTTTCTGTGTGCTGTTTTATGAAACTCTATTGTGAACTTGCTTTAGTGAATATTTCAAAATATTGAATGTGTTTATGGTATTACTATAACCTTTTAATTTGTGAATAAAATATATAAAATAGTTCAGAATGTTTAATTTTAAAATGGATGTGGACTACTGATTACATAAATGATGCTTTCTTAGATTCAGATTTGAAGTCAACAACAAATATATACATGCACACACACTTCATATTATCAATAAAATAAGAAAATGTTTGAATATTGCAAAACTATAGGTTTTTTTTGCATACCTTTTATTATTTACATGAATGTTTATTTCTTGTTAAGGGCAAGTAGATATTTTTTAGAGTACAATTATAAGACAAATATATAATAATAATTAATATATTTCAATAATTTAGATGATGAGGCTGAAATTATTATGCCAGGTAAGACGGCTAATGATACTAGTAGCTAAAGAAATATACTTGACATGCCAAATTAGAATGAACATGAAGCTGTAAAGATAACTGTAGACCCTGACTACATTGTTTTTAAGTTAAAACATTTATCTATATTAAAAAAAACAAAAAAAAACCTTTTTGTGGCTTTTCGATGGGTAGTAACCTGTACTCTTAAGCTGCAATCACAAAATGACATTTAATTTTTTTTTTGTTTATTTATTTTTAATTTTCATGCAATCAAAATGGTTTAAGAAAATTGGCCATAGATTTGAAGTTATTCTCTTTAAGAAAATTATGCATCAAAAAAGTAATCTTGAGTGGACATACAGATATAATGTACATGTAGTCCCTTAGAAGCTGTTAAGGGAGGCATTAGGATTAGGGAGACCTTTATTTGTTTTGTCCTAAATGCAAGGTGCATAAAGCCACTTGTCATCCAACTAATTTATATTATAGGATATACTGTCTCAAATTTTTGATGTAATCCAATCAGACGTCGCATTACAAAAGCATGTGCATTAGAATGGGTTAATAAGAGATGCTTAATGTTTTGGGATTTAACTTATAGCCATGCTATATTCAATCCACAGTATAATTAGTAGCTTTTATAGCAAGTGAGGCATTGGATGTCCACCCCATATTTTCAAGGAATTAAATTCTCAGGGCTTACTGTTAACTTAATAGCGAAAGGTTCATTCTCATACTTGACATGATTAATATTTTAGACTATCAGTGTAGATCTTTAGGGCTTGCTTCAAACAATAATAACTGCATCTTCAAGCATTTGGCTAGTAGCCCGAAAAAACTTAGAAACATCAAAAGACTTCATCATTCCATTCTCAGACATTGAGGCTTTTAAACCCTCAAACATTGTTTAAGAGATCATTCTAGCTTCCTTTGAAAGAGGTGTAGTATTTACTGTAAATTCGGAATTTTTCGTGAGGGTTTTAATTTCGCCAAACTTCGCATATGCGAAGTTTCGTGAAAATGAAATCCTCGCGGAATGCCGAAATCACTCTGTCGTTTATTAATATACGTAAATCATGGCCGAACTGCGAATTTTTAGCATCACAAAAATGTCTTTTAATGCTATTCACAAAAATATAATTCTCGCGAAAATTTCCGGATTTACAATATATGTAGGCAAACAGTGCAAACTCAGATCTGCCTGCTCCTGTTGGAGCACTCTGATCAGGCTTTACACAATTTGCTATTCAATCTCTTCTTTTCACACACCAGACTCAATAAGTAATGCTAGTTTTTCATCTTAGTATTTATAAAAATATGCTGCTTTTATATGAAGCTAATGAATCTTCGCTAATGATTCACAGTCTTTTGCAAATTGAATTGTAGATATTAATAATTGCTTGATTGCTTGGGAAATATAGGGGTAAATTATTATTATTATTATTATTATTATTATTATTATTATTATTATTCTGCTGTCTCTTATTGTCACACCTGCTTTGACATTGTCGACTAAGGGGTGCTATTTTGATCCTCTCATTTATCTGATTGTCCTTTCATTTATCCAATTGTCCTTTCCCCTATCAACATTTACCCCAGGGTATACCGTGCTAGAAGTGAACTTTATACTCTGAAACTCTAATATCTTCAGATCATTTGTTCAAATGCCGGAAACATGTTGGTGACCTTGACTTTGAGCAGGTGTGACACCACATACAGCTCCCTTTACGAAGTTGATTGTTACTTTTACATATGGGCATCGTCGCGAGAAAACCTGTCTTTGGGGTTTCCGACTAAGCGAGTTTCAAACCAGTCTCCTCAGCTACAGAGACCAGCTAGAAAATTGAAATTTCATCTGTAGCAAGTGTACATATGTTACTTTCCAAAAAACGAATAACAAAGGTGCTGATCAGACTGCACAGATGCGCAGGCTGGTCTGCGCCTGTGTTGTTCGCAAACCACCGAAGACAGATTTTCTCGCAACGAAGCCCATATCAAACACATGCTTACCTGTATTCTTTCAGAAAAAAATGATCAAATGATATTATTCTATTATTACAAATAAGACTTATAAATACATATAGTATATTATTATTATTCATGTCTGCATGTACCAAAACTATATCCAAACCTTGCATGTAACTAAAACACATGGGTTATCTATTAGCCTATTTTCCAAATCTACCTGCATGCTTTTATAAAAGCTGTCACTTGGTTTTTAGTCTTTCTTTGGGATTAGGGGTTACAGCCCATTTGTCAACATTTCAGTAATCATAAAGATTGCATTCAAACCTCTGGTTGGTTTTCTGTGAAAACAAAGTGTTCAAAGTTTTATAACATTTTACCATATTGTTCAAAATTCTGCAATGACTGATGGTTTTAATGAGTTCAGTTTTCTCACCATGTTATATTTAGCATGAATGAAAAGAAACTTATTTTATATAAGGCCACACCAAATAAATTTTTAGATTCAAGCCAGCTGATCTGGATCTACACTGTTTTCAAATGAGGGACTAGAAGTTTGAAAAAAAAGTTATATGCACACTGTGTTTATTATATTGAATGATGTATTTTATCATTTATGTCAGTTTCTTTATGAATATCACTTCTTTGGTCTAAAATTTTCCAGAACCGAAAAGTTTCATAAATATTTTTATTGTTTTGTTGTTCTAGATTGAATATTTTAAGTTCATAGTAGATTGAAAAGTAATAAAGCTGAAGTTATCTTAAGTGAGTCTTCCTAAAAACTAAAATTGTCTGAAATTTTTTATGATTGTCTGTGAACTTTAATGGAAAGGTGATAACATAGATGAACCCAGCAATTTTTAGAGGGCATTGGCACAGTTCATAGTGCGTTAGACTGGGGATTGAAGAGTTGCTAAGTTTGAGACTCACTGGAGTCACTGTGTTGTGTCCTTCAGCAAGACTTTAACCACTTAACCCCGGAAGACAGGAAATTGTCCGTATATGACTGAATTTTTTTTGAATGGGACGTAAAGCATCAACACAAAAAAACAAGCTCCCAGCAATATATACAGAACAAGATTTTTTTTTGAATATGGATTTATCTTTAGACATGATATTTGAGAATTACAGGGACAAAACTAATTTTTTGAAAGCCACAAGCTGAGTATCACTTAGGTAAACTATTTGACCATTCACAGAAGCTGCAAGCGGAACCCTTTAGTGCAATCCGTAGTGAGTCTGATTGCTGATCCAGGGGTTGTGAGTTCGATCCCAGCCACAAGCGAAAGTGTGTGCACAGATTACTGGTTAACCGCTTAGTCTAAGCTAGCCCAGGAAAAGTGTGTTTAGGTTAACTGACCGTCTCGACACGACCATAGCCAGTGACTGGGACATTACACCACAAACCAAACCAAATACAAGCTGCAAAAATTGGGATTTCTTTAATGTTTTCCAAATTTTGAAAGTGGGTGTTTTGACCCATATTTCTGTCTGGATGATGGGGGTGGGGGGGGGGAGGGGGGCATAAAAAAGGAAATAGCAAACAAGGTACAGATTTCATGCAAATTCTTATGATATGGTAAGCCTTTTAACTTTTTTTTTTCTCACTGGGTAATTTTTCTTGCTTTTTTGTTGTCTGACGATTTTGCAAACAGTTTGGATCCAGGTCAGGCCTAACATATTTTGGGCCTGATCTGGGTCCAAACTGTTTGCAAAGGCAATTGTGGGTAAAGGGTGTAGTTAACTGGATGTTGTCTGCATGTATTTATATTTAGTATGCAAAGCATTAATACCTGTAGAAAATAAAGAGTAACTTCCCCTGGAGTGTTTACATTTAAATTTTCCAGATTAGTAAACATTACTATCTGTGTCTTGTGTCAATAATCTACGGTAGCAATAATTTGTTTCCAAGTCGCGTGTGTAGTGCCCTTGAGTTGATTGGACAGATAAGTTTGCGCTAGATTTGACCGCAAACTAATTATTGCGGTAGCACCAATAGCTTAAAATTTTGTGGTTCTTGCGGAATTTTTAGAAACATTCATGGTGATCTTGGATTATAACACTCAAGGTATTTGAATTTATACTTAACATATGCAAATAGCATGTTGGTTTGTATACAATATAAAGTAATAAAACTAGCTAAAAGAAAGTAGGCATTAAGGTGTTCTCAGCTCTAAATTGCATGCTGGGTTATTTTTGCATTTTTTGTCGTTTGCAGATATTTTTTTCAAAATTAACTTTTTCAAAAATCAACAGAGTTTCAAATAGTTTGGACCGAGATCAGGCCCGACATCATGTTGGGCCTGATCTGGGTCCAAACTGTTTGCAAAGGTTAAGGTTGTCTTCAGACTACAAAAATCACCACTGTTAGGTAAAAGTTAATGGTATATGTGGAGCTATCATAGTGGTTTTTTGTCTAACCTTCAATCTTATTGCATACTTTGTGTTGCGCTGTGGAAGCTCAGGAGAGACTGCAGAGAAACAACACATCAGAATGTCACCAAATTATTAGTGGTAACATTTAGTAAAATCTTGTGTGTTTTCTTGATGTGTGTCCATTCCAAGTGAGGTAGACTAAGTAAAAACATCTAAAAAATCAATGTTATCTTTTTATGCACCACCTAAAACTTTGCATTAGATGCCATTTTAAAATTTGTGTTGCTTTGCAATGAAATGAAGCTTAAATTTTATGTGAACCATCTCATTAAGTTGATAGGTCAACCCTGCACAAATATCTTATAAATTCAACCTAGGAAGCGCACTGTGCGCCATAACTTTTTGAAATTCTAAACCCTCTTTTGAAACAAGTTTAAACCCAGATCAGCTTCTGTTAAAACCAACTCCGATCAGCACATAGTGTAAACTAACCATAAATATAACTGAAAAATTGTTGACTGGGATGTAAAGAATCAAATCAAACAAACAAACAAAAGTCTTCCTGATGTCTTGTGATTATTATTTCTCTTTGGCTCTTCCTCACAGTCTGCCTTGTGTGATTGTGTTATTTCCTGATCATGCTCACTTATGGTACTTTTTTTTAAAAGGAAAGTAATTTTACTTCAAAATATATAAACACATAAAAGATGATAAACACCCTAATTTGTCAACCAGTCACAAAAATGTACTCGCTTTTAGTGAGTGATATATGTACAGGAATTGATTTGGTCAAGAATGCTGTAGGTTTGAGGCTAAATATGAATAACATAAAATATCAAGACTCTTCATGCATATCGACCATGTCTAGACTTAATGGCTAGATTACTCTAGATATTAATAAATATGATCTTTGTAAACAACCTAGAGACATTTTATAAATCATTATTTCACCTGCAGCTAAACTGCAGATTGAGGATGATAAAAGATGCATGTAAAAACTGTTCTGTTAGGTAGGTAGGTGTTCAGATTTCTCAGATGACCAAGTAGTTTCTCTCTTTTGTACCAACAAGTCAGCTAAAAACAAACAAAACATATTTGTTGAATAATTATCCCCCAACAAAATGTTTCCAAACTTTAATAAAAGCGCTGCAGGCATGCAACATACCCCGCCACGGGATATTTTCAATGCAAAGAAAATCAATTTGAATCTAGACCTTTTCATGCAAAGTTTGAAGAAAATCGGTAAAGAAATGCCAAAGATAGAGAGTGAAAAAACAATTTATAAGTCAATCAAGGGTCATAACTCTGTACTTATTTGTCGAAATCTATCCATCTGCAATACCAAGACACTACTTTTCAATATCAACTCTTATACCCAGTTTGAAGAAAATTGGTAAAAAATGCCAAAGATAGAGAGTGAAAACAAATTTCTATCGTCAATCAAGGGCTATAACTCTGTACTTATTTGTCAAAATTTACCCATCTGCAATCCCGGAACACTCCTTTACAATATCCACTCCCATACCAAATTTGAAGAAAATCAGTAAAGGAATGCCAAAGATAGAAAGTGAAAACCAATTTCTATCGTCATTCAAGGGCCGTAACTCTGTACTTATTTGCCAAAATTTACGGATCTGCAATCCCAGGACACTTCTTCCCAATATCAACTCTAATAGCAAGTTTGAAGAGAATTGGTTGAAAAATGCTCCCAGCAGAGAGTGAAAACAATGCTCTGAGGGACAGACGTACAGACGGACGGACAGACGCTCAAACGCTTTATTTTGAATGGAGGGTATAACATAATACCCCGCACTTTTTAAAGTGGCGGGGTATAAAAAGTATTAAGTTAGCATATAGCTGGAAAAAGAAGGCTAAAGGGGGAGTTTTAACTCACCTGTGTCCATATAGTGCCATCATCACTGAACTTCATGATGATTCTTGTGAATCAAGAAGGGGCTATCCTACCTAAATTTGGATAAAAATATAATGTGGTTACGATGTTTTGGTTTCTGTAAAAGACTTCTTGCCAAACAGGTAAGGCAACTCTTAAGTTTAACTTCTTGCACCTATTTTTAAGGTTTTTGAAAAAATCTACACAGGGTCATTGTTTCACTTTATCATTCCCTGTTTGCCCTGGTCATAAAAGGCAAGCTAAACTGTCACATAGGCCCTATGTCATAGGGGATAAACCATCCCCATTGTAGGGAGCACAGTGGCTCAGTGGTAGAGTGCTTGACCAGTGTCACTGTGCTGTGTCTTTGAGCAAGACACATTTATCCTTGCTTAGGACTGGTTCAACCCAGGAAAACCAGTCCCAACACAACTGGAAAATTGTTTGCTGGGACGTAAAGAATCTAAACAAACCATCCCCATTGCATAAATGTGATTTTTTTTACAATTGAGATGATAAATCACTCTACAAATGAAGTTCGGGCTGAAGTTAGAAACTGAACTATAGTATTATAGTATGAAACCAAACATACCCCAAATCTCATTCAAAAGAAAAGTAAACTGCTTAAACAAATGTAGCAGACAGCTCAGCTAAATCCATCATGGTGTCCTGGTCACCTTGCAGTTCAGGCGACAGTCCTTTTGTGTTCGCCCCACAGGCGAGTGTACCCAAACGGATAAGGTATCACACTAAATAATTGTCCCATTTGTAAAGTTGAAATAACTCAAGAGAACTAAATAAGCGAGCGATATTAGCGTAAGTTGGTATATTTTGTTTTCAATTTCACAAGTTTATTATGTCATGGGTGTCCATTGGAATTGCCTCATTGAGGCAATTCCAATGGACACCATTTACATAACCATTTTGAGAGAATTTTTGCATGAAAGATCAATGATTAATGATTATCAAATTCGTTAACAAGTACTTTGGTGGTTGTTCTCCTTTTTCTGCGAGCTACTCATGCGGATCACCTATCTGTATCACAAAGTATACAGTAACAAATAAATGTGTTATATTTGACAATAGAGAGGACTTAATCTGACAGACAGCCCTATTGTAACATTATGTTTGACAATATTGTAAATCTGTGGGGTATATACCCTAAATATTTGTCACATTCCGATACACTGTCACCTTCTCCGGTTGCCCCTGATACTGCGATAGATTTATTTGCTTCACCAGTTTTGCTCTCATTCATACTATTGTTGTGATTTTATGCCTTTCTTGATGAATAGAATCCTTTTACATGTGGCTCAGTTGGTAGTTAGACTTGGGATCAAAGGGGCATCAGTTAGAGACTCCCCAGAGGTGCTGTGTTGTGTCCTAAGAGCAAGACACTTTATCCTCTGGAACACAGGAGGACAGCGAAGCATCCCGACATGACTTAAAAATGTTGACTGGGGGTGTAAAGCATCAACACAAACAAAACTTTTGAAATAATAGTTGGATTGTCCATCCTGTATTTTCAGCTGTCACAGAGAAATTTTCTTGGAGAACTTAATTTCATCATCTAAAAGGATTGTAAGAGCAGAGATCTTGAACTCTGAGATCTCCCACCTGTTTTTGCAGGCTGAACAAAACTTGGAGAAATTGCACTCTCACAACCTTATCCTGTGTGATTTTTTAGCTCGAAGGGTATAAGAAATCCCCCTCAGAAAACATCTTTGACCATAAACATACTTGATTTCTGAAGTTTTCAATGAGGTGGGTAAGGGGACCTGAACCATCTCCACATTATTACTGGGTAAGCTCCAGCTTGAAGTGAGATATGAATTTTCACTTCATCTACTTGATTAAGTGATGATTCTTGTGAACCAAGAAAGACTCTTTGTAGAGGGTTATCCTACCTAAATTTGGATTAAAAAATAATGGGGTTACAATGTCCAAATGTTGATAGTGAATACCATATAAATAGCTTTAATGTACTAACATTTTGACAAGACCTGTTATTATCTTAGTTATTTCATGGTTTAATTTGTATAATGACTCTGGTTTCCATTCACATGGTGAAGACTTGACATTAGAAATCGGCAAGCAGATGAGTTTGAAGATATGTACAGTTGACTGAATTCTATTGGACCAGAGTTTTTGCTTTGATTTTGTGTAGGTTAAAATCTTAGAAAAGATTAGCAAAAGGGTACAAAATCCCTTTAAAATTGCAAAACTTCTAACATTTTTAATTTTGCTCTGTATTCCTATAATAGACCTCTTCATGTGCCATTCACGACTGCTGAAGACAACTAATTTCGTGATCTTTTTCTTGATTATGTTAAGAAAATAGATATCCTTTGTGATTGTCAAGAAAATAAGACATACTATTTCATGTGAAATGTCTGCCTGGAATATCAATAATTTGGTTTGCTAAAGCAGAGGAAAAATTTGAAAGTGTTTGGGTGGAGTTTAAACATGAATTATCTTCTGTATCTTGTTGTCAACTGTATGGGCATATGGGTAAGGGTTCCAGGGCAATGAGTTTTGTAGCACGATTTTTTATTGAACACAGCTCTTTTTAAAATTATTTTCTCTTTTCTTTCATCGCTTTTGTAAAAGCGTAGTCAGATTATAGATTTCTATAACACAGTATGGCCTTGTTAAAATTTATGCTCTGTAAAATCAAAATCATGCAGCATGAAACTTGCCTGTAAAACCACATCACTATAGTGTAACTACACTTTCTCGTACACCAGGTAGAAATTTCATGTGAGATAATCTATATCACCCGTGGGAAAGATAAAAAACGAACTGCCACACGATCTTTCATGACAATAGCGCACATCGTTAGACAAGTGACATCATCAAACATTAAAGTGGCGTCATTATGTTATATGTTGCATTGGAGCATATTCAGGAACTTCTGGGAGCCTTCTTTATAAATATAAAAATGCCGTATTTAATGGTGCGCAAGAAAAAGAATCCATTATTTGTGTGAGGATGGGATAGGAAAATCCGTCCCTCGCAATCACCGTTTGTTATAACTCGACAAGCCTTGTGATGCCAATCGGTGATCCTCAGGACGGATTTTTTCTATCCCACCCTCACACTCAGGATGGATTCTTTTATTATTTAACCTCTGTAGATCCTTCTACCATATGTTGGACAGGTCCATAAGCAATTAGGTTGTTTTATGGAACTGACTTTATCTCAGTCGATCATATAATCCATAGACAGTGAGAGCTAAAGAAAACCACTAGTTGGGCCCAGCCAAAGATAAGCATCATGTACCAAACACCGAGGAAAGTTTTAGGTCGGGTTGTCATTTAGTCTGAGGACTGTCGTGTCTTGGGGAAACCTGATGATAGCTATAAACAGTGGATTTAAAACCAGGCATGCATATTAAGTTGTCCTCGATATTGAAAACAAAAATAATTGGACAGTAATTTTTTTTATGCCCATATACCTTTACTCATTTTACATTAATACGAATGGACTTAGAATGTGACATATTCGTTGGGTCTTGATGAATTAGTACAGGAGCACAGTTTAGGATACTTAAAGTGATTAACTTTTAAACCTGGCATTATCTTTAGAATTTATCTAAAACTATTTGTGATTTGTTTTGGGAAGTTTTGGCAGTCTTTCAAAGGTACATTGATGTTGTGACAAACCAATTAGTTGAACCTAGATAAGCTGTGTTGTCAATTATTGGGATCGGATGACTAACGAAAGTTATTATTAATAAATTTCTATACAAGGAATAGGGTTCTTTCATGGCCTTATTTGAACTATTCAGTAGTGGCTTTGAATTAGTTAAGATATAAAAAGTGACATAAAATTTGAAATCTGTTTTAATGTTTTATGTTGCCTGCAGTGGTGTTGCGGTTAAACTGTTTTATTGAATTAATCTTCCGAATGTTTTTCTACTCCTGCGATGTTTGTGTATTAGCCCAATAAGACGTTACCTAATTTTGAATGTATTTTGATGGATATCGTGTTATTTATTTGTTATGTCGAGGAGATTAGCTGATTATGATTGACAAGAGGAGAATATGTTTATCAGTGATTTATCATCCGATTGATAGTTTGAAAATCGATAAGTTCCGATGGTTTGGATTAAGGATTTCACCATTTTCTGTGATAAAAAACACCTAAAAATGCAAAATATTGGTTCAAATTCTATGTTGACGTATTGATCGAAAATTGATTGTGATTAATGCGAAATGTGTCAACCTAATTTTAACACTTTGAGTGCAAGATAAAAATAGAGCAGACAACATTTATATGATTGTTAATAATAAGGTTTGACATTCATGTGGATCATCTGTATATGAATTCACATGAAATATCATAACCATTTTCTAAAATTTAAATAAGAAAATAATTTGTTTGCCTGCAGCTCAGGAGATTTTGGTACTATCACTTTTACTCTTTGCCTGCTAGTTTCACTAGCTGATAGCCTAGATTGCAAACAGTTTGGACCCGAATCAGGAGCCTAGATTGCAAACAGTTTGGACCCAGATCAGGCCCGACAAATGGTCGGGCCTGATCTGGATCCAAACTGTTTGATACACTGATGGTATACCTGAAGGAATTTTCGTGAAAATGCTAATTTTGAGACAAAAATGCTGCAACTTACCCAGCATGCAATGAGTTAAACATATACATGCACAGCTGTCTAGTGAGTTACGTTTAAATTGATTTAGAGAGGCCAGCATTCAACAACCTCCCTGCATTGTATACATACCAGCAGTGTTGGCTCTGTCAAGACCAGTGTTTGCACAGGCTCGTCTGAGCCTTCGCTGCTTGCATTCTATACAATACATACCAAAATCTCAAGAGCCTTCTGCAACCTTAATTTGCCTGCTACATTTTTTTCTAGAACCAGTTTATTGTATTCATTACGATAGAACTAACTATATTAGACTATATACATGTACATTAATATACATTTGTAGTGTTTTTGTGATTTAATTTACATTCTATACCAGCTTTGAATGTTTTTTATTTGCATTTAGTTGTGTTATAACCCTGCATGAATGTTGCCGATTTCAGAGAACGGGTACCCTCCCAAGGACTTAGAGTTTGTTGGACAGCCCATTATGGTGACTGAGGGTAAGACATCATTTATGGTTTAATAATTAAAACAAAAAAACATCCAAAAAGCTTTAGAATTTCCATTACTCTATTGATAAGAGAGGGGTGCTAAATGGTGGGGGTGGATCTCTGATGATTGAACCAGGGTCCTCTAACATGTTGTGTTTGTTTGGTTTGATTGTTTACGTCCCATCAACAATCTTTCAGTTATAAAGGGACGGGTCTTCCTGGGTACCAAGCTAGGAGTAATGTGTCCTGCTCAAGGACACATCACAGTGACGCCGATGAGGCTCAAACCAGCAGCCTCTTGGTTTCGAGTCAAGCACTCCACCACTGAGCTTCTGACCTCTCCCTTCTAACATGTGGTAATTTGTTTAACAGTTTTAACCCAGATGGGGTCCAACTAAAGTGATATTCGGTCTCCAATGCCAATTATAATATGGCCTGCGACGTCCGAAAACCTGTCTTCGGTGGTTTGCGCACAACAAAGGCGTAGACCAGCCTGCACATCCGCACGAAACAACAAAAGCGCAGACCAGCCTGCACATCCCTGCAGTCTGATCAGCACCTTTGTTATTTGCTTATTGGAAAGTATCATATCTAAACTTGCACCAAGCAAATTTTCAATTTTCTAGCTAGTCTCTGTAGCTGATGAGACTGGTTTGGGTCTCACTTTGTCAGAAACCCTGCAGACAGGTTTTGCCGCGTCGAGGCCCATATAGTACAAAGTCATCTTCATTCCACTCTAATAGCAATGACATGAGCCTTAAAAAACTAAAGTACATTTCAAAAATATTTAAAAAAATCTTATTTAAACCCTCCATCTTTAAGTGTTAAGATTTTATTCGTCCCAAAGTTTTTGAGAGTGATTTTAATTCAGAAATCGAATTAAAATTTACAAAAAGAATCCACTGAAGCATCCTATTACATTTCAACCATGTATAATTGATGAACAGCTTGTTTATTGTGGATGCTCTGTATGAAAAATTATTTTTCATATGCACATGTCCCAGTTCAGAATGAAAATATCATGATGACATAAATCCCACATTAACTCTTTGCATGCTAGGTTAATTTGCATGTTTTTTGTCTGCAGATTTCTTCAAAATTTACTTTAAAAAATGATTAAAAAGAATTTCAGGAATGTCATCAATGTGTCAGACGTTTTGGTTCCAGATTAGACCTGACAAACCCTTTTTTATCCAGCTCATTAAGCCTCATTCAGATCTGGATCCAAACTGTTTGCCAAAGTTTTCACGTTTTGCCATCACATGCGCAGGCAGAGAGTTAATCGCAGTGGTGCAGCACTATAGAATAAATGCATGTTTTCCTGACCTCAACCTTTCCTGCATGCAAACCCCATGGGTGAAAGTTTTCAGGATTAATCCTGAATTCAGGATTTTGAGGCTGACTTTCCATAGAAAGTCAGCCTCAAAATGCTGAATTAAGGAGATTATAATAGCTTCCTTGATTAGTTTTTAGATTATCTAACACAATTAATCATTTTAACTTTAAATTATCCATTTTTGTAGCCATATCCTGCAAGTTTTAAAATTTGAATTTCAAAAGTTCAGGATTTTTGAAATTTTGAACTTTCACCCATGAAACCCTTCCTAACCTGGCATGAACATAGGAACCAGTTGATAATCGTGGAACTCAGGACATAAAGATTGGTATAAATCTTTCTGCTCCCCTTCTCAAAGTTGGCAGGGCATATTGCTTTTGACTTCTAATTCTCTGTCTGTTTTATCCCGTGTCAGCTAACTTTCAGCGCTATGGTCAGCTTAAAAGGGAACATAGAGTTGATTATCACTTAAGGCAAGCGTATGGTTGAGCAGTTGGCTTTTAGGCTTTTTTCTTTGTCCCTTGATAATCAATTCACAGGCTTGCATGGAAAACAGTGTGGATCTTGATCTTCAGAAGCCAGCTGATCTGGATCTACACTGTTTTCCAAAAAAGCGGATACATCCAAGTGTGTTTGTTTGTGTTGATGCTTTATGTCACAGTCAACAAATTTTAGTCATGTTGGTACATTTCTTAAGTTGAATCAGGGCTAAGCAGAGATTTAAGTGTCTTGCTCAAGGACAATACACATTGCCTCCGTTGAGACTGGAAACAGTGACATACCCTCGATCTTAAGTCGAGCACTCTACCGGGCATTGAGCCACTGTTTTTTCTCATATATATCTAAGTATGAAGAGTCTGTCAAACGTTACTCAAGGACGTTAACATATTGCCTCCGGTGAGTCTCGAACTAAACTCAAGCTGTTAAGTTTTTAGACTTAATTTTTCGCAATAACTTTTTTGTCTTCAGTTTTAGCAAAATGTGTTCGCGATGAAAGTTGTAGAGGAGAATTTCCGCCAACTTCTCCAAAAGGTCTTGTGCTTGTTGCGCGAACAGATTTTTGTGTATATAGACAAAGATTTTGCAATAAATTGAATTCGTTCTAAATTTGTAAGTCTTTTAATGACAGGTATAATTCGTATAGGCGTGACAGAAAGGGGTAGTTTCAAAAAAATATTCGGAAGCGGTGCATATCCCGTTCTTCAAAGGCTGTGCATAACATAAAACTGCCTTTAACATACTCAGAATTTATTGTGCATATGCAGAATCAACTTAAAGCACTGGCTCATTTGTAGGAACAAAGGCTGGGTTATCGCGTGAAGTGCATTTTTTTCTCTTATGTATGTGCTATGAAATGAAAGGTTTTGAGATGACCCTACTAGTTTAACGCACGAGCGAATCAGGCGCAATTTCTATTATATTTGAACAAGCCATCCATCGCTTTAGTAATTGAATTAGGGCGGTGCAAAATACATTTTTGACTGACATCTTGGTTTTTGTTTATTTGCGCTTTGTTTAAAATATTCAAAGAGTTCATCTAAGCACAGAAGAACCTGCAGCATCTACAATGTTGGAACCACTTGGAGAAGTTGGCAGAGATGTTCCTAGATACTTTTCATGGCCGACACATTTTTCTAAATTTGAAGACAAAAAAGTTACCGGTATTACGAAAAATTAAGTCTAAAAATTTAACAGCTGGAGTTTAGCTACCCTTCAACTTCGAATCGAATGTTTGCTAGTTTGAGACTCACTGGAGGCACTATGTTGTGTCCTTGAACAAGACGCTTTATCCTCTGCTTAGTACTGGTTCAACCCAGGAAGACATGACTAAAAAATTGTTGACTGGGACATAAAGCATCAACACAAACAAACAAGTGTACAGAAAGTGAGCTCTGAAGAAACAGTGACAATGAATTTTAAAAGCGGAAAGGATCACAGCATCAGCCTACAGTAAAACCTGTGTAAAACGGCCACTCAAAAATAGACCAAATAAAGATCTTAATGACAAATGGTAGCTTAATGCAGGTCAAAATTATTGCAGAATGCTCCCCTTGGAGCATTCTGCAATACTTTTGACCTGCATTAAGCGATAATTGGTCTTGAAAACCAATTTGTGGTCTTTTTAAGAGTGGCTATTTTACACAGGTTTTACTGTAACTGTAAATCCAATTGTATGTCTTTCTATATGTATGTGCATGCTGTGTCTGTATGTCTGACAGTCGTCTGTGGACTGTTTTCATTGACCATAGTACTAGCATAGGCTCTAACCATAATGTACTCTAATAAAAATGTTAACTAGTCTATTTACATAAGGAACAGTACATGTTCTTTACCGGCAGTAAATTAAGCTGCTTTATGGTTGTAAACATGGGGTGATTGAGGAAATCTTGTACCGAATTAACATGTGAATGAACTTTATATATAAATATATACACCTATAATTTATGTTTGTAATGCTTAAAGTAAACCAAACGATGCATGACAATCCAACAAAATGACTTATGCATCCAGCAAGAACTCAGATCAACCTGGACATCTGCACAGTCTGATCAGTCTTCAAGGTTCTTAATCCTTACCATTTTGAACCTGGATATTTTCTTTTACAATCAGTGTAGATACTGACCAGCTGGCTTCCCTCAGAAGCCAGCTGATCAGGATCCAGACTGTTTCTACTCTGCTTGTAAAGACATGCTCCCTGTAATCCTGCAAGTGATTTGGATAAAAGAAAAGTGGGGCGGAGTGTAGTGCATAAAAATATCAAACATGGTTAGACATGTTTGTTTTACATTTGTTTCTTTAATTTTGGTTGTCATTTTTCTAATTCACACGATACTAATATCTGTATATCAAACAGTGTTGAACCTGATCAGACTACTTCTCTAGGATCAGTCTGATGTGCGTCTGCACTGTTTGTCTAGGCTTATTTGTCAGGAAGCTAATGTTCTAAAATTTAGAATAGCTCAATATTTGACGAAGAATTTAAACCTGTTCAACAAAAAGATGGTAGATTCAGATGAGGTGAAGGATAGTTTGCTATCTCAATCTAAAGTCCAAATTTTTTGTTTTTTTGTTTTTATGCGACACCCCATTATCAGACATGAGCCTACCAAAGGAGGGTCCACTTCTGAAAGTCAGAGCTAAATGATTAAATGAAGTATAATGACCCTTTTGGTCCATTAAAGTGATCAATATCAATTAGCGGGGTTAGCCAGGAGAATATAAAAACTGTTCAATCTTTCTTTCGTTAGGACAATGACACAAAAAATTGGGGCAGTCTTGTGAGAAATGTTTTTTAAAAATAATTTTGATTTTACTTCAGAGGGGAAGATACCTAAAGGTGCAATATATCTTGGCAAGTCCGAGTCGATGGACGGTGATGTGAGACATACTGACTCCTACTATGCAGTTCCGACAGAGGAGAAAGCGCCAACCAGGACCGAGGTGGTCAGCCCAAGAAGTCCAAAGAGATACGATGATATCGGTCCGATCGACGATGAAAGTGGAATGCCTTTGGCTTTTAGACAGGTTTGCTATGAACAAAATAAAACTAATTACGTGCACTGTGTGAATTGTTATTTGAAATCATCTTCCTTTGAAAACAATTTAGATTTAGATAAGCTTGCGTCATCAGAAGTCAGATGATCAGGATACACACTTTTCCATCCATGCAATGAATTAATGCATTGAGCTGTGACACGAGATTTCCAACAATGTGGTATATGAGACAAGCAAATCCTCAGATCAGCCTCCACATACTTCCAGTCTCATCAGAGCCTTTGCTAGTCGCTAGAATATTCTATGAGTGTTAAGCTACCGACCAAACATTATTTGGAGTTTCTAAGTTTAAAAGGAGTCTGCACAGGCTCGTCTAAGTCTACACTTGTCAAAACACCACATTGTTGAAAATCATGTGTCACGGCTGAATTGATACATGGTGACCATCGTTGTACCAGGCATAAAGGCCCAGTATCTCTATAGTTTCACTAGGGCCTTAAGGCCCAACGCAAATATGGAGTGCCAGGCCAATATTCCTGGAACCGCCATGGTGGCCATGTTTCAAACATTTTATTATTACATTTCATGGGTGCATGCCTGGGTTGTTACGTTGCAGCAATGTCAATGGCATCATTAAAGAAACTAACATGTGCCCTTATTGGTGCACATGAATGCTCACATATTCAACAATTGCAAAATATGCTACTAGTCAAACTGCACACCCAAGCAATCTGTGCTTGGTTCCAAATTTTCCTTGCCTACTGGTTAATATTTCATGAATTTTTGTCATCTGACTTTTTTTTCAAAATCAATTTTTAAAAAAAATTCTTTCAGGAATACCTTCAGAGTGTCAAACAGTTTGGATTCAGATCAGGCCTGATGTTTTATCAGGCCTGGTCTGGGTCCAAATGTTTGCAAAATTCATCAGCAGATGACACCAGTAGGCAAAGAGTTAAATCATATTTTATTTAAGCTTGATAAGATACACATATATAGAGGATCTTACATGAGTGCTCATGTTTTATTGAATTTATTAAACGAGTTGGGGAAAAGAGATAAAATGCGAGGCTTGCCAAGCATTTTATCTCTTTTTCGCAGCAAGTTTAATAAATTCAATAATACGGGACCATGAATGTTAGATGACATTAAAATTATTGTGAAATCTCATTCCTGCCGTAAAAACGTTATATCAATTTTGTGTCAGAATGTACGCAAGGTTGTTATGGTAGTCATAACATTTCCCAAAAATCTGTAAATCACTAGTGGTTTATCAATTTTATTGCATGGCGTTATTTCACTGCCAGGTGCGACGTCATATGATATAAACATTTACAATATACAGAATGCTTAAGTTGTAATGTGAAGGCGCTGATCAGGCAAGCCATATGTCTAGTCCTGATTCACAAGTTGTTGGTCTAGATGCTGACACTTAGACTAAATCATCAGTCAGATTTGTAAGAATCTTCTTTTAAAAACTCAAGATCATTCAGGTAGCTTATTATACCGGGCGGCGTAGCGCAGTCGGTAACATGTCTGGCAACAGATGCGAGTCTGACTGCAGATCCAGGGGTCGCAAGTTCGATCCTGGCCTGGTCCCATACTTTCATGAAGATTGATCATGAAATAATTTCTATGGTCATTCTCCTCCCTTCTGCTGAATCATTCAAGAGGGGTTGTTGTCAGTTACAAGCAAAAGTATGTGCACGAAGTACTGGTTAACTGCTTTGCTTGTTCAAGCTTGCCCAGGAAAAAGTGTGGTTAGGTGAACTGACAGTCCCACCATGACCATAGCTGTTGACTTGGGACGTAAAGCAACAAAACAAACAAACAAATCAGAGGCGAGTTCAACAACGCGAGTGCTCTCGAACGCTCATTGTACTGATGCCAGGCTTTACACATTACGAATACCAGAACAACGAGCGCTCGCAAGCACTCGCCTTGTTGAACTCGCTTCAGGTAGCTTATTTTGATATTGTCAATCTGTACTGTTGTTGCCCTACTTGAACAAATGTTATTGGTATCTACAAAAGTTTGTCAGAGGAGTGCAGTTGCTCAGTGGAAGGGTGTTATACTTTGGGTCGAAGGGTCACTAATTCGAGACTCACCAGAGGCACTGTGTTGTGTCCTTGAGCAAGGCACTTATAATTATGTCCTTGATTTTCTGTTGGAAAAAAACCTTTTTTTGGATGTTGTGATGATCTACATCAATATTTTGTTTGAACTCCCTCTGGATCCGCTACTGGACTATTCTTCAGTCAGATTTGTAAGAATCTTCTTTTGAAAATTCAAGATCATTCAGGTAGCTTATTTTGATCACACTTAATCATAATTATATCCTTGATTTCCTGTTGGAAAAAAATCTTTTTTAGGATGTTTGTGATGATCTACATCAACTTTTTGTTTCAGAATGTGGATGAGAACAAGCAGCATGACTGGTATCGTCAGATGTATAGAAGTTTACATAGAACAAAGAAGAAAGAAGGTGAGGCCACTGTATAAGTATTTCTTGCACACCAGATAGGGACATGTGAGATTTTACCCTGGTTTAGAAAATCTTATCTTACTCATGCTATCTTACCCAGGCTGTCACATGAGTGCTAAATACATTGGTTGTATTGGAACTCATGCTCATGGTCGTCAAGTGACGTCATTGTTATGTTAAAGTGATGTCATCATGTGAAATTGCATCTTAGCTTATTCAGGGACTTCTGGAAGCTTATTTTAAAGTAAAAAACCAGTGGTGAGCAAGAAATAGAATCCATTACTCGTGTGAGGGTAGGATAGAAAAATCCGTCCCTCGGAATCACCGTTTGTCATCACTCGGCAAGCCTCGTGATACCAAACGGTGATCCTCGGAACGGATTTTTCTATCCTAGCCTCACACTCATGATAGATTTTTTATTTCACCCATTAAGCCAGGTCAGAATATTCCAAGCTGATAGTGTAAACCAAAACTCATGCTGCATCACTCTTATCATAAGTTTTACTGTTCATTTAAGCTTTCCAACAATGTGGCATTTTCTCAAGTGTAGACACATACGAGCCTGTGCAGCCTCCTTTTAAGCTTAGAAACTCCAAATGATGCTTAGTCAGTAGCTGAACACTCATAGAGTATTTAAGCGACAAGCAAAGGCTCTGATCAGACTGCGCGTATGCGCAGGCTGATCTGAAGCTTTGCTGGTCTCACATACCACAATGTTTGAAATTACATGTCACGGCTCATTTGTACATTTAATTGTATTCCCCTTTGGGGGTAAAGGGAAACATACTGGTTTTGGTGTGGTTCCTGTTTGCATTGGTGTGACAATTTCCTTTGTGCAAGAATTCATCAGGAAGTGGTAGGTCTTCCCAAATCCGAATTAATACTGTAAGCATCATCTATGTTTCATTTTTATTTTTCATTCCATTTTTTCTTATGGACTTGTACATTGTTACACCCAGAAAGGCCGAAACTGCATCATTTTGATGAAGTATAACATCAAAACTAAATTATTATGCACTTGACTGGTTATGACAGTTCATTCATCATATATTGAAACCAGTCTATATTTATGTCAAACAAATATTTACAAATATTTTACACCTTCTTCTACACCTACTTTAAGATTAACCATGTCATGAAAAAATCATTTTATGTCGAGAAAACCACTTCATGTCGCAAACAATTAACAAAGATACTGATCAGCCTGCACATATGTGCAGGCTGATCAAGTGTCTTTGTTGTTAGCAATCTAGATAGTTTAATTGAGATTCTCGCTACATTAAAATTTTCAAGATCTTAGCTCATCTATGTAGATTAGCATCACATTGCTGCAACTACCGAAAACAGAGGCATTGCTCAGACATGTACTGGTCGAAAGATATTGAGCCTGAATGTGATTTTTGTCCAACACTTTCACTGAAACATTACAAACTGGTACATTGTTTTTGGAAAGGGTATGAAGTGATCAGACATAAGAAAATATGCAAGCTGATGTTGAATCACATTGCTCTCAAACATGATATGATAAACAATTTTTTTTTAATGCGTATACATCTTAATATAGTAAAAGTGAATACTTTACCAACAATGGTCATGGTTTGGGGTGGCTTAAAACTTTAATCTTTTAAAGTCTTAAACTTTTATCAAAGTGACATTTTTAGTTGAAAACCTAAAAAAAGATCTCACCAGTAGGCCTGTATAATTTGAAAATAAACCCGGAAAAGAAACCGCAAACAAATTGCTTGAGTGAGCATAAAGTGATACAACAATATAATTCGCTAGATAACATGAACTCTTGCGGTCGATAGATCAGTATGACTCAAATAACTTCACCATTGAAAATAGGATATTTATTATGATTTATGTGTATATCTTGTTGTGACAAATTGGAATTTGCTCATGAGCAATTTTAATGGTTACCCCAACAATGGACACAAAATGAGTTTTGATGAAAAAGAACAAAAAAAAAGTTCTGACATTTGTACTCTGTAGCATCTTATCTATAGTCATAGGTAAAGATAAAAAAGAATTAAATGTAAAATTTTTAATATTTTATTATCCATCAATTTTAACATTTGCTTTGGGTGCTCAAAAGAACCGTCTCATTGAGACGGTTCTTTTGAGTACCCACAACATATGTTTTGGTTGAGAAATAAGAAAAATAATTTTAAATTGCGTGCTCTTAACTAGAAGCCTGTATAGTTATGACTAAATTATGGTAATTTATTCGTTCTGCAAGCTAGATGTTCGTAAAAAGTGAAGACAGACCCACTCATTTTTGTCACTATGCATAACATTTATTTAATATAGAAATACATACAGTATGTTGAATAAAATAAAGGGAGGGAATAAATTGTAGATAGATAATCTCATTGGGACAGTTGGTTGGTGCCGTTGTTTCTTTTCGGGGTTTTTTGGCAGTTCAATGGAATAACCAGGTTGAGGAAAAACAATCTAATCTGGATGTCCTATCATATACACATGTTTATGCATTTTCATAAAACTTAAATCACTTTGTAAAGAAAAAAGGGCCTGCACTCATGAGAAAATGGTATTTATCTTATTCTTAAAATTTTTGCATGCTCCGTAATTTTGGATGCTTTTTTGTCATCTGCTGATTTTTTTACAAAATAAACGTTGACAAAAAATCTTTCAGGATTACCATAAGAGTGTAAAACAGTTTGGATCCACATGAGGGCCAAAATTTTGTCAGGCCTTATCTGGGTCCAAACTGTTTGCAACAACAACCAAGTTTAACCCTTTTCCCTGCTGGTGGCGACCACCAGCAGAGAAAGAGTCAGGCTTTCAAGTGGACCCTACTTTTCCTATTTTTCCTACTTTTCCCTACTTTTTTTACCTGCTCCTACTTTTCCCTACTTTTTCATGAAAATGCCCTACTATCCCTACTTTTTCATTCTAAAATGTCATTTTTGTGTAAAAATTCAGAAATTTTTTCTGGCTCGCTGGGCTCTCTCAGATTTTACATGGGACGCGCGTCGCTTAACACCTCAATTTATAATGTTTAACCAAAAAGTCTCTTTGCTTGACTAGTACTATTGTCACAGGTATTATCTTGCTCATTTAATCTGAAAATACAAGTTTCAAACAGCTCGTTGTAATGAATTTTATATTTGGAAAAGCCCTATCCCTACTTTTTTTACACCGATAATCCCTACTTTTTCACTACTTTTTTACTACTTTTTTCAAAATTTTATACCTACTTTTTCCCTACTTTTCTGTTGATGGACACTTGAAAGCCTGAAGAGTTAAACTTTGTTCTTTCATACTAAATTTGTGTAAGCTGTAAACGCTCTGGTGAGTCTGTAAGGGTGCAAAGACTAACCAGAGCCAAAATGCATTAAAGGGTGAATTACATTTGAGCGGAAATCATACGGTGACAGAGTATGAAATGAGCAAGAACCATACAGTACAACGAGTGGATGGATAAAACATTCAAATGAGCAAATTTTCCACGTAATGACCTTTAAATAAGTATTCCCTCAGTTGTATTACCTGTAATGGCCAACATTGCTCAGTCTTTAATAGGTGATTTTGAGAGCATAACCATGGCCAATCCAGGGGGAGTTCAGGGGTTCACCCCACCCTTCCCGCTATTAAATATTCTATGAAAATGAAATAATTTGGTCTCAATGAGACCAAATTAAATCATTTTCATAGAATATTGAAGATAAATGAGATAAAATCCACAAAGCGAAACCAACATATTTTATACATATGAACCCCCTTTCCAGGAATCCTTGATCCGCCCCTGCATTAGGATGTTTACCTGGAAAATTCGCTCATTTGAATTATTCAAACAGCCGCTCTTTTGCTTTATGGTTCTCCGCTCTTTCGAAAAAAATATATCTGCTCTTTCGTATTATGGAACCGCTCAAACGTAAATTTCCCGCATTAAGATGGTAGTGAAAAGGTCACCATGACATAATATGATAGGTTGCCTTTTTTGTCAGAAAATCAGAAATTAATTACGCTACAATAAAATTGAAATTTTGAAAATTGACCAATTTAAAAAAGTATACTCTAGTTATGATCATTGTTGTGAAACTAACAACTATCTAACTGCTTTACTAGTTGAAAAATCATTTTCTCATGGTAGGACATGACTTCCCTCCTTAAGTTGTAAAATTGTAAAACCTGTTGAAGTTAATTAGAGTAAAATTACCTGTGATTAGTTAATGGGTAATTAAAATGTCAAAATATGATATATTAATGATCGGGTTTAATAGAAATTCGTTGACAACTTTACATCTTGGTGAAAATTGATATCTTCTTCCGATGAACATTATTATAAAAGAGCTTCTGTGGTGTAGTGGGTATACTACATGTACTTACCTTGAAAACTGGGGGTCACAGATTTGATCCCCAGCTTCTCCATTCTGTCAGATGAGACTTTAAGCTGGTGGCCCTGTCTCCATATGGCCTTATTTGTTGGTGGCATAATAAACACAAACACACATTACCTTAATATCTTGCTTTGAGCAAACCATGTAGAGCCTGATCATACTACTTTTTGAAATACAAGACCTGATAAGAGTTGCTTTTTATTATTGAAAATTGATACCGAAAAGTATGTTTGGAGTACTCAAAAGAACTGACTCTATACTGACAAAGTTCTTTTGAGTACTCAAAACATATGTTTTGGTTGATAAATAAGAAAAGTCATTTTTAACTACGCACTCTTATCTAGGGGCCTTTGGACATTTATTGAAATAATTATATGGGCCTCGACGCGAGAAAACCTGTCTTCAGAGGGTTGCAAAAAACAAAGGCGCAGTCTGATCAGCGCCTTTTTTATTCACTTATTGGAAAGTATCATATCTAGACTTGCTTCGAGCGAAATTTCAACTTTCTAGCTAGTCTCTGTAGCTGAGGAGACTGGTTTGAGTCTCGCTTTGTGGGAAACCCCATATACAGGTTTTCTCGCGGCAAGACCCATATCATGTAGGAAAGCAAAGTTCTTCTTCCAAGTTGACAAACATTTCCTAAATTTGTCCCCGCTGCCCTAGTTTTGGGTTAGCTCAAAAGGCATTAAAACGGCACTGAGCCCGTAAACAGCACCTTGTATCCTGATACAATACTGCATTGCAAGTACCTGTTATAATAGCAGGTAATTTATTTACCTTTCTAGTAAGGTAATATTTACATATATTTATTTAGGTTAGCAAATGAGTATTGATCCTTTTCATGACAGGCAATAGTCAATGTTAAAATTAGTCCAAAACTTTTGAAATTGCATTGATTAAGTTTTTACTTTTATGCATTAACTCTTTGAATGCTGGGTAATTGTTCATGCTTTTGTTGTTGTCTGCTGACTTTTCAAATTTATTTTTTTCGAACATTCTTTTAAGAACACTATCAGAGTGCTGTAAGGTTTGGATCCAGATCAGGACCGACCTTCTGGGTCCAAACTGTTTGCAAAGGCTATCAGCAGACTACAAATGTCATCCATAGCAAGGAAAGTGTAAATCCCTTTGATTGCTGAGTAGGAATTTTAACTTTATCATGTCAAATAGTGTATGTTCAGATCAGCTGGCTTCATCAGAAGCCTGCTGATCTGGATCTACACTATTTTTCACAAGGTTAAGTACTTTTTGCTTCGGGTGTTTTAGGTGATAAGAGTTGTTTTTAAAAGCTTAGCTATTCAGTTGGATAAGAATTCAAATATATAATTAAGCATTTTTACCAAAACATTCATACCTATTGACAGTGTATGAGGTCTTGAAATAGTCTTGAAATTATAGACTGCATATGTTTGGACCATGCGCAGATCTAGAAAATTCCGTCGTGGGGTGGGCAGTCCTGAAAACTTTTTTTTATTATTTTAGCCATCAAAGTATTCCACAGAGGGCCGCCCCAACCTCCCTCGAGAAGCAGATCCCAAGGGATCCAATTGCTTAGACTCCAGTCTGGTCCAGCAACAATTCCCAGTCCCCACAAGTAACAACTTATGCCATCTGCAGCCTATATTACAAACAATACCCACGTAGTCTGGGAGCAATCTCATAGTATTTGCTACCATGATAAAATCTAGTCTGAAACGAATATTTTAGAAAATATTTGAAAGTCACATTTCTGAGTTTCTGATAAAACAAAAGTTTTATTGTTAATCTAATTATTTTGATCTTGCCAAAATATCGGAAATGAGGTAGGAACTGACGTCTGCCAAACCTAACTGCCTTTTGCCATTGTCTGGAAAATTATAGTGATCTCCGAGAAAATGGCCCAAATACGTACAGTAGTTTAGGAGAAGATTAACTGGGAACTGCAGCAGACAAAAAATTTTACGATATATTTTCATGATTTTATGGGGAAAATATTGCTTGACATACGGTTCACTGAAAATGGTTTCAAAACAGCAGCAAAATTTTAAAAGGTTGTCTGCTGCAAAATTTATGCAGAGATTTAAAGGCTGATATTTTAAAATGTTTAACGGTACACTTTCTAGTGAAAATATACTTAACTCTTTGCATGCTGGGTAATCTTTCTTGCTTTTGTTTTCGTATGCTCACTTTTTTTAAAAATAACTTTTTCAAAAAATTCTTTCAGGGACACTATCAGAGTGTCAAACCGTTTGCATCCAGATCAGGACCGACATTCTGTCGATCCTAATCTGGGTCCAAACTGTTTGCGAAGGTTATCATCAGACGACACAAATCACCGCTAGCAAGGAAAGAGTTAAATTTCACATTCCATCCGAACTATTTGTAGAGCACATTTTTATCTTGGACAAATTTAGCGACCTGTTGTCGTGTACATTTCAAGATTTTATTCCTATTCAAGGGAAGCGATTTATCTATTGTCAATATTAAGAAGCTCAAATAGAGCCTATTTGAAATCAACACCACTGATAGTGGGTAAAATTCCATCAATCATTTTACTATTTGACAAAATGCTATGACAGAGGCCAATGGATCAGGGTTCACTACTGAAAATTAGGCCAAGATTAAAGCAGATGGTTAATTGAAGACTTTTGCTGGCAAATCAGGCTGGATATTTGAGGTGAATTGCATTTTCTAGACAAGTTAGGCTTAATAGCAGATGATTCACTTGAAATGAATACTATGCCTTTTAAGTTTGTAAAAGAAGAGTGACTGGAACATGCTAATTTTCCATCTCTCTAGATTTACAAGTATGATACCGTAAATGTTCTAAAATTTTGAACACTTTTCTCATTCTGTTCTGAAGTGAATGTTGGTTATCAGGGCATTGCATGCAAGAATAGCAAACAGGGAAGACCCGAACCAGACTGCTTCTGTTTGGCTTGGCCTTTTTGGCAGGCAACTAGTGTTCAAAATTTTAGAACATCTACCCTACTCAATTGTTTAAGAATTTCGTTTTTCAAATATGAGGGAGCGCAGTGGCTCAGTGGTAGAGTGCTTGACTCGAGACCGAGGGGCCGAGGGTTCAAGCCTCACCGGCGTCACTTGAGCAAGAACATTCATCCTAGCTTAGTACTGGTTCAACCCAGGAAGACCTGTCCCTTTATAACTGAAAGATTGTTGATGGGGCGTAAAGAATCAAATCAAACAAAATTTTCAAATATGAGAAGACACTGTATATCACATGCAAAGAGAAACTACTACAAGTAATGTAAGCGAGAGGGGCAATTTAGTTGTCTCCCTTCGCAATCAGCTTCGCATCTATCTGTTGTATTCTCAGTTTTTAAATGTTGTTCTTTTACCGTATTTTGTGGATGAATGCCCCTTCACCATTCCTTAATAAACTTTTGAATTGCATATGCAGAGTTAAAAGTATGATAAAATTCCTCCAATCAAAATGCTAAGGCCTTTTTCAGACTGTACAATTATACATGCTGATCTTGGCCTTTGTTAAACATCTTATGTTGAGATATATTTGTATGTGGAGTCCTTTTAGATATCTGAGCTAGAGCTCTCACCTGGGATTTCATTTATGGGAGCCCCAGACCCTAAGTCTTGGCAATCATGCAAATGAATGTGACTCTTCTGACAATAAAGGAGTCCCAATGACTTGATTCCAACTTGGGAGCTATTGAGCAAGCTGTATGAACTGGTATGGTCATTGCATGCATATTGTTTTTAACCGTTTATTTGCAGCAGAAAAATATTTTGATGATTACTGTAAAATGTTCTACAATTTCCAATCACTAGTTGCCTTCCAAACAGCATAGACCCAGATCAGACTGCTTCAAGAAGCAGTCTGATTAGGGTCTTCCCTGTTTGCTATTCTGACACGCATTTTGTCATTTCCGGCCCTAGTAGCCAACATGTTATTTGAGAACAAAAAAAGTGTTTGGAATTTTAGAACATTTTACTGTAGAGCGTTGCAAAGAGACAAATCATTTGCATAATAGGAATAAATACTGTAAATTCGGGAATTCTCGCGAGGGTTTTATAAAACTCGCGCAAAATGGCGAAATCACTCTGTAGGTTGCTGATATAGGTAAATCATGCCATAGTCACAAATTTAATGTCGCAAATATGTCTTTTTACGCTATTCGCGAAAATAAAATTCTCGCAAAAATTTCCGAATTTACAGTAGAGCCACACAGTGGCAAAACCAACACAATGACTTGTGGGCCCAGTAAAGACTCAGATTGGCCTGGGCCTCCTTCCAAGTCTGATCAGACTCCTAGTTTATTAGTTAGACATTCAGCACGCAACCCGGCCAGTATGCAATTGGCCACTGACTATCAGACGCAAGGGGAACACCATTTGAAAGTTGTTTCGCTGGTAGGCTGACAGTGGCCCATTTGTACAGAAAAACCTGTGTAAACAACCACTCAAAAATAGACAAAATAAAGATCTTAATGACAAATTGTAGCTTTATGAAGGTCAAATGTATTGCAGAATGCTCCAATTGGATTGGAGCATTCTGTAATACATTTGACCAGCATTAAGCAATAATTGGTATTGATAACCAATTTTTGGTCTTTTTAGAGTGGCCGTTTTACACAGGTTTTACTGTGCATGCTTTCTTGGAAGGAAGATTCAGCTCGTATTGAGAAGATGCCCATACTGATCTGCACCATTTTGTTGTTTTTTCATATGCTAGTTTAATATGGAAAAGTGTTGTAAAGTTTGATGCTTTGTGGATGCTGTTGATGCTTTCAATGTTGTGGTTGGTTTCAGGTTTAGGTGTACAGGGTATAACAGAAATGATGGATAGAATATTTCGTGAAGCAGGTTCATATTGTCATGCTAGCATGTGAATGATCCATTAACTCTTTGCCTTCTGGGTAAATTTTTTATGCTTTTTTGTCGTCTGCTGAATTTTTCAAAATCAACTGTTTCGAAAAATTATTTCAGGAATACCATCAGAGTGTCAAACAGTTTGGAACCAGATCCCAACTGTTTGCAAAAGTTACTAGCAGAGGACACTAGTAGGCAAAAAGTTAATTACCATTAACCATTTTATTTATCTGAACCACAATGAGAGATATTGATCTTTGACAGTGTAGGCTCAGATCATTTTGTGCATCTACCCAAGCGGTTTAATGTGCATCACATATCTCAAACTCCCGAAAAATCTGAATAAGTTCATGCCTGTTATAATGCCAACTTTCAACGATCAAGGCTGATTGATTGGCAGGTTGCAGTGTGAGCCAATAGATGAGTGGAGATTTGCATTGCCAGTCTCATCAAATAGCTTTCTTCGCATCCAGTGACATCATTTCACCACATACATTCAAAATATTCTCATCATGCAGAGGAAATCCCCCTGAAAAGACAAGTATTTTGGTCAACACATTTTATCAAAACAAATATTTAATCACAGAACAGTGGCCAACTAGTCTCCGATCAGTTGCTGTTCAGGTGCAACCAGTCGCTGAAGAGTCGGGAATTGGTCGTTGACTGGTCTCTGATCACTCGGAACTAGTCACAAACTTATTTCTGATTCTATGGTGAGGGCAATTGCAGAAATGCCAACTACATGTATATGCAAAAATTATTGCTGATCAGAGAGTGACTTAATCTCAATGAAAAAACTGTCACATCACGGTTGCAAGCTCTTTGTGATGGTGGCTTTAGGCACTTTGAATTTAGCCCTTTTTTAGCATATGGTTGAAGGTCCGTTTTCTCTCATTGTGGCTTTTACGAGTTCTTGATCATGTCAAAAATCATCTAGAGATACTTTTGAAATTATCTTGACATTGAAACGAACTGAAAGTATTTGCAAATCATATGATTATACCATGCTTTCGTATAAGAAAATAGCATGTTATTATTTTTTGTTTATCAGCACCATACTTCTACAGTAAAACCTCGAAAATTCGTACTTCGATTTTTCGAAACACTCCCTAATTAGAAATAAATATGGGACACGATGGGTTCAGAGAATAGGACCTATTCAAGATCTATTTTTATTAACTGTCTATAAAAACATGTGTTTTTGGTGTGTAAAAGAAACGTGTCACTGAGACATTTCTTATTTCTTTTACGCACCAAAAAAATGTTTGATAATCATTTTTGGGGGTTATATGTCTACATCCCTTTAATTCGAACTTTCGATACCTCTAAATAACACCTTTAGTCCCTGGGACTTTGAATTTACGAGATTTGACTGTATCATTATTATCAAAAATATGCTTGAAATTATTTAGATTTTTTGTTGTAGGAGATTGTAATTCTTATATTGTATAACATTAATGCTCCACAGAAGATAATCAGGCCCCAATTTTATAAAAACTTTTTTCATGCTAAAACCATAGTGGCCCGGCGCATTTTTTGGTGGATTTGGGACACAAATTTTTTTTATTTTTTACCTAATATATACTTTTTTTCGACTGATATGTGTCCCAAACCAACAAAAAAAACGCGCCGGGCCCCTATGGCTAAAACCAACTCAGCCTGAAATTTCAACTGCTCATAATAACTAAAATGCTGAAAAATTATGTTTTTTTTTTCTCACAATAGAAACTCTAAGAATGATGTATTTATCCTGCTAATATATGTTAAAATGCCAACAATTGTTGGCATTTTATCATTTATGAGCAGCATAAATTTTATGCTCAGTTGAGTTGAGCATGAAAAAAAGTTTAATAACCTGGGGATCAGGCCTTTAGATAAAAGTGCATGATTAAAAATAACTTTCTTATTGCTCAACCAAAACATATGTTGTGGGTACTCAAAAGAACCACCTCAAAGAGGTGGTTCTTTTGAGCACCCAAAACAACTGTTAAGACACTTGGATAAGAAAATATTCACAATTTTATGTTTAAAATTATGTTTTTCTTGACCTATGATTTAATTTATCAAAAAGGAGCACAGTGGCTCAGTGGTAGAGTGCTTGATTCAAGACGGAGGGGCCGCGGGTTCAACACTCAAGGCATTAATTTGGATGTGTAATGGTACCGAAATGGCATTTGCTAAAGTGTAATTTTGTTGAAATTGCAATTTCCGCCTTGAGCAAGCACATAGCAAATTTAGGATGAAGGTAGAATCTCTCCCAGTACATGTTGTTATATTCTGTTAGTCTATTTTGTTTTGTCTTTTGTTTTGTCATTATGAGCCAAATTATTACAAGCATGTGCTTACTTAATCCTAGTGCGGTCCCACATAACTCGACGAGCCCATGAGATAATGGTACAGTGCAGTCCCTTTATAAAACACCTCATTATAACACGGATTTGGACATACAGTGAAACCTGTCTATAGTGGCCACTCAAAAATAGACAAAATAAAGATTGTAATGACAAATGGTAGCTTAATGAAGGTCGAAAATATTGCAGAATGTTCCCCTTGGAGCATTCTGCAATACTTTTGACATGCATTAAGCGTCATAATAATCGGTCTTGAAAACCATTTTTGGTCTTCTTTTTGAGTGGCCACTTATGACAGGTTTTACTGTAATACGGTCATGTTGTAGCTCTCAAATATTTTTGCCATGGGATTTTACAAAAGAATTATAGGAAAATGGCCATGAAGTGGCCATTTTCCTATAATTCCTTTGAAAAATGGTCCCTTTATAAGATGAATCTCTTATAATACGTTTTATTTCTACGGACCCCAAACATTGTGCGATAAAGGGACTGCACTGTACGTATCACATATGGGTAGAATCATTCTTAGAACATGCATGCTCAGGTATCCAATGGTTCAAGACATCGAATTTTTAACTCGCCTGAGCCGAAGCCTCATGGGTGAGCTTAATAGTATACCATGGCTCTGGCATATGTCAATCCATCTAGTATCATATGTCAACATTTTCAAACTTTTTCTGGTTGGCAATCACTGAAATTTCATGCAGATACTCCCCAGAGTGTGGGGACAAAAGTTTGTTCAAAAGGTCCTGGTCACATGACTAAGGTGGCCACCTCATCCATATAAAAACTCTAAATAAATCTTCTGGAACCAAAAGGCTATTGACCTTGGGCCTTGGTATGTATTACAAGAAACCTGGCCATGGGCTCTACCAAGTTTGTTCAAAATTAATGATGAGCCTAGGTTGATCTTGGCCAACTTTATGACAAAGTCAAATGATTCCTAATGCATTTATATGGGGAAAAAATAATGGAAAGATGTTTTTCCAATAGCTGTTATACTTACTAATGAGACAATTACTAAATATAAGTATCATCAAAGGTCAAGGCTGACTTTTTATCTTTCAGCCAAGGTGCTCATATTTAGCTTCTGTCAATATTATCAAACGTATTTTTCTCAGTAAAGCTCACCGTATTTTCATATAACAGACATGTCATTTCTTTTTCTTTTCTTCTTTTCCAGCTCCCAACACATACACCCCCACCTACCAGTTCCCAGATGACGACAAGTCAGACACTAAGTCTGTAGATGGTAGGTTATTGTTGTCTCACTGTTATTACTATTGATGTTAGCTTTCCCATATAATTGAGCGGTGACACGTGATTTCCAACAATGTGGTATTTTGACACGTGTAAACTCAGATGGGCCTGTGCAGCCTCCTTTTAAGCTTAGAAACTCCAAATGGTGTTCAGTCAGTAGCTTAACACTTATAGAATATTCAAGCGACTAGCAAAGGCTCTGATCAGACTGCGCATATGCGCAGTCTGGTCTGAGCCTTTGCTGGTCGCATATACCACATTGTTGAAAATCTCGTGCCACAGCTGTATTGATGTTAGCTTTTTCCCATATATATCATTCACAGAGTTGCACTGTAGTGGGGCACTCGCAATCACAGCACCAGGTACTCAAATGTTTGGAGCATAAAATGTTTGACTACGCAGTTTTTTTCTCTCAAGTTCTCAAACAAAAACGTTTCCCTTTTTTTAGAATGCGGCACAACATAATATTATCAAGTTCCATGGTTTGAGAAATATGAAAAAAAATCAGAAAATACATCATAAAATTTGGCATGTATGATTTAAAAAAAAATCATAGATCCCACTGGATCCTTAGTCATATTCATTTATATGTAGACATCTCTTTTCAAGCACCGGTCTCATCATCATCATAATCGGATTTTTGATTAACGTGCAGGTGCAGGGGCATCATCCACATCAGTGGGCCCCTTTCCAGGTAACTGGCTAGCTGCACGCATAGCAGATCTCACACCTGATCTCCAGGTGCTCCTTTCTTGAGGGTCAACTGTGGTGAGCTTCCACTCACGGCAGTCTTTCTCTGTCAGTTTCTTCCATGTTTGCTTGGGCCTCCCTGCCCCCCGCTTGCCGTCAATCTGCATATCATATGCTGTTCTGATTGCACCACTCGAACGCGCCACATGCCCAAACCAGCGAAGCCTTCTCTCTCTCAAAATGAGGTCGAGGTCCTCAAGCTGAAGCTTTGCCAGTAGCTCGCTTGACCTTACCCTGGCCACATCCTCTGGCTTGATACTGCAGATCTGTCTGATCATGGCCCTATCATTGCGTTGCAAGCGCTGCAGGTTCCTCTTGGTTAGTGGCCAAGTTTCACTGGCATGGAGCATGGCGCTCCGCACGCAAGAGCTGTACACATGGCCACGGGTCTTGTAAGAAAGGTGGCGGGATGTGAGAACTGGTAGTAGCTCCCTGAACTTCTTCCAGGCGGTTTTCACACGAGTAGTGACCGCCATTTCACAGCCTCCACCAGCAGAAAGCATGTCACCTAGGTAGCAGAAGGAAGCTACCACCTCAAGCTTATCAGGTCCGACCTGGACTTCACTCTGTGGTCTGCCGTCAATAGGGCGAGCATTTCCCATGCACCGTGCACACCTATAATCAGGATTTGGTGTCAGTCTTTGTAGCCCACTGCATTTCTTATGCACCCAAAGTTTGCAGCCATTGCAGTAGATGCTGTTGTTGCCTACTCCTGTACGACAGACAGCGCATGGGTATTCGCCTGAACTCTGCAAGAGGTCCAGGCCTGTACCACAGATCATGACTTTTGTCTTTCCTGCATTCACCCTCAATCCCTTCTTCTCCATGGCTTCTTTCCATATCAAGAGCCTCCTGACACATTCCTCTAGGGAGTCAGCAATGATGACAAGATCATCTGCATATAGGTCCTCCCAGGGAACACCAGCCCGAAACTCACGTGACAAGGCCTCCAGCACAATGATGAAGAGCAAGGGACTGAGTACGGATCCCTGATGGACCCCGACCTTCACCTCAAACTCTTTGCTGAAACCCTCGCCAACACGAACCTGGCTTCGTGCATTAGCGTACATTCCCTGGACTAACCGCACAATCCATTCCTCAACGCCTAGCTTTCTCAGGGCCCACCAGATAACCTTCCGAGGGACACGGTCAAATGCTTTCTCTAGGTCCACGAAGGCCATATAAAGCCTCTTGTTCACTGCTAGGTATTTCTCCTGCAGCTGCCGGACCACAAAGATTGCATCTGTAGTGCCTCTTCCTGGGACAAAGCCAAACTGGGAGTCGTCAATAGACACCACCTGTCTTATGAGACCATCGACAATCCTCTCTAGGATCTTCATGGCCTGCTCAGTCAGCTTGAGGCCTCGATAGTTGCCTCTATCCAAAGCATCACCCTTGCCCTTGTAAAGGCAGACAATGAAACTTTCCTCCCAGTCAGTTGGGGCCTTGCCGTCACGGATAATCGCAGTAGCAAGATCTCGGATCATGGTGGCCCCTGTATCACCTGCTGCCTTGATCATCTCCACCACTATGCCTGATGGACCTGCAGCTTTGCCAGACTTCATCTTTGAGATGGCCTTCTTCACCATGTCAATAGTGATTGGGATAGGCGGGCCTTCTAACGGAGGTTCATTGGACAGGTGATCAGGGTCCCAATCAAATTCAACGTTGAGAAGCCTTTCATAATGTTCAGCCCATGCATCCTGCTTTGCCTCCTCCCTCATTGACATTTCCCCAGTGTCATTCTTCACTGGCTTGTCGCCTACAACATCAACATTCTCTTTCCTCATCTGGTTGGCGAGGCGGAAGATATCAGACGACTTGTGGTCAATGCCCTCATAGGTCTATCGTGTAAAAACTGCTGTTGGGTATGCTAGGGAAGTTTTATGTATCAATATGCATACGGTTAATGTTCTAAAATTTCAAATGCTTTTCTCTTTCTGTTCTTAAAAAAATTGTTGGTTATCAAGGCTGAATGGAATTTACAAAATGCTTGTCAGAATTGCAAACAGGGAAGACCAGACCATTTCTTCAGAAGCAGTCTGATATGGGTATTTGCTGTTTGTCAAGGCTTTTTTGACATGCAACTAGTGTTTGAAATTTAATAACATCTACCGTAGTTTTGGAAGTCTGTGGAATTGTCTCAATGATATAGTGTCAGTGAAATATAACTCTTTAATCGTCAAACTTAGATAGTAGATTCTTGTCCAATGCATGCATTTCAGATAGATAGAAAACTTAGGAGTTTACAATTTAATTTTAAAATTTTGCTTTTTAATAATAAGTATGCTCATTTATTATGTTTTGATGATTTAAATTTATAGTACTTTCTGTTTTGTACATTTATATTAGATAAAGTACTCAGCTAGAACTTTAATACTTGTTATGCATTTACAAATATAGCTTACAGATTAGAGTTGCTTCCTATATTTACTTTTCAGTTTGAGAGGAATTCTTCTGTTATCACAGCACTAGAATGCCTAAATATATATATAAACATTGTCATAAAAACTGGCTCCACCTCCTGAACCGGTGTACACTTCCTTAACCTTTATCACCGTACAATTCCTGAAAAGAAAAACAAACAGAAGAGTTCCTTATTAGTTGAAACTGTTACTGTAATGTACAAGATTGCCTTTTGCCTTGAATTTATCAAGTGATCTTTTAAAGGTGCTCATAATTGTATAAAATGGCGGCCACCATTGGCTAAATAGAAGTCAGAATTTTAATTTTCAGATTGCTATAACTTTCTTATTTTACATCCCATTTTGTGGATTGTGGCAGATTGCATGGTTTAACCCTTTACCCCATATGCTATATTTAGAACATTGCATCATTTTCTATAAATAATACAAATTTTCAAATATTTTCCAAAAATAGTTTTTACATTTCAATAGTTTTGAAAATATTATGGAAAATGGAACATTTGCTCCTCATGAGCAAATGTTCCATTTTTCATAATATTTAAAAAAAAAAAAAAAAAAACATTTCAAAGGCGTCCAAAGGCGCTTGTATGAGGTAAAGGGTTAAATAAATATTTGATATCATGATATGAACATTAAGCAGAATATTGAAAGTATAAAAAAACATAGAATTATATTTAGCGCTGAAAACTAAAATCATTTAGTTGTATTTTGGTAAAAGCGTAGCAACCTAAATGCAAAAAGAAATGAAAAAATAAAGCTTGATAAATTCAAGGCTAGCTTCATCATTAATTTCTTCATTTCCAAGCATGTTATTATTAATATTGTTTGTCCACAGTCCACTCCAAGACTAGCTCATCAGTTTCAACGTCAACGGTCACATCTTCGACTCGCCCCTCTCCGACGGTAAAGTCGGAGGCTAAAATTGAATTCCAGACAAATGATGCAATAGATAAATCAGACAGTGTAAAGGAGGTCATTAAAACGGAACCTATAGGAAAATCAGTAAGAGCTGAAGCTCTTGCAAAGTTTGAAGAAGTAGCAAAGTCGGAGAATGTGACTAAAACGGAAGTTTCGAAAACCAGCACGTTGCCTAGAAATAAAGGTAGTATTTTACTAGAAGGTGTAGTATGCCAGCAGCACATTAGATTGTAGTCAGCTTTGGCCTTGAAGCGACAAAATCTGTCATAGGGTAAGACTTAAACCAGTCTCCTTAGCTACATAGACTAGCTAGAAATATGAAATTTTGGTTGTGGCAAGTTAAGATTTAATACTTTCCAAAAAAGCAAATTACAAGGGCGCTGATCAGTCTGCGCAGATACACAGGCTGGTCTGCGCCTTTGTTGTTTGTACACGCGGAGACAGGTTTTCTCACGTTGAGGCCCAGATCATAGTCATTTTTGCTAACAGCCTGCAGTGCCCTAGATAAGGATTTGGGATTACATTGAGTATTATACTCTTTTTAAAAATCAGTGAGTATTTTACCCAGTAGCTGATATTTGAAGAGATATCTGACCTAGTTACTTTACTTTTTGGATAGCAAATATCAAAGGCACTGATCAGACTGCTCATCCACGCATGCTGGTCTGCGCCTTTGTTGTTCGCAATCATCAAAGTCAGGGTTTCTCGTGTCGTGGCCCATATAATAAATGTTGAAGCCCTGGCCTCCGCCTGACTACGCGCCTGCATTCCTTAGTTGTACCATTTAGTAAAAATAAATTCCGCTTGAATCTCAAATACTTTAGCATACAGTGAAGATCCAGAGGAAATGTAAGATCATTTTACATGATGCAGCATTTCATCAGTGTCTGCACTGTTTGCTAATATAATAACACTTCAGGTACTGACCCCTTAAACTACAAAATGGACAATCCCATACTTAGTGTATCAATATGTATGGGAAAATCAATCAGAATGAAAAGGGCTAATTGATTACTGACAAACCTTTAATTGTTTCTTATCTAGGGCTCTGAACTGACTTTAAAGCAGCTGTCTTTTACCATGATTTTGAGAACAGAAAAAAATAGGACTGTCTTCTGGTTTGTTTAAAGATAAGTCAAAAAGTTTGATTTTTTCTCCTTTATCTTTTCATAACATGCATTCTGAGAGTACACCAGAATAATATTTTTAAGTGCACATGCAGCAAATTATATATATATAAAAATTGGATAAAAAATTTTGTATGAATATTAATTATCACTGAGGAGTTTTATAAGATGCAGACCTCTATTTTAGAGTATGTTATTAAAACTTAATTTTCTTATTTCTCAACCAAAACAATATGTTGTGGGTACTCAAAAGAACCATCTTAATGAGACGACTCTTTTGAGCAGACAAATCAAATGTTAGAATTAATGGATAAGGAAATATTAAATATTTTTACGCTGGAAATTTTTGTATATATATGTAGACCTATGAGAAGTAAAAAAAAAGTTGCTTTAAAGACACAATATTATTTGGACTAACAGTTTTTGATATATAGGATAGATTTATTGGATAATAGTTTGGTGTCATTCCTTTATTGCATTTTTAGGTCCATCGGCCCAAAAGGTACTTTAACCCTTAAAGCGCCAGGGAAAAAATGCATCTGAAAATGTCATCTGCTTAAGTCGTCTGCTGCAAAGACTTACTTTACTGATGAAATGTCTTTTATCCCAATGTTGACTTAAGTTCCCTACCAAGGTTGTTGGATATGGTAATGTTCCCATAATGTGGGCCAGCATATGAGATTTAGGTATCTACCCAGTTTCATTACTGGCATACACAAAGAATGGAAGAAGCTAACATCAGACCTAAATTGCTACTATATACATGTAGCTATAATGCAAGCATATTTAAAGAGTGAATTTACGCATATGCAACAAGTAGCATTATGGCATGGGCTGGCGCATAACAATGATTTGTATCTGCTTGTATTGAGGTTGTGACATTGTTGACATTCATTAGAATTTCCAGCTTTATTTGATTATAATGAGTATCAACAACCTATGTTCACAAGCAAAATTGAGAAGAAAAAAAAGAAGTTCTATAAAATTCAGAAAGTCGTGTATGATTTTTAAAACTTTAAAAAAACTGACACGGGTGCCATGTCCGTGTATAATCGTATTAGCAATCGTACAAGACTGTGAGAGACCCTGTGAGACCGTACGAGACGGTACAAGACTGTGAGAGACCATATGAGACCGTATATACAACCGCTCATGAAGTCCTCTCCACGAGTGAGCTCAACTGTGTCAATATCGTATATAAATCGTATGGAATCGAACTCGAACAAAAGACTGTGGGACTGTATGTTAACCCTGTAAATGTCCAGTTAATCGAGTAAAAGTCGTGTTTAATCGTACAAGGCCGTAACAGACCGTACTTGGAACCGTACAACAATTATATGAAAATGGTTTTGCAAATTGTGTTCAAACCATGACAAACCTTGCTTGATCGAGTATATCCATGCTTTGTGTTCATACATACTCGTGCTACATTCGAGTCTAAATCGTACCAACTCATCCCCAGGCAGGGTTGGAGCTCAATACTCGTACCAGTCAACCGGTGTATAACCGAGTATACCGTATTGGAACCGTGTGCTCAACCGTGTTCTATGTCAGACAGGCTTAAATGGTATGACAGGGTTAGCTATTAGAGCAAAGAAAGTACTGATAACAAAGTGTGGATTTGTGAAAATTGTAGATGTCTCTTTTTGTAATCAAACTTGGTCTGCACTGTTTTTGTCTGTGATTACGGCAATGTCTAAATGTTTTGACAGGCTTTTGTATTTGTAGTTTAGTTAATTTGCTATCATAGTAATTTTGTGAAAAAAATATACATGTACATGGAATTATGCAGTGGTTATTGTTTGTATTTTACTTTTATTTTATTCTCAGTTATGTTCTTGACATTAAAATGCATCATATATTAGTGTACCATATATATATTTTTTATTTTTACTAACAAAATGTAGATAGGAATTAAGAAGTTCTTTCACTGAAGTAGCAATTTTGATATCTAAAAATTTATGAAATGATTTTCATTTTTTGTATGTTTAGGAAGGGATGAATGTTATGGGTTTAGTTTAAAGTGATTGACACTCCAAATTTAGTAAGTACAATCAAGCATGAGCTTTTGTACAAAACTGTTGCAGGCAGTTTCAGCCAATGAGAGAAGGACTTTCTTGGCAGTCACTTTTGAGGGTTGACGACTAATCCTCATGTTAACCTCAAACTAATGCATCAATTGTTTTGTTATATGACTTAGGCTGTAATTTTTAGAACTAAAATTAGCTGTAGACAGGTAAACATGACTTGTCAAGACTGCCTGACAGCTAAGAATAGTTTTGTGATTCCTGACATCCAATCTAAAATTAGTTGTGGACAGGAAGACATGACTTTTATCAAGGCTACCTGATAGCTAAAAATAGATTTTGGATTCCTAACATCAGATTTTTCATATACCAGAGAGCTAAATATAGCAAGCACAATCAAGCATGAGCTTTTGTACAAACCTGTTGCTGGCAGTTTCAACCAATGAGAGAAGGACTTTGCTGACAGTCATATAACAATATCTTTTGAAACCGGATCATTTAAAGAAATGCTTGAAAAATGTAAACATAAAGAATTCAATCTGACAAACTTGATGTTTAACCTTTTGTATGCTAATGAATTCTTCCATCTGGGTTGACACAATGAGCCTGGGATTGTTCCTTGAACATATCAAGGGGTAACAGGTTTGAAGTTCCAAATTATGATGCACTTCAGTTCCTTAAGAATGTTTTAATTCTGACAAACAGTGCAGACCCTGATGAAATGCAGCTGCTGCATTTCATCTGGGTCTTCACTGTTTGCCAAAGTACCTGTTTTGGGGTTTCCAGTATACAAAGGGTTAATGTTTGCTCCAACACAATGTTGATGTTTGTTTATTCAAAGCCAAGTGGAGGGAATTTAGTTAAACCATGATGCAACAAATATTATGCCGAAAAACCTATGATTTAATTCTTTTATAATGATCTTACTTATTTTTCCCAAATATGAAAAAGTGGATCCTTCAGATTTAAGGAAAACCTACATTATTTATTGAGTCTATTCATGAGAATTGATGAAAAGCGCAAAAGCTCTGAATCCCCCGTAACACCTGGTTAACCGTATTCTTCTTTCTGCCAGAAGCTTATATTCATGAAGCACCGGCATATGAAAAAATTATCAACACTATATCAATGTGTGTGGGAGTTTTACCAAATCCATGCAGTACTAAGACAGCTGTTGCAACCTAAATAATCTGGAAAAAAATTCATCAGTTCTCTACATTTCTGGCTCCTATAAAGACCTATATTAAAATTATAGTTGTTAAGTGAAGACAATACAGCTGAATTGAAAATATATACAGTAAAACCTGTGTAAACAGCCACTCAAAAATAGACAAAACAAAGATCTTAATGACAAATGGCAGCTTAATGAAGGTCAAAAGAATTTCAGAATGCTCCCTTTGGGGCACTCTGGAAAACTTTTGGCCTGCATTAAGCGATAATTGGTTTCTACCGGGGGACATAGTAAGCCTAGATCAGGTTTTAATCAGATTGAGCACCATTGAGTTTTATGCCATGTTTATTGAATCTAATCCTTTCTAAATTTTTCATTCTGTGTATTACAGATGTGAATCCCTACAGACCTAGTTATGAACTTCCATCAAGATCTGTCAGAGGTATGTAATATGTGTAGCAATTGTTCTATATGGGCCTCGTTGCGAGAAAATCTGTCTTTGGGGGTTTGCGAACAACACAGGCACAGACCAGCCTGTAGCGAAAGTATGTACACGAAGTACTGGTTAACTGCTTGTTCAAGCTTGCCCAGGAAAAAGTGTGGTTAGGTGAACTGACCGTCCCGCAATGACCATAGCTGTTGACATGGGATGTAAAGCAAACAAACAAACAAACAAGACCAGCCTGCCCATCCCCGCAGTCTGATCAGCTCCTTTGTTATTGGCTTATTGGAAAGAGTCATATCTAGACTTGCTACAAGCGAAATTTCAATTTTCTAGCTAGTCTCTGTACCTTGGGAGACTGGTTTGAGTCACAATTTTTTAGAAACCCCTAAGACAGGTTTTGTCGCAACGAGGCCAATATGTGCCCCTACCGAAGGACATTTTGGAGAGGATCCCCTTGGAATGATTTATGTCTGTGTGTCGTTTTTTTGTGTGCAAGAAATCTCATTAACAAGTGGGCGGATTGGAACCTTGGCATGGATATAACCTTGGGGCATAATGAAGACTTGATTATGTTTCGCTGACCTTGTCCTATTTTTCAAGGACACAGCAGAGCTAAATTGATCAAATTTAAAGGGGACAGCAACAAAAAAGCAATTTACTTTGAAATACAAGCCCTTATTTAACCATGCAATCTGCTGCAAATTTGATCAAAATCCGATGTAAAATAAGAAAGTTATAGCAATCCGAAAATCAAAATCTGACTTCTTATAAGCCATTGGAGGCCGCCACTTTGAATATTTAATTAACGTAAATTTTAAAACACTAATAAAATTCCCAATTTCATCGCAAACTATACAGAATTTTTTCAAAATCAGCTTTTTTCAACAAATGCAAACAAAATTAAATTGAGTAGCAGGAAACTAGTTATTCTGTTTATGCATATTTAATTAGGGCTGTATGACATCACTAAGCCAAAAATGGCTGCCATCCATAGCTTTTAATTATCTATTATACAAACATCTATAATTTTCCAATTTTTCATTTGATTTTGATTGGGTTTGTGGCAGTTTGCACAATTTAACCCTTAAAGGGCCAATCACGACTGCAGCAGACATCAATTTTTGCGACATCTTTCGAAAAAAATAAGGTATGATATTTCATGAGAATCGTCTGCCAGCAGACGGTTCTCATGAAATACCATGCCTTATTTGTTATTTTTGAAAAAGCAGCAAAATTTGAAATTGTTTTCTGTTGCAAATTGAAGGTGGCGCTTTTAGGGTTAATAAGGGCTTACATTTCAGATTCATTTGCTTTCACTGTTGCTGTCCCCTTTTAGCCAAAAATAGTTACCTTCTGCTTTGGTGTAAGGAACACAAAAACAAACCTTTTGGTCATGCAAATTAAAAGCAGACATCTTTGTTAACAATGAAACTGATAAACTTATTTGAGAGCTAGCTTTATACACTTTTTACAGTCAAACAGAGCAGATCCTGATCACATTGTTATCCCCACGCTTTTTTAAAAAAGCGTCGGGGATATTGCAATCGCCTCCGTCCGTCTGTCTGTCCGTCCGTCCGTCTGTCACCCTATCTCCTCCTAAACCATTGGACGAAATCCAACCAAATTTGGTGTGTGAGTCGCTCACATGAATGGGGCGTGCAACGGCACATTTTTTTTTTTGGCCCGCCCCCTGGGGCCCTTGGGAGAGGCCAAAAGGTCAAATATCAATAAATATCATTAAATTTCAATTACAAAGTCAATTTCAAAGATTTTTGACCTAAAGTTTGTGTGTCTTCTCACAAATGAAAGATAAAAAACATAACAGACGGGATTTTCATTTGGTCGACTGGGTCATGCGCCAGGGGTGGGACTTGAGGGTACCGTGGGGGGTTGGGGAGTCAAAAATTTTTTTTTCCAAAATTCAAACAGATTTGGTGTGTGAGTTACTTCATGAATGGCACATGCACTGGCACAATTTTTTGGGTCCCCACCCCCTGGGGCCTTGAGAGGGGGCCAAAAGGTCAAATATCATATCTGAATTAGGAAGTCATTTTTAAAGATTTTAAAACCAAACTTTGTGTATCTTCTCACAAATGAAAGATATATAACATATCAGAAGGGATTTTCATTCGGTCACCTGGGTCATGCCCAGGGGTTGGACTTTGGGGTACCGTGGGGGGTTTTGGGTCAAAACAAAAATTTTCTCCGAAATTCAAACAGATTTGGTGTGTGAGTTACTTACATGAATGGCACATGCACCGACACAATTTTTTGGGTCCCCACCCTCTGGGGCCTTGGGGAGGGGTCAAAAATTTAATTTTCTGAAACATGGTTATGTGGCATATCAAATTAAAGGAGAAGAGCAGGAGACCAGGATACACTGAAAATTTTTAACCTACGATCAAACTGGTGACCTTGGGATGGGGTCAAAGGGTCAATTACCATTAGATTTCTTCGAGGGCGTGGGGATTTGCGATTGCCCGCCATCGAAAATGTTCTAGGTTGGTAATGGTCTACACAGTATGCTAACCTGCAAATGAAGGTATGGATCAGACTTGATGACAAAACTTTGTTGAACTGTAAGAGCAGATTTCAAGAAGAGCGTACAAAATTTTGGAACTCTTTGTCATACTCAAAAGATGTTAGGACAAATAAAAAAAAAATGTGTGTGTTAGAGTAAGTAGGTAGGATACTGATTTTTTTTTAAATTTTTTTCTTGGAATATTCAGACCTACATGGAAAGACTGATATAAAAGGGTCTATTTTTGATGATATAACCTTATTTTAATCACCTAGAAATTTAGATTTCAGTTTCAGATGGTCATTGTGATATGTACTTTTTTCTACAAATTCTGAAGTTGGAAGAGAATAGCAGAACAAAATTATTTTGTTCTGCTTTTCTCTTCCAACTTCATAACTCAAAGAAAAAAGTTTATGGTAGTTTGTGTAGCCTGAACCACACATGTCTTTTTTCTTGACCGTATTGCACCATGTGACTTATTAATTTTTTCTCTGTTACTTGCAGGAGACATAGACGCTGGATATAGATCTGAACCTGAATATATGCACCGCTCTAAGCAGCGTAGTAAGAGCACTTCTAATGTGGCGAAGACTGCAAGAACTTTGTAAGTGGGGAGTTAGGATATTAAATGTGATATTATCAACCCAGGTCAAACTACATCATACATGCCATTCCTCACACTGTGAGATAAAATCTCACAAAAATCTCACAGAGTTTGGCCCTTCTGAAAGCCCATTCCCATAGGATTTTCAAAACTCACAGACTTTTCAGACCCTCTAAAAACACATTTAAAAAAGAAATAATCATAAATCACACTTTATTATGTTTATCACAAGTTTCTTACATTTTGGGGGAGCTATAAAGTGATTTTTTTCTCACAGAATTTTATCAAATCTCCCTTCAAACTTTGATTTATCTCACAGATTTCAGTCCACAGCTTATGGCATGTATGACACATGTAATTGGTTTTACAGTGGATTACCTTCCCTTGTAGTTAGAATTGGAAGAAGTTTGGAATGACAAACAGTGTATACCCTGATTTGACAGGAGCAGGCTGATCTGGGTTTTCACTGTTTGACCAAGCAAATCTGTCAGACTTTTTTATGTAAAGGCAGATACATAACCCTTTTAAGACATGTAATTTTTCCATAAAGTTTGATACAGTTAAGGCAGGATGCTCCATTGTATAAATTGAGGGGTTACCGGTTATAATTTCCAAAAATATTACATTTCTTTCTCTGAAGATCGAATATGGCTAAACAAACAGTGAATACTCCGATGAAATGCTGCTTTATGCGGCATTTCATCTGTGTCTTCACTGTTTGCCATAGTACTCGTTTAGGAGGTTCCGGTCCTCAAATGGTAAAAGGGCTATTTTGACTCAAGAGATGAAATTTAGTTGACTGTCTTGATTTTATCACATTTAGATTGTGCTGGTGTTCTCCCTTTAATTCCAGCATGTTTAATGGTACAGAGTTATCCACCCTTGATGAGCTATGTTTGTGATTTAATTGAGTAGCATGATAACAAAATGTACAGCATCATATAAAATATGGTTGAATTTATAATTTTAAGAAAATACATATTTATTTTACATAGCCCAAGATACTAGGGGTATCCAAATTTTTGCTGATTTAAGAAAATATGGGCCTCGATGTGTGAAAACCTGTCTTGGGGTTTGCGAACAACATAGTCGCAGACCAGCCTGCACATCTGCGCAATCTGATCAGGGCCTTTGTTATTCACTTATTAGAAAGTGTCGTACCTAAACTTGCATCAAGCAAATTTTCATTTTTCTAGCTAGTCTCTGTAGCTGAGGAGACTGGTCTGACTTGCTTTGTCGGTAACCCAGAAGACAGGTTTTGTCGAAGCCCATATATGAGCTGACAGAGATTTTGGTACAATGGCAAGCAGCAAAGATTCAGATGACCTGCACATACTCACAGTCTCACCAGAGTCTTTCCAAGTATGGAAGATGTTATTTAGTTGTGGCTGTCTGTGGTCTGTGTCTCTTCCTCACAGTGCCATTAGTTTGTCTTCACTCTGTGGTTGTTGCCTTTCCTGGTCATACTCACTTGCAGTAAAACCTGTGTAAAACATCCACTCTAAAAAAGACAGAAAATTGGTTTTCAAGATGCAATTATCGCTTAATACAGGTCAAAAGTATTGCAGAATGCTCCAAGGGGAGCATTCTGCAATACTTTCGACCTTCATTAAGCTACCATTCGTCATTAAGATCTTTATTTTGTCTATTTTTGAGTGGCCTTCTTTTTACACAGGTTTTACTGTACTTTTAGACCAAAATTTGGACTTTTAGCCCACATTCGCATTTGAAGCATGACTTCATGCATATATAAAAACCATTATCTCAATGGCTAGTCTATTTGTAGTGAGTACTCATTGAAGGCATTTTAATGTTATGCTTCACTGAGTAACCACTGCACATTTTCATTGAGCAATTAAACCAGTATGAACATTTTATAATTAAAAAAGCATTGTAATTATCTTGGGCAATGTAATTAATTACTCTTATAAACTTTGTTTAAGAAAGAGATAGCATGATTGATATGTATCTACTTACAAAACTGACAGAAAAAATGAGCTGAAACTTTGGTTTCCTCTACATGGTGAGGTATTTCAGTTTTTACGCATAAAGTGTGAATATTATATATTTTCAATAGCGAACAGGAAAATAGCATTAAATGTTGTTTTCTAGATTTTATTCATGAAAGCTGGGAAGGCTTTTATTGACTCAAAAGAAATTTTGACTTCTTGAATTGTTTGTATATTACATAAGACTCTTAAGAAATATGTTAGGAATGAGAAGGATTTACCATATATTTAATGGTTTCAAGGTTTAAAAAATTATACGAAACTATTAGAACGGTAAGTAAAACTACTCTTTTTCACCTGTGCTTACAAGTTAGTGAAGGGAGGTAAATCTTGATTGCTTCCAAGTATCTTCATAACAAGGGAGATAATACCTTTGCTTACATGTATTGAAGGGCAACAGTACTTGAAACTATCACTCACTATATTAATGCATCTTGGAGGTCTGAACCTAATATAATGAGGTAGGAAGCATGCTATATTGTCATTTTATTTCTCATAGGTTTAGATAAGCAAAACTTTTCAGCGTATAATTGTAAATATTTTCTTACCCATCAGTTTTAACATATGTTTTGGGTGCTCAAAAGATCCCTCTCATTGAGATGGTTCTTTTGAGTGGCCACAACATATGTTTTGGTTGAGAAATAAGAAAATTAAATTTTGGCTACTTCATATATACATATAAGTGAATTCATATGATCTAATATATGTAATTTTGTTGTAGTTTCTTACATATTATATAGTATCATTTATACTGTTTTGTTGTGAAATTATCATTATTGAAGATTTTATCAGAGTTATTTTAATACGACAGGTGTACAATATGGCTGTCTGTCGATCAATATAGTAACATGTCTTCTATATTAACTCTTAAAGTGTGTCGATCAATAAAAGTCTATTGTTTTGTTTTATTATGAAAATGGGAGTTTGCATTTTTTGCAAGATGATTCTCATGATATGCAAACTCCCATTTTCTCAGGAAAAGAATCTGAATGTTTTAATCTGCTGACTACTAGTATGCGTGTTCAGTGCTTTAAGAGGTAATGCATGACTTGTATTAATGCATGTTGAGTCTTTGAACCCCATCTTTCCAATGCATGGATATTTGCCGTGAATAAGGGGTTGATTCCTAGATGGAAGGTACATAATAGAGACTCGTATAACAGAGGCGTTGGGATCCTTTGGATAAAGTGGGTAAAATCATTAGGGGTTAAAGTGACAAAACCCTAATTGAAAATCATGCGCGGTTCCAGAAAGTTTTGTCAGAGGGGGTCCAACTTTGACAATGTTTTTTTTTTTAGTTGATGAGGGGTGGGAGGATAAGCAAACTATCATCGGCTCGCCCGCAAAATGCCATAATCGGCTCGCCAGCAATGGCATTTCGCTGGCGGGGCAATGATGGCCCAATATTGAATACTAGCTTGGTAGCTTTGTGATTTTTAAGGGGTTCAGGACCAGTATTGCTAAGAAATCCTATAATTTTGTGATTTTTCAGGGGGTGGGGGTCCCTACCCACTATCCCCCCCCTCTAGATCCGCGCATGGAAAATGGATTTAGAATAAAGGCAGGGATAAAGTAACCCAAAAAACGAGATAAAAGATACATTAAGATCCATGAACATTCTTTTCAACACAATCAACTCTAAATCACTTTGGCATTAAATATAATTTAAACAAATGCAACTTGAGTATTGTAGGAATGTGTTCTTTTACATGCACTCTGATTCTGTAATACTTGTCTGATATCCATGTTGAGTTTAGGCTTTTTTGAACAACCTCATTTTAGAACCAAAGTGGGTCTGTCAATCATTCATACAGACTATGCTTTCATCTTCAGATTTCATTATCTGTCCATTCGAACCAACACATGAGATTTTGGTACCTGTCATATAGGTCAGCGGCAAAGACCCAGGTTGGTCTGTGCAAACATGCAGCCTTGTGAGATGGAAGTAATGGAAGCATCAAACCAAAAAAATAGACGTTTAGTCCCACTGGATAGCTGAGCATGTACATTCAAAGAGTGACTAATTTTGCATATGCGATAAGGCCAAATAAAAAAATGAGTGTGTTTTGGGTAATGGGTCTGAAAATTTTAGGTAGGGTAGGACACATTTTTTTTTCTGAAAAAAAAAAAATATAATTTTATGCATTTTGAAAGGCAGTTGCCTTTCAAAATGCTTAAAATTATATATTTTTTCCAGAAAACCTGAAAAAAATTCTAGGTTTCACCAGTAGATTTAGGTAGGGTCTGGTTACCCTAAACACAGGCATTTTTTTTATTTGGCCTGATCACCATTATCTCATGGGTTTTATAGAGTATGAGGCATAATTTGAGAAAACCTTTAGGTGTTGTATTCTATTCTTTATTTCACTCTTGGTCAACATAGTTAACAGCAAGAGGAAATATGACATAATTATGTAGATGCAGATTACACAGTCTGGTCAATGTTATAAAAGTAGTTATGTAATGTTCTTAAATTTCGAACACATTTAAGCTGAGCAGATTTTTTGATTAACCCAGAAGACAAGGTTTCTCATTACATGCCTCATACATTGTTAAATCTAAGTCTAAGATTTGTATATATAGTTTGATTTTGTCCCTGAGTGTTTGTTTTTGTGTTTATGTCTGTCTGTTTCTGTTTTGGGGTAAAACAAGTTTCAGTAACTAAAAAGAGGAAAAAACAACAACAGCAAAAAAAACAAACAAAAAAAACGATCAAATAGAACAAAAATTGAAATTTTAGAAAACATATTCCCCTTCAAATTATAATCATTATTGCTTGATTTAATTTTTACCTGTTTTAGTGTTCAAGATTTTTTTATTCCTAACAATAATAAAGTAAGCAGAATTGAAAATGTTTTTTGCATTCCATTGTAAAACTGCATGAAAATCTACTCTTGCATGAAATACAGCCATGCATTTGTATCCAAACCCTTTTAGCAGATGGCATTTTAAACTCATTGTTTATATTGTGCATTCTTTTTTCTTTCTTTGAGAAAACGTGACAATTTATTCTGTATCCAGAATGAAAGGAGTTGAAAATGCCAGTTGCTGTGTTTAAAGTTATGCTCTAAGCATTAAATTTGGAGTTTAAAATGCATGCTTTTTTATAAGCTTAATGTATCAATATAATTCAGAAAAATGTTTGACACAATTTTAAAGATTTTAAATATATCAAAATTCTGGCATTTCATACTATTTATCAAGCACAGTTAAATTAATTTGAAGTCTGTCTTCTAGGTTTTTATAATTTAAAGATAAATGCCTACCACAATCTTGTCTTAAAATATTTTCCTGTTTTATCAATATAAATTTTGATGTACTTTTGTTCAATTGTCTATAATTTATTGATGATCTTTTTGGCATTGTCAAAGTAAATAATGATATTAAATGAGTTAAATTTTGGTGTACATTTGAATTTATTCTTAAAAAATATAATTTGTATATGTTGATAATTCTTTGGCCTTTTCCAGAGATATAGAACAAATGCCAACCGATCTTGAGGAGTTCATCAAATATCTAGAGTAGGTTATTTTTCATAGCCCATTCACCTATTTATACATATATATAAACTTAATTTAATATGTGTATTGAACACAATTTTATATCTATACTTTATTCAAGAACAACACTACATGTATTATATGGCCTACTGGTAGACCGGATTCTTGCCACTTCCTTGTTTCAATAGAGTCTTGCTTCTTAGTAACATATTATTTATTACGCTTCTAGTGATTCAATTTAAGACTATGATATCCCATTTGCTGCTATGCAGAATAATTTTTATAATGCACAAATAGTCTTTACCATATATGGGTTATGCCTGTTTATCGATAGATGGCATGCTTAATATGAGCTGAGAAATCCATGTAAAGAATAATCATGTTCAACATTGATATGCACTTTTATGATATATAATCAAATATACTTTGAAACGGAGAAAAATGAAGAGAAAAAAATAGTAGTTTACTGCTGTAAAAAGACATTACACATACTAACACATGTAAAAAGAAAGGACTCACATTTCTGACATTAGAATTAATTTGCACCATGTTATCCTGGAGGATCTAAGTAAGTAAAGGTGCAAAGGCTGTTTTGGGGAGTTAGAGGTCCAATTGCCATTATTACTGTAAACATCTTTGCCAAGCAGACACATCAGGTATGCTCATGGTGACAGTGGTTCTCTTTATACATTGACAGTCACTGGACCCAATGTTTTATGAATACACCCACATAGCACTACTCATACTGCCTTTACTCCATGTGTATTGCATCTGTTGTTAAAAATAATCTAAAATTAAAAAAATGCTATATCATCATAAAAAAGAAAACTCTGCAATAACAAAGAGTTAAAAAAATATTTTTTTTTTTTCATCTTTTCCTGCTTTTGAAATCCTCTATTTGACTATTTATGTTTCTTTGTTGCTTCATTACTTCAATGGAACAGAAAATTGATACAATGGTATGTAATGTCAAATGTTGTGTCTCTGTTTTGTAATATGTGTTTGTGTGTTAATTTGAATGGTACTGTAAAAATGTTGGTACTGTAAAAATGTTTTATTAATTTGAATGGTACCGTAAAAATGATGTCTGTGGACATTGAAGATGCCTATTAGTTTTTACTATTGCATGCCTGCACAAAGGCTCATCACTTCTGAAGCTCTATAGAATGATGAAATCAGATATGGGCATCTGAGGGGAGACATTTACAGGATTGCAGTTAAATTTTTTTTACAAATTTTGTTGGTCCCTTACGAATACAATAAGGCTAAATTGAAATTTGAAGCTCAAGAAAGTAAGTGAATATGATCAGGAAATACCACAATCACACCCTGCAGACCAACCAACGGCACTGTGAGGAAGAACCACAGAACACCAACAGTCACAGGACATCAGGAAGACAATTAAAGCAAATAAAAGCCAACAGCTCTCTCTTCCCCATCAAGATGATTGCAATACTAGAAAAGACACTAAGGAGTCAGGACCAAAACAAGGACCAAACATAGAAAACCCAATGGGAGCACCAATGAACAAAAGATTATACAACAGAACCACTGCCTTAGAGCCGATAGCAGCCTAAGCCACTGAGGGGCTTTTATGCATTTTACTGGTACCAAATCTTCACCCTAGATTCTGTTGTTGTTAAAATACAAAATTGTTTAGTTCGTATGGAGGCTTCCTAACTTATGTATGTATCATCACAGAAAAACAATCTATCAAATTAACACACTATGATGAAACAAAGGAAAGGGCTCACTACTCTTAGATAGTCAGAGCTAAAGGAAACCTCAAGTTGAGTCTTATTTTCTCTGAAAATCAAGAAATATATCTCAAAATTTGTCATCTGGTACAGTAATGAGAGATAAGAACGTTCTGTATAATGTTATTTGTATTGTCCCTGTGTTATGTATTGTCCCTGTGTTATGTATTGTCACTGTGTCATGTAATGTCCCTGTGTTATGTATTGTCCCTGTGTTATGTATTGTCCCTGTGCTATGTATGTTTATTGTTTGTTCATATATGTTCAGAAGCACCAGTTTGTTTTATAGGTTCAGATACATTGTATATATTGAATAGGCTTTCCTTGTGGAATCAAATGTGCGTATTATACAAGAAAGAAAATGTAGTCTTGAATTATAACATAAATCTCTTTATCTGAACCTTAGGTCACTGATGTTTTTTACTTTTGTTCTTTTTCTGTTCTGATCATTTTTATAATGGCTGGAGAAATAACATTGTGTAAAATAATGACCTGACTACAAAGACCACTTTAGTTCTTCAGATTATGTGAACTCATATATGAGCCTCGACATGTGATTTCCAACAATGTGACATTTTGACAAGTGTAGACTCAGAAGAGCCTGGCGTAGCTTCCTTTTAAACTTAGAAACTCCAAATGATGTTCGGTCAGTAGCTTAACAGTCTTAGAATATTTAAGCGACTAGCAAAGGCTCTGGTCAGTCTGCGCGTATGCGCAGGCTGATCTGAGCCTTTGCTGGTTGCACATACCACATTGTTAGAAATCTCATGTCATGGCTCAAATAATCTTTAAATTAGAACTGTCTGCAGAGACCACCATGGGTCCTTCCAAAATCAAGATTTCTGCATCATTTTCTCTCCCACCAAAGATTCTCTTGAATTCAGTTTCTGAACATCTTTTTTATTCAGTTTCTGAACATCTTTTTTATTCAGTTTCTGAACATCTTTTTTATTCAGTTTCTGAACATCTTTTTTATTCAGTTTGTGAACATCTTTTTTATTCAGTTTCTGAACATCTTTTTTATTCAGTTTCTGAACATTTTTTTGTGCTAATAAGAATGTTAAAATATACATGTATGTTGTGTGTTGCAGCACAGCTGTCTATTCTTACAGGAGTCAGGTCCAGCAAGTTGCTGGACCTGACCCCTGTAAGAATAGACAGTTATTTTTGTTATTGTTTTTCTGTGGTCATTTTAGGCAGGTTGGACTGTATACACTCTAGAACTCTTTCATGTCCCCCCAAAATTACATTAGACATAGTTATCAAATTTTGTCGCTGCATTTTGAAACCAAATAAGTCTTGATCAGGAGTGCAGTGGCTCAGTGGTAGAGTGCTTGACTCGAGACCGAAGGGCCTGCGGGTTCGAGCCTTACTGGCATCACTGCGTTGTGGTCCTTGAGCAAGACACATTTATCCTAGCTAAATACTGGTTCAACCCAGGAAGACCCGTCCCTATATAACTGAAAGATTTTTGATGGGAAGTAAAGAATCAAATCAAACAAAAATAAGTCTTGATAGTTCATTTGAGTTGTCTGCTAGCAGACATTCACCTGAATATTGCTGGCCTTTTTTCCACAAAAATCAAGGAAAAGATCTTTTGTCTGGTGCAGTTCTAAATGGTCCTAAAGTGGAGCGCAGTGGCTCAGTTGGTAGAGCATTAGACTGGGGATTGAAGGGTTGCTAGTTCGAGACTCACCGCCAGCTGAGTCACTATGTTTGTGTCTTTGACCACTGCTCAGTACTGGTTCAACCCAGAAAGACACGAAATCTTCCCGACATGACTGAAAAATTGTTGACTGGGAAACAAAGCATCAAGACAAAAACAAAAATGGTCTTACATTATTCAAGGGGGCAATCTTCAACTTATTCTTAGTCATGTTTTCATTAATAGCAAAGGTCATTGTTTTTACTCTGCTAAAAAGGGTTTTTGTCTGTCTTCCATACACAAGAAAAGACCTTTAAGTCACATATAATCTGGGTTCTGTATTATGAGTTAGTGTTTAATTATGTTTTTTGGTTAAGAATACCATTGTGTGTGAATGTGTTAGGATTTTATTCGAAAGAACGAATTTCATTTTTGAGAAATCTAACAAGCATACTGTACTCGTAACTTTTTGAAAGTTGTGTATCTTCTCTGAAAACAGTGTAGATTCAGATCAGCTGGCTTCATCAGAAGCCAGCTGATCAGAATCCACACATTTAAATCCACTATAAATTGGGCCTCGTTGCGAGAAAACCTGTCTTTGGAGGTTTGTGAACAACAAAGGCGCAGATCATCCTGCGCATCCGCACAGTCTGATCAGCGCCTTTGTTAATCGCTTTTTTGAAAGCACCATATCTAAGCTTACTACAAGTGACATCTCAATTTTCTAGCTAGTCTCTGTAGCTGAGGAGACTGGTCTGAAACTCGCTTTGTTGGAAGGCCCGAAAACAGGTTTTCTCACGGCAAGGCCCAATTAATATTGAACTAATGCACTGGATAGTCTTGAAATCAGAAGTTTTGATAGTGTGAACAACCCAAAAAGTACTTATTGTGCATTTAAAAGAGTATGATTGCTTATTATCTTGAATATCAGCTATTGTAATTTAGTTCATGTACCCCTATTTTATCATCAGAATCCCATTATATGACATTTTTGGCATTTTTTAGAGCTGAGAGGGGGGACAGTTTCTGAGATTCCTACCCATGGGATTTTATCTCTTATCTCCAGCCAATCAAATCACATGAACAATATGGTTTTGAGGAATATACATGTATGAATAATAGCCAATCAAATTGCACAAAATGTACATCATTTTGAGAAGTAGGAATGGTCATCCAATCAAATTACACAAAATATACATCAATTTGAGGAGTAGGAATGATCAACCAATCAAATTGTACAAACTATACATCAATCTGAGGAGCAGCTAATCAAACAACATAAAATATGCATAATTTTGAGGAGTAGGAATTATCACAATGTTTATCATACCGAATTGATGATTCAGTCCCCTTGGGCAAAACTGGTCTTGGAGCAATGTTTACAGTCTATGTTAGTCTTGGCATTATTTGATAGTTTAGATACCTTTTAGATAGACACCTTTAGTGAAAAAGCACTCTGTTTAGGGCATGTATATTTTGTGTTAGTAGAAATCGTGATTTTCAGAGAAAATAATCACAGGGCTCACCCGTTAGGTGTGATTCAAGTGAAAAGACTCATCCAATAAAAATAATGCTGAGGGCGCAAGAGAAACTAGTGATGGGGTGGGAATGTGCTTGGAAATAGGCTGAACAAATATATCAGCGGATGTCATGTTTTGTGTTTGGGGTGGCTGAGAACTAAATGTTCACGTGAAGTGCATCATGGGCTATACATGGGCGGATCCAGAGAGGGACAGGGGGTCTGGACCCCCCTGAAAAATCACAAAAATATAGGGTTTTTTAGCAATATGGGTCCGGATCCCCGAAAATGACAAGCTACCAAGCAAGCATTCAATGTTGAGTCATCATTGGCAGGCTAGCAAAACGCCATTTAAATGGCGTTTCACTGGCGGGCCGATGATGGTCCGCTTATATAGCGGTTTTTGGATCCTCCCATCCAAAAAAAAGTTACAAAGTTGGACCCCCTCTGGCAAAACTTCCTGGCTCCGCGCATGGGCTATATATAATGAGCCAGTCATTTGTAACCACTGCTTCACCCCAGCCCCTTAGCAGGACGGGGATATCCATAGCCTGGTAAATGTGCTGTGTTTTTACTTTTACATTGTCTCCACAATGCGGAGGAAATATTGGGGTTTGATAGACATAGACAATCATGGCAGTGCAGTATAATAACAAACTGTCATGGTTTTGCCAGCTAGCTGTCCCCAGAGTGTGGTAGATACTATGGGGAACTGCAGACACAAAGTCAAAGTCCTCGACATTCCTCTGGGCTGGGGCGTGGTCACAAATGACTAGTGCATAAAGACGAAAGAAATAATGCGCACCAGTCATTTATAGCCGCGCCCTAGCCGGGCAAATGCGCTGTTAGTACAGGGTCATACCAGGGACCTGTAGCCAGAAAATCAAAGCCCCCGCCATTCCCCGGCTCTGTGGGCCGTAGTTACAAATGACTAGACGATGTAGAGCACCATCAAATAATGTGACTCCCGTTAAAACATCTGATGAACAGCCTCCTCATTATATTTGTTTTTGATATTATTATCTATTGCACTTGTAATATTTGTCCTAGAGCTGTCGAGCAAGCAACACAGGCCACCACCCGAGAAAACCTGTCTTCTGGGAGTCTGACAAAGCGAGTCTCTTCGGCTAAACAGGCTAGCAAGAAAATGGATTTTAGATATGATTCTTCTCAAAAAACAGACAACAAAGTTGCTGATGAGACTACGCGGACATGTTTTCTCAGTCACGGTCCATTTGCTATATGTGTCATTTTACCATGAACGCTTAGAAAATAAGATGCGAAATTTGATTATCGTGAAATATGATAACACAGAATTGTAATTTGTGCAGTGTCTTCAAAGCATTTGCAGTGTGTATATAGACATACCAAGAGTTATCCTGCTGGTAGCCGTTTTTTTTATCATCAACCTGAAATATACGAAAGTAAACATGGTATTCATTGAACTGTATAAACCACATGTTACCCATATGAAATACACTGGGGGAAAATAAGGAATTTTCTAAATCGAAAACGACTAAGTTATTTTATTTCACAAGAGATTCCAGACTTATTTTCATGTCATAAATATTCAAATATGCAATTGTATATTAGGCGGTGTTTTATTATATGTATATGCAAAATTTTAGTCCAAAATTTTATCATTAAAGACATTTTAAAAAAGAAAAACAATGTTCACTGAATTTCTGTACAGACTATAGTCCTAAAATTTGAACGTCCTTTCTACAAAATGATGAGATATGTAATAGACAAGGATAGAATGGCAAACAGTGTAAACTCTGATCAGACTGCGATCTGGGTTTACACTGTTTTATCAGGCTTGTTTGAATAGTTATGGTGAATAATTAGGTACACTAATGGCCATAATAATGTAACTCAGTTTTGAGTAATTCAACACTCAGATATTTTTTCTTGTGAGACTTTTGGGATTGTGTTTCATAAAGGGAAATAACTCCACTTTTATCACTGAAGAAATGTGGTAGGGACAGATTAACCCTTACAGTAGACAGATAGGTTGCACCTGAAAAGTCTCATAATTCATCTTGCATGAGAGGGCTTAGTGAATATATACTCTGTAGGTGAATACCGTGGAAAAGTCTGTCAAGTTGGCAAGAAAACATTTCCAATCCTGGTCAGGTGCACCAAAATTATGGTCTGATAGCAAGAATTTTTTCTTTGTGCACCAATGAATTTCTCTTATATGCTTGCTTGCAATTGCAATTTGAAATTTTATTCCTCAAAATACACATTTTCATGTTTTATAATCCCCCCAATTTTTTAAAAGCCTTTGAGGCCTCAGGATCCTTTATTTCCTAGGCCACTGGACAGAATCTAACTAAATTTAAAATAGACAAAATAAAGATCTTAATGACAAAAGTAATAGTAGCTTAATGCAGGATGAAAGTATTGCAGAATGCTCTCTTGGAGCATATTGCAATACTATTGACCTTCATTAAGCGTTAATCGGTCTTGAAAAACAATTTTTGGTCTTTTTTAAGTGGCCCCTTAAGACAGGTTTTACTGTAACTGTAATAATGGATACTTTGGAAGCATAATTTGGAAGCATAATGAGCTAATACTGGGCAAGTGCTAAACGTTGATGCAATATTTTGAATCTTTGCTGGTTCCTGTGACTTAGCACTTACTTGCAGAATAAAATTCATTTGCACACAGAGTGCTTAAGGGGGGGGGGGGGGGGTGTATTATGGCCATAGGTCAAGATAAACAAACAAAAATTTTCAGCGTAAAATTGTAAATATTTTCTTACCCTTAATTTTTAGCATATGTTTTGGGTGCTCAAAAGAACCGTCTCATTGAGAGCTTTTGAGTACCCACAACATATGTTTTGGTTGAGAAATAACAAAATTATTTTTCTGGTACGCATTCTTAACTAAAGGTGTATATGGCCATACTTGTAATGTAGGTTTTGTCATACAATTTTCACTGCATTACACTCCTTTACAGAATATAGAGAATTCATGATATTGTTGCTAGGCAACTAGAATAAAAGTAAACAAATTCTCAGTTTATACACAAACTAAATTATCAGCTTCAGTTGCCTCAACTTTGTCATTATGTGATAAGCAGACTTGTTTAGCTGCAGTATAGCTAGTTGACAGCAGGTTAGCTTCAACATGTGCTTTCACATTTCCATAAAGGCATACTGCAGTAGGATATAATGGGATGTAACCAGTCTGGCAAAGGGAGGTAATTTGTTTGGATATTTCACTAAATTTAAATTATAATTTTAGTATAAATTTTCCTTTTTAAAGGAGGGCTTGCCTAGTTAAAAAACAGCATGTGCACCTTGTAAGTTGGGATCATCTCCAAATTTGGTTATTGTTTACACTGCACTAAAACCGAACATTAACAATAGTTATCGAGTCGGTTGGTAAGATACTCTTCTGGCAAAAGAAAAACACAAACAGTTATCTAAAGTGGCACCTAGCGCCGTACACTGAAGGACTTTAAAAACACAAGAAAATGAAATTAATAAAATTTACTTATTTTTAATATATCAATTTTTTGAGTTTTGGCAACAATGAACACCAACACGTCAGCAAAACATGTTTTTTTTAATTTCATGCCAAAATAATAAATAACGTTAGGACAACAGTCTATCGAATAGCAATACCCTTAGATTCAAAAGTTGTCTAGGAATCAGACGTGATTAAAAGTAACTGTATCAAATATTTTTATTTAAAACCTGGATACAAATTACCCTCGAAGCCCTATTATTTGTCTGGAACTGATGATAGCCAGCCAGAAGGGATATCGTTGATGCAAACATCGTTGATACACTCAACGTAAGTTGCCGTCTTAACGTCAGGTCGTCATTTTTGGTTAACCAGACCTGCGTCGATATTTAACTGTCCCTGTAGCCTGATAACGATCTCTGAGGGGCTGTATAGTTGATCGCCTTTCCCAAAGGCCTAGAACTTTTCAAATAGTCGTTTCATTTTTCCCATATAAACATATTCCTAATTTGTTGCTAGTCTATAGGCTGGTGCTAAGTTCTGATAATCATACAACTGTACTGAAGACAATTACATTTATAGACTAATGAACATAACCATTTGGAAAGAAAGAAATATTATTAATTTTACGTGTATTAATGACCACTTTTATTATCAGACTGGTAGCTATTCTATATAGTTGACTGATGGCAGTTATAATCGAAGTTAAGTTCCTACTATAGTAACTAAAGTTCGATTCGAACGTCCATAGTCGCTACTATAGTGACGTCACGAACCTACTAAACATCAACGGTGAGTCAGAGCACCTTTACTCTAGTAGATTATCTGGTTCCCTCCTCTAGACCTATCTAGCAAGAGGGGTTCAAGATCTATCAATAGCCTCAAAATGTTTTTATTTTACAAAATAAATCCTTGATATGTTCTATTTGCAGTCCCTCTTATTCGTAATTGTTAATTAGAGTAGTCTGTGCAGTTTATGCACACCTTTTTTGTCTACGATGAAGAATTGAGATGGGGCATACAGGGCCATTCACTTTGTTTCCTTGACAACTAAGTAAAAGGTTGCAACTGTAGCCATTCGGGTGTAAACGTACGCACGCATATATTACGTAAGATCTTAAGTAGGAACTTTAGTTTGATTCGAAGTGGGCCAATATCATTCCAATTTCCCCAGATCGATCATGTTTGAACAATCGTGGCATGATTCATAAAGTTATAAAACTAAAGCTGCAGTGTTTTTATACATGCTTATGACCAAGCTACATGTCAAATTGACCTAGAAGTGTATGCGTGACACGCCATGATCCCAAAATATATCCTCACACCAAATTTAGGATTCCTACTTCAAATTATATACAGATATGCTCTGAGCTCGACTTTGCTAGAACTGAAACAAGAGGTCAAGGTCATAGTGACCTGGAAACATTTGGTGACTCGCCAGGGTCCAAGATGTATCTACATAACAAATACAGAATGCTACAATAAATAAAATAGGTGATCTGCTGTGGGTGCATTTTTTCATGAACTGACTCCTGAGATCAAGGTCACAGCTAGTGGATGAAAACAGTGAGCGACATTCCATGACCACAACATATATCCACAAATTGAATTTGGGGGTTGATATGGCATATAATATGAGACATGCTCTTGCAGGGTTCGCACAGACCTGGAAAAATTTGACCTTGGTTCTGGAAAACTCCTGGAATTTGAAAAAAAGTGCCTTTTGCCCTGGAATTGTCCTGGAATTTTGTTAAATCATCCTTGAAAATATGAATTAGTCTTTGAAAAATACAAAAATACAACTAGTCCTTTCAGATTTATGGGATGCGCAAAAAAAACTGTGTGAAAATCGAAAAAAAAAACTGAATGAAAATCGCTGGATACACGTCAAAGAGCGAGCTGCAACTCGTATTCTATTCTATTCAATTTGTGCGGTAGTCCCGGTTTTTATCATCGGTGTCAGAATCAAAGAAATCGAGTGTGCCTTTCATTCGACGAATCTGGCTGAAAAAGTCCACTTTTAAACGTTGTGTTATACAACATTGAGAAGAAATTGAATCCTTGAAAAATGAAAAAGTCCTGGAATAGTCCTGGAAAAGTCCTGGACTTCTGTTTTCCCATTTCCGTACGAACCCTGTCTTAACTTGCTGTCGGTGAATTGTCTTGTCGTTGAACTGTTTTGTTCCCATAACCACGACCGTTATGCTAACAGTATGTTATATAAATAGACAAACCAGGTAGAGGGTATCACTATTCCGACACAAATGCTTGCGGCGAGAGCGCCGCAAGCAAAAAATTGAAGATTTGGCCATTCTCTGAGTTAATAAAGATATTTAAATTTCATTCTATAAGGTGCCTATTGGTCAGGATCACAGTTTAGCCTTTCTATGGATTGCAATAAAGGGGTGGTGAGTTTGAACCTCGGTCCGGCCACTGTATACTTTCTCAGAAATTATTCTCTCCCTACCTCTCATGCAAGTAGGCAGTTGCCAGATGCTGACCTAAGAAAGCATACACTAAATCCTGGTAAATCCCTAATTAGCAGCATGCCCAGGAACAGTTTCATCTGGGCCTCGTCGCGAGAAAACCTGTCTTTTGAGATTTGCGAACAACAAAGGCACAGATAAGCCTGCGCATCCACGCAGTCTGATCAGCGCCTTTGTTATTAGCTTTTTAGAAAGCATCATATCTATGCTTACTACAAGCGAAATCTCTATTTTCTAGCTAGTCTCTGTAGTTGAGCAGACTGGTTTGAGTCTCGCTTTGTTGGAAACCCCGAAGACAGTTTTTTTCGCGACAAGGCCCATATGATAACTGATCATCATGATAGTACTGAAAAAAAGATTGAAAATGAGTTAAAGCCCAAACAAAACAACGACAAAATTTTTTAATTTTTACAAAGCAATCAAATGTAGCTTGTCATTTTTACCATTTAATCTTTTGATAAATTTTCCTATTTTTACACAGTCATCTATAGCATGGCCCCAAGTGAATGAAGCTATTAAATTAAGTAATGATTCATTGAACAGCTGGACTCTGCATCGTCTGCTGATAACATTTGCAAACATTTTGGAACCAGATCAGGCCTAACAAAACAGGCCTGATCTGGATCCAAACACTGATGGTAGTCTTGAAAGAATTTTTTGAAGAAAAAAATCAATTTTGAAAAAAATCAGCAGACGACAAAAAATTATGAATAATAACCCAGCATGCAATGCAGGCTTTGTTCATATTTTGTCATCCGTTATGCAGAAAGAAGAGTGATGAAGACATAATAACTAGTCTGGTTGTCACGCCAACCAATACTTTGTCAATAATTGTCAATATTGCAATATGATCAAGCCTACTATCCTACCAGCCAAGAGTGACAGTGACGTCATGTTTTGTTTACACTTGTTAAGTAAAACATTAACGTGTACACACCACTTGAGCTAACACGAATCTATAGATCACTTGTGTATTAATCCTATCCTATGGATAGGATTAATACACAAGTGATCTATAGATTCTAAGTCCCTGATAACTTTGTAAACAAAAAATGACATCACTGTCACTCTTGGTTGGCATGACAGTAGAACATGTTTTCTTAGATCAACTTAGTATACCATAAATAAAACTCTCATATTGATAGGCTCCTAGCAGTCGGTAAATTACTGGGTGGCAGTTTTCAGGATTATTCTTGAATATAGAATTTTGAGACTGACTTTCTATAGCCTCAAAATACTGAATTCGGCAGATTATAGCTAATAGCTTCGCTGCTTTATTTTCAGTAATTCAAAGACAATTAACCATTTTAAAACATGAACTTGTTAATAATTTGTAGGCATACTGCAAGTTTTTTTAAGGTTTGAATTTCTAAAGTTTAGGATTTTGGAAAATTTGAACTTTCACCCACATGAATTATCTGTTAGTAAATATGAAAATTTGAGACATTATGACTTGATATGGTAGATCTTCTAAAATTTCGAACACTAGTTGCCTGCCAAAAAAAGACATTAACAAACCGTGCAGACCCAAATCAGACTGCTTCTTCAGAAGCAGCCTGATCTGAGTCTTCCCTGTTTGCTATTCTGACAAGCGTTTTGTGAATTCCAGGCCTGGTAACCCATTTTATTTGAGGGCAGAAAGAGAAAAGTGTTCCAAATTTTAGAAAGTTACGGTACTTGCTAAAATTGGTACTCACTGGTCTTGAGCATTGGATGCTCTTAAATGAGCCACGACATGAGATTTCCAACAATGTGGTATGTGCGACTAGCAAAGCCTCAGATCAGCCTGCGCATACGCGCAGTCTGATCAGAGCCTTTGCTAGTCGCTTGAATATTCTATGAGTGTTAAGCTACTGACTGAACATCATTTGGAGTTTCTAAGACTAAAAGGATGCTGCACAGGCTCGTCTGAGTCTACACTTGTCAAAATGCCACATTGTTGGAAATCACATGTCGAGGCTCAAATATAGTAAAAAGGGAAGTAATGGTATGACCAGTTCGGTAAAGTTCGTAATAAAACTGATGGTACAGAACAGACTCTTTATAATGAAGCTCTGCTTGTCTTGGATTTAAAAAGAACAAATTTTACAAAGTAATTTTAAAAATATGACCTTAAAATAAAAAGGTAAAATCATCACTTTGTGAAATGGTATACAATAAAACCTGTCTTAAGCGGCCACTCAAAAAGAAGACCAAAATTGTTTTTCAAGACCGATTATCGCTTAATGCAGGTCAAAAGTATTGCAGAATGCTCCCCTTGGAGCATTATGCAATAATTTCGACCTTCATTAAGCTACCATTTGCCATTAAGACCTTTGTTTTGTCTATTTTTAAGTGGCCACTGAAGACAGGTTTTACTGTTATTGTATGTAAAGTAAAAACCATGAACTGCTTATGGACCCCCAAGCTTCATTTTATATATGTTGTATAATCTGATAGATCATGTAATGTTTTTACTGCCTCCTCAGGATTAATTCTGTTTTGACATTTCAGGTGTGTCAATCCGGAAAAGAGTAACCAAAATATTTGATCATGATCTCTCAACTTTTTCAGCTAATGGACACCACCTAACTAGTTTAGAGAGTTACCAGCAGATTTGATATTTGTTTGACAGACCATGATTTCTTACTTTTCTAGCAAAATGACACCACTTAACCCCTAGCTGAGAGAGTTACAGATTTGATAGTTGTTTGACAGACCACAATTTCTTGACTTTTTCAGCAAATAGACGCCACCTAATGCTAGTTGAAATAGTTACCAACAGATTTAATAGTTGTTTGACAGACCACGATTTCTTGACTTTTTCAGCAAAAAACGCCACCTAATGCTAGTTGAGAGTTATTAACAGATTAAATAGTTGTTTGACAGACCACGATTTCTTGACTTTTTCAGCGAATGGACGCCACCTAATGCAAGAAGTTCATTAGAAGTGTATCGAAACCAGCCCAGAAGCATAATAGACTACGAACCCGGTTTTTCATCCATTGCATTTAGAGAGTCCAAATCTGTAAGTATTTCTGTGCACATTATGTATTCCGGGTAAGAATCTCTGAGAACAACCAATGAGATGTATATGCTTGAAAACAGAACCTACAATATTCATTACAGAAATATTCAACTCTTTAAAAAAGCAGCCTTCATTTCACACTTTGGGAGAGTTTTGGTTTGATTGGATTTTATTTTCTAAATTTATAAACAAACTTCTGGAATTATTTTCAGCTGTCAGCATGATGCAGGTTTCTAGATGAGTTTTGTTTGTAGAGATGTACTTTTAGATTTATCTTTTATCTTCATGATACATATATAGCTAAAATGACTACCGGTACTCCTTTTAAATTAATGTTAGTATTATGTTACCATGACAATGTTGTACACTCCTGTTACTATAGAAAATTCTGTTCTGTGTTCAATCTCTTGGGTGGCCATATTATTTTTCTCTTGGTTCATATATACTTCTGTAGATGTTGATATGTGTTAATAATGAGTCGCTAATTTCATCAAGCTCAGTTTCATTCTTAATTCACAATACTATGTGACATCTCTAAATATTGAACTTCTTCAGCATTAAACTTTTGTATATCTGACTTTTCTAAGGTAATAATTTCATTATTGTGGTGAATTGAAAACAGTGTAGAACCTGTTCAGACTGCTCCCTGAGCAGTCTGACCAGGTTCTGCACTGTTTTTGCTCTTGTAGTGAGACCGAATGTTCTTGGTTTTTATGGTACCTACAGATCAATACTAATTTTTTACCTGTGTGGTTATTGATTGATCGCGAGAACAGCTGACTAACTGAGATTTTTACCAACATTCAATACTTCTCCACTTGTGACATCTTTTATGTCACAGTGTTTGGATTCAGACCGATTATCAACAGATTTTCAAGGTTTGTTTTTATGGATTTTTCTTAATTGCATTGATGATTAGATACTTGAAGGTTAGGTTTAAAAGCATACTCCTCGGGATTCAAGATCAATGTCATTTGTATTATCTGTGACAGGTTTCTTGTGGTCAATCAAGGTTTCTTAATAAATATGGATTATATGGATACATTGTGCTTTTGAAGTTAGCAACTATGCGAGGTGAAGCATTAATATGTAGTTATTTAATGAGACAAAAAAAAAGATTGGTGTTTTTTCTTTATGGGTGTAAAAAATGGATAAGGAGTTATGATGAGTTGGTATAACCTCTCTTTGGGTATATATAACTTGTAAATAATCTATTTTTAAGTGCCAAGTCCAAATACAGTCCTTTTGATGCTCATGCTAACCTTTAGATGGGCCTCTACGCGAGAAAACTTGTCCACAGGGGTTTGCAAACAACACAGGCGCAGACCAGCCTGCGCATCCACGCAGTCTGATCAGCGCCTTTGTTATTCGCGTTTTGGGAAGTACCATATCTATGCTTGCTACAAGCGAAATTTCTTTTTCTAGTTAGTCTCTGTAGCTGAGGAGACTGGCTTGAGTCTCGCTTTGTCGGAAACCCCGAAGACAGGTTTTGTCATGACGAGGCCCAGATAATACATTTTTACCTGTAGAGTTCTCTTTGAGCATGTGTTTCAAAAATAACTTTTTCAAAAAATTCTTTCAGCAACACTATCAGGGTGTCAAAGGGTTTGGATCCCTATCTGGGTCCAAACTGTTTGCAAAGGTTATCAGCAGGCGGCGACTTATTCGCTAGTAGCTAGCACTTGGAAAGAGTTAGTAGTAAAGTAGGTACAATATTTGGTTGATGTGGTGAAGTAAGAAAAAGAAATATTTGCAAGGCAGTAAGACCATGTATGGCAATACAGCTGATCAGTTTATTGACCTGTTGGGTAATAAACTTAAATAATTAAACAAGCATGATATTGATGTACGAAAATAACCTTTTTATTGCAGCCCATTTCAGAGTTATGTTTAGTGATTCAGTTTTATGTTATCTCTGTTTAGCTTAAAAAAGCTGCCAACCAGCACAATATTTTAGTAATATTATCTTTAAAAAAGGGAAACAGGGTGGTCTCTCAACCAGGACAGAAGCCTGTAGCATGTTTTTTCATTGATAGAATTAACATACATGTCCATCATATTTAGCGTCTATATCTTTCATAAATGTAATTGCAATCCTGTTAAAGTTGTATATCTGCCCCATGTGATGGTTTTGATTGATTAAGTTAAGTCTTAGTCCCAGTCAACAATATTTTGGTCATGGTGGGACTCCTCCCAGAGAGAGGGAGTTGAAAAGAAGAATGACATAGTTTAAAAGGCCCTGTCCCCAACCCAAACTTGCCTCAAGTGAAGCAAATTTTATCCTGCCAACAAGCCATGTGTTGGTGTGGACATTTTAACCCAGTTTTAGCAATTCCATGGGTTGCTAAAACGGATGAACTAGTGGAGTCTCCTAAAATAAATAAGGGAGCTAAATGGGATGGATGTAGTAGTGAGACTTAGTTTAGCATGTTTTAACTGATATAAAATGTTAGAAAGTATATATATATATATAACAAGTTTTTTCCATGATGGAAATTATCTTTTAATATGAAATGCAAGAATAAGAAGTTCGAAGCCAGTCTTTTGACATTACATTAGTATTAAGTGACAATGCCTTAATGTTACATGCAGGGGTTACATTGGCAAAAAGATGGTTAACATAATCATGTATCTCTTGAAATGAATTTGGAATTCAGTGCATTTAACAGCATTTAATGACTATGCCTTAATGTTAAGCTAGAAAAAAGATGGCTCACTGGTCTGCATCTATAAATGAATTTGGAATTTATTGGTTTTGAGAAGCAGTGTGTTGCACAGGGTGAATGCAATATGAATAGAGAACAGTTTTTCGAAGACAATAAAAGTTTCAGAAAATTGCATGTGTCCTGGTATTTCTTTTAAAAGATAATTTTTCATATTTTAAAAAAGCCATTGTTTCATATGTATATTACCTATTACATGTATGAATGATTTGTAGCAATACATATGTTTGATTTTTCATATGGAATGTATTAGTACCATAAATAGTACCACAGGGTCAGTTAAGGTTGTATATTGAGTGATCAGCATGCTTACATGTATCAACTATAAAACCTTTGGAAGAAATGTCTAAAATTTTGAACACATTTTTCATTCTCTAATAAAGCATTGGTTATCAAGGGTGGAAATTACAAAGTGTTTATAAAAATAACAAACAGGGAAGATCCTGATGAAGCAGTCTGATCTGTTCTGTGCTGTTTGTTGAGGCCTTTATGGCAGGAAACTTGTGTTTGAAATTTTCTAGAAAGTTTAACAGTCTGGAAAGCTTTCAAACTTATGGTTTCCTGGCAAAATGACTTTACATTCTTCTGTAATGATAGTTAACTGAACTTGTGTGGTACTACTGTTTATTTGCCTGCATGTTTGTTATTTTAAAAAAAGCAATAGAAGACACAATTACAAAATTAGCCAGTAGACCAGCAATTGTGTTTTAATTAGTGAAATATCTTCGGACAGAGTGGCATGTTTTGGTCAATTCTGCCATCTGCAACATACATTCATAGCCTTAATCTCTGGTGGCTAATGTGGCTCATTTTGTATCAAAAATGTCAAGGCTGGCCATGGTTAAAATGATCTAAACATTGAATACAGTGAAATTTCTCTCTTTTTATGACACATGCTTGCTTAAAAGACCACAATGGGGTTACTTAAAGTAAAACAAAAATTGTTTTTATTTTATTTATAATTGTTTAAAAGTTCATTTATCTGTTAGATTATTTTTATTCATGGCTTGTCTGTATTGAAACCCGTTGGAATGCTGTTTTGGCCATTGCACAATACTGAGCAGAAATTCTGTGGTTAGCATCATACCATTCCATTTTCTGTATTAGCAAGTAGCTGCATATTATTTTGATACAACTACAAATATCTTCAAAGTCATGCCTCTATTTGAGTTGCTACAGATTCATTACACTATTATTTAAGAGTAGCAGCACTTTCAGGCTTTTATGCACCTTTCTCATCAGATTAATAAAGCTGTAATGTTGCACATAGCTTGATGCAGTTTGCATAACCTTGTAAGAGTAAGTTTTACAGTTAAGTTAAACCATAACAGTTTTGTAGACATAATGCATAGCAATGCTGGGAGCGCAGTGGTAGAGTGCTTGACTCGAGATCGAAGGACTGTGGGTTCTAGCCTCACCGGCAGCACTGCCTTATGTCCTTGAGCAAGCCACATTAATCCCTGCTTAGTACTGGTTCAACCCAGGAAGACCCATCCTCACATAACTGAAAAATTGTTGACTGGAATCAAATCAAACAAAAAGCATAGCTATGCTGTAAAGACTGAATAGTTATAAAATTTGGCTGCACATACTAAGATAGTGTTAAATTTGTCTAAGGTGGCAAACCATACTACCGATACTTGAAAAAGACATGACAAACTGCAGATATTTGAATAGTTGTATAATAATCATTGAAAGTCTGTAGCTATTTGAACTGAGCAAAATTTCTGCCAGCTGCTTGATTTTTTGGCCAGGGATTGTTGACGTGAGAATGCTGTAATGTTTGCATGTTTTGATTTGTTAGCACCATCTACGGCCTAAGTCGTACTCGGGTTTGTCACCTGGGGAGAGGCTGAAACAGAAAAAGAAAACGAGGAAGAAGGTAGCCATGTTTGATTTGAGCCTTGGCATAGGATTTCCCACAATGTGGCATTTTGACATGTGTAGACTCGGATAAGCCTCTGCAGCCTCATTTTAAGCTTAGAAACTCCAAATGGTGTTCAGTCAGTAGCTTAGCAATCATAGAATACTCAAGCGACTAGCAAAGACTCTGATCAGACTGCGCGTATCGCACATACCACATTGTTGGAAATCTTTTGCACTGGCTCATTTGGTGTGGAATGATATTTCATAGTTCTCAACAACAGGGTATACGGAAAAGAATTTGTCTATTTTTTTAGTGTATCTAGTTGATACCCATTGGAATTTGATTGCAATGAGTGGCGGCTAGATACAGTTTGGTGCAAAGTTAATATGTATGGCACCACATGTGATTAGCAGCAGATGACATTTTAACCCTTAAAGCGCCAATCACGACTGCAGCAGAAGACATTTTTTTTACCTCTTTCCTAATTTAAAAAAAAAATAAGGTCATGAGAATCGTTTGCCAGCTCACGATTCTCATGAAATATCATACTTTATTGTTATTTTTGAAAAAGCGACAAAATTTGAAATTGTCATCTGCTGCAAATTATTGGTGGCGCTTTATGGGTTAAGAAAAGAAAATCTTTAACTCTTTAAGGACTGATCTTTCAAATGGAATCTACTCATCCTAGTTATCAGTAAATAAATTGCTCAATAAAACAAACAAATAGTCCCAGATCAGACTTCTATAGAAGCCTGATCTGGGACTATTTTGTTTGCAAATGCTTTTCCTGTTTGAGTAATTTGGTTCTGACACTCAAAGAGTTAAAGGAGCATACTGTAACTTAGGAAATGTTCGCGAGAGTTTAATTTTCGCATATGCGAAGCTTCGTGAAATTAAAACCCTTGCGAAATGGCGAGATCAGTCTGTCGTTTACTGATATTGGTAAATCATGCCATAGTCTCGATGTTACAGTATATAGGGCTTCAAATATTGTCTCTGCAGTCATGATTGGTGCTTGAATACTGAGATGATTGTGTTTTGTGGAACTGTGAATTATTTGCTAATGGTGCTTTGTGCTGTGGCATTGTAATGATATGTACCTACCTACCACTTTGTGTCTTTACACTAACTGTAGATTGCATGAAATAACTACATTTGCAACTGTATATTCAATATTTCTTTTATAAATGTCCTCTAATATTTAGAATAAATAGCTGAATATATCTCATCACAATGGTCCATTAAAACTGCATGTGGGCAGGGGTTAATCCAGGTTTTGTAGATGGGAACTTTATAACGATCTTTTTCTTAAAACTCATTTTGAAAATGAAACAATTTAGGCTCAAAGTGGAGATGAGCCAACACAACCCCTCTCATCCTGAACACTATTATTTTGTTTAAAAAATTACATTTGTAACTCAATTCCTTGTTATCCCACCATACCTGCCATGGACACATCTAACTATCGGTTACCCAAGGTAAAGAACATTTGCTTGTGAATGCAATACAAAGTTGGCTTATGTCATTGTCAAATATATTGTTGAAGAATGTACTAAGGCTTGTTTGTTGTTTTAATATATTGCAATGATTCAGTGTGAGTTAAATATAAGGGAAATCAAAAATATTTGTTGATGAACATATTGCAATGATAAATAAGGGTTTGTTGATGAACATATTGCAATGATTCAGTGGGAGTTAAATATAAGGGAAGTCAAACTTAATGATAATTTAGATTCATATAATATTTAGATACATTTAATAAAGACATCAAGACAAGATAAAAAAAAAAGCACAAAGTGTGTAGGTATGGTCATAGTTTTTAGCTTTTTACTATATTTTTAGTCTGCCCAGGTTAGTTTAGATGGGCAGGTTTAGTCTTCTTGACACTTCTTTTCCACAGAGAGATTTAGCCTGTCTAGATTGAATGGGTTGGTGTATGGTAAATTATTTTTCACATGAACAAATAACCTTAAATATTGTTAGTTATAAAAAGGCAAATAAATAACAGCCAATAAAGCTCCTGCACCTTGTAGCTTTGCAAGGCAATACATTTTCATGCCATATTGACCAAGAAGAATAATTGAGTTCCCATCTCTTGTTAATGCATACCCTCAAAAAGTTGATTGTCAGTATAATGAGCATTTTTGTTTGTTTTAAAATAAGAATATTTCAAATGCTTTTGAATTTACCACCCCAACCCATAAACTATTTTTGACTTTTGCATACGGTAAGTGTTCTAAAATTTTGAACAATTTTGCTCCTCTGATATCAGCTAATAGTTTGCCTATTGAGGTCCTGCTTGTCAGAGTAGTATAATGTGGGGACCCTGATCTGACTGCTCCATTATGAGCAGTCTAATCTGGGTCTGCATTATTTGCCTAGACCTTTCTGTCCGTCTCAGATGACAAATATTAAATTTTTAGAACATTTATCATTTTCTGTCATGCACAATTAGGATTCACTTAGATCTGGTGTATAAAGCACTTGCTCACTAATGTCTTAAATGGTATTCCTGAGAATATCTTGCTTTGTATATAAAGTTTAAACTGGTGCTGATGTTGATAGTGATAGAGAATACTAGGTGAGTGTCTTTTGAAATCAAGTTTACCAGGGCGAGCTTCGAGAATGCTTGTTGACATCGTGTGGCTTGCCGAGCGATTCAACACGCCTTCTCAAAGCCGAGCCTGGTAAACTAAATATCAAAAGACACAAACCTGGTATTCTATTTATCAGTTTACCCATTGTTTCACTTTTCAAACTAGCGATAATGACGTAATTTTTTATTTTTGTGTTGATTCAGCATCATTAGCGATATCACTCACCTGGTCAGAGTCTGATCTGGAGTCTGCCCTGTTTGTAAAGGCCTTTTGGCAGGTAACTTTTAGAACATTTACTGTAAGTTATGTTCTTATTAAAGCAATACATGCAATATTAAATTGAAACAATGTGGGCTTATAAGTACACAAACTAAAGTGAATCAAAGCAGCAACACAAAATCAAAATTTACTTTAGTTGACTTTTTTGTATTTTCCTAAGCTCAACTCAAGACTCTGCTCTGACACTCCACTCTAACACTCCACTCCATAGAATATAAGATGCCTATTACAGAAATTCTACAATTTATCAGAAATTTTAAATCAAAGCAGTAGGGGATATACATGCCAGTCTGGTTCTATGCTGGTCACATAAAAATACAGAGTTGAGACTTCTTCATTGCAGTCTTGCAGATATTTACTTTATTTTGTCAATGCTGAAACCCAATGGGACTATCTTACAAATGAATGGTAAGGAATTGTGGTTTAGTAAACAGTAAAATGAAGTCAGAAAATTTTAGACTGCTAAAACCTTAGGTTTGATTCCTTATTAATAACTCACCTGAGCCAAAGGCTAATAGTATACCAATGACTCCGGCGTCGGTCTGTCGTCCGTCAACATTTTCAAACATCTTCTCTGAAGCCTTTGGCCATTTGAACTCAAATTTCATATGGAGACTCCTAAGGATGGGGGAACCAAAGTACATGACCAGGATGGCCGTCACACACATATATGGTAAAAACCCTTTTAAAATCTTCTTCTCCAGAACCAGAAGGCCGATGACCTTGGGACTTGGTATGTAGCATTGGGGATGTGGGGCCTACCAAGTTTGTTTAAAAGATGATCCAAGGTTGACCTTGACCTACTTAACGTCAAGGTTAAATTTGCTTCCTAATGCATTTAAATGGGAATTTTTTTGAAAACTGTTGAAGCCAAAGTCATTATGTTCACTTAATATGTTTAACATAATGAGACAATGGCTATAAATAAGTTCCAAAGGTTAAGGTTGGCCTTTGACCTTTCAGCCAAGGATGCTCATATTGGAGTCCCATCAATATATTAAAACATAGTTTTCTTAGAAACCACTGGGCCAATCAAACTCAAATGTCATATGGAGACTCCTTAGGATGCGGGAGCGAAAGTTTGTTCAAATGGTTCTGGTCACATGACGAAGATGGCCGCCACACCCATATATGGTAAAAACCCTTTAAAAATCTTCCTTTCCAGAAGCAGGAGGCTGATGTCCTTGGGACTTGGTATGTAGCATTGGGGATGTGGGGTCTGCCAAGTTTGTTCAAATGATGATCCTAGGTTGACCTTGACCTACTTAACGTCATGGTCAAATTTGCTTCCTAATGCATTTAAGTTGATTTTTTTTTTTTGGAAAAGTTGATTTTTTGAATACTGTTGAAACCAAAGTCATTATTCTCACTTGGTATGTTAAACTTAATGAGACAGTGTCAATAAATAAGTTCTAAAGGTCAGGGTTGACCTTTGATTTTTCAGCCAAGGTGGCTCATATTGGAGTCCCATCAATATATTCTAACAGTTTTCTCAGAATCCACTAGGCCAATTGAACTCAAACTTCATATGAAGACTCCTTATGATAGGTTAGCCAAAATTTGTAAAAATTGTTCTGGTCACATCTAAGCATCTTTTTCACAGAAACCACTCGGCTGTTTGAACTCAAATTTCATATGGAGTATTCATTAGATTGTTTTAGGTCACTTGACCAAAATGGCCGCCACCCCCATATATGGTAAACAAAATACATGTATGTTTCAATAATAAGCCTAAGTTGACCTTGACCTATTTAACATTATTAAGGAGATCAGGTGAGCTCTTCAGGACCTTCAGGTCCTCTAGTTTAGTTTTATAGTTGCCACTTCAAGAATAGTTGCCAATGGAAAACATTCTTAAAGAATTAAAGTTAATAGCTTTATATATTTAAGGAGTAGCATAAGGTTTTTTCTTTTGCTTCCATTCTAGTAGCTGCTACATGAAACACTGATTAGTTAGCATGCACTCTTAAAAATTTTATAGCTGTCTGAGAGAGAGATGTGGTGTGGACATAAAAACATTTAGTTTTGCTAAGTACTGTATTTGCTTTAATAGATGTCCATGTCCAAGTAAATGCCCACCTCGAATTTTGGTGATTTTTTGACAATTAATTCTCAGAAAACTGTGAAATAAACTTACCATATCCAGTAAAATTATTGCTCAATCCAACAATGTTAAAATCCATTTTCACTCGTGACAAAAGTATGTCCATTTCACAATACACATGCTATTCCTACAGTGAAGCAACACTTGTAATTTTTCTTGTGTCATAAAAAGGCTCTGTCCTGCTGAGACCTTTGGGCACAATAAAATCATGAAATAGCCTTACTCGTACCTTTTAATATGATATGGTTACATAATGGTAATTGTTTCGGTGACCAGACCAGGGCTCAAACTCACAATCACACTCCCAATACATAAAAAATCAGATTATCAATAGCCAGCTCAGAATCTAAGCTTATGCTTACTTTGCAAAACTTTTTTCAGAGCTTAGTGCTACGGGATAACTATAATATCTTATTTTGTAAAAGGTTGAGTGGCTAAAAATACAGTTCTCATGATGTACATTGACTTGTTGTGCATTTCATGTTCTGGTGAAATATTTGCTTTTCATAATTTCACTTAAGAAATAGATCAGCTCCAGCAATAAATTGTTGTTTAAAAATTCACTGTTTGAAGGTCAGTTGTAAAGAAGATCAAATCACGAGCGTGTAGCGCGAGTGATTTATATTCGTACAACAGACCGACAAACAGTGAATTATTACTCAACAATTCACGTACTGGAGCTGATCTATTTCGATTCTAACGCACAATAAAGGACGAAAACACATTTGAAGTCATCAGCTTTTTCCAACTTTCCGCCATTGCACTGAAGAACTCCCGCCCAAATTTAGTCTACGTCGCATACGTTTACATGTATTTGTAACTTCTTTCAAGCGTAAAAACGACATTACACGGTCTAACGCTCCAGTAACAAATGACGTCAGCTATCACACACTTTAGCTGTGAATTATTGTTTGATATATCACACTTTTTTAACATTGGCTCTAAAAAGTAGGCTAGGTGTGTTAGAATATTCCTGAACGGTCAAAATTCCATAGAGTTTTGGCTGTTTTGAGGACAGCTGGGTTTAGCTTAAACAATATAATGCTAACACTTTAACTGTCATCCAGGACAAAAGTTGTCTTCAGTGTCATCTGCTGTGTAATCTGCTGTTGGTTTTTGAAAGTCTCTGAACTCAGATATGACTTCTCCATATGGAGCAGTCTGATCTGGATTCATATTGTAATAATACTAATAACTGGAAGGGGATAAATAATTAAATAAATAATGATAATAATAATAGTCTAGCTTTATTTTGTTTGTAATATCAGCTACCTAAGAATGTAAGCAGACAAGAGGAGCAGACAACAAAAGTCATGAGGTTGAAAGTTTACCTTGTTGTGCATGTTTTCAGCTTTAGTAGTGTTGCATGGCTTAGATTGAAATATAAGGATAACAAAATTGCACCTTTTTATTAACTCTTCGCTTACTAGAGTCATTTTTCATGTTTTTTTGTTGGTTGCTGATTTTTTTCAAAATCAACTTTTTTGAAAATTTCTTCCAGGAATACCATCCGAGTGTCAAGCAGTTTGGATCCAGATCAGGCCGGACAAAATGTCAAGCCTGATCTGGATCCAAGCTGTTTGCAAAGGTTATTAGCAGACAACACTAGTAGGCAAAGAATTGATAGTACACAGCATTTTAGCTTTATGTATAATAATCATAATTGTAGTGATTTGCTATGAAAAACCAACACTGTGCACTTTTTGTATAAAACACAAGATTTTTTTAAAAAAGGAAATAATGAATTAACTGCAAGGCAGATTTGGGTTTTAATAATTATGCCTATTTGTTTCTTGAAAGAGAAAAGGCATATAAAAAATGTAGGTTTTATGGATTTGAGAAGGTGTGCATTGTACAAGTTTAATGCATTGATATATAAATTCTGTGCAATGCACAGCTCCTCACCACACAAACACATATACACACACGAAAAGAAAAAAGAAGAAAATCACATTTAAAGGTACATGATAATGAAATTACCTACATATATACACATATATTGTCACACATGTATTGTCAAGGAATATTTATTCAGGCACTGTACTTATAATTTCCATATTTACAATAATTTCAAAAATCTTGTGTTAAAATGCTCTTCCTTTTCAGAGATATAACTGACAAAACATAGGGACATGCATAGTGACTTAATAACCTGTCTCTGGAATTATTTTTTTTCTCCAAAATTTGCACAGATTTATCAATGAGGCAGATTAATGAACTCTGAAAACCTTGATTTTATAGCCAAGGTCAAATAGAAAGTCTTAAACTGTGTGGATACAAATGGTAGGGTGAATGATAAAATGTTTATTTTAAAAAAAAAAATGGACAATATGGAAGAGTCTTCCTAACACTGGACAAGATCTTTCAGAGATCCAAACTTGTGACAACACAATATGTGTCCTTGACATTGATTGCTGACCTTGACATTTACTCTGTTTCAGGCCGGTATCCACAATCCTCCTGTTGATCTTCCTGGACAGTACAGCCATTAGTAAGTACCAGTTTACTCCATTTTTTTCAACCAATTTATGACAAATATTCTTCTAATTTTTAAAATGAAAATGATAATCGTTTTGTATACTTAGGTAAAACCTACCCAAAAGCTATGCTCATAAGACAATCAACCTGCGTTTAATCGTCGAGAAGGGTCATTGCTGATAGATTTTAATCTGAAGTCAAAGTTGATACAAGGGAATTAACTCTTACAGCCTTGTCATAATGAACTGTTATAAAACACAAAAGTTGTTTAGCTTGCATGAAGCAATGTATAAAGCAGACCAAAATTGGTTTTCAAGTCCGATTATCGCTTACTGCAGGTCAAAAGTATTGCATTCTACAATACTTTCGACCTGCATTAAGCTACCATCTGTCTTAAAGACCTTCATTTTGTCTATTTTTGAGTGGCCACTTAAGACAGGTTTTAATGTATCATAATAGGGAAACAATCAAATCAACATACTGTGATGAAACAAAGAAAAGCTCTCTTAACTCAAAGCAAATGAGAGCTAAAGAGCCTCAGTGTATCCAGCCAAAGACAAGCATTAGGCACCACCAACCCACAGATGAAAGTTTCTTTTAAAGTCCAGGGACACAGGTTTTCTGAGTGACATAAATCTTCAAATTCATTGGTTGAATGGTTGAATATGATATTTCATGACAAGGCATTAGTTATCTCATTTTGTCACAATATAGTGCAACATGAGAGCGTATGCTGAAAAAACAAGAGCTGTCGGCTGCATTGAGTGTGCACAGCATGAAATCACAGATTGGCAGTATTTTGTTCCAGTGAAGTAATTAATTTCAGTATGGCATTTTGGCAAAAAAGCTATTCAACTCTTTTGCATAGTTTTGCATGCTTTTTGACGTCTGCTGATTTTTTTCAATATTAACTTTTTCAAAAAATTCTTTCAGGAGTATCATCAGAGTGTCAAATAATTTTGACCCAGATCAGGCCCGACATTGTGCTCCGCCTTATCTATTGCGTCCAGCCTTATCAGAGTCCAAACTGTTATCACAGATTATCAACAGACGACTAAAGTCAACATTATCACTAGAATGTAAGAAGCCATTCTTGGAACCATGACATAAGGGGCAATTGAATGCCTGGTCGCCCATAATCTGTACATGGTTGGAGTAAAAAGATGTACAGTTTTTCTCTTGACAAACAGTAAAAGCCCAGATCAGCCAGCACAAATGTGGCTTTTGCTGTGTGCAGATAAACAGCTACAGCAACTGTTTTTATGCTAGAAGCGACTTTTGTCATCTGATGTTAACCTTTTCAAACAGTTTGGACCCAGATCAGGCTCAACGTTTTTGGATCAAAACTGTCTGACTCTCTGATGGTATTCCTGAAAGCTGATTTTGAAAAAAAAAAGTCAGCAGGCAACAAAAGCATACAAAATTACCCAGCACACAAAGAGTTAATTGTATAAGCTTGTCAAGCAACAGGGAGGCTTACAAATTTAATCATTATTGCAGCATAAGCAGAATAAATTAAATTGCCCGCAACATATGTTGCATACAATGTATTTTACTTCGCCTACAACATTTGGCTCCAGTAGGCGGGCATTGAAAGATAGTGGAATAATGTTTTTAGAAAATCATTGTTCTAGCTTAAGTTTTAATAGCTCACCTAAGCACAATACCCTTAAAGGGGACACAAACATTGAAAGCGAATGATACTGAAATGCAAGCCCTTATTAAACTATGCAATTTGTCGAAAAACCCGATCAAAATCAGACATAAAATAAGAAAGTTATGGCAATCCGAATATCAACTAATTTCTACATATAAGCAAATGCTTTTAATATTGCTGTCCCCTTTAATGTGAGCTTATGGCAAAGTTAGGCTTTACTGTATCATTTTGTATATTTAATTATCTTCCTGTAAATTTTGAAAAACCAATAAAATCCCCAATTTTGTGAGAAATTAAATAGTTTAGTAGAAGAATCAATAAAAATGCAAGGTTAAAATGAATAGCAGGAAACTAGTTATTCTGTTTCTGCATATTTAATTAGGACTGTGTGATGTCACTCAGCCTAAAAATGGCTGCCCTCCACAGCTTTCAATTCTCTACTATACAAATATCTGTAACTTTCTTGTTTTTCATTTGATTTTGATAGGGTTTGCAGCAGATTGCATGGTTTAATAAGGGCTTGCATTTCAGATTCACTGGCTTTTAATATTGCTGTCCCCTTTAAGGTGAGCTTATGGCAAAGTTAGGCTTTACTGTACCAAGGCTCACATGACTCCTACTTCTTGAGCTGGCAATCAGAGCTATCCAATTAGACAGGCACCATAAAACTAGATAACAAGTTAATGGGGGTTGATAAAGTTGGTAAAGAAACACAGGAGTTATCAGTAATTAATTGTTTTGCTAATAAAAACCTTCAAGGAGATTTACTTTCTCAAGAGCTAATGATGAAAACAGCTATGCAAAGTAGGATGTTTTGATAAATAATTATATATATACTGAAGCCCTGAGAAGCTAGAAATTCTAACATGTACCTCAGTATTTGGACTTGTGGGACACCCAGGATGACACCATCCCACTGGGGTGGGGGGTTACTCTGATATTTTCATACATTTTGTTTGATTTGATTCTTTACGTCCCATCAACAATCTTTCAGTTAAACAGGGACAGGTCTTCCTGAGTTGAACCAGTACTAAGCTAGGATAAATGTGTCTTGCTCAAGGACCACAACGCAGTGATGCCGGTGAGGCTTGAACCCGTGGCCCTTCGGTCTCAAGTCAAGCACTCTACCACTGAGCCACTGCACACCCTTATTTTCATACATACGTAGGCTCAGGCCATTTTTCGCGGTTCAAAATTTTGAATATTTCAATAGTTTGGGGGTTTTCAGAAAAATGAATATTTTTGGGGGTGTGAAGATTTTGTGGATATTTTTTGGGGGCATCACGAAATTGGACTATATTTAGGGGTCATTTCTATACATTTTAGGGTCTTTTCTTGAGGTCAAGGTACAGAACCGGGGATATTTTTTGGGGTTGCTAAAATTTCAAATATGTTTTTGGGGTGAAGGAGGATGCTAGGCCCGAGCCTAAGTATGATGAAAAAAAAAGAGAGTGTTGATATTGAATACAGGTTGTTTCCAGAAATAGCTCTATGATGTGTTTTCTAATGATTTGATTGACATTTGTTATGGTGCTACTACAGCTAGAATGTGTCCTACATGTTATCTTGTCAGAACTCCAACATTTACCAGTAGGTGTTTTCCCAAGTCAAGTTCAACAAGGTCGCAACTTCCTACTGGTGTCAGTGTCTTATCATTTGATTGTTTAGGAACAGTTGTTACAAACTTTATACCACCCTTACCAACTTTAGCACGAAATATCTCGTGAAGTGCAAGGTCTACACTGATGTTGGCGGTATAAAATAGCTATACCATGTTTGTCCACCTGTACGTAAGATAATCGACTCGCTAAAGCTAGTGGATTATCTCCACGTACAGGCGGAGAACCCATGGTATAACTATTACGTAGATCATAACTCAAGTTAACTCTACCTACTAGTTATGACTTCTGTCGTCTGAGGATAACCTTTAAGCAAACAGTTTGAATCCAGATCAGACCAGACATAATGTCTGGCCTGATCTGGATCCAAAGTGTTTGATACAAGATATAAACACATTTATATTCTTTTCTTTTAATTGGATCAGTTTCTCTGATTCAGCAAAATAGTTAAAAGCAAAGTTGCCTCATAAGCTATATCTGTAAAGTTAATTTATCTATTTCAAATTCATTTTTATTTACTAATTTTTGCATACATACTTTTGAAGTTTATATGTTTATCTAATGAAGTGGCTAATGTTTGCATAGTTTGGGATCAGAAATACTTAAGTACTGATAGCAATGGGGTCACACACAAAAAGGTACCTCTTGATTTCAGGAATCAATAAAAAAAAATATGTTTGCCATCTACCTTGTATATCAACAAGTTCTAAAACATTTGCATATACATGTTTTTAAAACCTTGTCACACAAATGCTGTGACCACTTTGCAACTCAAGGAATTGCATATAGCCAATAGAGGTCACAAAATGGTTTTCTTGAAGTCGCCGACCAATTGTAAGATCAATCTGCTGTCTTTTGAACATGCACAAAAGACATCCTGCAACTGATTTGGATCGCAGTCACTTATTGCCCATTAGTGCCAATCATTTTTTAAAACATGCAAGATCTGTCTGCCTATCTGTGTAATTTTGTGGCAAGTGCATCTATATATTCTGGTGTCAACATGTTGAAATCTTGTAGAGAAATGCTTCTGCATCCCATCACCAAATATTTGGCAACCAGTCGGCCACCAGTCTGTATCGCCAACCGGTTTCATCAAGTCGCAAACATACTATACAAGCCACCAAATTCGTCGACAACCACTGACAGTTACAATCCTGACTATGACTGGTTCACAATTATAATCTCTATCCAATATGGACATAAGGTGGTTGCTCAAATCTCAGTGATCACCAATCTGTACATTTGTAAGCTTGAGAACATTTATTTTTTGTATAGCCAAGTATGTACTTATCAGTTCCATAAGGTACTTTTCTATCTCTCCCTACTAACTCAGTTGTAAGTTAGGTGGACAGGTAAATTCAACTTTAAAGTGCCACTACAGGGGTAACAACCTACGTCATAGCATGGATGTTGCAAACATGTAGTATTGCGCCATCTTTGATTTACAAGGTTAGTTTTTCCCTTCGTAAAAATATACAAATTAGTGTCTGTCAAAACTAAGCAGTGCCTAACATCACACTTGAACAGAATATATAATAGCCACGCCCAGAAATGCTGTTGTCTTTGTAATCATTCACCCACAAATATCGAAGCAGGAGACTGCTAAAAGTATCCTTGTGTCTCTCGCTTCGATACTTGTGGGTGAATGATTACAAGGCAACGGCATTTCTGGGTGTGATCATTATATATTCTGTTCAAGTGGGCTGTTGGGCATGGCCTACACAGCTTAGTTTTGACAGACACTTATTTGTATAATTTTACGAAGGGAAAAACTTATCTTGTAAATCAAAGATACTACGTGTTAACGACATCAATGCTATGACGTAGGTTGTTACCCTTGCACTAGAAAGCTTTTTTGAAAATGAGAAAGCAAATGAGCAAGTTCATGAGATTTTGGTACATATCACAATTGAGAGCAGTGAAGGCTTAGATCAGCTGCACATGCATGTTTAAAAAATTATTTAAGCAATATGCAATAAGTTTGGCAAATGATGTACAGTAAAACCTGTCTTAAGCGGCCACTCACAAATAGACAAAACAAAGGTCTTGAAGAGAAATGGTAGCTTAATGAAGGTCGAAGGTATTGCAGAATGCTCTCTTGGAGCATTCTGCAATACTTTTGACCTGCATTAAGCGATAATCAGCCTTAAAATCTAATTTTTGGTCTTCTTTTTAGTGGCCGCTTTAGACAGGTTTTACTGTATGTGAAGGTGAAATGTGGCACAAAGCAGCTGCCTTCTGTTGTTGTGATTTGCACTTTAAGAGTTAAAGTATATAAAGTAAGTTCTATAGAATGGAGATATTCATTCCTCTTGTAAGGAACAATATTTAGTTATCTAAAGGATAGATAGTTAATGTTTGTCCAGGGAAAAACTGCCCATATAACATTATGAGGTGGAAAGGTTAAATTAAGATGACTTAATTTTTTTAATATTAAATGGGCACTGTGAGCCTCAAAAATATTCATTGAATACTGTAATCATATTAGCTACCTGTTGATTTTGATGTTGGAGACTGAGTTTAAGATTTGAAGAAACATTTTGTCTGCTTTGTGATAGATCAAAAAACTAGTTATTAAAACTGCAAACAGCGTAGGTTTAGATTACAACAAGTTCTGACCAGACAATTTGGTGTTAGTCTTCATTGTTTTTTGTCACCTGTGTGCTTCAAAAGTGTTGTAAGTTAGTCTCAGCGTGACCTGAATGTAAAGTATCATATTATTTTAAACTGATGTATCCACAAATGAGCCGTGACATATGATTTCCAACAATGTGGTATGTGGGACCATGCGCATATGCGCAGTCTGATCAGAGCCTTTGCTAGTCGCTTGAATATTTTATGAGTGTTAAGCTGCTGACTGAACATGATTTGGAGTTTCTAAGCCTAAAAGGAGGCTGCACATGCTCGACTGAGTCTACTCATGTCAAAATACCACATTGATGGAAATCACATGTCGCGGCTCAAATTTAAGTAACCTGGACTATAACAATGCGTAATTGAGTAGTGAAAAGCAACTTAAAAGCACATGCTAACATCAAGGTCCCATGTGAATCTAAGAAGTCTGGGCTAAGTCTTGTGGCCTTTTCATGATAAAGCCTTCTCATATATTATGTGAATAACAAAGCCACGGATTAGCCTGTGCAGTTGCACAGGCTGATCAGTGCATTTGTTGTTCCCTGTTTTAAAATTATAATATCTATATTTGCTATATCCTAGTTTTCTCAATTCTAGCTTGTTCCTGTAGCTGAGCAGGCCAGTTCGAGTCATATCTGGGCCACGACGCGAGAAAACCTGTCTTCGGGGTTTGCGAACAACAAAGGCACAGACCTGCCTGCGCATCCGCGCAGACTGATCAGCGCCTTTGTTATTCGCATTTTGTAAAGTATCATCTGTAAACTTAATACAGGTGAAATTTCAATTTTCTAGCTAGTCTCAGTAGCTGAGGAGAAAGGTTTCAAACCCAGAAGACAGGTTTTCTCGCGATGAGGCTCGTGTGGTTTCTGACTTCATTCATGTTTTGACTCATAAATGAATATTTAGTACAAGATGAATTAAGCCACTGACTGGAGTGCAAAACTGAGCAAGTTTGTTAGCTTTTTTTCTCATGTTGTGGTTCAATTTAGGCTATAGATGGTATTCTTCTGAAAAGCCCAATTATAGGGTCATTGACAAAGTGGACTTTTATGTTAATGTTGAACATGATCTGTTAAATGTTTGCAGTATTATGTGAGGATAAATAATACAAGTGGAGATGTAAACATGGGTTTAGAGGTTAAAGTGAATACAAATGGACATGTTAAATTAGATAGTGGTGGTTTGAAAAAAGTCTGAGGACTAATATTGTGGTGCTTTCTTGGAATATGACTTGAATGATATTGAATTTTTTTAAATCTTAGGATTACTTTTCTTGGATTATGTAAAGTTGATGAATATGCTGAAATGAAAAACACATATTGAACTCTAGACAAACAGTGCAGATCCAGATCAGACCGTTTCTACTTAAAATCTTGTGTGCTGGCCCAAATTCTGTAACCTGGTCATTGATGCGTGGTCAGCTTCTTTTATTGATGTGTGGTCAGCTTCTTTCATTGATGTGTGGTCAGCTTCTTTATTTTGCCTGGTCACTGATGTGGGGTCTGGTCAACGTCTCTCTTTTATTTTTTCTGACCGAGTACTATGTGTCCAGACACTCTTGTCTGAAGCTGTTATTATATTAGTTGATCTTAGCTTTCAATGTAACTGCCATGCATGCACAATTTTCATTCAAAATTGATCATCATATTAACAGTAAGATGACGCATATAAAATAATGCAGGTGAAACAATCACCTGCAGATAATGCTGTCTGTAATCTTTCATGCATGCTCTTTTGGGTTTGCCTTCAAACAGAAATATTTGCAGACAGTATTTTAGGGCATTCAGGAAAGTCCGCCACAATTTGAGAATCGAATCATGGCTCGGGTGTATGTAAGGAGCATTATGCGTAGTACTATGTACCAAAAAGCTCCATTTTGTTCGTCGGAAATGGCACAACGAAAATTAGTTCTGTAGCGTGTGGGTTCACCTCTGTTAAAATCGATTATTCTGATTATCCGAAAAGTTTTATCAGCAGGATAAATGAAGTTTAGTTTTTCCATAAAATATCGCTTTAGCATCTTCTTTTTTAAGACGTTTATTGTGGAATATTGCAACCGTTTGTTTCGCTGCAATCAAACTTTTTATTGTGCTGGCATGGTTTAAGTGACGTCAACGTCACGTTATCAAAGTCTATGAAAAGTAGACCCTCTTTGTACGGCAGAGATTGATTCCACGGAATTGGCCGATGTGCGTGCAGATTGTATTTTAGGGCTATGGTTGGTCTTTTTCTGATTTTTCTTTTGAGAGTTGGATGCTTTTCTATGAGATGTAACAAGTAGAGACAAACCTTTTTGCTGTTGTGACAAAGACCACCTGTCTGTTAGCCCAATATTGTGTCAAGGCTTAGAACAAGACAGATTTACTTTCTTAGTAGATAAGCAGCTACTCAGTTTGCATAAAGGAATGGAATGATTCTCTTGTCGCATCATCATTTGTTGTCTATTGTTTTTCTTGTTCCGTCTTTGTGTTTTAACAACTGCAGTGCAATGTTTTTGCCTGTAAAATATGTTTAAGCCCCCCACGCCCCCCCCCCCCCCTCCCACATACACACACACTGGCATCAGCTGCTGTCTGTTACAAGATGGTGGTTCTGTTGTGTCCATTCCTTGTTTAATGTGGCTCCCATTGTTTGTGGGTTCATAGGTTTAGATAAACAAAAATTTTCAGCGTAAAATTGTAAAATCTTTAGCATATATTTTGGGTGCTCAAAAGAACCGTCTCATTGAGACGGTTCTTTTGAGTACCCACAATATATGTTTTGGTTTAGAAATAAGAAAATGATTTTTCTGGTACGCACTCTTAACTGAAGTCCTGGGATTGTTAGTTTTGTGATACAGTACTTGTTTTGCATGCATTTCCCTGAGGAAGTTAGAGCTGATTGCATAACTTTAATTGTGTTCTTGCTGTCATGTGGCTGTTGGTGTTCTTCATCTCTTCTTTGTGGTGCCATAGGTTGGTCTTTAGTCTGTGATTGTGCCATTTCCAGGCCCTGAGGCTATACAACTTTTTTCATACTCAACTCAGATGAGCACGAAATTAATCCTGCTCATAAATGTTAAAATTTTAACATTTATAAGCATGATGAATACAACGTCTGAGAGACTTAAAGCAAGAAGCTTCTTTATTTGTCGGTATTTTAGTTTTTATGAGCAGTTGAAAATTTTGTGCTCAGTTGAGTTGAGCATGAAAAAAGTTTTATAACCTCGGAGCCAGGTCACTTGCTGTTTTATGGATAAAATGAAATAGTCATTGACAAAAAGAACATGTTGGTTTTTCTGAGACTTCACGCTAGAGAACCTCTGTACTCGAACAGCGCAGTCATCGCGTGGTGGTCACAGTCGACGAGTGGAAAAAATGGCGTGTTTATGTGCACCTTGCTGTTGAAAAAGGTGATAAATTTCTTTTTATTTTACTTCTGAGAGTATTTTTTGCTGATTATTGTCACTAATATATCCAGCTTTGTATCTGCGTATTAATACGTGTGTGAGCTAAGCGATAGTCAATGCAGCGCCTTATTTATACAAATAAGGTGCTTTTTTCTTCCAAAAAAGGATGAAAGATTCTTTTGTTTATGCTCTGAAATTTATGCTTACTTTAGATAAAACGCTAAATACCATGGCTTTAATGTGCAAAAGTTTGAAATCTGTGGGTAGAGCATTTTGAAAGTTATTCAAGTATTTAATACTGTACGCACAGTTCTCTATATCGGGTGTTCTGGCCCAATGATCAGGTGCTCCTGTACACAGTCGTCTGGATTAGATAAAAGAGAACTGTACGCATATGTCGCGGGTTGTCCATGCTATATTTGAGCCAACACATGTATTTTGGGGTACGTGTTGCATTTTCGACCAACGAAAACCCAGGCAAGCCTGTGCAGACTCGTATTAGCCTTTGTTACTAATATACACAAAGTATGGATGAAGATAAAGACACGAAACAAAAATTGGACCTCTATTCTAACTAGATGCGTCAAAATCTTTAGCTGACCAACGCAACGACACCTCAGCAGGTGCATGCCCCCATTAACAAATTCAGACATTCGATCTTCCAATCAAATCCATGGCCAGTGTATTTAACTTGTTGCATGCTGGGATATTTTCTATGCTTTTTGTCATCTGCTGATTTTACCTGATCTGGGTCCAAACTGTTTACTAAGGTTATCAGCAAGCGGCACTTGTATATAAAGAGTGTGGTCTGACGCCCTTATCAACTAACTCCCCAGGCAGTCTAAAATCACTTTTATGGTATTGACCAATTCGCGCCGGTTCGACACGGGGGTGACAAGTCAAGAGCTATTTAAAATTGTAGGTATACTTTCCAGTATCTCACTTCTGGAAAACGGAACAAACCTTAGTCCACGTTGAACTAAATATTTTTCACATTTTGGTAAATTTGTTGGCATTCCATTGCTAATTTACAGCCACAAAGCGATCACGGTCCACAAGGGGGGGAGGGGGTGGTGCTCTGATACTGTTTGATACATGTGTAGGCTCGGAGCATTTTTTGGTTAAAATTTTTGAATTACATTATTTTTTGGGGGTTTCAGAAATATTAATGTTTTGGGGGTATGAAGATTTTGTGGATATTTTTGGGGTCACGACAAAATTGGACTAGTTTTCGGTGTCTTTTCTATGTATTTTAGGGTCTTTTCTTAAGGTAAATGTACAGAATGAGAATATTTTTGCGTGGCAAAAAAATTATCAAATATTTTTTGGGGTGCTTGATATTCCCGATATATTTTGGATGCAAACGGTAGATGCTGGGCCCAATCCTACGTATGAAGAATAAGTGAGAGTACCCCCTCCCCCCCCCCACCCCCCCCCCCCCCCCCACACACACTCACCCTGGGTCAAACACAGTCTATTACTAGTTAACTGCTTGTTCAAGCTTGCCCAGGAAAAAGTGTGGTTAGGTGAACTGACCGTCCCGCCATGACCATAGCTGTTGACTTGGGACGTAATGCAACAAAACAAACAAAAAACAAACACAATAGTCTATGATGAGAAGTTGCTAGCTAAGTGATCTGTGATGGCGGATTGAGATAATTTCTGGCGAGTTTATAGAGGATGCTACTTGTTAAACATACATGTATTAAGTATGCTCTACGGGAGTTCGGCTTATTCTACATTCTGGGGCTCCTAATGGTCTGTGATCGTAGTAAAGTTATGGGTTAATCCCACAGTAGTTTTCAACCCCGTAAGGCCAAGCTACCCACACCATAATCTAATATTCACACGCAGAACCGGTTTCATCCACATAATGTTACATGGCAATGTGTCAGCAGATGGACAACGCCAAATTGCATCTTCGTACCTGCTTTGAGTATGCGAGCAGCGAATGCTCGGATACACATGCTCGCATGAGCTGTTCGTCCAAAACCTCCTGTGCTGTCTAAGTGCCAGAAGAATTTGTTATTAGCCTGTGAATACCCAGTAAGCACGTAAAATCGGGCCACTATCGGCCCGCAAGCAAAACGCCATCCGAACGGAGTTTTGCTGGCGGGCCGATAGTAACCCGAGATTGGATACTGGCTGGGCATATCGTCTGTCGAGGTTGAACGTTAAATAGTTTTGCTGACAGTAGAGCGGCAAACAGTATTGACCCAGATCAGACTGAGCCTACACTGTTTACAAAAAAAATATTTCTAAAATGTTCCAGCAGAAGACAAAACAGACAAGTTTTATTGTGTTTAGCGTTTTTCGGCCTAATTCCAAAATGTAATGCTTTTCTCTGAAAAGTGCGCAGACCCTGAGGAAAAGTGGTATAATGCTTGCGGCAATTAAACGCGGCCTTCACTGTTTGCTAAAGAGAAAGTACAAAGGGTAAATAGATTGGTTCCCCTCGTACACAAAGCTCTACTTCCGTTACGCAAGCTAAAAGGAGACCAGTCTAAAGGGTAAACAGAATCACAAACCGAAGACAAACCCATGGCACCGCGGGGAAGAGCCACACAACCATCACGAGACACCAGGAGGACAAACTAAGCAAAGCAACCAGCTCTCTCTTCCCCATCAAGATGATTGCAAAACTAGAATGGACATAAAGCCTGGTCTTAAAGCCCCCGGAGCAATCTGATACCAAAATCGACTCTTCCCCGCTAGTGTCAAATAGTTTGATCCAGATCAGGTCGACCTTTCAAGCTTTCGTCCGACCATCCGTTTATTCGCTGATCGGCCATCTATTGGCCTCTTTTTTTATTCAACGTGGTAAGCATAAGGCTAAATATGACATCCACATAATGGAGTCCCTCCCAGGGGTTTGGGGAAACAGGGAAAATGACATTTATTCCAAGAGAACAGGGAACAAAGGTTAAATTTTGAGTGGAACAGGGTACAAAGGCAATATTGGGGAACATGGAACACAAGAAAACAATTTTCGATTCTTGGGGAACAGGGAAACAAGCCTATTTATTTCAGGAGAACAAGGGAACGGTTATCCCCTAGGAGGGTCTCATAAGCGTGCCAATTTTCAAACCATCCATCAGTTGGTTTGTCTGTTCATCCGTCTGTCGAAACATCATATAAAATTGAGTCTCTGAAGCACTGCCAGCTGTGAACGTCATAACATGCATATTAATAATGTCCTTTGCATACTCTACAAACATACACTGTAATTTGTGACCCCATATCATGATCAACACCACATTTGCAGTAGATTATGCAGCATAGCTATATATGAAGTGTCATTGTTGTCCTGGGCATACTCCTCAAGGACGTACTATGCCATAAATAGCACGTTTCATTGATTTTTTTTATGATTCTGTAAAGCTCATATATATATCTTTTTTTGATCCGTAAAATTTTAACCTTGATTTACGTATTACTCGCCGGTGACCCTGGTTATTTTATGCACTAAAATGCATGTCTTGCTCGGCAGTGATAAATTAAGTAGCAAACAAGAGAGTGTGGCACAGCTTGTTTTATGTATTGGCATTGGTTTGAAATTGTTGCCGAGACGGTGTGGCATCGCTGGAGTCAAATAAACGGCAGTTTAATCGCTCTGGCTTTGTTAAAACCGCTCGTGCTCCCATCGACTGCGTACAGTTACAGCTTGACGAATGCGTACAATTAAATATTTAGGCACTCGACATATGGGACAGTCCACTTGACTACTCAAAATTTGCGTACAGAAGAAAAATTGCTTGCCACTGCGCAAATAATTAACAGAAACATTTCAAACTTTCTAGTCCTCCACTTATACGTATTCTTCATTATTTGGTGACAGAGCATGATATTTGATGACTTTGATAGCACACTTAGTAGTTATTGAACACATTTTAGGCAAATAAAATCCAATTGACTAGCCAGAAACTGACTGGTACTCTGCTGGTTTTAAAATTTAAAGGCTCTTATTGGGCCAGAATGGACTACAATACCTAAGCAATAATTCCAAATGAAATTAACATCGTGAAAATTAGAAGCTGTAAAGTACTGGCTCATAGAATGGATCGCAGTAAACCAAAATAGTATATTTTGTGCACTCGTCGACTGCGAACACCACGCGATGACTGCGCTATTCGAGTACAGTGGTTCTCTAGCGTGAGACTTGGTTTCATGCAAAAATGTATTAATAAAATATGATGTCTCTACCTTTTGGGAGGGCTGTTTCATTATTGAAGTTGGTTATCTGTTTTCATGGTTGCCATTCTATTCAGCAGATGAGCATAATATTAAGGATTATATTTGTTAAATGTAAATTTTACTTTATTATTTGATTCTTGAGTCTGTTGTTTATCTTTATTGAAAAATAAGAGTTGAAATGCATGGCCCTATAAAGCAAATACCATACTTCATTAAGTAGCTTTGATGTTGGTTGCAAATCAAAGGGAATTAATGTATCTTAATTAACCTACAATCTACCAATTAACTGCCAAATACATACTATCTACAAGGTTGTAGAATATGTTCAACATCTTATTCTTTCATATCAGTAGCACAATGCAACCATTTTGCTGACAGGTATGAGAGGTGATAACAGAGGACTTCTATCAGATTTTAGCAGATAGTTGGCCGCCATTCTAGTTAGTGTCAGGACTTTAGTTAAAGAGTGTGTAACAAAAATTTATTTTTCTTATTTCTCAACCAAAACATATGTTGTGGGTACTCAAAAGAACAGTCTCAATGAGACGGTTCTTTTAAGCACCCAAAACATATGTTAGAAATTATGGATAAGAAAATGTTAACAATTTTACGCTGAAATTTTTTTGTTTATCTAAACCTGTGTAGCCTGGAATTTTCTTGTCAGCTATCTATAAATCAGTACTTGGGATTATGATGTGGATTTAATGGATTAATTTTTATCATGCATTGTCATGGTTATAAAATTTGTTCATTATGATTTATGATTTAGAATTGACAGAAAAATCATGACATGGAATATGTGAACAAAAATTATAATGGTTAATGATTTTATGACATCCATTTATGCCAATAAAACATTTCTTGACATGCTCTGTGATTTGGTTGTGAGTAGTAAAAAATGTAGATTTTTTTATGAAGAAATTTGAATAAATTTTCAAAACATTGAGAAGTGAATATTCTAGGGACAGATTTTAGGATTTTGGAATGCACTTTTTCTGATATGGGTTATAATTTAGAATTTCTGTTGGTGAAATTATAATTAGATGTTTATGGATATTTTCATGCAAATATTATGATTAGCTCCTTTTACACTAAGAATGGCAATAACTCAATGAGCTTGACAGGACTGAAAATTTCATAGAGGATCTTACATGAGTGCTCATGATTTATTGAATTAATAAATGAGTTGGGAAACAGAGATAAGATGCGAGGCTTGCCGAGCATTTTATCTTTTTTTCGCAACAAGTTTAATACAATAATGCAAGAGCACAAATGTTAGATTCTATTTATCATATGACATTAAGTTTACTTTGAAATCTCATTTCTGGCGTAGAAAACATTATTATTTTGTCATGAATGCAGCGTTGTTATGGACGTCATATCTGTAAACCACTAGTGGTTTATCGATATTATTGCATGGCGTTATTTCACTCCCAGACGCGACACCATATGATGAAATTTGTTTTTACTGTTAGAAAATCTGTAGTTAGTTTCAAGGTCATAAGGTATGTTCCTGTGATTTCTCCGCCTTTGGGATCTGGTTTTCTGAATTTTCTCATTTCCTGAAGGTTCCAGTCTGCATTTATGGATGCTTGCAAAGTTGCTTCTGGTTCTTCATAATGAACTAATGAGTTCCCTGTGATGGTTTGGAGGTCTGTTTTGATTTAAAAATTCTACAAAATCTTTTATCTTTTGTCTAAGTGCATGTTTTAGTGTGTTTGCTTCTCTGGAATAAATGAGAGAAATTTGAATTGTTCAAGGGGACTTTAATGTGCAATTGTTGTTGTAAAAAAATTAGATGCACAGCCAGATTCACAGTCGAACTTGGACAAGTTAAACATGGCAACAAGCAAGCAACAAGCAAGCATCATACACTATTTTAAGTCATGTTTCCATTTATCATGGTGCAAGAAAATATCCATTTTGGCATTATTATTATTATATCAATGAAGGCTGAGATCAGTCTGCACATCTGTGTAGTCTGATCGCCCAGGCGTTTATAAGTGTGAACCATTATGTAGTGCACTGTTCAAAGAAACTTTCAGTGGGAAGGGAATTGTGCCCTTGAGAGATACAGGCCCCCAGATAAGAGGGGATAATTAAAAATTAATTTTCTTATTTCTCAACGGAAACATGTGTTGTTGGTACTCAAAAGAACCGCCTCAATGAGGCTGTTCTTTTGAGCACCCAAAACACATGTTTAAACTGATGAATAAGAAAATAATGACAAATTGATGCTCAGAAAGTTTGCGTGCAGTCAGCCAACCCATTGATGTGTTAGTGTTATGTAACAGATGCATATTTCCTCAGTTTTGTTTAATCATTCAGCAGACTGTATTAAAATTAATATTCCTTAGGATATGTTCAATGTAAATAGCATAAAGCATGTTGAGTGGAGTTTGATTCATTATTCATGAAATTCTGCTTGAAATTAATGGAATATGAAAGGAATATACTTTAATCACTTTGAGGGGATTGTGATATACTGGAATAAAGATGTCTTAATTTTTTTTGTTTTTAATTGTAAATGAATGAAAACAGCACTTAGTGTCATTAAATCGTTTTTCACATTCGCCTCTCATTTATTCAGTAACTAGATGACTATTTTTCGGTTTGTGTCCATACTTCGCGCATGTTAACCCTTTACCCCATAATGGCACCTTTTGACACCTTTGAAATATCATGTATTTGAAAATTTTATGGAAAATGGAGCATTTGCTCCAAAAGAGCAAATGCTCCATTTTCCATAATACTCTCAAACGTATTCAAAGCTTTACATAACTTTTTCTTGAAATTTTTCAATGTTGTCCAAAAATAGAAAATGATGTCCTGATCTAAAAAATAGCCTATGGAGTAAAGGGTTAATACGTACAGTCAAGGCTATGGTGAGACTCAGTGGATGCCCAGGCACTGCTTGCTTTTGAAAATAGTCCCATTTCTTTGGAGTTGGTACAGGTTGTTTCCAGCATAAAAATCAGAAGCAAATAAACAATTATATGATACTTTAAGATTGAATATAGAAAAAAACGTAATTACTTATCAAAGTTAGTTTAACCCTTTGTATCCTGGAACCCCCTAAACAGGTACTTTTACAAACAATGAAGAGCCAGATGAAATGCCGCCATCAGGGTCTTCACTGTTTGTTAAGGAAAAGAAGCTCTTCAGACAAAAGAGTTCAATATATTTTTTTAAAAATTATAACCTGACACCCCTAGAAACATACAATGGATTATCCCAAGTTTATTGTATCAAACCAGAAAGAATAATCCATTAGTATGCAATGGGTAAACTGTTGTTTATATAGGTTAAGAAATTCCATGTAGATTAAGAAAGTAAACCAAATGTAAATGCTGGAGAAATGAGTGTTAACTTTGAGTTGAGATGACACTTTAAAGTCTAAATATGACAGTTTTAATTTTTTAAAGAGATGAATGCGAAATATTTTGTGGCATATTTTTGGATTAATCTGTGAATTTATAATGTGGATTCAGTGCTATAGATGGAGATATTAAAGGAATAAATGTTGATTAAAGGATGATGGTTATTAATTAGTGGCTGTTAATTTGTCTGTCATTATGATGCAGCTTATTGACAGATTGTATTACAGGTGAGTTGGAAAGAGGGGGTGGGGCAGGTTGTACCGGTTAATTATATTTATCAGTATGTTTCATGGGCGGATCCAGAGGGGGGGGGGACAGGGGATACTGGTCTGGATCCCCTGAAAAATCATAGAGCTACATAGCCAGCATTCAATGTTGGGCAATCATCGGCTCACCAGCGAAACGCCATTGAAATGGCGTTTCGCTGGCTGGTCGATGATGGCCTGCTTTTAGAAGGATTTGGATCCTCACTCCCCTCATCAACTAAAAAAAAAAAAAAAAACCGTCAAGAGTTTGGACCCCCTCTGACAAAACTTTCTGGATCCGCGTATGTGTTTAGTTCTGAATATTTTTTCATATTACTTATCAAAGGTTAAAAAACTTGACCTATAAGGTTTGACCTTGGATTGAATTACCAGTAGCCTTTGATTTCTTGTTCAAACAAAAACTTTACCTGACTTTGTGTTTATGACAGCTTTATCTCTTCAATAACTCCTAGCAAAGTTTAAATTGAGATAGTTCATGCAGTTGTATGTTTGACTCATGGTTTTAATAAAAAAATATTGATATTATAATGCACATACATGTGCGGATGCAGAGGGGGGACAGGGGGTCTGGACCCCCCTGAAAAATCACATAAATATAGGGTTTCCTAGCAATACTGGTCCGGATCCCCTGTAAAACCACAAAGCTACCAAGCCAGCATTTAATGTAATGTTGGGCCACCATCAGCCCACCAGCAAAACGCTATTTAAATGGCGTTTGGCTGGTGGGGCGATGATGTCCCGCTTATAGTAGTATTTGGATTCTCTCTCCCCTCATCAACTAAAAAAAAACATAGTCAAAGTTGGACCCCCTCTGAAAAAACTTTCTGGATCCGGGCATTACATATTAACTTAGGGGCGTAGATGAAGGTTCAGATTGAGATCCATTAGCTGGCTGAGAGAGCAGATAAGGCTCAGACGAGCCAGCACAGCCACACATTCTTAGTATAGAAGTTAATGAAGTCAGTCAGACTAGGATCAATACACCCATTTATAAAACACATTGAGGTATATGTGATAATTGCCATTTTCTCAGGGTTGACCTAAAAAAAATTGTCTATGATATAAAAAAAAAAAACCAGGTCAAACCCCTATGGGTCCAGTTGTACAGGTAACTGCCTAAAACGGCTACCCTCTATAAAAAGCTCTACAGAGCTTATGTTGTCTGTTTCAAATAAGCGATATTAAATAAAGCTTGTTTCTTTTTCTTTATTAATAGTTGTTATTTCAACAGCTTATAGCTGTAAAATATTAGAATATAGGTGTTGCCTTCAAATTTTGATTTTGTAAATACAAGGAATTGTATGATCACATTTCAAATATTTTGTTACTGTTAACATGTTGAGGATACATTAATATTTTTATGATGATCATATAATGTCTCTTTAAAGCTTTGATGTAGGTAAAATAATACTTGAATGAAACTTGATCAAAGGCGAAAATTCTTACAGTACCTGCCTTAGTAAGAACGCATGCACTAAAAAACAGAACCCTATGAGCCCTACTTCTGTGATATGATTAGATTTTCCATTGATTTTAAATAGGAAAGATGACTCTTTTATTATCATTTGATGATTTCTAGAGATTAAGCTCAACATGAGTTAATTATAAGATATACTCTTGGTCCTGAAGTAGCAATGCCCAAGTATGGTTCAATCACATCACAAGTGGTTTAACACATGTATCTCAGCGGCATAACAGCAAGTAGCTTTCGATGGCCAAGTCCTAGCATTTTCTGGAGATGGTCTTAGGTCCCAATCTTCATAAAAGATTTACTTTTCTGAACTATTGTGTCCTGTTTTGGAACTGTCTCATTGTGGCTATTCTTGGAGAAAAATGATAAATTATCATGTATTACCCAGCCCCATGGGGCCTGCAGTTGCATGAAACTGATGCATATTCCCGGAAATTAGTCTGCAATACCTGCATTTTGCTCATTGATTGAAGTATTGGAAATTGTCCTGACTAGAAATGAGTGGGATACGTAACTACCCATCACAGGTTAGGTAACAATATTGCGCCTGCTTAGTAGTGACAACTAAAACAGGACTTTCAAAATGGGGGGAATTTACCTGTACAGATGTGCATTTAAAGGAGTTTGTTTGTTTTGTTGCTTTACGTCCCAAGTCAACAGCTATGGTCATTGCGGGACGGTCAGTTCACCTAACCACACTTTTTCCTGGGCAGGCTTGAACAAGCGGTTAACCAGTAATTCGTGCACTTACTTTCGCTTGTAACTTACAACAACCCTTCTTGAATGAATCAGCGGAAGGGAGGAGAATGACCGTAGAAATCATTTCATGATCAAAAATCTCCACGAAAGTATGTACTGGACCGGGATCGAACTCGCGACCCCTGGATCTGCAGTCAGACACGCATCTGCTGCCAGACACGTTACAGACTGCGCTATGCGGCCCGGCGTTTAAAGGAGTTATTTTGGTGACTATGTGATAAGTACCCTGGGAACAAAATAATTTCAATATTGTACTTGTCCTGCAAGACAAGTAACTTACAATTTTCACTCGTCCTGCAAACACATGTACTTGTCCTTTAAAATCATATGCTATAAAGAACATATGGGAGTAATATGCAATATGACTTCCCAAGAGTAATTCTTCCCAAAGCACTCGTCCTACAGGACGAGTGCTTTGGGAAGAAGTACTCGTCCTTTCTAGATTTCATTCATAACTACGAGCCGACGAGTGGAATTTTTGTCCCCTTGCACCAAAATTTCATGAGCTGTCTGTTTTTTCCCTTTCATTCCACTAATAGTTAATATATTTTACTTTTTTCAGCACGGAAGGAAGAAAACAGCAAGTTTCAGAGCCCAATATTAATAATGAGGAAGATTCGGATAAATTAGAACTGTATAAAAGAATTCAAAAGGGTGGAGACATCCCTATCAAGGGATTACAGAAACCTGCCCCTGAGAAAACCGCAAGTGAGTACTTCCAACTCCCTCCCGTTATGTGAAAATTTTTAGCTTAAATATATATCTTTTTCTTGTTATCCAATTAAATCATTTGTTGTGATGTTCAAAAGAATCATCTCATTGAGACCATTCTTTTGAGCAAACACAATATATGATTTGACTGAGAAATAAGAAATAGTTCATAAATGTGTCCTCATCTGTAGTCCTTTGTTACCCCACCCACTTTTCCACTTGATACATTTTCTTACCCCACCCACTGCTTGCTTGCCTTATATTTTGTTGTTACTCTTCTTCTGTTTTTGAGAAAATTTATTGCAACACAAGAAAAATACTCTATTGACATATCACCTTGTAAATTGTGAAGACCTACATTCTTAGTCCGCACAAAGATTTAGAATAATCTAAAAAGGATAGCTGCACATGCATTTTTTTTAAAAATTTCAGTTACAAAAAAATTGAGCGTAAAATTGTAAATATTTTCTTACCCATCTGTTTTAACATATGTTGTGGGTGCTCAAAAGAACCGTCTCATTGAGACGGTTCTTTTGAGTACCCACAACATATGTTTTGGTTGAGAAATAAGAAAAATAATTTCGAGTACGCACTCTTAACTAAAGGCCTGGTAACGCAGGATATCAACACAGTTACCACTTTTCAAAATTCATCCATATTTCACCATTTATTTTCTTGTGTTGCCTTCTATATTTTGCATGTTTAAGAAATACTGATGCACTTGATTTGATTCACACTGAAGAAGCATTTATTTCCTGCCTGTATGATGACAAAATTGTTATCAAACCATTATATAGTTCTGTGGATCCTTTCACCCATTCGATGTAATTCTAAAACATTTAGGTACTTGTCGCATCAGTTAGCGGCGAAGGCTCAGTCGAGTATGTGCTTATGCCCAGACTGGTAAGAGCATTTGCTGGTAGCGTACACAAAGTATGGATGTAGATGAAGGCTCAGACCAAAATTGAGCTCTAGCTTTGCTGTATATGTCAGTATGAGAGCCTTTTTATATAAAAACGTGGTATTTAATGGTGAGCAAAAAAATGAATCCATTATTTGTGTGAGGATGGGATTGAAAAATCCGTCCCTCGGGATCACTGTTTGGCATCACTAGGCAAGCCTCGTGATGCCAAACGGTGATCCACGGGAGGGATTTTTCTATCCCAACCTCACATTCATGATGGATTCTTATATTGTTTTGCCATTCCGGGTGCATAAGGGTGTAAATTTCCGGGCGGTGGATTTAAGTGCTCCTTCAGAAATGTCTTTTTATATTGAAATAGCAAAATCTTCTTGACATTCTCTCTTCAAACTTTTGTGTGTCATGTGTTGTCCAATTTGTATGTTTTTCACATCATTTATATCACATACAGTAAAACCTGTCTTAAGCGGTCACTCAAAAACAGATAAACAAAGGTATTAAAGACAAATGGTAGTTTAATGAAGGTCAAAAGTATTGCAGAATGCTCCCCTTGGAGCATTCTGCAATACTTTTGACCTGCATTAAGTGATAATCGGTCTTTAAAATCGTTTTTGGTCTTCTTTTTGAGTGGCCGCGTAAGACAGGTTTTACTGTATTTTCAGCATTTTATTAAGTATTTATATATGCATTAAACATTTATCATTTTTTTCAAGACATACATATATTTTCAGGGATTTTTTTCTGAATTTAAATGAAATCATTTTCCCATCAAATTTGCCTTTAATACTTTTAAGTACTTTCAACAGGAATCAAGTCCTTTGATGACCAACATTCTTTAAAGAACTCATCACAATGTGTTTTCCCTATTTTCTATTGAGACTGAAAACCTATTTTGATTTCTAAATTAGTTACTTAATTCTAATTTCATCTGAACTGCTGAAATTAGGCATTGGATCTGGGCCCAGTTTTTCAAAACATTGATAGCTTAAGACCACTTTCATAGCCATTCACGGCTATACTTATCTGCTGTGGTGTATACTGTGGTATTCTTGAAGTCTCTATCTTGCACAGTGTGGACCAACGATACTGGGTCATGACTGATTTTGAGTAGTATTGTCTCAAAAAATTATAAACAGTAAGAGTTAGGATTACACACATGAGCCACAACATGTGATTTCCAACAATGTGGCATTTTGATAAGTGTAGACTCAGATGATCCTGTGCAGCCTCCTTTTATGCTTAGACAATCCAAATGATGTTATGTCAGTTGCTTAACAGACCATAGAATATTTAAGCAACTAGCAAAGGCTCTGATCAGTCAGCGCGTATGCGCAGGCTGGTCTGAGCCTTTGCTGGTAGCACATACCACATTGTTGGAAATTTCATGTCATGGCCCAGTCATAATGGACATCTGAGATGCTCAGTGACTTTGAGCTGAACATGCTGTCTGTTGATGTTTTGGCTTTAATTTAACAGCAGGTGTTTTTTCAACTTTAATGCAAACAGCATGGGCAAGATCGACTGTTCCATGTGGAGTAGTCTGATCTGGGTCTTTACTCTTTGCTATATTCTGAGACTTCCACAATATAACAGCAGGCGACAAAGTAGTGAATGACTGTGAAAGTGTTGACGGTTCATTGCATGTGTTGCAGTCTCAACTATATTGGCCTCGCTGCGAGAAATTTACCTGTCTTTGGCGTTTCTCACCAGGCCTTTAAGGTTATAAAACTTGAGTACAGTCTAAAACTCAAAATAAAGCACAATGATTGGCTGCTTGCGGACATGTATAGCCAATCATTGTGTTTTATTTTGAGTTTGAGACTGTACTCAAGTTTTATAATGTCTCCACAAGCATCAAATCGCCGCGCTTTATTTTGAGTTTGAGACTAGATAACCTTGGGACCACGTCATGTTCAAACCAACTTGCTCAGCTACAGAGACTAGCTAGAATCTTAAAATTTTCTACAAAGCAAGTTTAGATATCATTCTCTGCAGGGAGCACATAACTAGCAAAAGCAATGATCGGACTGCGCGAATGCGCAGGCTGGTCTGTGCCTTTGTTGGTCGCATGCAACAATATCAGGTTTTCTCACATCCAGGCCCATTCAATTGTCATCATGAACACACTTTGCATTACAACTGTATTTAAGTTAAGCATTGAGTGGACAATAAACTATGTTACATAGCACTACAAAAAAAAGGTTAGATTATTAGTCTGTTAACTTAACAATGTTTTGAAATTCTGGGTGCTTCTGTAGGCTTCATTAGAGACAAACAGCTAACTTTTGGCAACCTCTGGACCAAATTCCTTTGTGTGCAAAAGTCAAATTAAGTAACAAAAACATGCTTAACCTGTAACTCGCCAATATTCTTTGTCCTGAAAATGTTGTCTGCTTTTAATGTCTGCTGCGTATATTCAAGTGCATTTCAGCTTTGATTTTATCATGGAAGCAAACACTATGAACCCTGATCAGACTGCTTCCTTGGAAGCAGTCTGATCTGAGTCCATATTGTTTGCAATATAGGCTATCTAAGAACATGAGAAAGCAGATGACAATTATCATGAATAGCGGGGGAGGGGGTGGGGGGGGGGGGAAGATTAATGACTAAAAGTTGCTTTAGTATGGTTCTGGATAGTACCACTTTTCCTGCATGTGTGTTGTAAACCTTGTTGCATGTGGATTATAAATTAAAAGCCTATAAGAGATTCCATGTGGGCTAAAACATGAGATTTATCACTACAAGGACGGATCACATTTTCGAGCACCTGCATGTGGGATAAGTAGCAAAATCTCACATGCTGCCTATGCCACTATATTATAGGTAAAAACATCATTCATCTTTCCATAGTATCATATTTTCGATAAAACTTAGAGTAGACCAAGCTTTTTGTGAAAGCTTATACTTGTTAGAGAGATATGTTACTGCTGTTGCAATTATACTTGTAAATTGTGAGTTCTCTCCCTTGAATATTTTTTCTTCAAAGCAATTATAGAGAAATGAATGGTTAAGCTGGCACTGTTGAATCTGTAAAAAGTTAAGGGATTTCTTGAATGCAAGACAACACACTCATAAATAACGTTGATTGTCAGTACCATTTACTTACTTGTTTATGAGCATCATCACTGTCAGAAGGATGGGTCACTGTCATGCCTGAAGGGAGAAAACTGCTGTGCTAGCTTAGGGCTTAATGTCGCTTTCAACAATTTTTCTGTCATATTAAGACCTTCCTGGGCAGGCTGCTCTTTACTTTAAGTGTTTGCATACTTTTATCAAAAAATTGACAAATTTCTTCTTGAACAATGGGAGAGGATAATCTTTACGAAAGTAGGTGGCAGGACAAGGGTTCGAACCCACGACCTCTCTATTGCAGACCATAGTAGTCAGATTATCAATTGCACTACTCAGACAGGTGCTGCTAAAAGTAATGAAGTGGCTTATGTCCTTGGAATCTGCATGTAGCTATTTGTGCTTTGTTGATAAAAAAAATGTGCATCATTCTGTTATGTGTTGTATTGTTTCTGCATTGGTCAGCTTTTTCACCCCAACCCATCTTCATTTAGCTGCTCTCGGCTATCAGTAATACAGGTACAGTTACACCCAGCTTCAGCTGCCATTTAGAATCATCAATAGAAAAGATCCGCTCAGGCTACATGTGAGAATGTTTATTTTGCAATATGATTTGCCCCACCCCCTCACCCGCTTCCATAAAATCCTGAAATCTAGATCAGTCTTGCTTTGTTTTGGAAGAAAGAAAATAACCTTTTGAAACAGTTTGGACCCAGATCAGGCCCAACAAAATGTTGGGCCTGATCTGGATCCAAACTGTTTGACGATCTGACTGATGTTACTCCCAAAGTATTCTTTTTGAAAACATTAAATTAAAAGATTCTGAAAAAATTACAGTGATGTGAACAAATTCCCAAAATACAAAGAGTTGATGTAAAATGTTTCTGTAAACTTGAGCTAACTTATTCTTCTAGGAGCGCAGTGGCTCGGTGGTAGAGTGCTTGACTTGAGACCGAAGGGCCGCGGGTTCAAGCCTCACTGGCGTCACTGTGTTGTGGTCATTGAGCAAGACACATTTATCCTAGCTTAGTACTGGTTCAGCCCAGGAAGATCCATCCCAATACAACTGAAAGATTGTTGATGGGACGTAAAGAACCAAATCAAACAAACATCATGTACATAACTGACCATCAAATTGTTGTCTACAGCCCAAGCTCGTGCATAGAAGCACAATGTGGCATGAGTCCAAATTTAGTTATAGTAGTTAGAGTTTTTACATTCATGCACAGTTTTGCACAGGCTGATCTGGGCCTTTGTTATTCTGAAATGATCCAGCCTCAGCAGAGGTTGATAAACCTAGCTTAATCACATGTAGCTTGATTGAGTCTTGAACCAGTGACAGTAAAAACTCTTCATATCAAATTAATACATGTGTACAAAGTTTGGGTAAAGATTAGGGCAAAAAAGCAAAGCAATATGTATTTAAAAGAAATATATATGGGTGTATTTTTTCTCTCGAGAAGTTATTGTCCAGTTCATTTATTCTAACAGTGTGTATGATTTCTATTTACAGTCTGCATGGAAAACTGTAGGTTGCATTTTTAATTTCCTTATGCCTGCCTGTATGGGAATGTGCCTGTTCTGTGTTTGAACCAACATCTTCATTCAAAAAAGACAACCATTAACCACAGATTTAAGCTCGGTATCTTATGAAAAGCATGTTTTATCAGTTCATATAGGACAAATAAAATCAACAGTTGGCTAAGATAAAATTGACAGTCTTGATTACTGAAGAGGTTATGATTATGAAAGATAATTGAAATCAGCATATAGGTCAACTAGTGGGGACAATTAACTTGTCAGGACAAACTAGTATTAGTTCTCTGTTGATGAAGAAAATTTACTTGACCCTTTTTGTCTTATTACATTAGTGAAGACTGCAATAACTTGATAAAGGATTCTGCCCAAAAGATAAATGCTGTAATTATCTGATAGTAGGCTCATTAAAACATAAAAACAAGAACTGTTGATTTTAACATAAACAAATCACATACTAGATAATTTGGCATATGACACTGATATCTGATCTGTGATCTGGGAACCATGGCCTCTTATCAGACAAGCTTTGCTGGTTCCCAGGACTCTTCTGTGACAGAAACAGAGCAAGAAGGCTGTGAGATAAGCAATGGGGCGTCAAGTCCTAGTATTGTTACAGCACTGCAGTTTGAGTTCTTTGATAAGGAAGAGGAGAAAAGGAGACAGGAATATAGGGAAAGAGTGGAAAAACATTACTGTCGGTTGATTGAGGAAGAGAAATTATCACCCGAGTCGGCTAGCTTACTGAGTGACGCATTTGCGGAAGCAGAGGTGCAGGCCAAGTATGGCACTATAAAAGATAAGTTGGAGGTCAAACCAGAGTACCACACAGGGATTGATAAAACTGTCTGGAGTGCAATTGATCATCAGCGGTCAAAGTCTTTTGAGCGATTAAAATCTCAGGGGAAGATGACAGATAGTGTATCATGCAATGATAGCATAAATAAACAATGTGCCGTTAGTAGTGATCATAACAGTAATACTAATGTGAACATGGATGTACCCCAGAGAACCGTGTCCAGTATTTCTGAACCTGATTCCTTTTCTCAGGAAATGGATTATAATAATGGAGTAGAGTACAGTGATAATATGAACAAACCCATGCCCTATGATGGTATGGCCATTGATTCTGAGCTGGATGACAGCTACCAAAGAATGGAAAATTGGAACGAAATTAATTACACTGAGAATAATCCTTCAGAAGATTATGATAAAGAGGGTATTATTCATATTTCTGTTGAAAGGTATGATGATGCTGTGGAAAGTAGTGGAAACTTAGCATCATGTGAATTGGAGTCGGATTACACTGATACTCTTGTGGAAAGTGATTCTGATAATGAGTATGATGGAAAGGAACGCGAGTTCATCAATAAGAGAGGCGACATGGCTGTGGAAAAGAGTATGGATATATGGATGGGTGGGGTAAAAGGTGATTTGCTCGAAATTGATGAAGCTGGGAGATTAGTTTATAAGGATAAAATGAGACAGTATAAAGACAGTATTGCTGCCAAAGAAAGAGAGAAAATCAGAGAACTGTTGAAAACAAGTTCTGCAGTACCGAGTGCCTCTCCAACTCCGCTGGATTATGATGCTGACGAAGAAAACAGCTATAAAGGTAATATATCAGTGGATCAGTGGTCAGATGATGATATCAGTGAAGATGAGAATGAACCTATAGAAGAGTTTAAATCTACAGGTCATTTCCAACCACCCATGTCCTCTCGTAGCTCAGTAAGTAGTGAAAAGTCAAGACTAGACCCACTGACATATCAGAGCTACACTGCTGGGCTATTGCATTCCAGTGGCAAGTCAGAAAAATTTCTTAAATTACAAAAACATTATGAGGTACTTGAAAGAATAACAGAGATAGAGGAAAAGACTCATATATCTGGCAAAACTAGGGCTTGGATGCATAATCCAACTCTTAAGAATGAGCTCTTCGCCAAGTATGATGTACAAAGCATGGAGGAATTACAATGGCTGTATCAGGAACTCAGTGATGCTAAGAAAAATGCTGAATTTTTCTATGACCTACAGAGGCTAGCTGTGTACCAGTGGAAGCCAGCCAATGATTTTGGACTGAATAAAAAAGGAAAATCTTTGAGTGATTTGAAAGAGTTTTATGAAACAATAGAAAAAGAAGAGAAAGCCTCACTGTCTAATACTTACTTCCAGAAAGCTAAAGAGTCTGACAAGAAGTTAGTTGGAAAAAATGATGGATCTCAGAAAAAGGTCAAACACACACAGAGAGCTTTATATGGCACTAATATTCCAGAGAAACCGGACAGGTTTGAAATTTATGTAGAAGAAAAGAAGGGCAAAGCTAGAAATGATTCCAATGGTGAAACAGATAATCTCCATATCAGATCTATGTCAGCTCCTTATTCAAAACATTTAAAAGACGATAAAACACACAAAAGATCAGATTCTTCTAAAGGATCAAAATTTGGGAAGGTTGCAAGTCCAGATAGACATGCAAATGTTTCTAAAAAGCCTCAGATTGGTGAAGTTATGCCTGTCCAGAGACAAGTTTCACAAAAGTCACCTACAGTATTTTCAAACATAGCACCTGGTCCTCATGATTTTGCTAGCAGAAATACGGAATCTGCTTCTGTTGCAAGAACTATGCAGAATAATCTTGAGATTTACAACAGCTTAGAAAACCCACAGTACAAGGCATCTGTTGGAATGGATGTAAGGCCAATTCATGTGACACGCAAATCTTCACTGACGAAAGTAACAGATAATACATTACCTCATAAAGACTTGAAAGTGGTCACAGCCTCAGTAAGTGATACTGATTCTTCAAAGCATCTTATTGCTCACATTGAACCCTGTTGTGAGATGAGAGAAAATGCTGAAGCTAAATATGACAGTTTAGCAAATGAAAAGTTTTCATCAAAACTCTTGAACAATATACCAGACAACAGCAGCTTTCAAGCACATGCAATTCATTCAGATATTATTTTACCTGTGGATAAACAAAGAAAAATAGATTATTCACCCATCAATAATGTTAAATCAGTGATTGCTAATTGGGAAGAAAGTAAAGATTCAAGACAGCAGGGAGAAAATAAATGGGAAAAATCAAATAACTATAATGTTACTCATACTTATCCTGATCTTTTACAAAGTCAGTCAAGTCATTTACCTGTTTCGTATGCAGGAACTAGGGAAACATTTGTCACAAATAATACAGATAGTAAAACACCATTGTCTGAATATCCTAAGCCTCTTGAAAATACTAAACAAGACAAAAGAACCAGGCTTGATTCTGACAGTAAAATGGCTGCAAGTTTTAAAGTTAGGGATCTACGTTCTCTTGCTGTCAATAATGTATTCTCAGAGAGTAAGTTTTACCCGAATCAATCAGGATCAAAAGCAATCAGCCCTACAGTGCCTGCTAAAACTTTCATTAAGAAAATCTCAGAACCAAAACTTCATAGTCCTGTGGTCAGTCAGATATGGCATGGCAATACTTCACAATCTACTAACAATGTTGCTGTTGATGGGGATTATGATACACGCAGAGGAAGTGTCAGCAGCACCGACACATTCATTGTGAAGGAGAGTGATGATGAATTAGAAAACATGGCTCAACCAGTTATTGATACAGAACAAAGACTTTTTCCACAGATAAAAAGTAAAAGTCCCAGCTTTAAATTAATCCCTCAGGTAGCTAAATCGAAATCTGTTCCAGACTTCAGTGAAATAACTGAGCCAAGTAGACCAAGGTCTGCCAAATCCTATGCAAATCTCGATAGAGATGATGGATTGTTAAATGGCAGGCATTGTGTGCCAAGATTTACCAGTGGAGATTCCATGGAAATCCACCAGAAGGATGATAATAATACTTATCTTGCTTCAGAACCTGTTCAAACTATTTCTGATAATTCATCGTCATTCACCAACGATGGAATTAGCAACAGTTATCATAACAGAGAAATAAGCTATGATGCCTATATCCCTCCTGTAGAAATTCTTAAGGATGTTACTCGTAGTGCAGAAACTTATAGGAGATCAGAGCCGATTGATAAGCCAAAGAAACCTTCACTTGTTGGGAAAATGACTCTTGATTACTTACAAGAACTAGGTTCAGAATGGCAAACTAGTAAAGGAAAAAATCGAGTTAAAGAGAAAAGATTACTTTCTAATACTGACAGAACAGAACCAGACTCCGAGCCTTTCATTGGGTCTGATGTATCGGCATCTCCAAATAAGTGGTTTCCAGTCAGAGAGACTAAGAGACAAACTAGTAATGAAACAAAGAAAAATCCAAATCTGGATATGGTTCATAAAGATCTTACTGGCTCAGCCAATAAAACTAAAGAAAAAACTAATAGTAAACAATCAAACAAAACTGAATATCAAGATGAGAATTCTATGTATAAGAAATACTTAACATTGCCAAGAAACAAACAGAAAGAGAGACCAGAAGGATACAAAGCCAGTGATTCATACAGCTATAATACATTACCAAGAACCAAACATGGTACTTCTAAAGGAGTATCAAAAAGTCATAGCGCAGATGGTAAGAAAGAAGTTTATCCCTGGGTTGTCTTAGCTCTATTGCACTAAAAACAGCCAAACTCGATTGAGTTTTGGCAGTTTCGAATGCAATAGGGTAAATATGATTTTTGATATTGTATAGCTTCATATGATAATGTCCTTGTTTTGTTGATTTTTGTTTCTTTTCATGCACAGGGGATGGTTCTTTCAGTTCATTCTGTACAAGCCATGTAAAACTATGATTATTGAAATGCATGTATAGCTGGTTGACATTTAATCCATTCAAGATAAAAGACTTTTAAAAAGCACAGATATGAATAATGGAAGATGAGTTTTAATTTTGTAACACAATTTAGAAAGAATGACTCCTTTAATATTTTTGTCATACACACATATTACATTTCTTTTTAGGGATTATATTTTAGTTATCATAGTCATTTGTCATGCTGTGTTTTATGTTTGTATGATGTCTATTTGTTGCATTTTGTGATGTTTTTGTGTCGTATCCAAAGTAGTGCTGTAGTTTCTTTCTTCTCCTTTGTCCATCAGTTCCCCTTGCTTCTCACATTATTGGTCACATCAACATGCTCTCACAGGCCTAGTTATGAGTGTGTAGCAAAAAATGTAATTTTCTCATTTCTCAACCAAAGCATATGTTGTGGGTACTCAAAAGAACCGTCTCATTGAGACGGTTCTTTTGAGCACCCAAAACATATGCTAAAAATTATGGGTAAGAAAATATTTACAATTTTATGCTGAAATTTTTGCTTATCTAAACCTGTGTCTCAATATCTCATATAATATCACATGTACCATATTCAACCTTTCAACCTACTGTAAGTGCACTCTGAGTACTTTACTCAGATTTTCAGTCAATCTAATGGTGTTAACTGCTGTTAATGTTTAATAATAATGTGGATTCTTTTTTGCATGACATGCTTTCACAAGTAGAACTCTTCTGTTCTTCCAAGAAATCAATGCAATGCAGTCACCCCTTATCAAGGTTTGTTATCATGTGACAAGTGCACACTGGATCCTTATCACTGGCCGTCAAAATTTTGAAGTGTACCCAGCCAGTCACTTCAAGCTTGTGGGTTCTTGACCAGAGATCATACTCACATAATTACATACTTTGGTAAGGATTAACTGCAAAGTCCCAGCTTATAAAAAGCCCCACAAAAACAGAGATTCTCAAAAAGGTTTTTTTTTTTTTGTGCATGTGTGTAAAAATGAAAATTACCCTTGGGGCTCCCATCCAAAAATTCCAAAAATCTAAATTTAGACTTGCTGCCCAATAAAAGTACCTACTGCTAATATATCCATAAACCAGCCAGAATATAATTTTAGGCCACTAGGGGGGGGGGGGGGGGGGGGGGGGGGGGGGGGGGGGGGGGTCCTGACTAGGTTTTTTTTAGTCATCTACATATATTTCATAGAGGGCCATACGAACCTCCCTCGAGAAGCGATTGGACCCAAGAAGTCCACTTGCTTCTCTAGGGCGTTTGTACCAGTATTTCTAAGGGAACCTATAGCCACTTATGATTTTCCAGGGGGTTCCCTCCCCCATCTGGATCAGCCTATTTAGCCCACCAACAAAGTGCCATTTAAATGGTATTTCACTAGTGGCGGGGTTGATAGTGGACGCTTTCGAAGATTTTGTAACAAAACGTTACAGTTATGAGAATCTCTGTCTCTACCGGTAGTTAGTTTCTTCCCAATTTTATTGCATGATGTACTGTTTATCAGGGCCCAGTTGTTTCAAACATTGTTAGTTTATTAAACCAATAAATTTATATTCTTGAAATTTAAGTATCATATCTTACTGATATCTTTTTGTTAAAAAAATGTTAGTAGCTTTTGCACTGCAAAGCCACTTTTCTATTAAAAAAATACCAATGTGATTTCAATTGTTATTTTTTAAATTTAACACAAATTTAACGATGCTTTGATAAATTAAACAGGGCCTATGTTATGTCATTTGGCTGAAGCATAAAAAGCTTTTTTTTCTCTAAAAAGATATGTTCTGATATATTCTGGAAAACATTTCATAATATAGTTAAAGCTTTAAATTCCATTTATTTTGTTTTTAGAAACTGAGTTTACAGAAATTTCATGGAACCAAAACAGCTAGATTTGCTGATGATTTACTTTTTGCAAACGTATAGACTGGGATCAACAACAATCCAATACTTCAGCCATCAACAAACTCTTTGCCTGCATGCAAAGAGGTTAACATACTGATAAGCAGTAACCCTCTTCCTTTGTTGTTTTGTCACCTGCATTTTTGTCTTGCTCTTTTGCATGTTGTAGAAAAAATCCAGAGCCAGCAAGAGCCTAAGCATCCTTCTCCACAGATTTCACCTGGTCAACCAATCAAAAAACCTGAGACAAATCATCAGCCAATCACAAAGTCCCATACTACTGTCAATCATCTTTACTCTGCTCCTCCATCCAAGCATGCTGACCAATCAGATTCATATAAACCAGCTTATAGAACCAATGGACTGTCAGGATATGTTCCCAACCCACCAGTTAGAAACCCTTTAAGGATCTCAATCCCAAGTTCAAAGCATTCAAAGCATTCCAAACCACGTAGTCCACAGTCGGCTGCCGAGCAACTTGGGGTCAAAAGTGCTCCACCAGTGCGAACTAATGGAGGTATATGAAATCAATTTTTTTTCTCTAAAATATGTTGGTTTGACGTCATTTCTTATAGTCATTGGTGAAAGTTTTCAGTATTATTCCTGAATTCAGGATTTTGAGGCTGACTTTCAATAGAAAGTCATCCTCAAAATGCTGAATTCAGAAAGTCAGCCTCAAAACCCTGAATTCAGCAGGTAGTTATAGCTTTTTTCTGATTTAGTTTCAGTATATCTAAAGGTTTTTGATAATTTGGAGGCATACAGCAAGTTTTAAATTCTGATATTCTAAAGTTCAGGATTTTGGAAATTTTGAACTTTCACCTAAAAACTATCCAACTAAATGGACCATAAATTTGTTGAAGCTGCATTAACCTTAGACTGGCTCCAGTCCTTAAAACAATTTTTCATCAATGTGTCTCATATACTTGTATTCAGTCTTACTCTGATGGCTCTGTTTTAAAACAGAGCCATCAGAGTAAGACTGGCTACAAGTATATGAGACACATTGATGAAAAATTGTTTTAAGGACTGGAGCCAGTCTACATTAACCTTTATTTAATCTGTTGTTTCCTGATTGTTTAATGCAGTGCAACATATCACAGGTTAGAATTTTCAAATGATTTATTTCTGTCTCTGAGAGATTGTATCTTAGCCAACAGTGTAGACCCTGATGAAATGCTGCATTCTGAGGTATTTTATCTAGTTCTTCTCTGTTAGCATATGTATACCTGTATATGGTTTTCAGTATAGAAACTGTTAAATTCCAAGCAACAGGTTACAGCTTAAAGGTGATGCTTTGAGTATTAATTGTCTCCATTGAGTATCATTATCCACTTTTCTGGAATAAAATATATCATTAAATAGTTAAAAAAATAAATGCAATGAATAAAAAAAGAAGAAAACTCATAGAAAATAGGTCAAAACATAAGTGCTTGATAAACCTTTTGACCCTATGTTTTCAAGTGTGGGACAAGTTCATTGTCTCAAAAAAGACTGTGAAGCAAATTAAAGATTGACAAAAAAGTTAAAACATTTTTAGAATGAGAAAAAATGATGTAGATCAGATAAGCTGGCTTGGGTAAGCCAGTTTATCTGTGTCTTTAATGTTTACAGTCCTTTACCTCTCAATGTCTTTAGGGAATGTGGTATACCTGTTACTTTCATTGTGTATATGTGGTTAAACAATTGGATTTACTTATACTTAATGGTTAAGTGTTTAATCATTTGTTTCATCATCTTTAAGATCCTGTACATACAAAATATAAACAGCTTGATTTTTTTTAATCACAGACTTAAAGGAAGAAGTACTTTCCTGTGTTCTCAACAGACATAATGGTTCTTGTCAACAGTCATTCTTGATATTTTATATGTCATGGAATGTTCTTTGAACTGAACCCTATTGCATTTATGAATGCAATTTGATTTAGTGAGGGAAAAAGCAAGTGAGTATGATGAGGAAATATGCCACAATCACAGACCACAGACCAAAGCATCGCACTACAATCAAGAAACACAGAACACTAACAGCGGCAAGATATCAGGAAGACAAGTAAAGTAAAGCAACACCAGCTCTCTCTTTTCCTCAGCGAGATGATTGCTAAACTAAATACTACATATCAAAACAATTGCTTGACTCAGTACTACATAACAAAACAATTGCTAAATTAAGTACTACATAACAAAACAATTGCTAAACTAAGTACGACATAACAAAACAAGGACCAAAAAATACCCCAACAAACAATGGGAGCAACAATAGACAATGAATCAACAACAACAGAACCATTGCCTTAGAACGGACAGCAGCCAAGGCCACCAGGGAAGCCTAAATAGAGGATCTTACATGAGTGCTCATGTTTTATTGAATTTATTAACCAAGTTGAGGAAAAGTGATAAAAAGTGAGGCTTGCCGAGCATTTTATCACTTTTTCCCAACGAGTTTAATAAGTTCAATAATACATAATCATGAATGTTAGATTCTATTTATCATATGACTTTAAAAAATGTTATCGCACATTTGGTATGAAAACGTTTAGATTTTGCCATAAATATGCGACGTTGTTATGGGCGTCATTTCATAATGTTATATGTTCCCTACATTAGTTATTTATCGATTTTAATGCATGGCGTTATTTCACTCCCAGACGTGATGAAATATATTTTCGCCCTGGATTCTGCTTTTATTTAAACACAATAATTGTTTAGCTGGCGTGGATATTTGGAGGTGTGGGATATTTTATTTGGCAACACCAAAATCTAAATCTATCTTAATAATCAGTAAAGTACCTCATAAGTGACTGCCCAACTTTGATACTGCTGTCAGCTGTTGACAACACAGGAACTAAAGGGAAAGTGGTTACAGTACAGTTTCAGACAGTCTTACATTAAAAGTGCATGTTGTCAACAATATCTTGTTTAAATTACAAATTTTCTTGAAGTGCCATATATATTATATTTGCATTAGATTAAGAGCTTCAATACTAATCAAGTAATCCTTTGATTGCCTTGGTAATGTTTTGTGAATTTTACCTTTGAGAACAAAACCACTTAACTGACATTTTGTCATGCTGAACAACTTGATATGCTATCATTAGTGTATCTGATTTTGACTTACAGTAAATTCTGTGTGAGGCGGTCACTCTCATAAAGACTAAAAATTGGTTTTCGAGACCAATTATCGCTTAATGCAGGTCAAAAGTATTGCAGAATGCTACTCCTGCAATACTTTTGACCTTCATTTAGCTACCAATTGTCATTAAGATCTTTGTTTTGTCTATTTTTGAGTGGCCGCTTTACATAGGTTTTACTGTAGTTCATATTCTCGATAAATCATATCACAATGTAGTTCCTGATCAGTTGGCTTTCAGAAGCCAACTGATCTGAAGCTGCACTGTATCAAAATAACATTTAGAGGGTATAACCAAGTTCAGCATGACAAGTGTTAAAATATAACTTAAATTTGATGAGGCTTGTGGGTGCTAAACTCAGTATTAGACTACATATTACCTTTTGGTTTGAGTGTTTACCAAAGTATACAGTAAAACGGCCACTCTCAAAAAGACCAAAAATTGTTTTCAAGACCGATTAACGCTCAATGCAGGTCCAAAGGGAGCATTCTGCAATACTTTTGACCTTCATTAAGCTACCAGTTGTCATTAAGATCTTTGTTTTGTCTACTTTTGAGTGGCCGTTTTTTTTACAGGTTTTACTGTCAAATATAACTAAAGTATGGCCTATAAGAAATCTATATAATTATGTCTTTTGCATGAATTTTATTTAACAGTGGAGGAAGAGTTTGATTTCGGTGAGTAAGGACCAAAGAAAGGAAAAAAAATTCAAAAAAATGCCCTGTAATGCATGAGCCGCACACCCAGTTACCTAGGTATATGCATAGCTAAGTGCCTTATAAGACCTTGATATATGATTTTCCATGATGTTCTTGAACTATTCTCATAGTCCTACATTTAGTGTAATGGTTCCTCTTCAAAATGTATGAATGCCACTTGGTTCCATAACAAGAAAATGATTAATCTTTAATTCAGGATTTTGAGGCTGACTTTCCATAGAAAGTCAGCCTCAAAATCCTGAATTAGGCATATGGAAAGTCAGCCTCAAAATCCTGAATTAGGCAGATTATGATAGCTTCTCTGATTAGTTTTCAGATTATCTAAATACAATAAATCATTTAAACTGGAAATTTTAAAATTTGAATTTCTAAAGTTCAGGATTTTGGATATTTTGAATTTTCACCCATGAAAATGTATTGTTTAACACCGAGTGTTTCCTCTGTGAAAGAGAATGATTGTCAATCAATAAAAATGTTTTAAACACTTTCCATTAAACTTTAACCTCAAAATGCAATGGTGCCACTTTAATTTAACTACAAATTGTAATAATGACATGATAATTAAATTCAAAGTGTAATGGTGACATGGCATTTAATTTCCAAGTGTGATGGTGACATGATGATTTAACTTCAAAATGTAATGATGAAATGACTTAGCTAAAAATGTAATAGTGTCATGATGATTTAACATCAAAATATAAGGTGACATGATAAATAACTTCAAAATGTAATGGTGACATGTTGATGAACTTAAAAGTGTATTTACCTTCAATATGTCATAGTGACATGGTATTTAACTTCAAAATGGTATGGAGACATGATGATTTAACTTCAAGTGTAATGGTGACATGGTACTTAACTTTAAAATGGTATGGAGACATGTTGATTTAACTTCAAAGTGTAATGGTGACTTCTGAATCCCTTTTTTGTATTTCGAAATGATCTGTATGAGAACTTACTGTATTATATGTACACATGTTGTTATACAAAAATGATCAAAAAGTTCAATTTAAACTAATGGTGACATGATGATATAACTTTAAGATGTAATGGTGACATGATGGTTTAGGTTCAAAATGTAATAGTGACATGATGATTTGACTTCAAAATGTAATTGTGACATAATGATTTAACTTCAAAATGTAATGGTGACATGATGATTTGACTTCAAAATGTAATGGTGACATGATGATTTAGCTTCAAAATGTAATGGTGACATGATGATTTAACTTCATAATGTAATGATGACATGATGATTTAACTTCATAATGTAATGATGACATGATGATTTAACTTCAAAATGTCGTGGTGACATGATTATTTAACTTCACAATGTCATGGTGACATGCTGGTTTACTTTCAAAATGTAATGTTGACATGATGAATTCACTTCAGCTCATCTTTGCAAAACTGTTCGGATTCGGATCAGGCCCTAAAAATGTTAGGCCTGATCTGGATCCAAATTGTTTGACACTTAAGATTTAAGACCCAGTATTATACAGAGTTAACCATTACATTTGTGGTTTATAAGGCAATGACCTAAGATGGAAAAGGGCTATGCATCTACCCAGTTAACAGGACCTGGTGTGCTATACAACATGATTGCCCATCTTCACACTGGTAAATGTATACGTCGATTTGGTGGTATTTACACGTTTTGCCGGTACTTCATAGACCGGAAGTGGTAGATATTGTTGTTAATACTATAAAGAAAAACATGTCATATGCCAAATGGACTATAGACTTCAATCATTTTTAAGTATTCAGTATGTACATGGCGATTTATGTAAGCATTTAGGAATAGATTCGAGTACCGATCCTTCAGATCGGTACTCGAATCTATTCCTAAATGCTTACATAAATCGCCATGTGCATGCCTATTCTATAGTCCTTTAGGCATATAGCATGTTTTTCTATATAGTATTAACACCAATATCTACCACTTCTGGTCTATGAAGTACCAGCAATATGGGTAAATACCACCAAATCGACGTATACATTTACCAGTGTGATCTTAAGAAGCATGGTTTATGTGACATGTAAGAACATTGAAATCCTAAATATGCCCAAAAGTTAACTTGATGTTTTGCTGTTCAATCTCTGACTTTATTTTCGTGCCAGGAGCGTGAATGCAAGTTTCTGTCTAACTGTCTGTCCATGTGTCTGTCAACGTTCACCCTAGCCCTAACACAAAGGTCCAGCTTTGTATTGAATTATTTCATTACTTGTAGCTGTAGACCAGACCCCGAGGTTATAAAAAAAATTTCATGCTCACCTCAGCTGAGCACAAAATTTCAATGGCTTTTAAAAACTAAAATACTGACAAATGAAGAAGTTTCTTGCTTTAAGTCTGTAAGGTAATATCAGTTTTTCATAAGTTTATCATAAGGTGATGTCCGCTAATTATACAATGATATTTTTTAACAGTCTGTTTATCATCTGTACAAGTCTGTTACTTCTATGGTCATAGTTGGTTTCATGCATCAATCGCAAGGCAAAATACTGTAAATTCAGAAATTTTCGCAAGAATTTTATTTTCGCAAATAGCGTAAAAAGACATATTTGCTACACTCAAAGTTCCCAACTAAGGTATGATTTACATGTATCAGTAAACGACGGAGTGAATTTGCTAATTTGCGAGGGTTTTATTTTCACGAAACTTTGCATATGCGTAGTTTCGCGAAAATAAAGCCCACACGAAAATTTCCTAATTTACAGTAGCACAGGCGTGGGGAAATTTACTAATGGACACCAACGGATAAGACTGATTTGGCATTTTTTTTTGTCTGTTGTATGTCAGATAACCTGGTGTGACTGGGGCTTTAAAGAAATGATTGAACAGCAAAACACCTGCCCTTACCATACATTCTGCTTCATATCTGCAACAAAGACACGAGCCATACACAATGTCCGATTTTGATGTTTTCTGTTTAAATAGTAATACCCTGGTAAATGACCTTAGATGAGACCTATTTTTCTGTGAAAACATTTATTTTAGTATTCATTGGAAGGCTTCCAATGAGTACCCACAATATTATGTTTTTACAGAGAAATACAAAAATACCCCTCCTGTATACCTTGGGCTTCCCTCCAGTCTAGAGCTACTGTGTATGATGTCTATCTTGTATCATCTCAATATCTCAAACCAAAAATGTGTGCTTTAACTAATATGCATGGAATGCCATACCCAATTTTATTTGGTAAGAATTTTAAAGAAATAAAAGAGAGAAAAAAAGATATCTTAGGAAAGGGGATCTATTTTAACCCTTAATTATCCTACCATAATTTTTGTCATCAAAATTTAGTTTATGTCTGTGGCATATTTTAAAATGCACTCCAGAACACTTTAATGATGGAAGAAAACACTATGAACCCTGATCAGATCTGATCTGTGTCCATATTAATTGCAATATAGGCTACCAAAGAAATAAGCAGATGAGAGGGCAGATGACAATTGTTAGAAATGGCGAGAAAAGCATTAAAACTTCTCAAATGCACCATCCTGAGAATCTTGTTAGAATGATTGTAGTACTTAACAATCCCTGTCCTTTTTCTAGGTTGGTCAAAATTAGAAATACTATATGGAATTTCTATGATATCAGAGATTTAAAATTCCATGATATCAGAGATTTTGAATTCCATGATATCATAGGTTATTGAGGCTTTGGCATTTGTAATGCAGTCAGTTTGAAAGAATAAATTTAGCATATCTCTTATATATAGTACTGTGTCAATGTCATAGTAAGGTTAAACTTCATTCCACCGTGCCTTTGCAGGTAGAGGAAAAAAATGAGACATTACATTTAAGACATTACATTAACATTCTGTGGACTAACAAGATTTTTGTTGATAAACAAACTTTTTTATTTCACGTTTCAATGTGTTTTCTCACTCTTAACTCTTAGTATTTAACATTATAGATCTAACTAACATTATTTTCAGTCGGTAAATGATCTAAAATTTCAAACATTGGTTGCCTGCCAAAAAGGGCTGGACAATCAGCACAGACCGACTTCTGAAGAAGCAGTCTGATCAGGGTCTTCACTGCTTGCTATTTTGCTATTCTGACAAGCATTTTGTGAATTCCTGTCCTGAAAGCCAACATTTTATTTGAGAACAGAAAGAGAGAAGTGTTCGAAATTTTAGAACATTTACAGTACTTACCTAGATGTGAACATTATAAATTATTTAAATGATATATTCAGAGTTTAAAGGGGACCATAACATTGAAATAAAGCGAATCTGAAATACAAGCCCGTATTAAAGCATACAATATGCCGCAAACCAAATTAAAATTGGACAATTAATTAGAGAGTTACAGATATCTGTATAGCAGAAAATTGGGAGCCATAGAGTGAAGCCATTTTTAGGCTGTGAAATGTCATACAGTCCTTTTAAACCTTCTCTGTTTGCATTTTTATTGATTTTTCTGTTTAGAAAAAAATCTGTACAGTTTGGTTACCAGGCCGCGTAGCGCAGTCGGTAACGTGTCTGGCTACAGATGCGTGTCTGACTGCAGATCCAGGGGTCGCGAGTTCGAGCCCGGCCCGGTCCCATACTTTCGTGGAGATTGATCATGAAATAATTTCTACGGTCATTCTCCTCCCTTCTGCTGATTCATTCAAGAAGGGTTGTTGTCAGTTACAAGCGAAAGTATGTGCACAAAGTACTGGTTAACCGCTTGCTCAAGCCTGCCCAGGAAAAAGTGTGGTTAAGTTAAATGACCGTCCTGCAATGACCATAGCTGTTGACATGGGACGTAAATCAACAAAAACAAACAAACAAACAACAAACAGTTTGGTTTGAATAGTGGGATTTAATTCAGGGATGACAACCTACGTCATAGCATGGATGTTGAAAACACATAGTATGGCGCCATCTTTGATTAACAAGGTAAGTTTTTCCCTTCGTAAAATTATACAGAATATATAATGGGCATGCCCAAAAATGCCATTGCCTTTATAATCATTCACCCACAAATATGGAAGCAGGTGACTGCTAAAATTATCCTTGTGTCTCCCGCTTCGATACTTGTGGGTGGATGATTACAAAGGTAACGGCATTTCTGGGCGTGATCATTATATGTTCTTTTCAAGTGTGATGTTAGGCACCGCCTGCACTGCTTAGTTTTTACATACACTTTTTGTATAATTTTACGAAGGAAAAACTTACCGTGTAAACCAAAGATGGCGCTATACTAAGTGCTTTCAACATCCATGCTAAGGACATACGTTGTTACCCCTGTTGATTTGCCTTTAAAAATTTACAGTAAGTTAATTCAATATTCAAAATGGCCGTCTCCATTGGCTTATTAGATCTCAGATTGCTATAACTTTCTTATTTTACATCCGATTTTGATCAATTTTGCACTTAATGCTCACTCTGATGAAGCCTTTTATTTGATGTTCATAGATTATGAATATTGCATTTCCCTTTAATCTCATATTACATTGTATGGTTACTAAGATATATCATAATCGTTATGTTTAACATGAACATACAGTACCATTCACACTATGTGTTTTAATATGAAGAAGCACTTTTTTATTTTGAAATTTACCTTAAGATATGCTACATAATTTACAAGCAAGTTTAAAAGATTCAGCTCAGTGATTATCAGTTGGTCAACTTATCCTTTGATGTATAACTTTTCAGACAAAATTGATCATTAGTGAAAAACAAATCGATCAGATTATTTAATATGCAGATAATATGATGCATATGATACGAGAATGTGGTTACGGAGGGCAGTGGCTCAGTGGTAGAGTACTTGTCTCGAGATTTTGGGGTGTGGGTTCAAGCCTCACCAGTGTCCTTGAGCAAGACACATTAATCCTTGCTTAGTACTGGTTCAACCCAGGAAAACCTAGCCTTGTTTTTATGAGATATAGCAAACTGTACACACCCAGCTTCACTGTTAACAGAATAATCTATTAAAATTTGAATAAACAAGTAAAATACCACCCAACAAATTATGTCACAACACTAGTTGCCAGCCAAAAAAGCCTAGACAAACAGTGCAGACCCTGATTGCTTTCTTCAGGATCAGGGTCTTCCTGATTGCTATTTTGACAAGCATTTTATTAATTCCAGACGTGATAACCAACATTTTATTTGTAAAAAGAAATTTTAGAACATTTCTCGTAAATATTTTTTTCAAAACTTTATTCATTGTCCTTACTCACATGAGTGGGGTCTGTTACTCAATGGTAATGTTACTGTGTTTTGTATTGCAGCCTTTCGTCATCCAACGACTGATGAACGTCGGAAGTTGGAACCCAGTCCTAAGGTCAGAAGAAGACGTGAAGAAGAAGAGGCCTATAGGAAAAAGAGATTAGTAAGAATCATTAAACTATAGAAAAGGACAAACTTGGGGGGGGGGGGGGGGGAGCTTAACCCCCTATTCTGTTGTATCAATTCATATTACCATATTCAACCTAGTAAATGCACAATACTGTAAATTCGGAAATTTTCGTGAGGTTTTTATTTTCACGAAATTCGCAGATGCGATTTTTTGTGAAAATAAAACGCTCGCAAAATGGTCATATCACTCTGTCATTAACTGATGTAGGTAAATCATGCCTTAGTCTCGAATTTTGAATGTGCCAAATATGTCTTTTATCGCTATTCGCGAAAACAAAATTCTCTTGAAAATTTCCAGTAATTCAAGCTCGTAATCGCAGACTGACTACACTCTCCACAAAGTGTATAGAATTTTGAAAAAATTAGGCACAAAAGGTGCATACTGAGTCAAATCTGTATTACGCACTTCACAGAGTGAAAACAATTTTGGAAAAAAAAAGATTCGAAGGGTGGGGAGACATATTTGTTTGGAGTGGATCCCGTTGACTTTAGCCTTAGCATCAGCGGTGGTGACGCTTTATGTCTGCATTCTAACTTGTGAACCAATGGATGGCTTTTGACCAACTTGCACTGATACTTATTTAGGACATCCGAAAGGAATTACCTTTGCCTAATTTTTAAGTCACCAGGGTCAAATAACTATGAAAAAAAGGCAATTTTTGGAGCCATTTCCCACGACTATAAAGTGCACAGGTCTGCTATCTCAGCATTACTGGATTCCAGGTTAGTCGCGTCATTAGCTATGGATAAAACCATGGAGCCAGGAAGGGACGGTCATTCTGTTCTGGCTATACAGTCACTTTCCTAACTATGAAAAGGCCTTGTCTATACTCTATCTTAAACCAATGGCCAGATTTTGATCAAACTGTCACAGATACATGATTGGGAAAACCTTAATTAATGATAAGATTTTCATGACCTTTACCTAATTTTATGAAAAGCCTTGCCAGCACTCGTTCTTCTAAACCAATGGTCAGATTTTAACCAAACTGGCAAAGATGCTTTAATAAAATTAATGACTCGTTTTGGTGACCTTGACTTAATTTTCAAGGTCACCAAGGTATTATAACTATAAAAAACCTTGTCTGCTCTTTATCTTCTTTACCAATGGCCAGATTTTGATCAAATTGGCACAGATACATCATTTGGAGGACCTTAATTAATGATGAGATTTTGGTGACCTTGACCTAATTTTCAAGGCCACCAGTGTTATATGAATTTATGAAGTGCTTTCTTCATCTAGTAAATGGAAATTATTGTGAGTCAAGCAAGCTACACTGTCTTGCAACTTCTCTAATAACTCTTAAAGCATGACCTGCTATTTTTAGCAGGAATTTAAAAAAAATCTTTCTTGGAGCGAAAGTTTGTGAATCTAACAATACAAGATAAGTATCAAGCCTTATTTGTCCCACAAGTAATAAAAAAAAGATGACACGAACTATTCATTCATTAAGGAGCCGCGACATGTGATTTCCAACAATGTGGTATTTTGACATATGTAGACTCAGACGAGCCTGTGCAGCCTCCTTTTAAGCTTAGAAACTCTTAACTGATGTTCAGTCAGTAGCTTAACTCATAGAATATGCAAGTGACATGCAAAGGTTCTGATCAGACAACACATATGCGTAGGCTTGTCTGAGCCTATGCTGGTAGCACATACCACATTGTTTGAAATCTCATGTCGGGGCTCAATTTAAATTTTGTTAATGCATAAAATCCATGCTGTCATGTGTCAACCAGCACAAACCCATTTATTAACATGGCTATTCACATGCAGTAAATGCAGTTTTGATACCTCTGGGACAATACATTTTACAACAGCTGATCCCATTTATCCCTCTTATATATGACTTGGCCCTGGAGTATGCATATTAATGAAAACATCCAACCACATGATGACTGAAATGGGTCAAAATATAGTGTCATACATTTTGTAAATTTGTGTGAATATAACGTTTGTTTTATGCAATAATAACGATCTAATTGATTTCAATGCATAAGGTTGGCCAGGTCCCTCGGGAGGTGTTGAAAACCTCAGGCTTTGCCCTCGTTTTTTTTAAAAGATTTACCTCCGGACCTGGTAAATGTTAATGCATGAAAAACCCATGATTGATCCCTAAATTACAGTCATGTCCGAGACATTAACCCTTTACTCCATAATAACGCCTTTTAACGCCTTTGAAATATCATGTATTTGAAAATATTATGGAAAATGGAGCATTTGCTTTTTCGGAGCAAATGCTCCATTTTCCATATTATTTTCAAAAGTATTCAAAACTTAACTTAAATTTTTCTTGATTTTTTTTCAATGTTGTCTAAAAATAGAAATTGATGTCATGATCCAAAAATAGTCTATGGAGTAAAGGGTTAATAATAGTTGAATGACTATGTAATGATTATTGTGATTTCTCTATTACAGGAACAAATTTATGAAGAAGAGCGGCGGAAAAAGATTGCTCAGCAGCAGGCAGACAACGAATCTCGGAAACATTCTGACTTCCTCTTGTAAGTATTGGCGACCTACAAATGACGAAGAAGCTTTTAGCCAGCCATTACTATAAATATTAGCCAGATATGTATATGTTTGTAATGCCACAGAACATAATTTTTAGCTTCTAATTTAGTTTTGTTTTTAAATCTTTTAATCAAAATGTGACAACTGTGAAATGCTTGCCCATGGGAAAAGTTCAATCATAGGTCTAAATAAAAAAAAATAATCTAAGCGTAAATTTGTGATTATTTTCTTATCCATCATTTTAACATTTGTTTTTGGTGCACAAAAGAACAATTTCATTGAGGTGGTTCTTTTGAGGACCCACATCATATGTTTTGCTTGATAAAGTTAATTTTTAGTTACATTCTCTTACCTAGTGGTCTGGATAATTGTCTCTCACTGAAGGGGAAGGAGACATATTGCTCTTGATAAGGATCCTGTTGGCATCGACGTTGGCATGACTACATGATAGCTCAAGAACCATTTGACAGATTTAAGCCAGATTTGCCTGGCTGTAACATAGGGGCATGATCAAAAGTTAATTAGATTTTGGTGATCAATTTTCAAGGTCATACAATGTTGCACATAAACTGCCAAATTTAAGCTAGAATTGTGCACCATATCTCCAATTTGGTGACCATGAGCCAAATTTCAAGGCCATTGTTGCACATAATCTGCCAAATTTAAGCTAAAACTTGCCTATATGCACCATATCTCCAATTTGATGACCATGGGCCAATTTTCAAGGTCACTGTTGCACATAAACTGCCAACATTAAGCTAATACTTGCCTGTGTGCATCATATCTCCAATGTGATGACCATGAACCTATTTTCAAGGTCACTGTTGCACATAAACTGCCAAATTTAACTAAAACTTGCCTGTGTGCACTATACATGTATCTCCAATTTGGTGACCATGAGCCAATTTTCAAGGCCTATGTTGCACTTAAACTGCCAAATTCAAGCTAAAACTGGCCTGCCTGTGTTATGTGCACCATATCTCCAATTTGATTACCATGAACCAATTTATAAGGCCACTTTTGCACATAAACTGCCAAATTTAAGCTAAAATTTGCCTGTGTGCACCATACCTTCAATCTGATGACCACGAGCCAATTTTCAAGGTCACTGTAGCACATTAACTGCCAAATTTAAATTAAAACTTACCTGTGTGCACCATATCTAATTTGATGACCATGAGCCAATTTTCAAGGCCACTAATGCACATTAACTGCCAAATTTAACTTAAAACTTGTCTGTGTGCACCATATCCAATTTGATGGCCATGAGCCCATTTTCAAGGTCACTGTTGCACATAAACTGCCAAATTTAAGCTGAAACTTGTCCATGTGCACCATATCTCCAGAAGTGCTCTTGATGATGGAGAGTTATTTACATTTTTGTGAACATGAACAAATTTTGAGGTCATTATTCATTAACCTAATGACCATCAAATACTTGTTTGGAAGGTGATGGAGGACATCTTTTTATTTTGGAAAACGATTATACAAATGTATTCTAGAAATTATTTTACGTGGCATTAAAGTATATATTTTAAGATTTATAATCTTTGAACTAAATATATTAGAAAGATAATAACCAATTCAGTGTTTGTACTTTGATGTGACCAGTTTATCCAGTTTTTATTAGTATTATGGATTTTATCTTTATTAAATTTTTAATATTGTATGCAATACTTGCATTTGTGTTGTGTGTCTGTGTGTCTATTTGTTGTTGTTTTTAACAACAAAAGTTTCTATTGATGAAGTTAACCATAGGTCCAGTGAAGTGATTTTTTTTTTTTGCATAAAAATGTGATTATTTTCTTAGCCATCTTTTTAAACATGTGGGTTTTTTTGGGGGGGTGGTCAAAAGAACTGTCTCATCGAGACAGTTCTTTTGAGTACCCACAACATATGTTTTGGCTTAGAAATAAAAAAGTTGATATTCAATTACACACCTTTATCTCGAGGCCTGGTTAACTCAAAAAGTTCAAAATAACTGCTAATTAAAGGTAGGAAAACATAGCTTTTGATACTTGATAGTTTACTCAGTATTTTGTTCTCTGATTGATCAAAATAACGGCTATTTAATTAATTTTTGGATACATTGGATCCAGAGAAGGGTGTATTTATGAAATTTTTCAAAATAATCTGGAAAAACGGATTCTTCAGAAATAGAGAGAACCTGCAATATTAGAAACCAGCAGACTCGGTTTTATTGAGTCTTTCCTATCAAACATATTTTTGTGGTGTGTAAAAGAAGCGTCTCCGAGTCAAAAAATAGTAGTTTGAATATCCAAAAGTCAGGGACCAAGCTGGCCCAGAATTTTAAGGGAGAAGTGACTACTCCCTGCAGGACAATTAGGGAGAAGTGACAGTCAGATAGGGAGAAGTTATAGCACAAAATTACGACATTTTCTGTCAATTTAGAAGCAAATTAGCCATTACACATACTATTGCCATTTAATGGAAGGAGAAACACGATGCAGTGGTATTAGATTGTCTGATAATGTCACCACAGCTTGCATTTTTGTGGTGACAGAATGAAAATGAGTCTCCCTAAAAAAAAAAAAAAAAAAAAATTTTTTTTTTTTTTTTAGGGAGACTCCCACTTCTCCCTGGGTCACCTTAAGGGTGAAATTTCGGCCCCTAGGGCAAATTTTTCGCCCTAGTCGCCCCCTAGCTTGATCCCTGCAAGGATTTTACTTGTTTTTGTTTTCATTGTCAGTGTTGTATTACCCAATACCTTTGTATTTGATATTCAATGTGTAGTAACTGTTGTTTTGATGCATTTTTGTCTCAGAAAACCTGAACATTATTGTTTTAGTATGACATTTCCTACTAAGCAATAAGAAAATTATTATGTAAGAAGATATATCTGTGATTATTAACCCTTGTCCTGCTGAACCCAGATTTTTATCCTTTTTTCTAAAACACTGTAGAGCCAGATCAGCTGGCTTCTGACGAAGCCATCTGATCAGGATCGACACTCTATTCCACTCAGATTGAAAACACATGTTTACAACTGAAATGCTGCAGGTTAACAGGATGAAAATGGGGAAAAGTGTAGTATATAGAATATTCAGCATGGCAAGAGTTAAGAGCTTAAATATATAGAGACAGAAATATCATTCCTTAGCAATGAAATTTAAAATTTTAATTTTTGATAAAAGTAAAATTCACTCTTAACTCAATATTTCGATCCTTCGGGGTCTTTTTAAAATGAACCAGAGTAAAAAGAACTCTTAAAAAGGTCCCCAAAATGTTGAAATGTTAAGTTAAATATCTATTCTTGTTGCACTCAGAAATATCAAAACTCTATGGAACAGTGCAGGACTGATGAGATAAAACATTCTTTAGAATCTCATCTGTCTACACTACTTTCAACTTCCATATTGGGGAATGCTAAGTGGAAATGAGTTAACTCTTTCCTTGCAAACGACAACTTTTGTTGTCTGCTGGTCACCTTCGCAAACAGTTTGGACCCAAATCTGGACCAACAGAAAGTCGGTCCTGATTTGGATCCAAACTGTTTGACACTCTGAAAGTGTTCATGAAAGAATTTTTTGAAAAAGTTCATTTTTTAAAAAAAATCAGCAGCATGAAAAATTACCCATGGAAAGAGTTGAAAGTTGAATATAGTTCAAACAATCCATGATAAGCTTTTCTGGAACAGTCTGATATGGAAGTGTAGTGTTTTGTACCAAGTTTGATCAGTTCCAAAGAGAGATTAACATCTAAAAATAGGGGTCTGATTGACATGAAATAAAAGAAGGTTGCTATAACTGATATGTCTGTCTCATGCTGTTTTAATAGAGGTTATTATATGGGTTCATATTTTGAATATTGCTTTTAATCCCCCATTTTACCCCCACCAGCTCCCATACCAATCAACAAGAAGTGTGAGTACTATTGCTTCCTTAGTGCTGAAGAGCTGCTAAAGGGAAATAAGTCACTAACAAACTATAACTAACACTGCACTAACTAACCATTCTATTGAATTTTGATTTGATAGACAGAAAAATGAACTGAATTTTGTAAATTAATGTTTTGCAGTAGCTGACTATTAGAAAGTAGACAGTATAAACTGGGCCACATCGCGACAAAACCTGCCTTTGGGGTTTCCGACAAAGCGAGATTCAAACCGGTCTGCTCAGCTAAAGAGACTAGCTAGAAAATATAAAATTCACCTGTAGCACGTATGATATTTTCCAAAAAGCGAATAACAAAGGCGCTGATCAGACTGCGCTAATGCGCAGGCTGGTCTGCACCTGTGTTGTTCACAATCCCCCCAAAGACAGGATCTCTAGCGTCGAGGCCCAACTAATGATAAATGTAAGAGTGATTTATTTAACACTTAACAGATCACATTATTTTGTTAACTACTAGATGGCCTGATAATCAACTGGAAGAATACATTTCCAATTTTGGGATTGTTGGGATATTATTCATTTTTATTCAAATTTTCATTCAAATATTCTGTAATCAAACAGTGAAGATCCACCCTGATCAGACACCACTTTTTGCGGCCTCTGATATGGGGGTCTGCACTGTTTGCCTACAGCCTATAAAAAAGATGATAGCCTTATATGGGTTTACCCTTTACTCCATAATGAGGTCTTTGAAATAGCATGTATTTGAAAAAAAATTATGGAAAATGGAGCATTTGCTCTTTGGAGCAAATGCTCCATTTTCCATAATGTTTTCAAAAGTATTAAAAACTTAACTTAGATTTTTCTTGAATTTTTCAATGTTGTCTAAAAATAGAAAATGATGTCATGATCTAAAAATAGCCTATGGAGTAAAGGGTTAAAGATAAAGAAAGTTCTGTTGGGATCAATTTGCTTATTCTGATAAATATTATTTTTCTGTAGGTGTTCTTGCTATTAATTTTATTGTAAGGATTTGCTGGGGTATATCTATTATTTAAAGCCACTTTATAGTTTATAATCTATGAGTAATTTGTGCGCATATATGACTGAATGATGTTGGACCTGCTTAATCAACAAACATGATTTTATAATAAACCTTTCATCAGTGGCTCAGTTGGTAGAGTATTGGACTTGGGATTGAAGGGTTGCTAGTTCAAGACTCACCGCCAGCATAGTCACTGTGTTGTATCCTTGAGCAAGACACCTTATCAGCTGCTTAGTACTGGTTCAACCCAGAGAGATAGGAAATTGTCCCGACATGACTGAAAAAGTGTTGACTGCGATGTTAAGGATCAACAATAATCTAAATATTCTAATAGTTACTAAAACACAGAAAAATGAGTACAAATACATGTTTGACCATCATTTTATTTTTCAAGTTAAAAAGGATAACTTGTGATATTTATTGTAACTATATCTACAAATGCAAACTATCTGTATAATCTATGAGGATCATAGAATATTTTATAATTTTTCTCCTGATTTTGTAAGCTTATGAAACCATATAGGAAAAATAGACAGTTGCAGTACATGGTGTGCAGGATTTTGTTCCCCTCTGGTGGTTATGGTTATGCACTATTTGTAGAAAAAAACGTAAAAACTGTTGTTTAGGTGTTCATTGTTTATACTACTGTAATGCACTTGCGAATGTAATTCAATGTTTGATTGGATAACATCAAACATTTGTGACAGTTAATTGCGTTACTCCTGCAATGTACTATCGGAAACATTACATTATCACTTAACATTGCTTTTCATGGGCTGGCAAGTAGTTTTATGCTGTTGGCAACTGGTGGCAGTAAGTGCAACTTACATGGGTGAAAGTTTTCAGGATTAATCCTGAATTCAGGATTTTGAGGCTGACTTTCCATAGAAAGTCAGCCTCAAAATGCTGAATTAGGGAGATTATAGTAGCTTCTCTGATTAATTTTTCGATTATCTAAACACAATTAACCATTTACATAAGAAATTATTCATTTTTGTAGACATCCTGCAGGTTTAAAAATTTAAATTTCTAAAGTTCAGGATTTTTTAAATTTTGAACTTTCACCCATAAACTTATAATATTGAACTGTTTTTATTGAAGGAAAAATGATACTAGTGCCTTAGAATAGGTCAGAATGTACCTTTTGGGAGGTATATCATCGGATATAAGTTTGAAATCATGTTTTATGGCTCCCCTCTTGCATAGCCTTAAAACTAAATTTCAGACTATATCAGACTATAAACCTTCATAAAACATTTTGAATGCAGTTATACCCTAAATGATGGAATTGCTGAAATTGAAAGATTCTGATGATATGTTAACTACACAATCAGTATGTTGTTCTGTGAGATTGAACCCTATACTCCATAGGCTATTTTTAGATCATGACATCATTTTCTAATTTTAGACAACATTGAAAAAATTCAAGAAAAATTTAAGTTAAGTTTTGAATACTTTGAAAATATTATGGAAAATGGAGCATTTGCTCCAAAACAGCAAATGCTTCATTTTCCATAATGATTTCAAATAAATGATATTTTAAAGGTGTCAAACTATTTTTTTTAAGCTACATGCATGAGTGAAGTCCCCTGGCGCATACTGCTTCTGCTTGATTTAGGCAAACATTGAAGCTTTTTCTCTCGTCAGGAGATGGCTAAAATTGTACTCACCACGCTCACACCCCATTCTTTAATAATCTGTTTGACCCATGCTTCTTTTAGTTTATTTTATTTCTGAAACAGTCGGCTCTATTTTAAAATGAGTAAAGCCCCAATCATGAGTGCATACAGCAAGTTTAGTGGTCTCTTTGCTTTCTTTATATTAACTCTTGGATAAAAAACGTAAATGAGTATGACCAGGTAATGCCACCATCACATACTGCAGAGCAACACACAGTACGGTGAGGAAGAGACGCAGATCACTCGCAGCAAAAGGTAAATTTCTATTCATTCCATAGAGGATCAAAAGCATGTATATTATGGGCCTCGTCACAAAAAAAGTGATTTGTTGTTTGTGAATGACACAGACTAGCCTGCCTATATTGTTTTCTCACGAGGAGTTCCATATTTTGTTTACTGTAGGTTTCCATGTTCTATTGTCATTGTTGCATCATTTTGATTGGACAGTTGCAACTGCAAATCATTATAAATTGTATATAGTTTAATTTCAAAATGCCATAAGCTCTGAGTGCAAAGCCTATCGAGGTGCCCTTGTGGGATGCCTTACCGGTTTCCCAGTATCATACTACTGGGAACCGGTAAGGCATCCCACTGGAGCTTATGGCGAAAAAAAACAGTGTTTCATGTGGGAATGTTGCTACATGTATGTGCAATTGGTAGGTTTCATTGTTATATTATCAGTGCTGCATCATTTTGATTTGACAGTTGCAACTGCAAATCATTTATAGCATCTGGTTAGCCATTAAAGCACCACCACAAAATTACAGTAGGCAACATTCTAACATTTTGTGGCTGCTTTAAGAAGCCAAAATGCTATACATTTGCCCTTTGAATAGGAATTTATCGTTATTTATCCAAGAGTTAATAAAAGACAGAGCTCATAGTGTCCAAGTCGTGTTTGAACAATTGACTGACTTCGCATATATACATTATGGCTGCATGACTTAATTTACAGGTATCATGATAGATTCAGTACAAAGTAGTCTGAATGCTGATTCACATATGCATGACTTAATTATAATAATTTTATCTTTTTCTTAATTATTGCTTAAAAACAATCAGGTTAATCTGAGAATATTCCACAATTTAAGAGAGCACATCAAGTAAACATGAAATATCAAGATCCATATGGGCCAGTACAGGAGATTTTGGTACTTATTTCATCAGCAATCATCCAAATCTCAGATGAGTCTGCGCATATGCGCAGACTCACCTGAGTCTTTGCTGCTCTTACATGGAGTATAGATGTAGATGAAGGCTCAGACCAGAATTCAGACCTCTAGCTTCCCCGGATATGTCATATTTGCGCATATGAGATAAGTACCAAAATCTTTTATAGTCAATCATATCTGCAATTCTAGTATGGCATAAGATTCAGACCTCCCCAGAGGGAAAAATATTAAAACAATAGAAATTGTTACCTCTTTGCCTGCCAGTCACAACTTTTGTTGTCTGCTCCTCTCATCTGCTTGTGTTCTGAGGTAGCCTATATTGCAAAGAATAAGAAACCAGAACAGACTGCTCAAGGGAGCGAGCGGTCTGATCAGGGTTCATATTGTTTGCTTCTATGAAAAAATGTAGTCTGAAGTGCACTTGGATATATACAGCAGATGTAAAAAGCAGACATTTTCAGGACAAAAAAATCAAGGCGAGATTAGGGTTAATGCAGCTGAAAATGAAGTCAGCTGGTGTTGTCTGCTGTAATTTTTCACTTTAACAACAGAATGAATTTAGATTACATCCAAACAGTATAGATCCAGATCAGTCTGCTCCATAAGGTTTTGTTCAACACTGTTTGCCGTAGAGGCTTCCAAATTACAACGGTAGATGACAAAGCAGACAACTTAACCCTTAATGTGCCAATTTCAACAAAAGTCGTCTGCTTTTCTCATCTGCTGAAATGTTTAAGAAGCCTCTATGGCAAATAGTGTGGACCCAGATCAGACTGCTCCTATAGGAGCAGTCTGTTCTGGGTCCATGCTGTTTGCTTCTATACTTAATTCGTCAGTAATGTTAGGCAATTAAATGTTGCAGACAACTTCAGTAGACGACATTTTCAGATGCATTTTTTCTTGGCGCTTTAAGGGCTATCATCCAATTTTGTAAGAAAACCTTTAGTCTGATAATGATTTCTTCACAATTTATCCATCATAAAACATTAGATGGGCCGAAATGTGAGAAAACCTGATTTTGTTGCATGTGAACAACAAAGGCCCTGACCAGCCTGCACATCTGCGCACACTGATCAGTGCTTTTGTTATTAGTTACCTGGAAAAAATAATGTCTAAACTTGCTACATGCAAACTTTCAATATTCTATCTAGTCGCTGTAGCTGAGCTGACTGGTTTGAGTATTACTTGGTGGGCAACCCTGTAGACAAGTTTTCTCGAGGCCCATGTTTACTAGCTTGCATTACAAAGACATAGGGAAGGGAGCATATATAGAGGATCTTACATGAGTGCTTGTGTTTTATTGAATTTATTAAACGAGTTGTGGAAAAGGGATGAAATGTGAGGCTTGCCGAGCATTTTATTGCTTTTTCGCAACGTGTTAAATAAATTCAATAATGCAGGAGCACAAATGTTAGATTCTATTTATCATATTGAAATTACTTAAAAGTCGCATTTTTGGCGTGAAAACGTCAAGGTTTTGCCATGTTTTACACAATGTTATAATGGGCGTCATTACGTAACGTTACTAAATCTGTAAACCACTAGTGGTTTATCAATTTTATTGCATGACATTATATCACTTCCAGATGCAACGTCATGTAATAAAAATGCATTAGAATTTTACCGTAACAGGGTGTTATAAAAGAAAATCCAAATTTAACAATAGGAATGTCAAACTCATAAATTACATTTCTTAAATTTGGACCATTACTACTTCTAATCTATGTTTTTTTCTTTCTTCCCTGAACAGGCCATCTCAGAAGTCCCCTATACCCAATGATAGGTTTGAGGAACCTGTGGGAGGATATGGGGTACCAGCAGATAGGAGGAGAGGATTTCAGATACAGGGCAAGGCCAAAGGGCTGTACAGTTTTACTGCACAAAATTCAAGGTAAGCCACAGATAGGCATTAGTACGAAAACCTTATGAGCTAGCCCATAATTTGAAATTTTGATATATTTTTTACCAATATATTTCTAAGCATATGTTTGGTTCTTTCATGTGCAGAGAGTTACCATTTAGGAAAGGAGACACCATTTACCTGATACGTCAGATTGACAAGAACTGGTACGAGGGTGAGAGAAATGGTCGTGTAGGAATCTTCCCTGCCAATTATGTTGAGGTTCTTACATCCATCGAAGAAGCCCAGAGTGCAGCGATGCAGTCAGAAGGTCAAGCCAGAGCTAAATATAACTTCAACTCACAGACATCTGTAGAATTACCATTGAGGAAGGTGAGATTGACTGTGATTAGCAGCCCCCAGTGGGCTTAGAATTTGAGCCGTGACACATGATTTCCAACAATGTGGCATTTTGACAAGTGTAGCCTCAAACGAGCCTGTGCAGCCTCCCTTTAAGCTTAGAATCTCCAAACACTGTTTGGTCAGTAGCTTAACACTCATAGAATCCTCAAGCGCCTAGCAAAGGCTCTGATCAGACTGCGCGTATGCGCAGGCTGATCTGAGGCTTTGCTGGTCGCACATACCATATTGTTGGAAATCTCATGTCGCTGCTCATTTCCTTTACTCCATAATAACTCCTTTTGACGCTTTTGAAATATGTATTTGACAATATTATGGAAAATGGAGCATTTGCTCTTTTGGAGCAAATGCTCCATTTATCATAATATTTCAAAAGTATTCAAAACTTAGCTTAAATTTTTCTTGAATTTTTTCAATGATGTCTAAAAATAGAAAATGGTGTTATTATCTAAAAAATAGCCTTTGAAGTAAAGAGTTAAATGGTAGCCAGGCTGCCTTTAAATATTGTTAGTTTACTGGAATCTTGTATGTAAATGGGTACTTCAGCAAACAGTGAAAACCTAGATTAAATGCAGAGGTGTTAAAAAAGCTTCTGCTTTACCCTTACTTGACTGGATACTTTGACATAGTCTTTATCTTTGATGCATAGAATAAGTTTTCGGAATAGCAAACAGAGTACAACTTGGTCAATTGGTCCTGCTAGAGCAATCTGATCTGGATCTGCACTGATTGCAGACCTACCTTTTGAAATTTTACAACCTATTAAAACTTGCTCTGTTTTTCTTCAACAAAACTATGACATTTCAGTAAAACCTGTCTTAAGCGGCCACTCAAAAAGAAGACCAAAAATTGTTTTTAAGACCGATTATCGCTTAATGCAGGTCAAAAGTATTGCAGAATGCTCCAAGGGGAGCATTATGCAATACTTTTGACCTTCATTAAGCTACCATTTGTCATTAAGACCTTTGTTTTGTCTATTTTTGAGTGGCCATATAAGACAGGTTAAACTGTATTTACAATAAAAGTTACTTTTCAAGAATGTTTCTGAAACCCAAGCACATTCACAAACATTTCAGTCCAGACCTGTATTGTTATTGCTCATACTAAATTATATCAGGGTATGCTTAAAAACTATTGATTGGCCAAGTTTGTACTGAGAGGTTTTGGAGATGGTTTTGGAGATAGGTAGCATTTTTGATTTTTACATATTCATTATGCTAATGAATATTTGTTACTTAGAAAAAGCATGTACAAAAAAGCCTGTCTTAAGCGGCCACTTAAATATAGACAAAACAAAGTGGTAGCTTAATGAAGGTCAAAAGTATTGCAGAATGCTCCAAGGGGAGCATTCTGCAATACTTTTGACCTGCATTAAGCGATAATCGGTCTTGAAAACCTTATTGGTCTTCTTTTTGAGTGGCCGCTTAAGACAGGTTTTACTGTATTTATATTCTATACTCGAATATTGTGAGAAAAGGATAAGGTAATCACACAAGTGTTTGATATGAAATGTTAGACATAAAATGAGCTTTTCTGCCTAAAATATTTTATAGCCTCAGCCGGGCCGCGTAGCACAGCCGGTAGGTAACATGTCTGACTGAAGATCCAGGGGTTGCAAGTTTGATCCCGGCCCGGTCCCATACTTCCGCGGAGATTGATAGTGAAAAAATTTCAACGGCCATTCTCCTCCCTTCCCCCAATTCGAGAAGGGTTGTTGTCAGTTACAAGCGATGGTATGTGCACGAAGTACTGGTTAACCACTTAATCAAGCTTGCCCAGGAAAATAGTGTGGTTAGGTGAACTGACAGTCCCAACATGACCATAGCTGTTGACTGGGACCTAAAGCATCAAACCAAACCAAAAATAATTATAGCCTCAGGATGAGATTTTTCTTGTCCCCCTATTGAGCAAAATGCATTTTGCTCAATATGGGAACATGAAAAGTAAAAAAAAAAGATATTCTGCGGCTAGAAAATATGGGTAGGAGGTAAAATAGCTGGGTTGGCAGTAAACAGCAACAAAGTATTTTTTAAAAATGTATGCCTCAATTATACTATCTTTATTCTTTGATCTTGCTTAGGGTGAGATGGTTACATTACTACGACATGTTGACGAGAACTGGTATGAGGGTCGTGTAGGAAATAGACAAGGAATATTTCCTGTGGCATATGTAGACGTTTTACGTGAACCATCTACGCCATTTATTACCCCAGCACCCTCAGTTATCACTACGCCAATGACAGGAAGAGGTAAAACAATACTTTTCATTGGATTCTTCTACCAAGGAAGCCCTTATTGCTTTCATATTAACTCTTTGCATGCTTGGCAAGTTTTCTAAATATTTTGCAGGGGATTTTCTACCTTTCTCTAGGGGCCGAATTTGGGCCCCATTCCCAATCAACAATAGCCACCTTTTTCCCAATTGCATGTCTGTTTTTCCCAATAAAGGAAAAGAAAAAAAAAATTTTACATGTTTTTTAGAGACCACTACTACTTATGAGAAACAATGACCCATATCGAAATGACACTTAAACACTGTGCTTGACATAAAAGAATCTAAAAAAATTGATTTTAAGGATAAATTTTGCTCCCATTGTTATGTTTTATGTTGTTAATTTTTCTCAATTTTGACGTTAAGTCGATCATTTTTCCCCAATTTTGGCCAGGGGCCTTTTCCCAAAATTTCTGGATAAAGCCATGTTTTGTTGTCTGCTGAATTTTTACAAAGTTGATGGTTTCAAAAAAATCATTTCACGAATACCATCAGAGTGTCAAACAATTTTGATGGAGATCAGGATCAACATTTTGTTGTGCCTGATAAGTCCACATTAGGTGATGTCCCTTGAACTGGTACAATATTCATTATGCACATGGGTAATAGGGTCTACACTTATGCAAACAAATTCTATTTCATAAAAACACAATTTTAAAAGTAAAAAAGGTGGCAAAGATCAGGAAGCGATACAATCAAATACCACACCTGACCCAGGATACCACATGGGAAAGTGTCAAAAACACAATTAAACATCACAAACAAAAGCTGTAAGGACAGCCCTTTCCCAGGAGGTGACCACAAGGCAGCAATGAACTGACATGAAAGCATGAAAAACACAAGACATAAATAACACAAATGATCCACAAAAGAAGTACCGTTTTGGAAAGGTCTTTAAAAATATTTTATTGGAGGGCTAAAACCAAAACTTATTGCACCACCTGACAAGTGATATCTATTAAAGGGAATGGCAACATTGAAGATTGAAAGCAAGAGAATCTGAAATGTTAGCCCTTATTAACCCTCATAGAGGCACCTTTTGACACCTTTGCAAACAGAGCAGACCCAGATCAGGCAGCTATTCATGCTAAGCTCCACCCACTATGAATAATTATATAAATAAACTTTCACGTTCGTACAAAGAACAAAGAAAATACTTGTCAGGATAATAGATAATCATATTTCCATATGCAAGCAGAGTAGACCCTGATCAGGCAGCTCTTACAAGAGCTGCCTGATCTGGGCCTGCTCTGCTTGCAAAAGCTTCAAAAGGCGTCTCTATGAGGTAAAGGGCTAAACCATTCTTTTGTAATCTTATGCATCTGTTGTTGATACATATGCAATGTTACACCCAGTGATAAATCTTTGATAACAAGGAGTTCTGGTTGATTAGTAGTTGTTACTAAAAAAAGTTAGACTGAAAAAAAAAAATAGAATGATATATAAATAATGATAAGAAAACAATACTCATCATGCCACATGAGAAAGTTGAAAGCTGCTTGGCATCACCATGCGCAGGCACTGTGTATTCTATGGAGTGGAGTCTTGGAGCGGAGTTATGGAGTGGAGTATTGGAGTGGAGTGGAGTCAAACTTTGGAGTGGCATAAATTCTTTTACAGAATCAGAATCAGTTTATTTGACATTTTCTAATATCTGGACTGGTCTTTTTTTAATCGACATCAGGCATCTGCAGGTGTAATACTCCAAAATTTGACTCCACTCCACTCCAATACTCCGCTCCATAACTCCGCTCCAAGACATCACTCTATAGAATACACGGTGCCCCTTGTGCATTAAGTTCAGCAACATGAGTCTTCTGTGTACCATTTGTTTACCATTGGTCCGTTCAATAATCCTTGCAATGTTCAACTAGGATGAACATGCAATCTTTTTAACAGACAGTATAGATTCAGATCAGCCAACCTTTTATTCTCATGCTTAACCCTTTGGCTTTTGAAAATGCTGTTAACCCATAAAGTGCCAATCACAACAAAAGTTGTCTGGTTGTGTCGTCTGCTAAAATGTTTCAGTAGCCTCTTTGACAAAACAGTGTGGACCCAGATCAGACTGCTCCTGTAGGAGCAGTCAGATCTGGGTCCACACTGTTTGCTTCTATGCTTAAATTAGTCAGTAATGTTAGACAATTATTTGCAGCAGACGACTTCAGCAGACAACATTTTCAGATTAAATTTTTTGCTGGCGTTTCAAGGGTTTACCTATGTGAGAACTACTAAAGTCTCGCGTATTCTTTATATTGTGAATACCTTTTTTGCCATGTACTATAAAATAACATTATTTTAAGATTTTTCTCTGTCCCTTTCAGGTACCCCAGAGATGCTATCACCTGTCAGTTTTGAAGCAGTGCCTACCCCACCCCCACAGCCATCCCCTGGGGCTTTCAGATCCCCAACAAACACGCTGGGCTACGAGAGATACGCCACACATCCAAGATCACCCCGTCATGAACAAGTTACCTCCTCAAGATACGATCATATTTCACCGAATCGTTACGATGGAGCGCAATCTCAGAGACAAATAGACTCGTTTTCTAGTAAACAAATGAATGGCGGCTTTTCACCGCAAAGATATGATGATTTTACTCTAAGGTCGCGGCAAGCTCAGCAGCAAATACGTAAAGACAATCCGCCGACATTAAATATTACGGCAAAATCTATGTCAACTCCTAATATAACAATGAATAGTCATGACGATATAGGAAGAGGCAGAGGGCAAGAGGAGGATCTTGCCTTAGCTAGGTAAGCACATTGGTCGAGTTAAACACATTTTTGAGCGTAAAATCGTGAATATTTTCTTACCCATTAGTTATAGCATAAGTTTACGGTGCTCAAAAAGAACCGTCTCATCGAGATGGTTCTTTTGAGTACCCAACATATGTTTTGGTAGAGAAATAAGATAATTATTTTTTAATTACGCACTATTATCTAGAGGCCTGTAGGCACATTTTGTGGTGTATGTTGGAAGAGGCAGAATCTTGTCATAGCTAGGTAAGCACATTGGTCGAGATATGCAGATTTTTTAGCGGAAAATTGTAAATATTTTCTTACCCATCAGTTATAATTTAAGTTTTGGGTGCTCAAAAGAACCGTCTCATTGAGACGGTTCTTTTGAATACCCACAACATATGTTTTGGTTGAGAAATAAGATAAATAACTTTTTTAAATAATTCAATATAATAATTTCAGGGGCTATTGCTCGGCACTCGGGGGACGGAAAATTTTACGCAATGCCTCACAATGAAGCTCTGGTCGGGGGCTAACTTCTGGCACCAGTTTCGAGCCCGTCCGTGAAAGTGACGCGCGCAAGTTTTAGGCCGGGTCGGCTCCTGTGGCCTAATGGGGCCTAATGGGAAGATCTTCTAATGCTCATAACTTTTTAATTTTCCGACGGAACGCTTTGAAATTTTCACCATTTGTAGACGGCCTCCCGTACTACAAACTGATGCAAGGCCGAAAATTTGAGAAAGAGTGAATACAATTAAATAACTTTTAATTAGGCACTCTTATCTAGGAGCACATTAATGGTTTATTGTTTTGGTCTTCAATGTTTACCTGAGTACCCATTTATGACTTTGTCTTGTGTCGTCTGCTGATAACCTTTGCAAACAGTTAAGTCCCATATCAGGACCGACAAAATATCGGGCCTGATCAGGATCCAAATTGTTTGACCCTCTGATGGTATTCCTGAAAGAATTTTTAAACTATACAATTTTGCAGAAAAAAATCGGCAGACGATAAAATCGTGAAAAGTTTCCCAGCATGCAGAGTTAACAATGGAATAAAGTCCATTTTGCAAATGCTTGACCTTGAACAGGCCTCCAGATAGTTACAGGAAATTTCAAATAATCTCTTCTAATGCACATGTTGTTGGTACTGGAAAGAATCATCTTATTATGAGGCTGTTTTTTTGAGCACCACAAACATGTTATTGAAAAGATTCAAACTGGGGGCTGCAATTTACGCCAAAACAATGACTTTCTACAATTCAAAATACATCATTAATCGTTAGCCTGCCAGTCACGACTTTTTTCATCTGCTTCTTGTCTGCTTGTGTTCTTAGGTAGCCTATATTGCAAGCAATATGGACCCAGATCAGGCTTGGGAGCAGACTGATCAGGGTTCACATTGTTTGCTCCCATAAAATAATCTAGTCTGAAGTGCATTCGCTTATATGCAGCAGACATAAAAAGCAGACAATATTTTCAGGAAAAAAAAAGAGTGGCGGGATCAGGGTTAAAGCTATTCCATGGGATTATATCACACCGGATAAGCCGCAATCGAAAATGTTAATTATTATTGACGAACACAGATCAAAAGTCCCTAGAAACAATGTTTTCAGTTGCCATTTGTCGTGACAAATGGCAATCGAAAACTTTGTTTCTAACGATTTTTTATCTACATTTGTCAATAGTATTAACATTTTCAATTGACCCTATCGGGTGTGATATAGCTTCTCAAAGAAAGACAACATAATTATTTATAAGAAAAGGATAGATAAGTTGGTGCCTATATAGATACCTTGTCCTTCTCTTAATAATTGAGCCGCGACATCTGATTTCCAACAATGTGGCATTTTGACAAATGTAGACTCAGAGGAGCATATGCTCCTTTAAAGCTTAGACACTCCAAATAATGGAAATGTCGTGCTGCGGCTCAATTATTAAAAAGATTCATATTGTAGTCCACTTTTCCCGCTTTCTACAATTCAAAATACAGCCGCATGTCATGCAATGAAATGTGACATAATTAATGAAATAAAACTCTTTCTGACGGTGTATCGAGGACACACTGTTGCAAATTTCTAAGGTTATCCAATCAGACTTCTCATTAGAATAGCAAATTCATAAGAATAGTCCAATAGTGAAGTGGGACTCCAGATGCACTCGCGGAAAATGTACAAAATATGAAACCTATGCAAAATTGCCCAGGTTTCATAGTTTGTATATTTCACATTGTTGTACACTGAAAGCTGCATAGTCTATAACTTTTGATCTTCTAATTTTAAAAATAATGTTTTTATTTTTCAAGAACAAAGTAAAAATACTCAAATTCAGGTAAACATTTTACCATTTTCGTAAATCTTAACAAGTTATCACTATCAAAACAACTGCATTTATGCTAAAATTCAACGGTCTAGAATTATTGGAGGGACGTAAATAATTACCAACAAGAGAAAAAAAAACATTTGTTTTATAAAATAATTAACTTTTCCGTGCAGTTTTTAGATGTACTCAACATTTTTATTGTGAAAACATAGCTTCATTCTACTTTAACAAATGATTTAAAAAGAAAATAAAAAATTTCGAAAAATGTTCATAGTTACAGACTTAGTCGCTTTAAGACTTATGGATTAGAAAATAATAAAAAAAAAAAAAATCAAAAATATTTGCTTAACTCTTTCCTTGCTACTGGTGACTTTTGTCGTCTGCTGATAACCTTTGCAAACAGTTTGGAACCAGATCAGGAAAGACAAATGTCGGTCCTGATCTGGATCCAAACCGTTTGACACCTTGATAGTTTCTTGGAAGAATTTATTGAAAGGTTAATTTTGAAAAAAAGCAGCAGACGACAACAACCGCATTAAGAAATTACCCAGCATGCAGAGTTAACATGACCGATAACTGAGAACTATTTATTGCAGGTATAGAGCAGTGTACGCGTATAAACCTCAGAATGAGGATGAGTTAGAACTATTAGAAGGAGACGAGGTATATGTAATGGAAAAGTGTGATGACGGCTGGTATGTTGGGACGTCGGGAAGGACGGGCATGTTTGGGACGTTCCCAGGAAACTATGTTACGAGAATACAATGATATTCCCTAGCAGGTATTAAGACATTTTGATGCATCCTTGACAAGATGTATACAGTTTTCAAAAGAATCTATCTTAACACTTTGCCTGTTAGTGGCTACTTTTGACATCAAAAGTCGCCACTAGTGGGGAAAGAGTTAAGGAATGCTTTCTTTAGGTTTCTAATTCCTCTTAGTTGTGGGGAAATTGTGTAGTAGATAATTTCTATGAATCACAGGCAGATTTTTACACAGGGACATGGATGAAAGTTTTCAGGATTAATCCTGAATTCAGGATTTTAAGGCTGACTTTCCAAGGTCAGCCTCAAAATGCTGAATTAGGGAAATTATTATAGCTTCTCTGATTAATTTTCATATTAGCAAACACAATTAATCCTTTTAACTTGAAACCATTCATTTTCGTAGGCATCCTGCAAGTTTTTGAGTTTGAATTTCTAAAGTTCAGAATTTTGGAAAGTTTGAATTTTCACTCATGCAGAGATCTTATGCACACATTTATGTAATCACCACATTTACCCTAATAAGCAAACTGAGCACATAATTTTTTTTAGAAAAATATAATGCCAAGTCAGCGGGTTTCAGCTTCCAGACTGTTTTACATCCACACAATGAATCCATATTGATACTGAAATTGCCCCACTGGACTGAATGGCTGGAAATCAGAAGTTCCTGTTCTTTTACAACGCTAAAAGAGTGAAATGTGTGCTTGTAAGAGCATATGTACTTATTTGGTCATATAATATGGTACTAGTAAAATATATAGTGCTTGGGTACTCATTTTATTGAAATATCTCTATCCTCAAGTGTAGACTTTTGTTGTCTGCTGATAATCTTTGTAAACAGTTTGGACCCAGATTAGGCCCGAAAAAATGTCAGGTCTGATTTGGATCTAAAACTGTTTGACACTGATGGTATTTCTGAAATAATCTTTAAAAGATTCATTCTGACTGCTTGTTACGTCTGCTGCATATACTCATGTGCACTTCAGACTTGATTTTGTCATGGAAGCATACAAATATGAATAATCTGGAAAAACAGATCTCTCAGAAATAAAGAGAACCTACAAATTAAAAAAAATAAAACAGACTCAGTTTTATTGAGTTGGCTCGTGAGAATTAATGGAAATTGCAACAACACTCCCACCCCCTAACACCAGCTTAAGCCGAATTCTGCTTTTTGCCAAGGGAGCAGTCTGAGCTAGGTCCATATTGTTTACAATATATGATATATATGTTCGGACTGGTTGGCTTTTGGTTAACATACATGTAATTTATTTTTCAGATCGAAATGCCAATAGTGCCAAGTACACAGTGATTGTGTTGTAAATACGCTGTACATTTACATGTAGATAGACGTCGTAAACCAGAGCAACGTGTACAGATGTGTAGATACATGGACATCGCAAACATAGTCAGCCGCTCTAGCTGCAGTATCGCTCTGTCAACACAAGGAAGCGATGTAGTTCTGGCTTTATTTGGGCCTCGTCGCAAGAAAACCTGTCTTCGGGGTTCGGAAAGGGTGAGATTCAAACCAGCCTGATCTGCTATAGAGACTAGCCTGAAGTTTAAATTTTCGTTCATAGTAAATCTAGATATGATACTTTTCAGTAAGTGAATAACAAAGGCGCTGAACAGACTGCACATATGCGCAGGCTGGTCTTCGCCTTTGTTCTTCCAAATCCCCGAAGACAGGTTTTCTCGCTGTGAAGGCCCATATATGTACACAGTGAAAAGGCACAGTTGCTTTTTCACTGGATATGGGCCTCGTCGTGACAAAACCTGTCTTCGGGGTTTCTGGCAAAGTGAGACTCGAACCAATCTCATCAGCTACGGAGACTAGCTAGAAAATTGAAATTTCGCCCTTAGCAAGTCTAGATATGATACGTTTCAATAAGTGAAAAGGCGCTGAGCATACTGCGCGGATGCGCAGGCTGGTCTGCGCCTGTGTTGTTCGCAAACCTCCGAAGACAGGTTTTCTTGCGCTGTGGCCCATATGTGAACACAATGAAAGAATGTAGTTGCGTTGTAGTTTTATATGTGTCTAGACGCGAGAAAACCTGACTTTGCTGCATGCGGAACAACAAAGACACAGGACATCCTGCGCATCCATGCAGACTGATCAGCGCCTTTGTTATTCACTTTCTGGAACATATTACGACTCCACTTTCTACCAGGACTTTAGTTAGAGTGCATAACAAAAACTTTATTTTCTTATTTCTCAACCAAAACATATGTTGTGGGTACTCAAAAGAACCGTCTCAATGAGACGGTTCTTTTGAGTACCCAAAACTTATGTTAAAATTGATGGGTAAGAAAATATTTACAATTGTACGCTTAAAATTTTTGTTTATCTAAACCTGTGATTCTAGCTGGTCTTTGTAGCTCAGCAGGCTAGTTCGATTCTTTCCAGTTCGGAAAACCCGAAGACCGGTTTTCTCGCGTCAAGGCCCATATGCGAATGCACGGAAATGATGTAGCTGTGTTATGGCTTTGTGAACAGGTTGAAATGACGTATCCATGTTATCGCTTTATATGTGAACACACTGAAATCAAGATGCCTGCAATATACCATCCACATTTTTGTGTAATGTATTTATATGCAAGATGAAAGATGAATTAAACAAGAGTAATTGAATGTGCCGGATATATATGGACAATACACTTCATCATCCATTATTTGTAACTTTAACTCTTTACTATCCACCAGTGTTGTCTGCTGATAACCTTTGCAAACAGTTTGTACCCAGATCAGGCCTGACAATATGTCAGGCCTGTTCTGAGTCCAAACAGTTTGCCACTCTTATGTTATTTCAGAAAGAATTTTTTGAAAAATTTAATTTAAAAAAAAAAATCAGCAGACGACATGTTTTGAAAAAAATACCAGCATGCAAAGTTAACCACTTGCACTCAGTCAAGGTTCCCAATAAAGGAGTATTTTTCAATCAAAAAGTGTCACATTTGTATGGCTAATTAGACTACCCACAAAGTAAGTTTTGGGATGAAAGATCAGAGAAATTTAAATATGCCCAATGCTTGCTTATTTGGACCTGCTCCAATGGCCTTTCTGAGTGCAGTAGGGTTCTATAACTATGGTAACTGTGTTCAGCAAATAGCTATCTCTATAGTATATCTCAGTGTCCGATAGACTATTTATCTGAGACTGTGAACAAATGCTTTCTGAAGAAAGCTTACCATTCTCAAAGAAAAGTCATGCACATATTTTTGTGTTCATATGTGTTACTTTTGTTGTGTTAAAATAGCTCAAGGGGGATAAATCTCTGTCTAGGATAGACAATCATGAAAGGCTCTGTTCCTTGATGACAAACTGGATGAAAATAGAGCAGGCATGTCATAGCTTAATGATGAAAATATAAGTATAACAAATATATTATGTTTTTGCATTTGAGCAGTCTGCTCTCTGAACAGAGTCTTTAATGCCAAAACATATATGGATCCACTGTGCATTACAAGGAACAATTGCAGAGTGTGTGGGATTAAGATTTTGAAACAATTGAAATGAATGAACCGTGTTGTCAGCTAAATGTTTAATGGGGCAGGTTCAGATTATGAAAACCATGTAATACGAGAGAGGATTGAATTTTGATGATGCCTTATAGAGAAGTGCTTTATTGTGTGTGTAAATGACATGGACTTCCCCTAGTGACTTGGCAAACTTGGGTTATCTGAGACAAATCAGGGACTATTTTCGTTGCTTTCAATGACTATTTTATTAGCTCAGGTGTTTCCTGTGTAAGCAATTAGGTTCCTACAATTAGCAACCAGAATGATGAAACTTGTTAACTTATCGAGCAGCCCCTTATTATATGAAAATCGATATCTCAACACTGGTTGATTTCCCTTAAATAAGTTCATTTGCATTATGTGTATGTGTTGTGAGTAAAGGGCATTATTCCTATGCTTTGAGGGTTAATAACCACTGCTCGACAGGTCTAAGATGGCCCCTTAACCTTATTGCACTCAGAGGCCAAACCATAGAGTTTTGGCCACTCTGAGTGCAAGAGGGTTAAACATGGTCTGTTTTCATTGATTCAGGCATAAAAAATTTGGAAACAGAATAAGGACCAATTCTCTAAGATTCTTGGGTTTAAGTGGTCACTCATGTATGGGGAAACCTTGGTTTCTGTATGATATAAGAAATAGGCGATTCTGAGTGCAATCAGGTCATGCTGAAAAAATGAGAAAAATATTATGCAATAGAACAGTGAAGGTTCTAATCAGACATATGCTCTTGTCTGGCCTTTTCATGTGGTGAAGTCCATATTAGGTAGTCATGTGACATTGTCATTATAACTTATTGTGTGCAAGTTGAAATTTTAATAGCATGTTAAGTTTTAGTGAACTGTAGCGTTGTTTTCTTTTGTTTTATTTTTTATATAGTGTAAATTAAGCATTTAAACAAATTATCTTTCTAGTCACTTGTTGATACATTGGTGGCTGAATTGTTTTGTTTGATCCCCATATTTTTGTTTGTTTATTTTAATTCCATATTTACCAAATAAAAGTCGACAGGACAGCCCTATTACATCAGATGCCCTGAAATGATTGGAACTTCTTCATGGTTATATGCAAAACAAGATAGTTCTTGATCAGGAACTATTTGTTTTCTGACCAGGACTATTTTTATTTGCACAAGCATTTCCTATTGAGTAATTAGGTTCCTGCACTTAGAGAGTTAATAAATCATGTATATCCAAAAAATGAAGTTCTATGTGGGTTTAAACTAAACTATTGTTGGGTCAGATATGGATCTAAACTGTTTGAGATTCCCAAAACAGCAAATTTGGTCTGACCTTTCATCTAATTCAGCAATTTGTGTGGGTGAGCAGCAAAGACTGATGAGACTGCGCTAGTGTGCAGGCTAATCAGAGTCTTCTCTGATCACATATGCGATATGTACCAAATTCTAAGTATACTGGCCCAAATATAGTTCTGAAATTTCAAACGCACTGTAAATTATATTCATCACTATTTATTAGTACTTTTATGTTAGATTCATATAATCCATCCAGACTGCTTGAATACTCGGTACCTCAAAGATTGCATATCAAGATAAACGTACATGTATACTTGCCAATTACTATGGAACTGTTAAAGATTTAATTACGCTGGAAACAGGTTGTTAGACACTTCATACGGATTGTCTTAGATAAATTGCAAACTAACCTTGTTGGATTAGTTTCATCAGTCGTTAACTAAATAAACTTTTCATATTGCCCAAATCAAAACTAGGCGAATTGCATGTAAAGCATCTCATGAAATATCTGCTGTTAAGATGATTCACAGATGTTGTGAAACCCCATTTCTTTACAACTCATCTGTAACACTGTTACATGCATAACTGCGAAAACTCCAATGAAATTGATCAGTTCTTAGTGCATTAACAATGTTAAGAGATGGTCCCTTTAAGATCAATATTTTTTATGTTGTAATCCATTTACGAATGTTAAAGGATAGCCCCTTTAAGAACAATATTTTTATGTTGTAACTATTGTTAGTGAGCATCAATATCCAGCAGTTCTCTCACAGAAGGTTTCGTAAGTATCGCAGCCAGGCTGTTAATCTGTTCTATTCTTAGCTAGAATGAGCATTTCTTTTTGCTTTGTGTATCAAGGCAGATACTATAGATAGTGTCCATTGTCTGAATTTCACATTTTTGAATTGATTTAGACAATGAAACATTTAAACTTGAAATACTGCAAATGTGTAAGTCGGGAAAATCTGAAGATCAGGATTTAAGTAATACACTCGTGTATACACCACAAAGCAGAAAGAATGACATTAGGGGTATTTCGTTCTTGAGAGAACTGCGTAGTTGGATATATGTAGGCTTTAATTTAGAAGTAGCCATGTAGCGGTGAGGCTTACTGCCGAAACTAATGTGAGTAGTGACTGCTGAAAATAGCACTTATGTCTGTAGTCTTAAGGTCAGGGCTTGGTAGCCATAAAAATGGTCAGATCACTCTTAACTCTATTGCACTAAAAAGGGCCAAAACTCCACAGAGTTTTGGCCCATTTTAGTCCAATAAGGTTTTCCGTTTCATTTAATAAGTGTGGTCATCGGGATATTTAAGGCAGATATTGTTCTGAATTTCTGTAGAAAGGTCTGTTGACATAATTCTAAATTCACTTTAATATAATGATGCATAATTAAAGTCAAAGAATTCATACTGGAATGCATGCATTTGTTAAAGACTGTTTTATAACCCAGACCAGACTGCAATGTCTCAGCTATTGAGCAGTTGCTGTTCACAGAAACTATTTTCACATTAATGTACATCGGTAGGGAGTCTCGCATTTCCCAGTTTTCTTGTTTTTGGTTGTGAGAGAGTGTTCATATAATTTAGACATCTCTATTTATTTACATCATCATATTTGTTACTGAATGTATCGGGCTAATTTTTATACCATGTATGAGCCACAACGAGGCTGAAATGACCCACAAGCATATTTGGATACCTAAGGCCCAAGATGGACCTGCTTAGCCATCGTTTTCTGTCAGTTAAAGTATGGTGATTGTCCTAAAAATGTAACACTAGGTCAATATAAAATTAGTATTAAAATATTTTAAAAAAAATACAGTTAACGCTAAATCCTAAGACTCAGTTGACAAAAGGTCTAGGCCTAGCCAAACAATGTGGACCCTAATCAGCCTGCTCCTGAGGGAGCAGAATGATCTGGGTTCATATTGGTTGCAATAAAGGTTATCAAAGTACACAAGCAGATAAAGAGCAGACAACGCTTGTCGTGAATGACGGGTAAAAGGATTAATAAAATTTCAGTTGCAGATTATAGGTAAGGCTTTAATTTAACCCTTAAAACGCCAATCACGACTGCAGCTGACGAAAAATTTTGCGTCATTTTTCCCAATTTTCCACAAAAATAAGGTATGATATTACATGAGAATCGTCTGCCAGCAGATGATTCTCATGAAATATCATGCCTTATTGGTTATTTTTAAAAAAGCGGCAAAATTTGAAATTGTCGTCTGCTGCAAATTATAGGTGGCGCTTTAAGGGTTTAGTAAACTTGTTTGTAGAAGTCTTTTCTCGCATTGAGACAGGAATGGCGGAAAAGGGTCAAATTGGGTCTACATGTGTTTGTATGGGTCTTTATCTCTCATTGTGGTTTATACTTGTTATTGAATGTATCTGGCTTATTTTTATATCATATATACATGTATCTACAACCATCTAGCATCGTTACAACAATTGTATTTCATTTTTGTAAGTTTTTCCTTTTTGGAGAGTTTAATTTGTGTACTGAATAAAATGTTGAAAAAAAAATGAGCGCAGTTTATAAAAGAAGTTCATGATGTGCTGATAGATTTGTTTGATATTGTAATGTCAGAAAAATAATTTCTGTTGGTTGTGATGAGGTTTTTCGACCAATTTAAGAAATATTTCAGGGATGTTGGGCTGAGAAAAGAAGATTGGATTAGAAGAAATGAGGGCCCCACCCAAAGACTTAGTCTGACATGAATCTCACTCAACTGGCAAGGATGGGAAAGCCAAATGTAAAAAAAAAGCATAATGTGATTTAATATGGATTGGAAAAAATGAAAGTAAATTACTAATTGGTTATGGATTGTCAGTAAGAAGATCGATGAGCCTGGGAAGGATCAGACTTAAAATGTATAACTTATTTTCTGAAATTACAATATCATAGAATGATCAAGCAACCATCAGGGAATGCCCTTTAACCATATTCTGGCCATTCATAACAATTGCTGTCTGCTCTCTCAACTGCTTACGTACTTTGATAGCCTATATTGCAAAAAGTATGTACTCTGATCATACTGCTCCCTTAGGAGCAGTCTGTCTGATCATAGTTCATAGTGTTTACCTTGATGGTAAAAGTTTTCTAGAGAGCATTTGAATATATGCAGCAGACGTAATCAGCAGGGAACTATGCTGTAGTAACAATATCCTTCATGTTGAAGACAATACAACTTCGGAAGTAGTCTGATCAGTGTCTACACTGTTAATTCATTTTACATACCTTACCTGGAGTCCTGCAAACAGTAACACACTGATCAGCTCTTGAGGGAGCAAAGTGGCTCAGTGGTAGAGTGCTTGACTCAAGACCGAGGGGGGGCAGGTTCGAGCCATACCAGCATCACTGTGTTGTGTCTTTGAGCAAGACACAATTATCCTTGCTTAGTACTGGTTCAACACAGGAAGACCCATCCCTACATAACTGAAAAATTGTTGACTGGGACATAAAGAATCAAATCAAACAAACAAAACACTGATCTGCTCCTTAACCATGTAGGTTAACTCTGCCTACTAGTGTCGTCTGCAGATAACTTTTGCAAACAGTTTTGATCCCGATCAGGAAAATGTCGGGCCTGATCAGGATCCAAACTGTTTGACACTCTAATGGTATTCCTGAAAGAATTTTTTGAAAAAGTTGACTTTGAAAAAAAATCATTAGACGACAACAAGTATGCAAAATTACCCAGTAGGCAAAGAGATACAAGGGCATTCTCATTGACTATTTCATCACAGCGCGCCTGGTGTTATTTTGCTACAGCTTGACCCATTTCTGATATTCATAGCCACCTTAATCCTGATCAGCCTGCATATATTTTGTAAGCCACTAACTGGAACAGTTTTTTCTTGGGCAGTGGAAAAATGAACAAATTGAGCAGGGCTTTTATATAACCGAATTTAAAAAAAAGATTAATAATAAATAATACAAGTTTTGTTATAATACAAAATAAATAAAATGAAATATGTGCCCAGCAAAAACTTAGGTTAAGCCACAGATTATGCCCAGTTTGATCAGTCAAGATAAGGCTGCTCATTTTAAAGCAAATAAAGAAGACTGATCAGGCTAATGCCAACTGATCAGGATCCACACTTATGTCCACCCTGCTTGTAAAGAATCCTAATATCTGGAATCAAGCAAGTTTATGCAATTAAAAATGGTGAGGAGTAGTACACAAAAATATCAAGCTGATCTTAATTAATGGTGGTACATGCAGCTGATCCACATCAACATTTTGGCTCATCATTTAGAATGCATTATTTATCAATGGCCTTATATGTTGTAAGCTTGATCATATTCCCTTCAACTACGCATTTACAATGATATATCTCTTTAGATACACACTGAATATCTCTAAAGATACACACTGATTGGGTATCATATGATATCAAGTTTGACATCAAGTCTAAGAACCAGGCTTGACATAAAGCTTAAAAAAAACAGGCTTGGCATTGTATTTTGAAGCGGGGTTTGTTTTAAAATTTTAAACACTTTTCGTACACTATACTCAACAAAAGATCTGGTCAGAATGTTTTTGATTTGCAAAATGCTTGTCAAAATTCCAGGCAGTGAATGTCCAGATCAGACTGCTCCTAAAGGAATAGACTGATTTGGGTCCACATTGATTGAAAGCCTTTCTGTCTGGTAACCATTGTAACTGGTGTTTAAAATTCTAGAACTTTTCCTATATCTTGCATAAGATAATGAACTTGATTATATGATGGGTAGAATCTACATAGTAAGAAAGAAAGAACAGGTTTTCATGCAACTCTATAGCATAAAGAATGGCGAAACACTTCATTGCCATTCTGAGGGCAAATAGATACAAATTAGATTCCCAGATAAAATGGCAATGTTCACATATATATTCAGGAAAAGATATGTATCACTACATACTTCATAAACAATATACAGCTGATTCTCAATGACTGAAAGCCTACGAGATCAATGATTTAACTTTAAATTATCAGAAATTTGAGTTTTGCTCCCAAAACGTATGTTACAACTGATAAGAAAATATTCACCATTTCACTCGCAAGATTTTTGTTTATTCGGACCTTTGAATGTATTCTGACCTTACATTAAGGTAAGCAGGTACTCGAGTTATCAGGATAGGAATTAACGAGAGTCAGCTGTACAAGTAAACATTGCCAGTTTGTCGTTGTCGACCATTAGTAGTTATCATCACCTCACTTCACCTAGTAGGGTTTCTATCTATGTTGTTATACATGACATCTTTTACTCATTAGATTTCGAGAATATTGCATTTGTGTTATTTCGATCACCAGACATGATTATTGTCGCCTCTCCTGTTATGCATGGCAGTCATAAAGTTTGGTACATGAAATAAAGTCGCCTTTATCAATTTGACCGACCTTGTTTGTTGTATTTTCTTTGGACCCAATATACACTGGACTGGTATGGTAAATTCTCTTAAAATTTAAACATTTTTATGTGTCCCCCATTCAGGAGACATATTATTTTTCCCCGGGCGTCCGTCTGTCTGTCTGTCTGTCACAAAACGTGTCTGCTCTATAACTTGAAAACCGCTTAAGCTCTATTCACAAAACTTTATACAAATTTCAATCAGCATGAGATGACGTGCAGAGTGCAAGAATGGTAACTCTGTCTTTTATACTTTTTGAGTTTTTTCCCTTGGAACTTTGTGCATCACAAAAATTGTGTCCGCTCTATAACTTGAAAACTGCTTAAGCTTTATACAAATATCAATCAGCATGAGATGACATGCAGAGTGCAAGAATGTTAACTCTGCCTTTTATACTTTATGAGTTATCTTCCTTGCAACTTTGTCCATCACAAAAACTGTGTTCGCTCTATAACTTGAAAACCGCATAAGCTATATTCACAAAACTTTATACAAGTATCAACCAACAGGAGTTGACGTGCAGACAGCAAGAATAGTAATAGTTTTTTAGTAACTGTCATTTTTACTCTGAGTTATTTCCTTTATTAGAACTTTGTCCATCACAAAAACAATTATCTATGACTTTTTTATACCAGGTTATGATTGTGCAATAGTTAACTACATTGACAGATATCTTTACTAGATACGAGCTGGTTGTCTCCATGAAAAGACTAAAATTTCAGTTAGAAATTGTATTTAATGTTTCTGTTTGAAATTGTATTTAATGACTCCTGCTTTTGACATCAAAAGGGGGGAGACATCTGTTTTTTCGTAGAAAAACAATTCTAGTTCTCTTTCTGTTCTCAAATAAAATGTTGGTTAACAGGGCTGGAATCCTCAAAATGCTTGTCAGAATAGCAAACAGGGAAGACCCTGATCACACTGCTTCTTCAGGTTGGATCTGCACTGTTTGTCATGCCTTTTCGTCAGGCAGTTAGTGTTCGAAATTTTAGAACATTTGTTGTATAAACACGAAAAAAGACATAAAATATTTAAGAAACAAATTTTTCTTAGATTCATTTACTTTGAATAGACCCCTTTCAGATTGTTTATCTACCCAGGTAATTTTTGTTTCCCCACCCATGAGTCTTTGGCTCAGGTGAGCAAGAGATATATCCTGATTCAGCAGGAAAAGAGGCAAGACTGCAGAATTTGCAATTACTTCAAAAGACAAGAAAACTAATATAAAATATGAAATATTTAATGTACATGTACTTAAGTTCATAAAAACAAATGAAAACTCTCACTCATAGGTATAAAATAATAATTCACATCACATCGAGAAATTCCAGATATTAGCATTCAAACTTAACAAGATGAAAAGTGGTTACAGTACACAGAAAAAACTCTACTGGTCAATATAGGCAAGTACACCATAATTTGGTACTAATTGCACATTTGTAACTTAACCCTTTACTCTATGATAACGCCTTTGAAATAATACTATATATTTGAAAATATTCTGGTCAATTGAGCATTTGCTCCCTTTGGAGCAAATGCTCGATTTTCCATAATATTTTCAAGAATATTCAAAACTTTAATTAAATTTTTCTTGATTTTTTTCAATGTCTAAAAATAGAAAATGATGTCATGATCTAAAAATAGCCTATGGAGTAAATGGTTAATTGTTCAAATAAGTGTGCACACCTACACATTGGGATTTCAGGTCTACTACGGCAAATGTTCTAAAATTTCAAACATTTTTCTCTTTCTTTTCTCAAATAAAACGTTGGTTATCAGGGCTGGAATTCACAAAATGCATGTCAGAGTGGTAAACAGGGAAGGCCCAGATCAGACTGCTTTGAGAAGCAGTCTGATTTGGGTCTGTCCTGTTTGTCTAGGCCTTTTTGGCAGGCAGTTAATGTTTGGAATTTTAGAATGTTTACTGTAAAGTTTGGTCTGAGCATTTATCATCTTCCATATTTTGTGTATGGGAGCAGCAAAGGCTCTGGCGAGACTGCCCAGATATGCAGGCTGGTCAGAGCATTAGCTGTTTGCAGATGCTTTTATTTGATTTGATTTTTTACGTCCCAGTCAACAATTTTTCAGTTATGTTGGGGTGGGTCTTTCTGGGTTGAACCAATACTAAGCAAGATTAATGTGTCTTGCTCAAGGACACAACACAGTGATGCTGTTGAGGCTATTCGCAACCCCTTGGTCTTGAGTCAGGCACTCTACCACTGAGCCACTGCACTCCCTAATTGCAGATGCAATATAATCCTTTGTATTCGGAAAACCCCATAATGAGTACTTTTGCTAACTGTGAAGATCCAGGTGAAATCATCATGGTCTGCACTCTTTGCTAAGATAAAGCAATCTTCTGTGAATGAAGTACATCATTTTTTTGGAAATTTCTACCTTTGACCCCTTGAAATATATAATGTACAATCCAATCCTTATTGCATTGTTGCATTATTTCTGTATGGGGAAATCCATCTTAATACAAAGGAATAAAGTACCAAAATCGGATGTGCTTGCCCATATACTGTATTTTACCAAATGACCTAAAGGCCACCACGTTACAAAATCACTGAAAACATGGTTAAATACTGTTAAGATCGGCTTACCTTTGAGCAATATAGAGACATAAGACCTTGCCCGAGGTTATAAAACTTTTTTCATGCTCAACTCAACTGAGCAGGAAATTTCAACTGCTCACAAACACTAAAATACCGACAAATAGAGAAGTTTCATGCTTTAAGTCTCTCAGATGTCATACAGTCAACCCTCTTTATAACGACTATGTTTGTTCCAAGCTATCTTTGACGTTAAAGTGAATTTGCTGTTATAAGGAAATTCTGACCAGTACCAGATTTCCACATTATAATCATTTGGTAAAAGAAAATATTATACAAATGGTATTCAAATGCTATTTTTCCAAATGTATACAACCGTTCAAGTTCATAAGCATCAAAATGTACAAAGCTTCCCTCTTATCAAATGAAACAGAAACCTGTTCATGTCAAAGACCGTGTCCTGATCACAAAATCGTCTGACACATGGTAAAAATTCTGTTATAATGAATTTATTTTTAATAGAAAATGTATATCTGTTCCCAGAAGTTACTGTCGGTGTCGTTAAGTGAATATTCTGTTATAAAGAGGGAATTTTAATGTAAACAGATCCGTTCCCAGCAAATTTATGTCGGATATTGAATATTCTGTTATAATGAGTGACGTTATAAAGAGTTTTGACTGTATTTATCATGTATAAATATGATATTGTTGGCATTTTAACATTTATGAGCAGGATAAATTTTGTGCTCAGCTGAGTTCAGCATGAAAAAAGTTTTATAACCTCGGGGCCTTGTCTTTCATCTGTCCACAATAAACTTGGGATGGTTCATTGTACCATACCATAGTTATATGAGCTTGCTCAAATAGTGACTATGGAATATAACTTTCTATACTTTATTCATGATCAATTCACATGACCGTGAAATTTGACATGGTGAATAATTTTAAACTAGATGGAGTTTTCTGAAGAAAGCATATGTCCGCCCACCAACTTCATAGATATATAACCTTTGTGACCTTGAAAATTAGATCAAGGTCACCAAAGCCTAACCATCTATTAAGGTCCTCCCAGTGATGTTTCTGTGTCCATTTGGTCAATTTCTGGCCATTGGTTCAGAAGATAGTGCAGACAAGGCTTTTTCATAGTATTTTGACCCTGATGACCTTGAAAATTAGGTCAGGGTCACAAAAATCTAATCTTTTCTTAATGTCCTCCCAATGATGTATCTATGCTAATTTGGTCAAAATCTGGCCATTGGTTCAGAAGATACAGTGCAGACAAGGCTTTTTCATAGTTATATGACCTTGGTGACCTTGAAAATAAGTCAAGGTCACCAAAATCTAATCATTTCTTAAGGTCTTCCCAATGATGTATCTGTACCAGTTTGGTAAAAATCTGGCCATTGGATCAGAAGATAGGGTGCAAACAAGGCTTTTTGAAAGTTGAAAATTAGGTCAAGGTCATGAAAATCTAATCATTCTTTTTGGCTATCCTAATGAAGTATCTGTGCAAGTTTGGTCAAAATCCATCCAACGATTCATAAGTTAAAGTGCAGGAAAAAGCTATGCTAATGCCAACAGGATCCATACAAAAAACTATATGCCCACCCATTCATTCGGAGGGGGACATAAATACCAACAATTGTTAACATTCAAAAATCTATGACAAATGAAATTGCAAGAAAATACCTCATTTATGTTTTGATCTTTCTGGATTTTTTATAATTGGGGCATGGTGAGACTGCATGTACAATATGCACATATACTGGCTCCAATGGTGACTATGGAATAGAAACTTTCTATAAAAACACTTAAAAGTAATAAACTTGCATGCATCAAGCATGAAAATTATGGTGTTAAGGGTTAAATTGTGACCTGCAGTGATGCAATAATGAGATTCAATGAAATGTTCATATCTAAGCCCAAATAAAAAAGGATGTGTGGTTCAGGTTACACCCTGAAAAAATGAGGGTAGGTAGGTCGGATACTATTTTTTTTTTAAACTTTTTTTCTTGAAATTTTCAGACCTGCTTGGGAATGTATACTCAGAAGAAAAAGTTTAGTCAGTATTTATGTTTTCTCATAAAATCAACAATACGGCATATATCATTGTCAAATGTTTTACAGGAGTTGTATTATCGTAACTTTACATTTACCTGTTCATTGCGTGACAAATAATGTCTCTATTAGACTGTATCAACCAAATTTTAAAATGCACGATGTGCACGTGCTGTGGTAAACCAGCAGGGTTAGTTTCTCATATATTGTTAGATATTGAAAGAGAGTTGTTCCTATTGCAATAATCCAGAGAAAATTCAGTGCTAGCAAGCTTAATACGCGGGTCAGGCTATCTACAAATTACAGAAATACCGCGTTTTGACGTCTTGAAACAGGTACACGTGTAGCTGACGTAACACGCAGTTTTGGATGCAGTGAACAAACAATTTATCGTCTGCAAACACGGTTTCAACGGCCTGGCGGTAAAAATGAAAAGCCTCCGTTGGGGAGACCACGGATAACGACGCCATTTGAAGTTCGGGTCATAGTGACGTCAACATGACGTAATTGCTTCATGGCCGCTTGAAAACTTCTAAAATTCCTTAGTCATGCAACAGATAGGAGAATTTCCGTCTGTACTACCAGACATCGTCTGAGGGGCGCTAGACTGATTTTTGAGTTATGAAATTTGAATTTTAATATTGACCACTTTGTGTATTTTTGATGAAGAAAATGGGTATATTTTCGGAATGTTATGTTGAAAATGTTCACATTTGTAAGACTTTACATGAATTTTATTTTTAGTAAGGTTTTAGTCAATATTAAGACTTTCTTACAAAATTATTGCACACAGTGTCTGTACTGACTAAACTTTTTCTGCTGAGTATATTAAATAAGACAAAACTGATATAAAAGGGTCTATTTTTGATGATAAAACCTCATTTTAATCCTTTTACTTTGAATGCATAGAAATTTAGATTTCCTTTTCAGAAGGTCATTTTGATATGTATTTTTTCTCTAAATTCTGAAGTTGGAAGAGAAAATTATTTTGTTCTGCTGTTCTCTTCTGACTTCAGAATTTGGAGAAAAAAGTTTAGGGTAGGTCGGGTAATCTGAACCACACATATTTTTTTCTTGCCCTTATCATGTGTACTGTACATTTGCACTAGTCAGTTGTAAACACACCTTCCTTCAACCTTAGGGAATATCAGGGATTTTTACTTTTTGTCCGGCCAATCTCTGCTAGAAGCCCTGCTTTACGGGACCGAAAAGCTGGGTAAAATATCCACCATTTTACCCAGCACTTCGTGGAACAACTTGAAATCCACGCAGTCTGATTAGTGCCTTTGTTATTCCCTTATTGGAAAGTATGTCTAAACTTGCTTCTTGAGTAATTTCAATATTCTAGCTAGTCTCTGTAGCTGAGCGGGTTGGCTGTATCAGAAACCCCAAAGACAGGTTTTCTTGCTAGAAGGCCCATATTCAGTGGGTTTACACTACACAGTTATTAATCAGATACAGCAAATGTTCCAAAATTTCAAACTGTTTACCCGACAAAAAGCTGCAGACAAACAGTGCAGACACCGATCAGACTGCTCCTCAATGAGCTGTCTGATCTGGGCATTCACAGTTTGATACTTTGATAAGCATTTTGTGAATCAGACGCCAGATAATCCACATTTGAGCCGCAACACGAGATTTCCAACAATGTGGTATGTGCGACCAGCAAAGGCTCAGACCAGCCTGCGCATATGCGCAGTCTGATCAGAGCCTTTGCTAGTCGCTTGAATATTCTATGAATATCAAGCTACTGACCGAACATCATTTGGAGTTTCTAAGCTTAAAAGGAGCTGCACAGGGTTGTCTGAGTCTACACTTGTCAAAATGGGGAGCGCAGTGGTAGAGTGCTTGACGGGCCAAGGGCCGCGGGTTCAATCCTCATCGGCGTCACTGCGTTGTGGTCCTTGAGCAAGACACATTTATCCTAGCTTAGTACTGGTTCAACCCATCCCTGTTTAACTGAAAGATTGTTGATGGGACTTAAAGAATCAAATCAAACAAAACTTGTCAAAATGCCACATTGTTGGAAATCACATGTTGCGGCTCATTTTATTTGGAATAATAAGAGGAAAGTATTGGAAATTTTAGAACATTAACTGCAGTAGATTCCCTCACTTACTATAAATGAGCCAGTTCATGATGAAATGGTAATTGGACAGGCATGAAGTCAAAATTTTGGTCCTAACCTTTTGGTGATATTACCCAGATTCCCATGCTCGTCTGAACCTTTGTTGGTCACCAATGCATTAAGTACCAAACCTCACGTGCTGACTCAAGTTCTATGAATTCACTATGAATTCAAAGATGCAACATAAACATATTTTTCCAATCTACCAAACATACAAATTCTGACTCAAATTTTATGAATTCACTTTGAATGCAAAGGTGCAACATAAAGATGATACTTTGCCTATCACAAATAAAAATTCTGACTCAAATCTATGAACTCGCTATAAATACAAAAGAGCAACATGAACGTATTTTCCCTATTACACATACTTCATACAAGCTACATAAACATACAATTACACATACAAGGCAGTCCCTTTACAATACACTTTGTTATCACACAGATTTGGATATAACATGGTAATGTTGTGGCTCCCATATTTTTTACCTTGGAATTTTATAAAGGAATTATAGGAAAATGACCATGGAATGGTCATTTTCCTATAAATCCTTTGTAAAAGTGTCCCATTATAACATGATTTGCTTACAATTTGGTCTGTTCCTATGGACCCCAAATATAGCATTTTGTCACATGATGTCGCGTCTGGGAGTGAAATAACGCCATGCAATAAAATTGATAAACCACTAGTGGTTTACAGATTAATGACGTCTATTATACAATTGTGTAAAAGATGGCAAAATCTTGACTTTTCACGCCAAAAATGTGAATTCTAAGTAATTTTAATGGCATCTAACATTCGTCCTCCAATATTATTGAATTTATTAAACTTGTTGCAAAATAGATAAAATGTGAGGCTTGCCGAGTATTCTATCTCTTTCGAAACAAGTTTAATTCAATAAAACATGAGCACTCATGTAAGATTCTCCGCACTGCACTGTACTTTGTACACACTGCATAAACCTAACATTACACATACTTCATACAATACACAATGCATAAACATAACATAACCGGATGAATATATTAATAACATATCTGACACTTTCAATTTGGCAATTCTTGAATGTATATGAATGTATATGATATAACTACTAATTTCTTGTAATTTGTTCTTTTTTTTTACAAATAAATTAATTCCATTGCATCAAAAATGACTCCCTATTATTCAATGAATGGTCATTCTTTAGGCCTTGCCATTCTCTATGGTAAAGGCTGACCACCGATCCTGTCATCTAGGCCCAAGTACCAGCAGAGCTAAGTCCACTCAGCCTATGTTTACTTACCCTTAACTCTTTGCATTCTGGGTAAATTTCAATTTTTTTTGTCGTATGCTGATTTTTTTCAAAATCAACTTTTTCGAAAAATTCTTTCAGAATTACAATCAGAGCGTCAAACAGTTTGGATCCAGATCAGGCCCGACATTGTCGGGCCTGATCTGGGTGCAAATTGATTGCAAAGGTTATCAGCCAACGACACTAGTTAACACCTTTATCAGCACCCACTTTCAACATAACAGTAGAGGCCTTGCCTTTGAAATCATTCTTTAGAGCATATGGCTAAGTACAGACTATAGACTATGCCTTAACACCTTTATCAGCAAACACTGTGCTTAGAAATTTCAATATAACAGGAATGGGGGTGCCTTAAAAATTCATTCTTTTGAGCATATGGTTCAATACAGACTATAGACTTCCCTTGTGGGCTTAACATTTTTCATGCTTTTCTGGCTGTTTGCTGATTTTTTTCAAATTTACCATTTCAAAAAATTCTTTCAGGAACACTATCAGCGCGTCAAACGGTTTGGACCAGGCCGTCCTGATCTTGTTCCAAACTGTTTGCAAAGGTTGTCAGCAGAGGACAAAAGTCAGCGCTAGCTAGGAAAGTTATGCTCTTTGAACTCTAATGCATTCAGATTGACCAAAAGGACTTATTCTTAATGCAAAAGGTTCAAAAGCACTAAAATGGTGAAGAGAACACTTATCTCAGCATGTGTGGTAATTCCAGCAAATATGGAAGCATGCTTGTGTGACAATGGCAAGCTGGAACCATGTGGACCAGTCCAGTATTTACAGTATGTCATCTCAGTCTATAAACTCAAATAAACTGTATCTCTTTCCTTGTGGCAACTTTTGTCATCTGCTGAAAACCTTTGCAAACAGTTTAGATACAGATCTGTATCCAAACCGTTTAACACTTAATAGTGTTCCTGAAAATTTTCTTTGAAAAAAAACTAATTTTTTGAAGTGTCATCAGACGATGACAAAAGCATGAAAAAATACCCAGTATGCAAAGAGAAATACAAATTATCAATCTGTGGCATATTGTCAAGACCACAGGAACTAGTCACAAACTTTTTGAAAAAAAAATGTAGACGTGTATCTCATTAAAAGTAAATATAAGCTTTTTTTTTTAATTCTAAGGGTTTGTGACTAGTTCCTGTGGTCAAGACTAGACTGGTCCCTGTGGCTGCAACGATAACACAATCTAGTGACCTTTGCTCTTTTGATGAAGTATAAACTCTCTGATAAATTTTTCAAAAAAAATCCACAGATGATCAAAAAGCATTCAAAATTACCCAGCATGCAAACAATTAAAGGTGATGCTATTTAGCATGCTACTTGTCTCGATTTAAGATTGAACTTTCAAACTATGTGATGAGACTGTGCATTAGCTTGCTCATATCACTTCACTCATTCTGACATATCTTTTAATATACAATAAAGTACAGTAAAACCTGTTTTAAGCGGCCACTTAAAATAGACACAACAAAGGTCTTAATGGAATATGGTGGCTAAATGTAGGTCGAAAGTAACATTCTGCAATAGTTTTGACCTACATTAAGCCATAATCAGTATTGAAAACCAATTTTTGGTGTTCGAATTGAGTGGCTGCTAAAGACAGGTTTTACTGTATCTTTAAATATACAATTAAGTAGTCATTAACTCAACACAAACTAAGATCAGACCTAAAGAAATTTTAATGTATCACAAGACTAAATAGGTCAGTGCACGAGATTTCCCTACTTATCGCAACAGCAAGCAGTGAAGGCTGAGGCTAGCCTGTGCAGGCATATGCGTGTAGACTCGCCAGAGCCTTCACTGCTAGCATACACAAAGTATGGATGAAGATGAAGACTCAGCCCAAAAGTCAGACCTCTAACTTTGCCGGATACTTCAGTATGGACATTTATAAGGCCAAACAAAAAAATACCTGTGTTTAGGGTTACCTGACCCTACCTAAATTTACTGGTGAAACCTAGAATTTTTTTCAGGTTTACTGGGCAAAAAATATAATTTTATTCACTTTGAAAGGCAAAATGCCTTTCAAAATGCATAAAATTATATTTTTTTCCAGAAAAAAAAAATAATTAAAAAAAGATATGTGTGATTACCCTACTTAAAATGATCAGACCAGTTACCCGAAACACATATTGTTTTTGATTTGGCCTAAAAGGCATTTAGGTATATGCGATATGTACTGAAATCTCATGTGCCGGCCAAAATATACATCATGAGAAATATTCATATCAAAGAGCTTTCTATATACATAATGAGAAATTTATATCTATGTATGATCTATAATTAGAAACAGACACTCCTTTATCTATTATTTATCACATTTCAATGGCTTAGCTGGCACAAAAATCAATTTTAAGATCCAGGGGATGGGGGAGGGGGGGGGGGGTTAAAAAAACTATCTCTTTAGCTATCTTTTCCTTTTTCTATAAATATGTCAAATGGTGCTGCCTTCTGCAGGAAAGAAAAATACAAATACTATCATTTGCCTCCTTTATATTTTTCCAAAAACCCAGAGAAAGGGCATCATATCTGGCTATGTAGGTTACTCATTATTATGCTGGATATTTATATGTATTAACTACACTCCTCCCCGATTAACTTGCAGTGTTCCAATTACAGTAAAACCTGTCTTAAGAGGCCACTCAAAAAGAAGACCCAAAATTGATTTTCTAGACCGATTATCGCTTAATGCAGGTCAAAAGTATTGCAGAATGCTCCAATGGGAGCCTTCTGCAATGCTTTGGACCTTCATTAAGCTACCATCTGTCATTAAGATCTTTGTTTTATCTATTTTTGAGTGGCTGCTTAAGACAGGTTTTACTGTATTAGGTTACATTTACAGTCAGAGTGGAAAACTGTGAGGATAGATCAGTTGATTTCTCAGAATACACCTGATCTGGATTGACACCGTTTTCAAAACGAGGTATATCCTGGTTTAGCACTAAAGTGTTAAAACAATGACTGCTTGGTTCAATGTCTTACAGCAATGCCCTTCTGAAGAAAGATAAAGCACTATAAAGTCTGCATCTAACAGCGCTATAAAATTTAGCATGTAAACAAGGCAAACAAGTTGAATTGTTATCCTCTGATGCATGCAAGGTGGCAGGCGCTGGGATTAACTCTTCTGACACTGTTGTGCCAATCTACAGGCAAAGGGCAATCATAACCCATAGTGAAAATTCCTTTAATTTGGAAAAAAGTGAAGTTCATTATACCAAAAGCCAATATAGCATTTGCACGAGAACTGCCTCTTCTAAGACAAGTGCAGTGGCTCAAGTTTTAATGTCCAAATTCTGACGACACCTATAGGATATCACCTTTCCATTGTACAGATCATTTTTACCAAGAATGCAGCAAATCTGACCAATGGGTACATATATATAATTTCAGACAGATGGGTGGACAGATGCAAACAGATGCACAATGCCAAAACTACATCCATCTGACATTGTCGAGGGATAAAAACACCGGATGATCCTTATAAACACTACAAATGACCCCCTTGACACCCCATTATTTTGACTCTTACGACTGGTAAACTGTTGAAATCAATATGCAACCCAAACTGACACACAAACCATCTATCAACAATAGGAATCAATAAATAACACATAAACAACCTTATTCTAATAGATCTAATGCACATAATCCCATGTAAATATTTTACAAGAATCATTTGAAGAACACCTGGTTTATGCTATATATATAAACATATTGGATTCAGATATCCTCATCATAGGGTAAATGTTCTAAAATTTTGAACGTTTTTCTCTAAAATGTTGGTTTTCAGGGCTGGAATTCACCACATGCTTGCAAGAATGGCAAATAGAGAAGACCCTGATCAGACTGCTTCTTCAGAAGCAGTCTGATCTGGGTCTGCCCTGTTTGTTTGTTTGGTGGTTTTATGTCCCAGTCAACAGCTATGGTCATGCCGAGACAGTCAGTTAAACTAACCACACTTTTTCCTGACAAGCTTGACTTAGCGATTAATCAGTAGTTGGTGCACATACTTTTGCTTGTAACCACAGGCCATTGACTCTCTATGTATAAACCATAGAAAAAAAGCCGGGCCGCGTAGCGCAGTCGGTAACGTGTCTGACTACAGATGCGTGTCTGACTGCATATCCAGGGGTCGCGAGTTCGATCCCGGTCCGGTCCCATACTTTCGTGGAGATTGATCATGAAATGATTTCTACGGTCATTCTCCTCCCTTCCGCTGATTCATTCAAGAAGGGTTGTTGTCAGTTACAAGCAAAAGTATGTGCACAAATTACTGGTTAACCGCTTGTTCAAGCCTGCCCAGGAAAAAGTGTGGTTAGGTGAACTGACCGTCCCGCAATGACCATAGCTGTTGACTTGGGACGTAAAGCAACAAAACAAACAAATAAACCATAGAAATCCCATAAACAGATCGTATTTACCTGAAATATTGTTCGTCAACTAGAACAATATTTTAGGTAAATAAGAGCTGTTTATGGCATTTTTACAACTTTTACATTGTGTCAAAGGCCTGTGTTGAACTGACACCAACCCTTCTTGAATCAGCAGAAAAAGGAGAATGACAGTAGAAAATACTTCACGATCAATCTCCACAAAAGTATGGGACCGGGCCGGGATCAAACTCATGACCCCTGGATCTGCAATCATCCTTGCTACTGATTACGCTACAGGGCTGGGTAGGGTCTGCCTTGTTTGTCTAAGCCTATTCGGCAAGCAACTAGTGTTCGAAATTCATGAACATTTACCCTATACATATACGTATATAAACTTTCTGTATAAATATGAATTCATAGGTCCATTTAAGGAAACTATTTGAGCATAAAATGTGTTTATTTTCTTATCCATCAGTCTAAACATGTGTTTTGGGTGCTCAAAGGAATCTCATGAAAGGAGAATGCAATATTCATTATTCTAACACTGATCGCCTATATAGCCAATGGTTAAATTCAGTGATGTATTGGTTGATAAATCACTGCACTGACCAGCGTGACATCATTAACAAGCGTTACAGGAAATTCTAATGCTCTGTTCAAGAGGGCAGAGTTGTTATAGACTCTGAAGGATTTGTTCATATTTCTAATCTTTTTGTGTGTTAGAATTGAAATAAATTCATGCTTGAAGTGATTTGTTGCTTAATATATCACTGACTGTCTGCCAGTGGTAAGTGAATAAATCACTTGCGCTTCGTCCTCGTGATTTATCCACTTTAACGACTGACCTCAAGCCAAAAAAAAGTGTGATGCTCAAGGATAAAACAGTGACTCAGCCGGTGGTGAGTCTTACTACTGTCAAATTTTGTTTATCTGGACCCATGAGTGCTTTCAGATTAATGTGAGAAAGCACATAAAAAAATCAAATGTACTACACAGCCAAACTTTTGAGCTTTAACTTTTAACATATTATATCCTTATCGCTAAAACACCCTATGTTGTGAGGACTCTTAACAAACCTCCTCAGAGGTACTTAACTCATTGTATACTGGAAACCCCAAAACTCTTTGCCCCCTGGGAAATATTTTCCTGCTTTTTTGTCGTCTGCTGATTTTTTTTCAGAATCAACTTTTTCGGAAAATTCTTTCAGGAATACCATCAGGGTATCAAACAGTTTGAATCCAGATGAGGTCTGACGTTTTGTCAGCCCTGATCTGGGTCCGAACTGTTTGCAAAGGTTATCAGCAGACAACACTAGGAGGAAAAGAGTTAACAGATACTTTGGCAAATAGTGAAGACCCAGATGAAATGCAGCATTATGCTGCATTTCATCAGGGCCTGTGCTGTTTGTTCAGGTTAAAACAATCTTCAGGGACAGAAATACATAATAATTTAAAATTATCTTCCTGTGACCCCTTTAAGTACTCAATGGGCAGTCCCATACTCCCTGTATAAATATGCATGGGAAAATCCATCAGAATACAAAGGGTTAAGAAATTCCCCAGAAGTACTGTTAAGCCACCATAACTTACGGGCCAGCACAAGAGATTTTGCAACTTATCACATAGGCAAACAGAGAAGGCTCAGACAAGCCTGAGCAATAGTGTAGTATGTTCAGAGCCTCCCCTGCTTGCATATGTAAAATATGGACATAGATGATCGCTCAGACTCGAAATTTAGCCTTTAGTCCCACTAGATAGCTATTCATGAATCTTTAACCCTTTGTATACTGGAAACTCCCCAATGAGTACATTGGCAAACAGTGAAGAACCAGATGAAATGCTGCATAATGCAGCAATTCATCTGGGTCTACACTGTTTGCTTAGACAAAAATGATCTTCAGAGAAATAACTAGAAATGTGTCAACAGGACACAGATGCCCCTGCCTGGGGCAATTGTATGAGAAAGTCTCCTTGAAAATATTTTTTGTGTGATGCCATATGCCCCCCTTTGAAAACGGCAGGGACATAAAAACATTATTGTCAGAAAATTATAGCCGGAGACCCCTAGATATATTCAATGCACCATTCCAAGTTTATTTTATCAAACCAGAAGGAAGAATCCATTAGTACATCAAGGGTTAAAGAGTGACACAGTAGGTACCTTTATCTCATTGGGTGGCCCATATGCTGTGATAGCTGTCAAGAACCATCACAGATTAGATGTCAAGAACCATCACAGAGTGGCTCTTAAGAGCAATCACAGAGTGGCTCTTAAGAGCAATCATGGAGATATTCTTTATAGAATTCACAACAAACAGTGCAGTCCCTTAATAACACACCTCGATAAAACACATGCTCATGCTGGGGCTCCCAAATGTTTTTAATCATGGATTTCACAAAGGAATTCTAGGCCATGACCATAGCATGGTCCTTCACTTACAATTCTGGAATTTTACATAGAAATTATAGGCAAATGACCATAAAATGGTCATTTTCCTATAAATCCCTTGTAAAATTGTCGCTTTATTATACAATCACTTATAACACAGTCCTATGCACACCGAACATAGCATTATAAAGGGACTACACTGTATTTTTTTACTGAGAAACAAAAAAGATGAATTTAGAGCTTGGCCCTTTCTTTACACATCCTGAATATATATACTCTGACTAGTACGAATAGTTGGCATTCGTGTCTGGATTTCCGGTGCTCAAGAGACGACAAAAGCATCTTCTCACAGTCCTCATTATCTGACGAGGTAACGCACATGGTTGAAGCTTGGTCATGATTGATCCACAATGGCTGACATAATCAGTGATAATGGTTAAGGAAAAACTAATATCCTTAGCACCAGGTCTAGGTGTTGGTAATTGAAAAATTTAAGCGTAAAATTGTAAATATTTTCTAATCATATGTTTTGGGTGCTCAAGAGATCTAAAACATGTTCTAATGTTAGCAAGTTGAAAAGTTTGACTCAAAGATTTTCAAGCTGTAAAAGTTTGCGACCAGGGACAAATAAATGGTGTATTCCGTTTTCTCAGACTTTTAATTTTCAGGTAAATTTTGTGTGGGAAAAACAGGATTTATAGATAATGTGTAAAGGTGTTAATGCATAACAAATCTATAATAAATTTGTGACAACTATAGCTTGACAAACTTTTTCTAGAAATTTCATAGGTCCAGATAAGGAAACTTTTCTGAGCGTAATTTTATCAATATTTTCTTACCCATCAATCAAAACACACGTTTTGGCTGCTCAAAAGAACCATCTCATTGAGACGGATCTTTTGAGTACCCACAACATGTGTTTTGGTTAAGAAATAAGAAAAAAAAAATTCAATTATGCACTCTTATCTGGAGGCCTGAAGAATGTGGTAATCAAAAGAACCATCTCAATGAGACGGTTCTTATGAACACCAAAAAACATGTTTGAACAGGTAGGTTGAACTTACTATTGTAGCCTTAAAAATATGCTTATCTGGACCAATGCAAGTTATATTACTAAGTAATGAATGAGCCAGCTCATGAGATAATGGTACTTACTGCATATGTTCTGCTTGTTTTTTTTGGTTTCAGGTTTTATGTGCCAGTCAACAGCTATGGTCATGTCGAGACGGTCAGTTCACCTAACCACACTTTTTCCTCGGCAAGCTTGATTAAGCCGTTAACCAGTTCCTGGTGCACATACTTTCGCTTGTAACTGACAAAAACCCTTCTTGAATCAGTGGAAGGAGGAGAATGACCATAGAAATTATTTCATAATCAATCTCCACCAAAATATGGGACCGGGCCGTGACCCCTTGTTCTGCAGTCAGACTCGGTACCTACTGCGCTACAGGGCCCAGTTTTTATTGCATATGTGCAAAACCATACTAATGGATTCTTCCTTAGAAATGATTTGATAAAATTAACATGGGATATTCCATTGTATTATAGAGGAGCCAAATGCTATTATTTCCATATAAAATTGTAATTCTTTCTCTGAAGATCATTTTTGTCTCAGCAAATAGTGCTGACCCTGATGAAATGCCGCATTATGCGGTATTTCATCAGGGTCTTCACCACTTGCTGAAGTAAGCATTTTTAGGTCATAAGTATACAAAGGTCAATGCTGACCTATCTTGTGGGGTTAATGATCTAAGTATGGCCTCTACATACTTCTAGAGCAATAAAGCCTCTGTTGAGACTGTGCATACTACATTGAGCCTACCATAGGTTGGTCCCTTATGCAATAAGTAAACAAAATAATGTATTCTCAATCAAAAATTTGTGAAGTGACAGTAAATCTATATAATGGAAATACCCGCCTTAAGCAAGCAGATTTTGCTTTTCAAAAGAAAGCAAAAACTGCTTGCTTAAGACAGGTATTTTCTTAGAAAAGCAAAAAAAAAAACCTGCTTGCTTAAGACAGGCATTTTCTAAGAAAAGCAAAATCTGTTTGCTTAAGACAGGTATTTTCTAAGAAAAGCAAAAACTTCTTGCTTAAGACGGGTATTTGCTTAATACAGGCACTGCAGTTAATTATTGTCAATAATCAGCTATATATCTTAGAACATAATCTCAAATTGAGAATATAGCTGATGTTTCTTCTCAAGTTTGAGAATAGAAAACCAGTGATGAGTAGGTACTGAGAACCATTTTGTCTTAAATGTAAAAGGAGAAAACCAATAATAACAAGACTGCAGTCAATGGTACACCATCGCAAATATCCGCTTTTTTACCAAGGTTACACAAAATGTTGCAAAGAAACCTCTGCATCACGTGACCTATGCACCTGTAAAATGGTTTAGGAGTAGATACATTTATAATACAGTATTTGACCTTGGCATCAAGGTCACATGAAATACTGCACAGCACCCTCTGCATCATGTGACCTATGCACCTACAAAGTTTGAAGTTGCATTTACCAGAAAAACAGTACTGGGCGACATCTTGATTTTGCCAAGTACCCTCTGCATTATGTGATCTATGCATCTGCAAAGTTTGAAATTGCTACTTCCAACAATTTTGGAGATGCATTTACAAGAAAATACATTATTTGACCTTTTACCTTGACATCAAGGTCACAGAGGTGTTGCCCAGTACCCTTTGCATCATGTGTCTTATGCACCTGGAAAGTTTGAAGTTGCTACATCCACTAGTTTAGGAGTAGATGCATTTACAAGAAAATATATTATTTGACCTTTGACCTTGGGTCAAGGTCACACAAAATGTTGCCCAGGACCCTCTATATCATGTGACCTATGCAGCTACAAAGTTTGAAGTTGGTATGTCTAACGGTTTAGGAGGAGATACATTTACAAGAAATGTGTCACACCGATTCACAGACAGATGGACGACGAAACCGACTTTAGGACGAAATTAATATACCCTTTCTTTCTAAAGAAAAAAGCGGGATAATAAATAGAGTTATTTTTGAGCATCCCATCAATAACAAAGGTAGTAAGGAGACATGCCATCAAATGAGAGGATCGCTTTTACAATGCCACATGTACAATAACACAAACAAAATCCCTAGCAGCAGTAAAATGATGAAAGGATATAATATCGACCAAGGCGGTCGTCCCCCATTTATGTAGCGGACGTATGAGTACCCGTCTCTCGGTTTGCCATTGATGGAGTAGTAATACGGCAGGTAACTGTGGGCGCAGAAGTTCCGTCTCTCGTAGAAGTGGATTGCAGTGTGGTTTGTAGATAAGACATGAAGATATGCAGCCTTGCATTCCACATGCTCTTTGGTGGTGAGAAAAGATAAAAGGTTGTCTAGAAGAAGGGAGGCTGAAATAGTGACACGAAAAACTGCAGTATAACCTGTGTAAAACTCTCAAATAGACTGAAAATTGGTTTTTAAAACCAATTATCATTTAATGAAGGTCAGAAGTATTGCAGAATGCTCCAAGGGGAGCATTCTGCAATACTTTCGACCTGCATTAAGCTACCATCTGTCATTACAATCTTTGTTTTGTCTATTTTTGAGTTGCCGTTTTACACAGGTTTTACTGTACTGTAATTTACCCTAGCATGCACACAGACATCCAGATTAGAGTCTGTGAATATAAATTAAATTTCTTAATTTTCAACTAAAACATATGTTGTGGGTACTCAAGAGAACCATCTCATTTCACATTCTCCATGGAATAGGATTGAAGTCTATTATGAGAATTTGCTGAGTTGAGATATTATTGGATTGAAGGTCAAGATAAACACCATTTTTGCAAAAATTTTATTTTCTTATGACATCAGAATTTAATATTTGTTTAGGTGCTCAAAATAACCATCTCGTTGAAATGGTTCTTTTGAAAATGATTTCCAGTTAAGCACTCTTTTTAAAGGCCTGTTTAAGCGGCCTGTATATTTATCCAATAACAATATATTGGACCGCTTGACTTTTAAACATACCGATTCTTTGGTTAAATCTTGAAAAACACATAATGTAACACACAGGGATGGATAAACAAACTGCCCTAGACTAATTTGGACTGACAAGACCTACCTGCCTAAATAGATAAACAGAACAAGGAATAAATATGTTCTTTTGTTTGCCCAACAGATTGTTATATATTTAGTACATTAATACCTAGTATTGTTTTCAGAGAAAATATATGTCCCCCACCACAAACACTTAAATTTGACCTATTTCGCTGTGCTGAGACCTTGAAAAATTAGACCAAGGTCACAAAAAACCTAACCATGTCTTCAACATGCCCCAATATTATATCCATGTTAAATCAGTTCCAATCTACCCAATTCCATGCAATGAATTGCACAAAATCCTGAACTTTAGAAATTCAAACTTTAAAACTTGCCTTCGAAAATGAATAATTTCAAGCTAAAATGATTAATTGTGTTTAGATAATCTGAGAACTAATCAGAGAAGCTATTATAATCTGCCTAATTCAGCATTTTGAGGCTGACTTTCTATGGAAAGTCAGCCTCAAAATCCTGAATTCAGGATGAATCCTGAAAACTTTCACCCATGCCATAAGCGTCTCACCGATGCCAATCCCAGGGGGGGTACTCTAGTTTTTTCCGCATACGTAGGCTCGGACCCAGCATCTACCGTTCACCCCCAAAAAATATCAGGAATTTCAAACACCCCAAAAAAATATTTGAAATTTTTAGCAACCCAAAAATATATCCCAATTCTGAACCTTGACCTTAAAAAAAGAGCCTAAATTGCATAGAAATGACCCTCAAACTGGCCCAATTTTGTGATGACCCCAAAAAAATATCCACAAAATCTTAATACCCCAAAAAAATATTCATTTTTCTGAAAACCCAAAAAAATATTGAAATTCAGAATTTCGAACCCAAAAAAATGGACCAAGCCTACGTATGTGTGAAAATATCAGAGTACCCCCCCTGGGATGCCAATGGCCACAAGATCAGCAAACACAATATGTCCTCCTCCCCTTAGGTGGTATGGACATAAAAATATACCAACTTGCCATAACTTCCAAAAGTAAACCTTACCATGACAAAAGCTACTTACCTATACCATGTTTACGGAAGTCCACCACAACACCGAGACTAAGAATATAGGCCACCTGTATAGTTCCCGAGAAAGTTGGGGACAGTATATCTGAATCCTGCAATGAAACATCAAAGCTAGATAAGCAAACATGTGAGCCTATTCCCCTCTCTCATTATGTTGAATATATCTTCAAAATGTCCCTATATCTGAAACCTTCGGGCCTTCAGTTAAGAGTGTGTAACAAATGATTAATTTTCTTATTTCTCAACCAAAACATATGTTGTGGGTATTCAAAAGAACCATCTTAATGAGACATTCTTTTGAGCACCTAAAACAAATGTTTAAACTGATGAATAAGAAAATATTCATAATTCTACGTCCAAAAGTTTTGTTTATCTGGCCCTATGCATTGGTTCTTATTGCATATGCATAAAGTCACTCCAACTCTTTGTATGCCGGTAATTTTTCATGATTTTTTGTTGTCTGCAGTTATTTTTCAACAATACTTGTTTCAAAATATTCTTTTGGGAACAACATCAGTGTCAAACAGTACTAGCTTGGATCCAGATCAGGCCATACATTCTGTTGGGCCTGATCTGGGTTCAAACTATTTGTAAAAATCATCAGCAGATGCCAAATTTGATGCTAGCAGGCAGTTAAACATGCTATTGGGGCCTAATTTTTTGCCTGAGCCTTCATCTATCTCCCTATTTTGTGTGTGCAAGCCCTGGTCTGAGCTTTTGCTGCTTGCATATGTTATAAGACTAAAACCTCGTGAACTGTTTGAAATACTACTTAAATCCTGTGATTAGCAGACATAGATAAGCCATCTGATCAGCACCTGCATTTTTTTTAATGCAGCTTTCCAAAAATAAATGTTACCATACAATTTTACGGACTGTCACAGTATGAAAAATAGTAGGCATAGTATTTAAATTTATTAAGCAGGACAAATATTAAATTTGGCAGAAATTGCTTTGTAAAAGCAAATTTACACTGAGCTAAAGACATAATTGCAGGGAGAAAAAAATATAGAAGTGGATGAGATAAAAAAAAAAACAGGCATTCACAATTAACCAAGGCCCAATTTAACCTGCCAACATGATGTTTTGATTTTGCCTCAAAGGTTTATCTGAAACTGTCACTTAAATTAATAATTAACAAATACAGTAAAACGGCCACTCAAAAGAAGACCAAAAATTGGTTTTCAATACCGATTATCGCTGAATGCAGGTCAAAAGTATTGCAGAATGCTCCAAGGGGAGCATTCTGCAATACAGGGACCACGCTAGAGGGCGACTTCAGCGAAGTGGGCGCCCTTTTCCGTCGGCACTTCACCCCGACGAGCCGCCGGGCGAGAAAACAGTCGCCGTGAAATTTATGGACTTTTTTTAATTTCCCTCCCATTTCCAGTACAGTACATTCCAATACTGTGTACTTCTGTCACAGTTAAAAATCATCTCCTTTCAAATACCTGGAAGATAAGCTTTCCTAATCCCAATTAACATCCTTGGACCTCATTGCAGTTAATTACACCATGCCGAGATAACACATTTTGAATTGACACAACAATTAACTCTTTACCTGCGAGCGGCGAAATTTGCCAGCACTCAGAAAACGTTTTTGGACCCAGATCAGACCCTAGGTAGTCAGGCTTGATCTTGGTCCAAGTTGCCAGACACCCTGAATGTTATTTTGTTAAAAGTATTTATAGGTGTCGAAAATATCTGCAATTGATTTGGAAACAATGGAAAGTTACTCAGCATGTTTAAGTGTATAAACCCAGCCGTTTTATTATTGATTATTTTTGTCCACACTTGACCACAGATTCTCAGTGCAACAGAGAAAAACGGACCTGACAATGAAAACACAATTACTTGAAGTTATGGAGTTTGATAAAGTATAATTTAATCAGGAATTGTTGTGAATGATAGAGGCTTTCAAGCCCAAGTCATGTGTGTAAATCAGTCTTAGCTCTTATGGTTACTAATGGTACATAATTAGTTCTTCAGAATTTAGTACAGAAAGGGCAGACTTACTGAGGTAAAGTTTATAAAGTCAAAAGTGCATAGCACTGTGAATAAAAGCACCGCAAGCACTGCGTAATACCCCGCCACTGCTGGGGGCACCAAAAGTTATTTTGTGAGATATATAATGCCTAAATAGCAACAGAACTGAGATAGACAGTGATATGACGTCCTTAGTCACAATATGTAACCTTTGATGGTCAACATATCTGTGAAGTTTCATTCAGATACTCCATATAGTAAATGAACTACAGGTCAAAAACCATTTTTCAGATCAATCAAGGGCGGATAACTCATGAACTGGAAAGGTAAGAGTGATGGTCCTTACTAAAAATATGTAACCTTTGATGTTCAACATATCTGTGAAGTTTCATTCAGATATTCCATATAGTAAATGAACTACAGGTCAAAAACCATTTTTCAGATCAATCAAGGGTAGATAACTCATGAACTGGAAAGGTAAGAGTGAAGAGCCTTAGTCACAGTATGTAACCTTTGATGATCAACATATCTGTGAAGTTTCATTCAGATATTCCATATGGTAAATGAACTACAGGTAAAAAAACATTTTTCAGATCAATCAAGGGCAGATAACTCATGAACTGGAAAGGTAAGAGTGATGGTTCTTTGTCACAGTATGTAACCTTTGATGTGAAACATATCTGTAAAGTTTCATTCAAATATTCCACATAGTAAAGGAACTACGGGTAAAAAACATTTTTTTATTCAATCAAGGGCGGATAACTCACAAACGGGAAAGGTAAGAGTGACGGTTCTTAGTCACAATATGTTACCTTTGATGTGAAACATATCTGTGAAGTTATATTCAGATATTCCACATAGTAAAGGAACAATAGGTCAAAAACCTTTTTTCAGACCTATCAAGGGCAGATAACTCACAAACTGGGAAGGTCAGAGTGACGGTCCTTAGTCACAATATGTAACCTTTGATGTGCAACATATCTGTGAAGTTTCATTCAGATATCATGAACAGTAAAGGAATAACAGGCCAGAAACCATTTTTCCAATACGAAAAAGGGCAGTAACTCCGTTAAAAATGGACGGATTTTGCCCATTAACAATCCCATACCACTCATCGCCGATAACAATATGTATGCAAAATTTGAAAAAAATCAGTGAATAAATACTCAAGTTATCGATCGGAAATGGTGAGCACGGACGGACGGACGGACGGACAGACAGACGGACGGACGGACGGACGGACAGACGGACAGACACCGAAGGGTATAACATAATACCTCGCCACACTTTAGTGGCGGGGTATAAAAATGGCCCTTTCCAGCATATACAATCTACAAAGGACTCTTTGCATGCCTGCGTTCCTTGGCAAATAGTTATCTATCTATCTATCTATCTATCTATCTATCTATCTATCTATCTATCTATCTATCTATCTATCTATCTATCTATCTATCTATCTATCTATCTATCTATCTATCTATCTATCTATCTATCTATCTATCTATCTATCTATCTATCTATCTATCTATCTATCTATCTAATCCTGTCTGTCTGCCTGCCTGCCTGTCGGTCCATCGGTCCGTCCATCCATCCATCCTAGCACAGACAATCCAGCCTTCTTCGTCCATATCTCACTTCTCCCTAGGATCAGCAAACTTCTCCCTAAAATTCCTGGAGGGAGAAGTCACTTCTCCCTAAAATTCTGGGCCAGCTTGGTCCCTGCAATATTTGAGACCTTCATTAAGCTACCATTTGTCATTAAGCTGTTTGTTTTGCGTGTTTTTGAGTGGCCGCTAAAGACAGGTTTTACTGTATGCAGTCTGATGGATCTTTGTTGTTGGTACAAGCATGTTTTTTTTCATATCTTAAATAAAATGTTGTTTTTATTTACGGGGGAAATTACCTCCTTGTTGAGTCTAGATTTCTGTTTGACCTCACAAACAATGAGACCCATAATTCTGGAATGGTATGTTGCAGCTAGCGAGTAGAACTTACCTCCTTGTTGAGTCTAGATTTCTGTTTGACCTCACAAACAATGAGACCAATAATTCTGGAATGGTATGTTGCAGCTAGCGAGTAGAACTTACCTCCTTGTTGAGTCTAGATTTCTGTTTGACCTCACAAACAATGAGACCCATAATTCTGGAATGGTAAGTTGCAGCTAGCGAGTAGAACTTACCTCCTTGTTGAGTCTAGATTTCTGTTTGACCTCACAAACAATGAGACCAATAATTCTGGAATGGTAAGTTGCAGCTAGCGAGTAGAACTTACCTCCTTGTTGAGTCTAGATTTCTGTTTGACCTCACAAACAATGAGACCAATAATTCTGGAATGGTATGTTGCAGCTAGCGAGTAGAACTTACCTCCTTGTTGAGTCTAGATTTCTGTTTGACCTCACAAACAATGAGACCAATAATTCTGGAATGGTAAGTTGCAGCTAGCGAGTAGAACTTACCTCCTTGTTGAGTCTAGATTTCTGTTTGACCTCACAAACAATGAGACCTATAATGCTGGAATGGTAAGTTGCAGCTAGCGAGTAGAATTTGGGATTGGACGTTATCTCCTGGTACCAAACATCTGGATATCTGAATAATTAAAAAAGATTTTTGAACATGTCTTAGAAATTCGAGCCGTGACATGAGATTTCCAATGTGGCATTTTGACATGTCGAGTGAATCAGATGAGCCTGTGCAGCCTCCTTTTAAGCTTAAAAATTCCAAATGATATTCGATCAGTAGCTTAACACTCATAGAATATTCAAGAGACCAGCATTGATCAGACTGCATGTATGTGCAGGCTGGTCTGAGCCTTTGCTGGTCGCACATACCACATTGTAGGAAATCTCATGTTGCAGCTCATTTATGGAAATAACAGTACACTGCTAACTGACACTGAAATCTAAATATTTCTCTTTTAATAAATTTTTGGTGAACAATGAGTACATGTATGGTAAATGTTCTAAAGTACTGTCAATGAAGCAAGTTCATTATTTACAAATATTTTTATTGAATTTGCTAAATTGTGCATACCTAGTAAAACTATTGTAGTTCGAGAAGACGATAAACCATGGTATGATCCTGAAATAAGGAGGAATTCAAGGAAAAGAGACATACTAAAGAAAACTGCATTAAAATCAGGTAATCAAAATGATTGGAAAAAATACAAATATTACAGAAATAAGGTAAACAATCAAAAAAAACATGCTAAGGAATATTTTTATAATAATTTAGATATAATTGTTTCAGATTTTCAGAATAATGATAAACGCAAATTTTGGAAAGTAATTCGTCACTTTGTCAAAAATAATAATTCTACTTCTTCAAGTCCTCCTTTATGTTCAGCACTTCCATCTGGTGACAACCAATGGCATTTTAATGATCAGGACAAAGCTAATTGTTTGAATGACTATTTTGCCTCTATCTCAACTGTCGAAAATACCCAGTTACCTCCTTTTACTAAACTTACTGATAACTCTCTATCTCAAATAATTTGCACTGAACAAGAAATAGAAAAAACAATTGAAGTTCTCAACCCTAACGAAGCAAATGGTGATGATGGTATAAGCCATAAAATGCTCAGGGGTGTCTCCAAATCCGTTTCAAAACCCTTATGTATTTTAATGAATATATCTTTTGAAGAGGGAATATTCCCTGATATTTGGAAGATTGCCAATGTTACTCCCATATTTAAAAAGGGAGATAAATCTCAGCTATCTAACTACCGACCAGTTGCATTATTGAGCTGTATTGGTAAACTGCAAGAATGGATTGTTTTTAAAAATATGTATAACTTTCTACTTGACAATAATCTTCTATACAAGTATCAATCTGGCTTCTTACCTCAACACTCAACAGTTTTTCAGTTAATTGATATCTTTCATAATATATGACAGGCCTTTGATAATAATATGAGCCTCGCCATGGGAAAATGTATCTTCAGGGTAAATTTGGCCATTTTGAGATTCTGTGATTTTCATACCGTTCATTATATGAAGAGTAAACTCGTTTTTGTTTGATCAAAATATTCAAATTATTAGAAAAGATATTGGAATTTGAACTTTAGACGGCTTGACGTTGATTTTATAACTAACGTTGCGTGACCTCACGATAAGTCATTCACAACGTTGCGAAGTTTTTTACTCCTTAAGACATCCTACCATCGCTGTCACTAACATGAAACTGGGTAGCGATGTAGCTTTCCCCTACTGATGCTGGTAAAACAAAATAATTGAATTTAATCATAAGTCAATTGAACTTAATTTCTTGCGTATTCTTCAATTTTGACATATAAATGATTCCTTGAGGTGCCATGCCATGTCAGCCTTCGTTTGAAAATGTGCACTAAATGGACGTAGCCGTCGACTGGTGCGATATTTTCCTGCACCAATATTTTGCCAGCACAAATATGGGTCATCACGGACACATCTCCGTATAAAATTGGGCACAAATATGCACATTGACTTTTGAAAATCGGAAAAACCTGGCCGCGACATTATATGTTCAACTGCCCGTGAAAACTAAAATGTAACTTGAACGTAAATGTTTTCTTGTTTACATGGAGAAACTCTCCGATTTTAAATGTACTGTTTAAATGCCAACATTTCTTTACATTTATGAACAGCATAAATTCCATACTCAATTGAGTAAAGCACCAAAAGATGTTTTAACTTCGAGACCTGGAGCAGGTTTTGATACTATGTATACTATGTACGCCCTCTCCAGCATTTGACAGGGCCTGTCCTTTGCATTGTAACAGCAGAATCGGGGGAGCGCAGTGGCTCAGTGGTAGAGAGCTTGACTCGAGACGGAGGGGCCACGGGTTCGAGCTTCATCAGCGTCACTGTGTTGTGTCCTTGAGCAAGACACATTAATCCTAGCTTAGTACTGGTTCAACCCAGGACAACCCGTCCCCACGTAACTGACAGATTGTTGATGGGACGTAAAGAATCAAGCAAACAAACAGAAGAATCGGCATGGTAATTGTTCTGTGGGAAAAAAAGGATCAAAATTAAATTAAATAGGTTGCGACTTAAAAACAGATGGCATTTTCTTCTCAAAGAAGCGGTTGCCTTTCAGCTCACTGGAAATGCCGCGAATGACGATTTAGATGAGTACATAAACATGAAGTAATAAAGAAAAAAAGGTATTGACCAACGGAGTGTGACTCTACATATCGAGGATTTTCGCAATGATTTCTCATTTGTTCAACAGATGCTCAAAATGTTGCACTAGTAGAAAATCAGGTACAGGTACGTTGTTATTCGATGGCATGTATGATGAAGGCAAAACCGTCTGTTTCTACAAAATGACATGTTCTGCAGTTACATATGCCCTACTAGTAGGGTCAGTTGGCCACATCTGTTAATATATACTGAGGAGGAGCACTGACATTTTAAAAATAAAAAAGAGGGCACAGATCAGGAATCGATACAATCAAGTACCACATGTGACCCAAAATGTTACAAGCGAACGAGCGTATTTCCTTAGTTTTAGGGCAATCTTTTTTCTACCATCGCGTTAAAGTTCAACCACAATGCAGCAGCGAATATTCTAGTCTGACATGATGCGAAAATGTTGACTTTGTAATTAAAAATTCAACACAAAACTGGATCTAAAAAATAAAATCACAAAAATGCGTTCTTGCAAAGTTGTATTGCAACCTTGATAACTAGTGTAAATAAAGATTCGGTGATGGGTATATATATTCTTTTATTCACTGTTGTTGATGTTGTTGTTGTTGTTGTTGTTGTTGTTTAGGCTAAACCCATATATGCAGGCCTGTTTACATTGAAAGTCGCGTATGTGTAGTCAAGGGTGTTGTTAAGTGTAGTTTTGAGTATGTATGTGTAGTCCGTCATGATACGCGCCGTCGACATAATGTAGGGGTTGGAGAGGGGACAATTAAAAAAAATAGCTGAAGAGTCTCTATCTTCCTGTACACCTAAACCTCCGGGGAGGACGTAATGTGGTGTTCCGGTATTTAAATCAGCTAGCCCTGGTCAACCCCCCTCCCCCCCCCCCAAAAAAAAACAACTAAGTCCAACACTAAGAAAAAATTGGGCATAGGTTCACCTGTATTTTTGCATTTTCCTCAGCACTTTGAACAGGCCCGTTAAAGATATGGGCAAGACAGAAGAAAGGGGAAAAGGTGGGCGTGATGCATTGGCTCATTACGACTACAAGTCTTGACTAGGTGTCCGTGTCCAATGCACAGCCTTTCCCCCTAAATTAACCTTAGCTGGATATGAAAAAGATACATACATCAAATGCATCATGTGATCCATAGAGCCCCTGTGCCAGTGTGGTGTGACTCTCTACCAAGCTTTGGGATTAAAGCTACATTTTTATTTGTTTGATTTATAATACTGGAAAGTAGAACATTTATATGACATGTTGTATCATTTTTACTATCAGATCAGGTAAATTACTTTGTAAATAACACACCCTACACCGGTGTCGGTAAAAAATAGGTCGCGAAAACCCATTACAATTACAATATGCAATCAAATGCTACTAAAATTAAGTGTTATTGTGAAAATGAAATCAATGACAAATCCTATTGTTATACCTGGGCAGTTTTAGGGTTAATTGGCTCTAACATGCTTATACAGCGTGACTAATCTGCTTGCTTGTTTACAGTGCTTACAATCACATTGATTGATTGATTTGATTCTTTACGTCCCATCAACAATCTTTCAGTTATATAGGGACGGATCTTCCTGGGTTGAACCAGTACTAAGCTAGGATAAATGTGTCTTGCTCAAGGACCACAACGCAGTGACGCCGGTGAGGCTCGAACCCACGGCCCTTCGGTCTTGAGTCAAGCACTCTACCACTGAGCCACTGCGCTCCCTTACTTCACAATCATGCGGTTACGGGTCATTGCAGACATAAAACATCAAAATGAATGAAAATTTAGCTAAAAATCGGGACTTTCTCGTGTGCGTAGTTCTGTAATAGTGATCCGTAGTGCGTATTTTGGAGCCCAAAAGCATAGAAAATACGCAAAAAACGTAGGAGTAATCAGGTCTGTATATGCCTAATGGAATTTCATAATACTGCCAAAAGGACGGATCCATTTCTGATTCAGGGGTTGTTGGGTAGTAACTTACAATTTCGCTCAATGCGCTAAGCAAACAATGCGGCGTCTGATCTGGTTCTACACTGTGTGCCCATTTCACACAAAAAGGGCGCTAGGCTAATATAAATTGGTTAACATAATTTCAAAACATTATCAGTCGGCATATCACGGCGACCAGTTCATAGTGTATGCATATTTTGCCAGTAACTGACAACTGCCCTACTTGAACCGGGACAATGATTGTGGATAATAATCTTGATGAAATGATTGACCAGACAGTGGCTCGAGCTCACAATCTCAGCCCACAGAAGCAGGATTGCTTATTTGCCTCACTGTACCCGACTTTGCTATCCGGAGCGAAATGCCTCGTCATTCCTTAATCGTATGATACTTCTCACTGAAAAGAAAAGGATTTCAGTCTATACCGAACAACAAAATCATATTCAAACTTTCTCACCAAAAAAAAAAAAATCAAGACATAAAGAAATTTGGTTGCTATGGTAGTGCGGGTACTCATTCCTATTCCTTTCGATTTTGTAGTTTTATGTCGGTGTAGTGCGCCCTTGCCTCTTGCATACATGTATATTGAGTGTGCACATTACCCCCAGTTTTATGCACCCACGTAGGCTTTAAGAATGGGATTCTGGCTGTATGAAAAGTTGGGCATTTGAATACATGTAGTTTGAATTGTGTAATTCTAAATCAGGCCCAATCGCGCAGGTCTTGACTTGACAACTCCGTATGAACACTGCCTTCGCTGCATCTCCAGATACTAAGTTGAGAATGGAGGTAGGTTAAGTTTGTAAAGTTCGCCACTCTTAAATTGTTGAACTGTACGCTGATATTGAAAACAAAGTAACATTACCCTGCGTTTCATTCCGCATCTCCGTCTTTGTTGACAATACACATGCGCGTTAGTTATAGGTGTTACTGGGAAAGAAGACTTCAACTTCTAGTGGGAACCTTTGGGTAAAATGTTACTGCCTCTCCAATATTATTTAGTTCCATTAAGCTGAAAGCTCTTGGAATGGGAGTAGTAATACTACTCTCCCCCACTCAAAGAAATTACAATTAATTTAATCAGTGATGACACCTTTTCAAACACTGCTCTTCAATATTTTTTTTTGGTATAAACTACCATGACAAAATTAATGGATGCAATCTTACAAAAATTACAGGTATGAAGAGCAAATAGAAAAAAAGCAATAATCAATAAACATGAAAATAATAACACTTCAAAAGTAGAAAAAGTTTAATAGTTTATGATCTTTTTATCACGATTCTCCTTGACATCACCGAAAAAATGACATTTTTAATTTTTCTCTGTGTTTAAATGACTGCCATAAGAATTCAACAGACACAAGGAAACTACAATAAAAATGTTTATTGCGTATATCAATTTGCTTTCATTTGGTGTTTTTTCATCATTGCAGCTTCAATAGTTTTGCGACAACTATTTTTGCAAGAAATCTGGTAATACATTGATTTAAACGGCGACGTAACAAGGTGGCAAATAATAACTATTGTTTCTCGTGTGAAACTTAATCGTGTATTATACTTAGAACTTTTTTATACATGAGAGCTACCTCGTGAGAATTTAGTTTATTTCACACACGGTCACTCAGCGAAGACTCAAACAAGTCTGCGCATCTAGCAGCCTTTGCCCAATCGTAAATGCGAATTTATGTACCGGAAACTGCTTTCGTTCAGAATTGCCGTCCAAATACGAAAGGTTCAGACACACTGGTTGGTCGATTAAGGAAAGCTGGGATGTATCCGGCGTTCAGACACACTGGTTGGTCGATTAAGGAAAGCTGGGATGTATCCAGCGTTTATTTATTTATTTTTTTATTTTTTATTTTTATTTTTTTATTTAATTTTTTTAAGAGTGTCTTTTGAGTGCAAAGATGTTGAGGATTGAGGGTCAATTAGCGTTTACGAAGCCGCATCTTTTTGGACATTTATTTTTCACCAGGAACCCGTGCTGGATCCGGCCATGGCTAATTTACAACAGAATACAATCGTCCTTAAATTCCTTGATTTTAATCGCATTTTATCTTAAAAATGGCTTGTCTAAATTGTCGTAATAGTTGATGACGCTCTCTTTAATTACGCGCGGCGCGAAATAATTACGTCAGACTTTACGACGTCATATCTCATGACGTAATTAATCTCACGAAGACACATTATCGCATGGCGCGGCTCATATGTTTTCATGCATTGTGTTCTGTGATGTGTCAAAGGCATTTGATCGAGTCTGGCATAAGGGTCTTTTATTTAAGCTACGGCAAAATGGCATTGAAGGGAAACTTTTAGAATGGTTAAACAGTTATTTATTTAAGTCAAAGAAAGCAGAAAGTTGGTCTAAAGTCTTGCTTTTCATGTTTAAAGTCTATCTTTGCGGGGGTGCCGCAGGGGTCTGTTCTTGGACCTCTTTTATTTTTGGTATACATAAATGATATAGCTGAACATCTTCTTAGTTTGACAAGGCTGTTTGCAGATGATAGCTCACTTTTCTATTCTGCAGCACACATTGATGACATAGCTGGTATAATTAACCATGATATGCAGTTGTTGTCAAACTGGGCTAGACAGTGGCTAGTAACATTTAATCCCCTGAAAACTGAAGCTGTTTTATTTACTCTTAAAAAGATTAATATCTTACCACAACTTGTTTTTGATAATATTCCAATTAATTTCATAGATAGCCACAAACATCTTGGTGTTACCTTCAGTAGTACAGGGCAGTGGCATTCTCATATTGAAAATATTGTCCTATCGGCGTCTAAAATTTTGGGAATAATGCTTAAGCTAAAATACTCCATTAGTAGAAATGCTCTCAACCAAATGTATATGTCCTTTCTTTTACCAGTTGTAGAATATGCCTCAGTTGTATGGGATGGATGCTCTGAACAGGACTCACAAACTTTACAAAAAATCCAAAATGAAGCCGCCCGCCTTGTTACAGGATTAACAAGATCTGTGTCATTAGAAAACTTGTTCAAAGAATGTGGATGGACAACTTTGTCAAAAAGAAGGCAACAACATAAACTCTCTTTCATGTATAAGGTACATTGTAAATAATGGCATTGTACCTTCATATATACAAGATTTAATTCCTCCTTTAGTTAGTGAAATTTCAAATTACCCTCTGAGAAATAATAGAAATACATCGGTGCCCTTTAATAGAACTAGTATCTCACAAAAATCATGTATTCCTTCTTCCATTAGACTTTGGAACTCCCTTGAAGATGACTTAAAAAATCTATCAACATTACAAACCTTTAAAAAACATATTACTTCAAGTTTCAATAACTCATGTGTTCCTTCTCACTTTACTTTAGGAAATAGATAAATTTCTATATTGCATGCACGACTTCGAAATAATTGCAGCAACCTTAATAATGACCTTTTTAGAAATCATCTGCGTGATAATCCTTTATGTGATTTGTGTGGCATGATAGAGGACGCCATCCACTACTTCTTTCATTGTAAAAAGTTTACAATGGAGCGGCAGGTTCTTAATGACACAGTTAGAGTTTTCCAACCATTAAGTATTGATATGATTCTATGTGGTAATTTTAATTTGAATATGGAAAACAATATAGTCTTGTTCAGAGCTGTCCACAGATATATACATGCTACTAAGCGTTTTAAAACCAGTTGACTCTTTGCTTGAAGTTTTCTTTGAAACATATTTTGTATATTAATAAGTATACTTATGACCAATTTGTTCTATTCCCAAGTTGAAGGGGTTCATGGCAGTCGTATTTTTTTTTTCTTCTAATTATCCAATATTAATTACTTACTTATTTATTTATCTACTATTCTGAAGTTCGATTTTTTCTTCTTTCATCTATACTGCTCAACAAAAGTTTAGTACGGATTTTAAAATGATGTCCCACTTTGAATGAACATGAACCATTTTATTTAATGTAACCAACATGTATGGGGATCTTGAAATTTACATTTTTTCGTGTCCGCCAGACAAAATTGTATCTGGTTAGGCGTCAGTGGATCGACGTTCAATTTTATGTCATGGGGATGCAAAGGATACACGTCTACATCTGAAATTAAAAATTTTGATTTTAGAGTAAAGCCAAAGGTTCTTAATGATGAAAAATGTTAAAAACGTCAAAGTTTGATAACCGTTTATGTCACGTTTTACCGTTCCATTTTGACGTAAAAATGGCATTTTTACACTTCTTGACTTTTCAGCGAACTGAATCAAGAGATCAAGTAATCTGTAGAATGTTAGATTGGCACAAGCATCCAGAAAATTTCTGTAGTTTGTCCTTTGAAAATGTCATCTTTAGATAGCGTCATCACCTTAATTTAGCCTCAACTTCAGATTAACGTCACTTTTTATGAATTAAATACCATGAGACAAAATTTTATAAACTTACCTTTCCTTAAACTGTCTCTCTTTTGGCATCCTCTTAAACACGAAAAACCTTTCAATTAGGCATGCCTACACAGAGAAAAACAGTACTGTTTTTGACTTGTAAACGTCATTATAACAACGACGTTAGTTGTTTTCAAGACTCAACTTTTGCTACTTTTGCTCAATGGAGACGACCTTTGTCTTTTTTTCAGAATGGCCTATTCGATCAAGCTGTAAAACAAGAGACTTTATAAACCGATGCTGCATCCATCTTGTATTGCCATTAAAGGAGTTGAAACACATTTTTTGACCCCTCTCTTGTTTAAAGCAACGAACGACGCAGTAGAAATCCAATTAAAGTACATCAATTGCTTCATCAACTTTATCACATACCAAACCGTCATTTCAGCAGATATTTTATAACTTAAAACCATTTGCTCAAATAAAAAATAATTTTTATTTATCCGTGCTAAACTTTTGTTGAGCAGTATATATTTATCTTCATTTATTTATTTATTTCCTTATTTATTTATTTATTTTTTTATTTTTTATTTTTTATTTATTTATTTATTATTTATTGATTATTTCTTTTATATTTATTTGCTTATTTATTTATTTATTTACTTATTTATTTATTCTGATATAGTCTTGTTTATGTTACTATCTGTTTTGCTTTGATTACAACTTGTTAACATATGCGTTTGTATATATAGCCATGTTTATAAGCTATTGTGTATATATAGAATGTAGGGGAAGGGTCGAAACTAATGTTGTGAGAACTTGTGACCCAACCCCATTGCTGTAAATATTTTGGCAATAAAATATGTTTAAACTAAATGTTCTAAAATTTCGAACACTTTTAACTTTCTGTTCTCAAATAAAATGTTGGTTTTCAGGGTTGTAATTCACAAAATGCTTGTCATAAAAAAGGAACAGGGAAAAATCCCTGAGATTAAGACTAATTCTTTAGAAGCAGCCTGATCTGGGTCTGCGCTGTTTGTCTATGCCTTTTTGACAGGCAACTAGTGTATGAAATTTTAGAACATATACTATACCCACATTGTATGTTTTTAAGAGAAAACTGTACAAGAAAAATAGCATGTTGGTTGCAAGCTTTGCTATTGAAAACTTACTCTATAGGAAACCATTCTGCACACAGCTTCTTGACTTCAGGAATGTCAGCAGGGCTGAGGAATCGTAGCTGCACCTCTCGCTGAATACTGAAAGACTGCGCCTCACTCATGTAGTCATCCCCAACTCAGTGAACAGCTAGACTGGAGAAAATAGGCAATGTTTATAGGTAGAAGTTACAAAGTTACGTGTATAAGTGAAAATATACAAAATTTATTGGTGAAAATATACAAATTTTACTGGTGAAAATATACAAATTTATTGGTGAAAATATACAAATTTTATTGGTGAAAATATTCATCTTGTTGGCAAAAATATACAAAGTTTATTGGTGAAAATATACAAAGTCTATTGGTGAAAATATACAAAATTTATTGGACAGAGAAATTATAAAATGCTTCAAAGTTCTCACTAGGAATTGAAATCTAGACTTATATAATCCATCCCTGGCAAGGAGTCAGAACTGAAAAGTTGGAGTTTGACCTAGAAACTTGGAACATACGTAATGTTAATAGACATTTATCTTTTTTCAGTAATGTGACAATTCTAAAACCCTTGTGAGAACTCTACCATTCTGAATAACTGAGAATTCAGAACTGGAGTTTTGACTTTCATTAAAATAAATGAAAAAAAAAATCAATAAGCAATGCTTATTAAATACACCCCGCAGTATGAAAAGGTGAAAAACTTACGTTTTGGCAAGTGGTAGTTCAAAACAGCAGACCTTAGTTTTGAAAACAAGATTTCAGTAGAATCTGTGCAAATGATCTTAAAGCTTGTAATCTGGAACATTTGTTAAGATCAATACACAAAATTATTCACACCTGAAAGCTCTATATATCAAAGCTTATATCTGAAAAATAGTCTAAGTTCTCATAGATGTCATTTTATCAAAAATTATTTTTTTGAACCAAACTCCCAAGTCCTTCATGCATATGTTCAATGTGTCTTCATTGTATAGGCAACATATCAAATTGCTCCATCAAAAGCTGTGGTAGGAGTTGATCGGCCCATGAAGGCACTATCTATGCATATACAAAAGCCATATAAGGGAAAAATTGTCTAAGTTCTCTTAACTGTCATTCTATCAAAAAAAAAAATTTCCAAACCAAACTCCTTCATGCATAAGCTCAATGTGTCTACATTGTATAGGAAAAGTATTGAATTGTTCCATCAAAAGCTGTTGTAGGAGTTGATCGGCCTGTGTATGGACTATAATAGCATAAACCCCTATATATACTGAACTACTAAAGAAACCTGACACTTTTTACTTGCTTCAAACTCGTAAATAACAAATTATAGAGCTAAGCCGATATGCCTATTTTAATAGCTAGACTTTAGAAAGTATTCTTCGAATATATTTTTCAAATATAGAACATGATGTCACGACGTCAAAAATATCGTTTTTATCACTTTTGCCTCGGGAGTGTTTGTCTAGATATTTTTTTGAATACTTTTTTGATGTTTGCAAGGCCAATACCAATACAGACAAAAGTGCTTTTTAAAAAATTGCAATTTCTTGCTGTGATGTATGATATTGGGGGTTTAAATTGTGATTTTGACGTTGTTTTATCAGCAGTGTTTTTTTCCTTTGTTTAAGCAATTTCTAGAAACTGAAATGACTTGGGGTCAACCAATCATTGTAAGAGAATGCATTTTCAAGAATTAGAACCTATGTTTTGCGTCACATTAAAGATAAAAGCGGAATAAACCAAATTTAACGTCAATTAAGAAACAACATAAACTATGGATAATAGCCGTTTATTCTTTGTCAATTTATGTCGCCGTTTAGTGTGTGTTGTCTACTTTGTTATAGTGCCAATTGGCTACACTTCACTTTAATCGTGTATGAATTTCAAGCGTTGCAGTATACACATATCAGCATGTAATTGTAGCGTTTGACGTCACTAAATGGACGTAGGCGGGAGCTACGGAGTTCAAAAGGACTGAAACATTGTCAAAATGCATTCCAAACATCATACAAAGTGAAAAAAGATTGTAAGGTGGCTGCGCTTTTTAAAGCTGCATAGTCTGTAACTTTTGATCTTCTAATTTTAAAAATAATGTTTTTATTTTTCAAGAACACAGTAAAAATACTCAAATTCAGGTAAACATTTTACCATTTTCGTAAATCTTAACAAGTTATCACTATCAAAACAACTGCATTTATGTTAAAATTCAACGGTCTAGAATTATTGGAGGGACGCAAATAATTACAAACAAGAGAAAAATACACCTATTTGGTAAGATAATTCACTTTTTCATGCAGTTTTCAGCTTTACTGAACATTTTTATTGTGAAAACATAGCTTAATTCTACTTTTACAAATGATTTAAAAAGAAAATATTTTTTTTCGAAAAATGTTCATAGTTACAGAGTATGCAGCTCTAAATGCTCATAAAACGCATAAAACATGAAATTGACGTTAAGAAAATGAAAATAGCCTTTGGGGTTGAACAATGCATGCAGACTTTAATTGAATGCCCAGAAGATGTCAATGAAATAACAATGAATCACACTAAAGCGGTTTCTGGTGAACTTATGCATGATTCCTTTGTTCTTGTAAAAATTGATTTTAGGGGTTACATAACGTTTTGATAGCTGACGTCTGAAATTAGTTCATCTTTTCAAATAGTCTAAGTGCATCTTGGTCTACCTTTGTTCAACTTTACGCAATGGAAAGACAAGTGTGCATCGCATTCATTCACTACCGAAAAATGACACACAGCATGTGTCAGGTTTCTCTTTTATACTGCCATACGCCCTCACGGACATTCTAGGCAGGTTGGCGCAGCGTCTGTTAGTACCAGACAGTAAAAAAGGGAGAATTATAGTACAGAGGTTTAAAAGCATAAAAGTGAAGGATAAAAACAGATGATAGGTTATGATAGAAAAGAGTTAGCTAAAATCAGTCAAAAACAAACATTTTGGGGATCTATGGGCGTGAGTGCTGCAGCTTGCAGACAGCTGCCTTGAAAGCATCAAGGCTTTGCAAGCATGCAACAGACTCGGGGAGGGAATTCCATTGAACAATTGCTAAAGGAAAGAATGAGAACTTATAATAATCTGTTGAAGTTGAGACCTGCCTGAAGGTCATGGAGTGGCAGTACCTAGATATTCTATTTGGGTTCTGGTCAACTCGTACCTAAGTCAACTCGTACCTTAGTCAACTCGTACCCATTTTTGGTCAACTCGTACCTTAGTTAACTCGTACGTACAGGTAAGTCAACTCGTACCTTAGTTTATTTATAATAGAATATGAAAGAGTACGTTACTCATGACAAAAGCAAAATGATAAGTTTTGTTACGATTTAGGCGAAGTCTACACTCAAAAGGAGCGTTCAATTACAAATGGGTAATACAGTATACTGCCCATGTGTTTTCCTCGCTCTTACAAAATACAGTAGATGAAGAAATGGCTAGGCCCTACATTGTAAAAGAAATAAATCACTAAACACCCATTTTGGTGGCAGCTGGACTGCCACTGGTCTTAACGTATTTAACGTATGAGCTGTTTTGTAATAACAGGGATAACTGTTAAACAACTATCACTGGTTAAATGTTAGCCTCTGGTAGTCGTCTTAGTATGAAAGTGTAGCTAAATGGACATCAAAAATGGGTGGCAACTATGCAGCCACCTCTTTTAGTGTTAACTTACAAGGATAGCACATTGCACACTTATCATTGCAAATAGCACTGCTCCCATCGAAATCATAAAATCTGGTTTTGTTGCCTGCAAACAATAAAGGTACAGACTCGATGAGATAGACCGAGCAGAGCATCCAAGCAGTCTGATCAGCGCATTTGTTATTCAATCCCAAAAACTTTAATAGCTGAACTTGCTATGCGCATTATTCAAATTGAACCTAGCCTTTGTAACTTAGCATGCTGGATGTGTCCTTATAGGGTAGCTAACCCCTGAATATATGTTTTCTCGTGGCGCGGGTTTTGTGTACATAAAGCCGCTTTACAGACACATGCTGGTGATTGGTAGGGTGTGAGAAACAGTACAATGATTGTATGTGATTGTATTAATTAAATTGTAACTAGAAATTAACATTGTCTGACAGTGTAAAACTTGAATAATAAAAAAAAAAATAGTACAATCTTATTAAAGAAAATTCGGAATTGCAATGTGAAAACATGAAATCTTTTTGGTTTATAACTGATTAAAACATTTTGAAAATAAACCCAGCTCACGTCAGAGGGTTTGGTTCTTTCATTTAGAAAGTCCAGGTGAGTCTCTCATCTCGCAGTCTCATCTGAGCCTTCACTACTTGCCACTTAAATGACTCCAAATTTGCTTTTTGTTTTGTCGTCTGCTGACTTATTTTGAAATGAGTAATTCAAAATATCTTCTAATATTTTAGTGCTAGTTGAAAAAACACTGCATGCTATCATAACAGATCTATGTCCGAAATTCAAACCTGCGTGTACACGAGCAGCGAAGACCCTGCGGAGCCGTCATTATATAAAGGGCTAGTATATTGGAACAGGCAGATCTGAAACTCCCCTAATCGCAGCCTCACAGGTTGTAATTTATAGTGTTTTTTTTTTAAATATTTGAACAGGCTGGCCCGAATCTCTACTTATTGCAGCAGAGCTCTCACTAGGATTTTGAAAACAGGAGTTCAGGACTCCCATCTGGCAAAAAGTAGGAGTCCCACTGGAAAAAATGGGAGTCCCACTCAAAAAAAGTTGGAGTCCCACCAATTTGTGCATACGGTATATGTTTTCCATTTTAGCCGGAAGTGATACAATTGAATAACTTTTAGATCGACTGATTTTAACCCTTTAAGCATTAATGGATTGTTCCTACTTAACAAAACAAAATATTTTGCTATATTTTTACATGTAACCTCAAGTTCTCAACACACATTTTTTTGTTTGGCCTTATCAAAATAAAAGATTAAACTGTTGGTACTTGTTTTATTCATTAACAAGACAGACAGACGGACGGATGGACGGACAGACAGACTGCCAGACAGACAGACACGCAGACAGACAGACAGCTGTCCTCTGTTTTGTATGATCTAATGCAGATGGAAGTCTTTTTTTTCTTATAAAAACGCATCTCGCTAGTGTCTACAGCGATTGCAATGAAAAGACTGACATTACTTAGCCATTTAACATTTAGAATGAACGATTTTACTTGCTGAAAGTGATTTGTTTGTGTTTATTCATCTAGACAATTGGCTTGAACCGAAGGTATATTTCATCGCATGGCTTGTAGTAGCCTGGAACTTTTGTCAGTCGTACGTTACTGTATACGGCTTACCGCTGTACCGTTTTTTTTTTATTTTCAAAACTTCTCAGACTCTTTTGTTTGCCGTAGCCATGAACGAATGACGAAATGCAAATCCGTAAACATATTATTTTTTCTCCATGTTTATGTTGCTCAAATCGCAAACGAGTGCAATTAAATATGTTTTCTCTTGAGTCGGTAGTCTGATGTTGTTTACAATACCCTATTAGTTTTTCTCCCTTTAATTAACGGTAAATCGGTAGCGCATCTGTTTCAAACAATTTTCTGAAAATCCCTACTTAATTACTTTAATAATCACCTCGTTATAATCACACTGTCCCGCATCGGTAATCCTGTCAATCACCTGTCAGAATTGAGAGGTTGCACAGGTCAAAGTTTTGTAAGATTATTCTCCCTTGATCCACCATATTTGAGACAAAAACCAGGGTTATGCACACAATTTTAATCATTTTTTCAGAGTATTACGCAGTGATAAAAAGAGTGAGATTTAGAACCACACCATGTTTAATTTTGAGGCTCTTAGAAATTGAATAATTAAGGTTTCACCTTCTTTTACCAAGGGATAGCGGGGAAAAATATGCTCAAAGTACATTAAGATTTAGTAGAAAACATTGTTGGTGGTCTCCACCAAGAAAGACAACTCAAGGTGTGTGATGTCATCTGCAACCTCTCTATTGCTACACTGCAGTCCGAGTCATACGAATGGTCAACAGAGACAGGACACTAATCGCGAAAGCGTGTCGCGAAAGGGCTTTTGATCTCACGGTGTTTATCTGTCAGCTACTGGATTTTTAGCGCGTGCTTACTAAAAAACATGCATACGCGGAACTCCCCCCTAGGGAAAAACATGCGTCCCAGGGAAAAAACGTGCGTACCAATACGCGTAATTCTGCGTTTCCGAGAGCTCTGTTGCAGATGGCAAAACTGCGTTGATTTGGTCGTTTAAGCAGGCTATTCCGAACGTCGACCCATAGGGAAAAAGAAAGGGAACTTGCCACAGCTGGCTTGAACCTCATCCGATCGCTAAATTGTGATGAATATGTATGATTGAACAAGCTCCCAGAAAGCCACCCCATAGGCATAACAGTTGGGATCTTTGAACAGGCTGGCCCGAACCTAACCTCAGCACAGATAGTAAATTTTGCTGTTTTAGTGTTTGGAAAGGCTTGTTAGGACATAGACTTACCAAACTCTCCATCTATCATTCTCTACCCTGCCCAGTTTTTTGACTCAGGTACGAGTTGACTTGGGGTAGGTACGAGTTGACCAAAGGTTAGGTACGAGTTGACCAAAAATGGGTACGAGTTGACTTAGGTACGAGTTGACTAAGGTACGAGTTGACTAGAAACCTTCTATTTGAGTGATGTATGTAGTCCGGGAGGGGTACAGCAACCAAGCCATGAATCACCTTGTAAAACAAGCAAAGACGGGCGTCAGCCCTTCTTTGCTCCAAAGATCGCCATCCAAGTTGTTTAACCATCTCAGTTACACTTGACTGTCTATCGAAGTTACTGGCTGTCCAGCGAGCAGCTCTTCGCTGGACTTGTTCGATTTGGGATATTCGCACCTTCGTGGTTTCTTTAGAAGTTAAGTATAAAAAGCCATTTAGAACTACAAAGGGAAATTACTCTAATAGAGTTGGCCACTAGCCCTTACTTTTTTGTTTAAAGTATTTGTCTTGTATATATGTACATGTTATTCACACATTTGTTTATCCTTAATTCAGTGCTTTTACTCTATTTCCCCTAAATTTTTTTTGTGTGTTAGTGGACAAACCCGTTTTTTTTTTTTAGACCTAGATGATGCATCTCGACCTGTTAAAGAGGTACGTCACAGCAGGGTGGAAAGACTGCTGAACTCTGTTGGATGCCATAGTCTCATATGACCCCATTACCGTACAAACTTGGCTGTTGGTCAGACCGTAAAACACACACATTAATATACTAGAAAATCCAGGAGATAAACTGAAGAAAAAGGGTGGATCAGTCTCTCAGAAATAAAGAGGCCTTACTAACCCCAAGTATATGTGTTTATAACCACATTTTCTTCACTTCAAATGAACAAATGTGTTTCTAAATCATGTTTGTTGCTGCATGTGTCTGTTAAACAGTAAAAGTCAGTTTAAACAAAACATTTTATCTCATTTTTCTTCAGGAATAAACCAGCTTCATAAACAGGAAATGACCTAATGGTTGTATTCGACCATCGCTTTAGTTGCTTACGGGTATACCTAAACAACAAAAAAATAAATGAATCAAGTCAAACGTCCCCAGGTTACAGTTATCTATCATACGCCGTAGTAGACATTTTAGGCAGTTGCGCGCTGTCGAGCAATGTTAGTTGAAAAGGGATGTATTAATGTGGTTTATTTTCAATTTCTATCAATAACTAATAAAAACAAATCAACGTTTCTCAAAAATAAAATTATTCAAGAAAAGGATGATGATCTTCTTCCATTGATTCCATTCCAGTGAAATTCAAAAATACTGCATCTTTCTTTCGTAGAAAAAATATCAGTTTTATAAAATTTTATCTTTATAAGTTTTTATCTTACATATGATCTTAATGTATAAATATCTGTGCTATTGTAACAGAGTGATAATATATATTCTCGCTGGATATTCTCTGGGTTCTATTGGACCAAACCAAAACAACGATCGGTGACAGATGATGATTTTAATTATGTCGTCTGAAGGCTGAAAAGACACAATTAGATAGTATCTTTTAATGGAAATATATTCAGAATATTGTCAACGATATACGTTGACAACAACACAAATATGGCGAATGCCTTGGAGCGTTGCAGTGGAGGCAGATCACCATTGGTGAGCTGCAACTATGCAATCGCTGATCTTCATACTAAAAGCATTGTTTATATTATGCATAAGTACACAGCTATTTACACCTGGTTAACACACCTGAGTACATGCATATCAAGCAGAATAGGGCGACATATAAAATCTTATAAAATGCCTATTTTCCAACATGTAACATATGCCTATGGTACATTTTCTAAAAGATAACATATTAAACTTTCACATACCTGAAAAGACACAATTAGATTCCTAGTATCTTTTAATGGAAATATATTCAGAATATTGTCAACGATATACGTTGACAACAACACAAATATGGCGAATGCATTGGAGCGTTGCCGTGGGCGCAACAAGTAGGAAATTATCACTCCCAGGAATATCTTTATGCATATCAATGGGGTTTAGGCTCCAATGTCAAATTACCATATAGGTTTAAGGCATTCCACTATGAAGGTAAATGTGAAACATTTATGGTAAAAACCACCCCTGTTACACATTTCCCCTCACCGTGAAATGGCGTCCCGACATTTCCAATATAACTAAAATGGTATGGAAAGAAGGAAAATAGTTCTGGGAATGCAAATTAAAACAAAAAAACAAGTCACACACTCCAGCAACCATACAGATGATAAAAGATGAAAATGAAATGGCTATAGGATAATTGCATATAGGAATAGGACTATTTTGTATATGTGTGGGGCAGACCAACTGGGGAGATAGTAAAAGACCAATGAACTAATGTTTATTAAGTAAGGGTCACTTCTAATACCCTATCCGCAATAACTTGATGTAATTCTAAGATTACCTCTCTCTTCTGTCAATATGTCATTAATTACCCCAATCTTTCAGTTATAATTCATATACTTTTCTCGATAAAGTGTTCAATTCTTCCTACCTTCATATCTTGTTTATGAAAATATCATGAAAATGGTCTGTGCCATGCAACTTAACTTCTCAACTTACTCATCTTTACTCATACTTAATCTTTGAAACTATATCTTCTTTCTGTCAATATTTCTGACTATCAGTAAATGTATGTATCACTTACCTTTACCTGCTCTTCTATCAATCTGTTCATTGAGTTGTCTACCTCTCAATTCTACTATAAAACTTACCTTTCTATGGGGTTACTATGACATATAAAGTTCTTTGATTTCTTTCAAAGATATACTACCTTGTGGGCTGGAACTGTAAAGGTGTACTGGCTTCTAACCCAAGCATCCCCTCTATACCTTTCTGGAGGCCTTCTATTTCTAGCAGCCCTTGGTAGACTTGACTCTGTTGTTGCTTTCTTCGTTCTAGTAGGGGGCAATGCACCTTTTTGCCCAGGGGCTCGACGGCATGGAGGAACATAAGGTGCCACTTGTGGTGGATCATCCTCATTCTCCTCCTCATCAGCTGAAGACTTGCTACTGTCTGAATACTCATATTCGCTTTCCTCAGATGGTACCACAACTTCTTCTACTTTCTCCTTCTCTCTCCTCTTTTGTGCAGGCTTGTGTGTTCGTGGACAGGGTAGTCCTGTAAAAGGCAGTAGCATATTTCTGTGAAGAGTTCGCGTTTTGGAGTTTCTTGCATTCTCCTTCACAACATCATATACAGGTATGTCAGGGGCAGGTTTTCCTGTAACAACATAGGGACAGTGTTCCCAAATGTCTCCAATTTTGTGTTTCCCCTTATGCCCTTTCTTCTCCACTAAAACACGATCTCCAACTTCAAGATTGGAGTGTCTTACTCTAGCATCATAGTAACCCTTCTGTCTAGTGGCATTCCTTGCTGACTCTTCAGATGCAATTAGATAAGCAGCATCAAGACGTTGTTTGAGCCTGTCAACATAGTCCTCTTGACTTCTGGTAGTCTCCCTATCCTGGGGTATTCCAAGGAAGGCATCTATAGCCAAGCGAGGATGACGCCCAAACATTAGAAAAAATGGTGAAAACCCTGTACTGTCATGTACCGCAGCATTATATGCATGGGTCATGGTCGAGACATGGGACTTCCAGTCCACTTTCTGACTCTCTTCAAGAGTCCCCAACATGTTCAGTAGTGTTCTGTTGAACCTCTCGACCATGCCATTCCCCATCGGGTGATATGGTGTTGTACGGGTTTTCTTCATCCCAGTCAGACTACAAAGACTCTGAATCAACTTTGACTCGAAGTTAGCTCCCTGATCACTATGAATCCTGGCCGGGAATCCATAGTGAACAAAGAAATTCTCGTACAAAGCCTTAGCAGTAGTCTGAGCAGTCTGATTACGGGTAGGAATAGCCTGGGCGTATCTGGTATAATGGTCTGTGAGAACAAGAATGTTCTCAAATCCTCCCTTGGAACGCTCCAGACTAAGATAGTCTATACAGACTACTTCCATGGGTGCAGTGCTAACTATGCTGATCAACTCAGATGCTCTTGCTGGTAAAACCTTTCTGCGTATGCATCTTCCACATTCTTTGATCTTTTGGCTGACAAAAGCGTCCATACCAGGCCAAAACAATCGTCTTTTCATAAGACTAAGGGTACGAGCACGTCCCTGGTGCCCTAAGTCGTCATGATATGCCCTAAACATATCAGTCTGAAACTTTTCAGGCACAACAAGCTGTGATACTTTCTGACCCTGTTGAACAGATTCCCTCAGAAGTACACCATCCTCTATCACATATTTGTCCCAGTCCCTGAAAAATCTCTTGTCTATCTTAGACTCCTCTACCATCCGATTTAAAGGATGATGTCCCAAAGCGAGATATTCAAGGATCTGGGAGATATTCCTATCAGCAAGTTGTGCTCGCTTACAATCTGTGGTCTTTAAAGCAGTTGTTTCAAGCAGCTCCTGAGGGACATCCTGTTCAACAATGTCATCAGGCACAGCGGATATAGCCAAGGTTTGAACGTATGGAGCACTCTGACCTGAAGCAGTTACTGATGTTGAAATGGCCTTGAGGACCTCTGGAAACTTGGTTACTTCAATGGCTTTCCTTGACAAGCCATCAGCATCAGCATTGTTTATTCCACTCCTATATGTTAGGCTAAAGTCATAGGCTGACAGTGCAGCAACCCATCGTTGTCCTGTCGCATCAAGCTTAGCTGAAGTCAGTATGTACGTCAGTGGGTTGTTATCTGTCACTGCCTCAAACTTTGAACCATACAAATAGTCGTGGAATTTGTCTGTGACTGCCCATTTTAATGCCAAGAATTCCAGTTTATGTGCTGGATAATTCTTTTCAGCAGGCTTTAAGCTCCGGCTGGCATATGCCACCACTCTGTCTATTCCTTCCTGGTTCTGGTAGAGTACAGCTCCCAGGCCAGTGGAGGATGCATCAGTATGCAGTTTAAATGGAAGCTTATAGTCAGCATAAGCTAAGACAGGTGGATGGGTCAGTCGGTCAATAATGGTCTGAAAAGCTGTCTTTTGTTTTTCTCCCCAGACAAATACAGATGGTTTTGGTTTTGGTTTCTTTCCCTTTTTTGCATTCTTGTTGGTAGGATGGCCAATGAGAAGATCATTCAATGGGCGTACTATGGAGGCATATCCTTTCACAAATCTCCTATAGTACCCCGTGAATCCTAAAAACATTCTAATTTCTTTAACATTTCTGGGTACTGGCCAGTTGCGTACTGTCTCGATCTTAGAAGGATCTGTGCGGATTCCTTGTTCAGAGACAACGTGTCCCAGGTATGTGCACTCCCTTTTAAAGAATTCGCACTTAGATGCCTTAAGTTTCAGATTATTTATCTGAAGTCTCTGAAATACAGCCTCCAGCCTTTCAAGATGTTCCTCAAAAGTTGAGGAGAAGACAACAATGTCGTCTAGATATATGAGACAATCTCTCAAATTCATGTCTCCCATAGACCTTTCCATTAATCTTTGAAAGGTGGCTGGCGCATTACAGAGACCAAAAGGCATCCGGTTAAATTCATAGAAACCGAGAGTGCCAACCTGGAATGCTGTCTTGCATTTATCCTCTTCTGCAACCTCAACCTGCCAGTAGCCAGAACGGAGGTCCAATTTCGAGAAATATTTGGTACCAGCTAGCAGATGTAAAGAGTCCTCAATGCGGGGAATAGCATAAGCATCCTTGATAGTGCGGTTGTTGAGTTTTCTGAAATCAACACAGAAACGTATTGATCCATCTTTCTTCCGCACTATCACTACGTTGGATGAATATGGACTTTCACTGTCCCTTATTGCCCCTGCATCCATCATCTCCTGTAGATGTTCTCTAACTTCCTCTATCAATCCAGGTGGTATCCTACGATGAGGCTCTTTAAAAGGTTGATCATCACTAAGTTTGATGTGATGTTCAACTAGCTTAGTGTGTCCAATATCAAGCAAATTCTTTGAGAAAACACTTTCCCATTTTGCAAACAGTTTTGTTGCTTCAAGTTTCTGTTCTTCATTCAAGTCATTTTCATCCAAATTTATTCCTTCAGGGAGTGATATATTAGTTTCCTCAATGTTGTGCATTGCCATTCTGGCAGTGTCTTCAGTTTCAACTGTGTCCAGGTCTAAATTTCTTAGCACTTTTACTTCTTGAAGTTGACATAGTGTGGTATGGGGGGACACAGTTATAACCTTTGCGGACATATTAGAGACACGCACATGAACACGCTGGTTTTGACCTGCTTTGTCAAGAGCCACCACCCGTGGACACACACCTAATCTGCTAGAGGCACTTTCTGAGTTTTCAGTTACAGCTGTTTCCACTTCTCTCTCTTTTCTAACTAACCCAGAAAATGTAACAGTATGGAGTGGCTCTATATTCACACTCCTTTTATTTGTGGATTTTACAAATCCTACAAATCCATTGTGAATGGATAAAAATGCATCCTGCCATTGACTTGGTATCTGTGATACTTTATCAGTAGGACAATATTCCTTGGCTTTACTGATAACATTGGTGCCAATCAACACAGGTACTTGTGAATTATACCTGGTAGTTGGAACAACCAATGCAAGTACAGTTATGGGATCCGGACAAAAAGGTACCACTATAGTGGCTACAGTACATGCTGTATAAGGCAATTTTCTGCCATCCGGTCCCTCCAAATTAAGCTTAAGCTCTTCTAAAGGAATAATTGCAGGTGAAGGAGTCATTGCATTAAAATACTCCTCACAAATTGTGGTCACTTGTGAGCCACTATCAATTAGAGCATTTACTTCTGCTCCACAAAATGAAACAACAGTTTCATTGGCATGCCCAATTAGGCTTTCCATACTGTACTTTTGGGGTTCATTTCCAAAACGGTCTTCAGCTGACCCCTCGTTGAAGACCCCTACTAGTTTAAAGGTTCTGCGTTCTGTTTTGGTGCTTCATCCTTTTTGTCGAACTTTGTATTCTTATTTTTCCCATAGTAGGGTTGTTTGTTATTTTGTCTATTTTGGGTCTGGTTGGCATTCCAACCCCCTTTGTTTCTTCCTTTCTCCAGTGTTTCTATTCTTTTTATAATCATGTCTAGCTTATCCTCCTTTGGCTCTTCTTCCTTCTTCTGTTGTTTTAATTGCTGTTGTTGTAGATTTGTTGCAACCTTCATCTCGTTCTCTTCAGCCCTAACAGCTCTCCTTAATAATTCAAAGCATTCAATCGTTTCAAATTTGACTCTGGTTGCATTTTTAAGTCTTTCACTTCTTAAAGACTTCCAAAATTGCTCCTTCAGTGTGTTGTCACGCTCTTCTTCTCTAGCTTTGCCTTTTTCTATGGCTCTCTGATATATCTCTTCTAATCTTAGCCCCCAAGATGTGATGGATTCATTTTCTTTTTGTGTGGCGGTATAAAATTCCTTCAGGATGGCTTGTCCTGATGCCACATTACCAAACACATTTTCAAGTCTTTCCATTAGGCAAGCAATGTTTGCAGATGTCCCTAATGGAAGTATCACTCGTTTGGCTTGTCCTCTTAAGGACTTTCTAACTGCCTGAGTTATTGCAACATCTGAGTGTTCCTTCTCCTTTCTGATGCATTCCACTTCATATTTCCATTCTTCAAAAGATGCTTCAGTTTTTGGTTTGGGGTCATCTCCTGAGAAAGGTGAAAATTTTGGGAACACATATTGAGAGTCAAGAATAGTCTGTCTTATATCAGTATTCTTAGACTGGCTGTGCTGTTGTTCCTTTTCCTGTTTCTGAAGTGCATCATTTTCAAGCTCTGAATTCGTTTTACTATGTGCTGAATCATCTTCATTAAGTAGCTTTTTCGCTAAACTTTCTTTAGTCTCCACTTTATTGTTCTGGGTATTGTCTTCTTTTGAAGACTCTCCTTTCATCAATTCTTCCTCTTTAGCATTAACTAGCAACATGCGTTTGTTTAACTCATCCCTTTGCTCAATTAAAGACTCTTTTAATTGCCCAACTTCTTGCAATGACTCTTCTTGTTGTTGTATCCATTTCTCTCTTTCTCTTAGTTCCATTTCCCATCTTTTGATTTCCTCTACTTTTTCTGACAAAATATCTGTCTTTGTATTCAATTCTTGTGGCTCAATTACTGTTTGCTCCTCTTCTTTTTCTCTTTGCTGCATCTCAATTTTATTGTTGCTAGTCATCTGTCCCTCTTTGACTGTATAAAACAGCCTCATAGCATTCCGTTCCTCTTCTAGAAACGTGTGCATTTGCAACTTGCTTGCATCCTCAAATGCAATCATGCGTTGCTCCATCTTAATACCCTCCTCAAAGAATAGCTGCTGAATATGCAGTCTTAATTCATGGAGAACTTTGGTCATCATTCGCTCTTCAAAGTCTTGCATTGCATGCTGAAGACTATACTCAGGCTTTATCTGCCTAGCTTCTTGAGGGGTATGAGGATATGACTCTTTTTCATAAGTCATTGGTGTAGGAATGGTCCTATTTCTTTGTGGACTGTATGTCCTCGCTTTTTCTATCTCTGAATCAGTCCGGTTGTACCTAAACCGATCTGTAACTTCTTCTTTCTCATCATAATCATCAGATTTATCTGATTTATCCTCTTTCTCAACCCTTGATTTCCTTTTTAAGGTGTCAGGTGATAAAATTACACGTTGTTCTTTGATTGCCTTAGCATTTCCATATGCTGTGTCTTTCTTCCTGACACCAGCAAACTCTTTGCCTTTCTCTAGTCTGTCTTTTGCTTCCCTACTACTAATTTCAGAGATTTTCTTCTCACTAGAGTTATCATCTACTCCTATAGATTTAATACTCTCTCTCTGTACTCTAAGCTCTGTTAGTTGTCTGTCTAACTTGTCAATTTCTGAGTCCATCATCTTGATGAAGTCAGAATTTCCCTGTTGATCTTTGTCAACATTTAATTGACTTTCTTTATCATCTGAAGCTTCATACATGATGCCTGATGCATCCACTGTTTTCAATGACACAGCTTCTGACTGGTCACTGTATATATGCTTCTCCTCTTCAGCGGAAGCCTCTTCACCTCCTTCACTAAACACAGGGTCTTCTTGATTCAGACTCTTTCCACTATCACTTTGTCGTGAAAGTCTAAATCTTGACACCACATCGGCTTTAATTTGCCTTAATTGTTCCTCTTTTCGTCTGAGCATAATTTCATAGTTCTCCTTCTGGGCTTGTACTGCCCTAAATTCCTCTCTCTGTCGTGCGGAAGCTTCTTGCTCCCTTACATTCTCTCTTTTGAGACGTCTCAACTCTCTTTCTTTGGCTTTATCTTTTGAAGTAGCCATCTTAATCTATGCTTTAGAGGATGACTTTCAATGGCCAAAATGCCTTACAATCGTGTATATCACAAAGAAATACTATTCCTTAATCAAGGCTTCACGCCAGTATGAACTGTACTGATTATATGGTGTCTCTCCAGTATGTACTACAATCTATAGCTGTATAGCTTCTCTCCTGTATGCACAACACTCTAATGGTATATGGTTTCTCTCCTATATGTACAATACTTTATGAGAATATACTTCTCTCCAGTATTCACGATACTTTCAAGTATACGGGTTCTTCCTTGTATGTGCTATACTCTATGAGTATAAAATTTCCAATATGCTCAATATGCTAAGCGCTGGACATCACATAACCACTAGTCAATCGTATACAGAGTCCCATTCTATTCATGATCCATCTTGTGTGATTTACTCCTTCTTGGGATAATTAGTCACTTGGAAAACCTGCAATTTATAAGTCCAAAAAATGACAAATTTACTTGTCAGGTTCTTATTTTCCAAACTGGTTTACCATCCACTCAACATACATATGTATCTGGAAAACAAGATAGGAATAACCAGTGGAATGGCTTGATAATTTTTAGTTGTGGATTATCAACCACGTATTACACACATGTATCTGAAAATATAAGATGGGACTAGCCAGCAGAATGGCTTGATAATTATTAATATGGATTATCAACCACTCAGCACATCCATATATCTGAAAAAGAGGTAGGCTTAGCCAGCAGAATGGCTTGATAATATTTAATTGTGGATTATCAACCACTCAGCACATACATATATCTGAAAAAGAAATAGGCCTAGCCAGCAGAATGGCTTGATAATATTTAATTGTGGATTATCAACCACTCAGCACATACATATCTCTGAAAAAGAAATAGGCCTAGCCAGCAGAATGGCTTGATAATTTATTATTGTGGATTATCAACCACTCAGCACATACATATCTCTGAAAAAGAAATAGGCCTAGCCAGCAGAATGGCTTGATAATTTATTATTGTGGATTATCAACCACTCATCACTCACATGTATATGATTAATGAAATTGGGCTAGCCAGCCGAATGGCTTGATAATATTTAATTGTGGATTATCAACCACTCAGCACATACATATATCTGAAAAAGAAATAGGCCTAGCCAGCAGAATGGCTTGATAATATTTAATTGTGGATTATCAACCACTCAGCACATCCATATATCTGAAAAAGAAGTAGGCCTAGCCAGCAGAATGGCTTGATAATATTTAATTAGTGGATTATCAATTACTCATTACATACATATGTCTGAAAAAGAAATAGGCCTAGCCAGCAGAATGGCTTGATAATATTTAATTGTGGAATATCAACCACTCGATACTTAACTACACTACCCAAAATTTGCTGTGTGTACCAGCTAGATATAAGCATCGCCCGAAGTTACAAGAAATTCTAGCGCTGCTTGATCTTATCAAAATACTGTGGATAGTAAGACGCCTTTAAGCGAATATTTCACGCGAAAATAGCCGCAAAGTCGGTAAAATTTCACCAGTTTGGGAAATATTTCTAACAAAACGCGCGAAATGCCGTAGAAACGCACAAAAATGCTGTATGAACTCTTCGTACCGGACTTCACTTACCCTTGCATATTCATATGCAAGTTATGCGCAAAATCTTACAAAATCGCATAAAAATCTACGATACCTACCAAAGTTTTCTTCCCAGACTCACCAAACTGGCAAATATGCAAAATGCGCGCAAGTTTTCGCGAAAAATTATATACATGTGGGTACTCAAAAGAACCGTCTCAGTCTCCTTCAGCTTAATGTTTATTTACTTTTTTTTCTGAGGAGAGGGGAGGGTGGGCTCTGGTGGTATTTGGTTATTAAATGGGAATGAAATGAAGATATAGGGGTAGGGCGTTTATTATTGGAGAAAATATTTCATGAAATGAGTGAAACTACACACACGCTAAATAACAATCATACCGTGTAACAAGCTTAGTACATGTATAAATATTTTGTAAGAAAAACACACAATTTACAACAATTCAACAATATATACAATTCACAAGAAATACTAATTGTAGAAAAATTCAAAAGCTTCTAATAACTATTTGAAAAAAAAAAGAGAAAAAGAAAAAAAAAAAAAACCTACAGCGCTGTGACTCGAACCTCTGCGATGTACTAGCCTTGGATGTAAAAGCTAACGCCCTTAACCTCTACGCTATCCAGTCAGTTGTTATACTATGTTGCTTTATAAGTATATAACAGCTTGACCGTGACGCAGCGGACAAGGGTTGGTTCCCAGCAATTTACTTGAAAAAATTCAGGTAAAATTGACTAAGTTGACAAACTTTCAACATCTTCAAATATCAGTCAAATCAAATAGATAATGAAACAGCATATAATTGAGTGATATTATGCGCAAATTTGAAATGTGCGAACGCACTACAGATGTTGAAAGAACGACAAACGAGGTTTGGATTTAGATCATGGCTGGGTGGGGTTCTCAATCTACTGAAGGGGTTTTGGATTTAGATCAAGGGTGGGTGGAGTTCTCAATCTACTGAAGGCCTATGTACATGTAAGATTCGAGTCCTAACCATTCAACACGTCCATCCAGGAAAGTGCAGCAGAGGCTTGCTTACAGTCATAATCTGAATGTATAGCTATCCCCGGGGTAAATGTCTGTAAACAAGCCTATGCAACATATACCCTCCTAGACAAACTTGACTGACACCGACTGATAATGCACATGATTTCAGCTTAGCATGACATGAAACGGTCCGTTAAGGTGACAAATTTCATGTCAACTAAACAAAAATAAACATTTCGCCTGAAAAATAGCGAAATGTATAAAAAATGAAAAAAGTACAAAAAAGCAAAAATCTTACCAAAGCATAATCCTAATATCCTAATGAATACACATCCTTAAAAACATAAACAAGCACTTAAAACACAAACACATGTGATCATGAAATAATGATCACAAAATCAAAGCGCGCACAGTAAATATGTATCCGTTGAATGGATCCTGTCCGTCCGAATCGCTGTTATCCGTTCGATCGATCGACAGTCTGTTCCATTTTGGGCCCAGAAAGATACAACAACGCGTAAAAAAATGCACAAAACACAGTGTTTACATATCCGCAGATGGAAAATCCAGGGAATCACCGGCGATGTGACGTCACATGTGTCTCCAGAACGAGATCTGATCAGAATCACGGGGTTCCACCACTGCTCGCAGTTTCAGATGATGCTGTATCTCAGCGTTGGTCCAGATCGACTGGCCACCATTGTAACAGAGTGATAATATATATTCTCGCTGGATATTCTCTGGGTTCTATTGGACCAAACCAAAACAACGATCGGTGACAGATGATGATTTTAATTATGTCGTCTGAAGGCTGAAAAGACACAATTAGATAGTATCTTTTAATGGAAATATATTCAGAATATTGTCAACGATATACGTTGACAACAACACAAATATGGCGAATGCCTTGGAGCGTTGCAGTGGAGGCAGATCACCATTGGTGAGCTGCAACTATGCAATCGCTGATCTTCATACTAAAAGCATTGTTTATATTATGCATAAGTACACAGCTATTTACACCTGGTTAACACACCTGAGTACATGCATATCAAGCAGAATAGGGCGACATATAAAATCTTATAAAATGCCTATTTTCCAACATGTAACATATGCCTATGGTACATTTTCTAAAAGATAACATATTAAACTTTCACATACCTGAAAAGACACAATTAGATTCCTAGTATCTTTTAATGGAAATATATTCAGAATATTGTCAACGATATACGTTGACAACAACACAAATATGGCGAATGCATTGGAGCGTTGCCGTGGGCGCAACAAGTAGGAAATTATCACTCCCAGGAATATCTTTATGCATATCAATGGGGTTTAGGCTCCAATGTCAAATTACCATATAGGTTTAAGGCATTCCACTATGAAGGTAAATGTGAAACATTTATGGTAAAAACCACCCCTGTTACACTATAGCAATGTAATTTTCTGTGATATTAACCCAAATTTCCTGTAGTTTGTTATATGTTTATACTTGTACAGTCTTTCACTTTGTTTGTCGGTAAAATAGCCTTGATGGTAAATGTTTGATATGTTAAAACTGAATGCCGACTTTAGATAAAGTTTCTTCTATCTTGTATTCCACAACAACATTATTTGGACGCACGATTCTAACTTTTCAAAGATTTTTTACTGACAGATTATGTTTGTTTTAAATGCTTTTAATATAGTTTGAAAAAACTGCATCTTTGATTCCATGACAGCATTATTTGGATGCACAATTCTAACTTTTCGAAAAAATTTTACTGACAGATTATGTTTGTTTTAAAGAGTTTAGTATAGTTTGAAGTACATAGGTAGTTTTATCATATGTAATTATTTATATTTGTCTTCCACAGTCCAGTTTGAAATGCGAGAGATTCTATTCACAACTTTGTATTTTATATTGTCAAGCTATAAAAGAAAGACTAGCAAATGCTTTTTTGATTAAATATGATGTCTTTGAGTAGCATTAAAAATAACACCAGAAGCCCATTCCTTGCAACCATGGTTATCACCAAAATGAGCGTACTAATGGCTTTTAGCTATTTTTATCGGTTGCTTAGCAACAGTATGCAAAACAGTGAACAACATTAATTATACTGTGAATAATTGAAGGCTTGCTTTTATCTTTCCATACATGTATTTGTCAAGTCCACATAGTTAATAAAATTGAAGTGAAGAACAAATAAATGTCTTAATTTCTCATACATTTTTGCCTTTTTAAGTTTGTGAATTTGGAACATTATATATATTACCTCAGAGTCAGATTCTAATGAAACTTCGATAGTTGCTGAAGTATCATCTTTGGTTTTGATGGACGGACAATCATTGCGGGTGTATTTTATAAATGTGATTCATGTTCACATATGGTTCTTTCATGCCATAGGGTTAATAATTTATTTACGCAAAGGTATTGCTTCCTCCATTGTTTTGTTTATTTATGCCAGACAATACGTTGGTCCATATCTTGATCCAAAATATTTGGCACTCTGATGGTACCCTGAAAGATTGTTTTTGAAAACGGCTATTTTGCGTAAATATCTGACGGAAAATGGCTTTTAAATTAAAAATTAAATTCCTGATCTTTGCACCCTTACTTACTTTGAGAAATTTCCCAGCATGCAAAACGATACTCATTATTTCACCATTGTACGACAAACTGGACCAGCACATGGGAGATTGGTAATTTACGCATTTGCGTAGCATGAATGCTCAATATATAAAGGAAACCTGTTGACATAACGTTATTATGTGATTCAAATTCAAAATATATATATGTAGGTGTGTTAGTATTCGTCTCTCCCCAAGTTATTCCCTCAATTTAAAGTCAGATATATACTGAGCCCCCCCCCCCCCAAAAAAAAAAAGTAATATATATTGTCCCTAAATTGTAACTCCAAAACGATATCTTAGAACAATAATATGCGTTTTTATTGCTTGACTGACATCAGTCAGCCATTTACACTGAGTGATCTTCTTGTTCCATTGTTCCATCGTTCATGGCAGAAAAATCAATCAGCTAATGAAATGTGATCAAATGTATCAAACAGCGAAAAATATGCAACGCTCATGCGAAATGACATTAATTTTCATTTTTTTAATAATCTATGAATAGTCAGTCATCAATCCAAAATGGTACGAACAATATGCCATTTAATTTTACAGTTTAAAAAATTAAAGTAAGTAAAGGTGCAAAGATCAGGAATCGATACAATCAAGTACCACACCTGACCCAGGATACCAATGGGAAAGTAACAAACTCACAGTAAGACACCACAAACGAGAGCCAAGAGGTCAACCCTTTCCCAACAGGTGACCACAAGGCGCATATAAACAGACGCGTACAAAGGCATGGCAAACACAAGACAGAAAAAACATAAAAGATCCACAAAAGAAGTACCGTCAAACATTTTATCCTTTTGAAATTATCTCCCTTGCAATTAAACGCATATCATTTCTTTACCCCTTAATTATCTGCACATTTCGATGATGTTTTTTTTAATTCAAAGTTAAAGATACCATTCATCAAACTTCAGACGATGCTTCTCTGCTAACTGGTTTAACCAAAGTGATCCATTGCCTACAGTACATCACTTTACTTTCTCTATGGGATCTTCAATGCATTCCAGGAAAGCATGTCTTAAAAAGACTAAAGTGCAATGTTCCAAGCCAAGACTTTCAGATACGTTTACATTTGAAGCAAACATTTTAACGTCTTTGTGAAAAACAGTGTCTGATAAGTGTTCTGAGAATGATTAGAGAATTTGTTTAGTCATTGCAGCAAAATTCAGACAAATAAAAGGCATCTCGAAAGTGCGTTTTAAAGTTTTGACCCCTCCTAAGTTTAAACTTGTCTGGAAGCTTTACTTTCGAAACTTTTGTGGTGATTTTCATTCTCGACGCTTTCACTACATGTTTTTATTAAGCCGTAAACGAAATTGGTAAAAATTTATAAGCGTCTAGAGAAAATAAGCATTAAATTCACATGCTTCGTTTCTTTTTTTTTTTTGCTTAGTATATTAGCAAACGGCTATGCTAAAATGCACAGTTTTAATTTTGATCATTCTAACCACATTTCCAAACTTTTGGGGTCCGTGCAACTTGGACTCTTCAATATGCAAATAGTCTTTGAGGTAAACTATATCTATTTCAGTCTATCTTAGCTGGAAAGTGAATCATTTTTTTTTTAATCTTCGTAGTTGCTTGCATCATCGACTAATCAAATTACCCTGTCAGCGTTTAGCACCATATTTTGTAAAAGCTGACTTGATTTCATGGTGCATCATACATAATAAAGAATGTTTCTAGTATATCCAGAAATTTTGACAAGGACAATCGATGAAAAAGAACTCGAACAATTAGCAAGTGTAAAGAGGTAGGTACACTCTTTCTCCGCAAACTTTTGACTCACAAATCCTCATATTAATGTTTTTACAGGTAAAAACATCGCCAACTTTCACGAATCCATACTCGTACGCGACGTGTGTGCTTGCATCAAATCTGCGATGTAAAACAATGTTGCATCGCGAGTACAGGTGTGCTTATATCAGACTGCATGAATGCACATGTTGATATGTGCCTTTGTTTTGTAGGTTTTCAGACGTTGAGAATCACAAGAACCTTTATCGCTGGAAAACCTGCTTTTTGTACATGTGATCAACAAAGGCAATAACCAGGCCCCGAAGTTAACTTTTTTAATGCTCTACTCAGCTGAGCACGAAACTTATCCTGCTCGTAAATGTTAAAATGCCAACAATTGTTGGCATTTTAACATTAATAGCATGATAAATACTACATCTGATCGACTTAAATAAGAAGACGGTATTTTAGTTTTTATGAGCAGTTGAAATTTCGTGCTCAGTTGAGTTAAATAATGAAAAAAGTTTCATACCCTTGGGGCGAGCCTGCCAATCCGCACAGTCTGATGAGTGCCCATTGTTATCCGCTCTCTAAAAAAATAAAATAACTTAGCTTGCTACATGCAAAATTTTGATAATATAGCTAGTCGCCGTAGCTAAGTAGACTTCCACATCTGAACTAAGGGAGAGGTTGGCGCACCATGAAACCGGTTTAAGCCCTCCAGTAAAATATTTTTACTGACAGTTCCCAGAAGGTGATACTTTTGTGGATCATTTATGTTATTTCTGCCTTGTTTTTTGTTTTGCTTTCGTGCGCGTCTGTTTATTGATGCCTTGTGGTCACCTGCTGGGAAAGGGTTGACCTTTTGGCTCTCGTTTGTGATGTTTAATTGTGAAGTTATCACTTTCCCATTGGTATCCTGGGTCAGGTGTGGTGCTTGATTGTATCGATTCCTGATCTTCTCCTCTTTCTTACTTTGTTTATTTCTTACTTGGTCGGAAACCCTGCAGACAAGTTTTCTCGGCGCAGGGTCAAACAATGTTGATTATTACACAGGGTCACAATTAAGGGAACAGCACAAAAACGTAAAATTTTAGGCAAAATTTATTCATATGGCAGAAGGATAAACTATAAAAAGACTAATACATAATAAGACTGTTCTAATTAATTAATTAAGCTTATTAAAATGAGCCGGTACCCAGCATAAGGTACATACAGCTCAGATTCAAATTAGTCTGCGCCTCTGTGCAGTTTGATCAGAGATTTAGTTGTCAACCTGAAGAAACTTGGAACGTTGTCTACCCATCTTTAACATGAAATATTTCGTAATGTTCAAGGTCTACACTGTGGTATGTGGTATAAACTAGTTATACCATGGTTTGTCCACCTGAGGTGGACAAACCATGCTATAACTATTTTATACCATATAAATGTCCTGTATCTGGATATAAGCTAAAGCTCATGGATTATCTTCAGGTATAGGTGGACAAACCATGGTATAACTATTTTATACCATATACGTCCTTTTTGTGGATATAAGCTAAAGCTCGTGGATTATCTCCAAGTACAGATGGAAAAACCATGGTATAACTATTTTATACTACATACGTCCTGTATGTGGTTATTAGCTAAAGCTCGTGGATTATCTCAGAGTACAGGTGGACAAACCATGGTATAACTATTTTATACCACATACGTCCTGTATGTGGATATTAGCTAAAGCTCGTGGATTATCTCCAAGTACAGGTGGACAAACCATGGTATAACTATTTTATACCACATACGTCCTGTATGTGAATATTAGCTAAACCTCATGGATTATCTCAAGGTATAGGTGGACAAACCATGGTTTTACTATTTTATACTACATATACGTATACGTCCTGTGCATATATATTAGCTAAAGCTCATGGATTATCTCCAAGTACAGGTGGACAAACCATGGTTTAACTATTTTATACCACAAATACGTCCTGTGTGTGGATACTAGCTTAAGCTCGTGGATTATCTCCAAGTACATGTGAACAAACCATGGTTTAACTATTTTATACCAATTACGTCCTGTATGTGGATATAAGCTTAAGCTCGTGGATTATCTCCAAGTACAGGTGGACAAACCATGGTTTAACTAACTATTTTATACCATATACGTCCTGTATGTGGATATAAGCTAAACTTCGTGGATTATCTCCAGGTACAGGTGGACTGACCATGGTATAACTATTTTATACCACATATACGTCCTGTATGTGAATATTAGCTAAAGCTCGTGGATTATTTCCAGGTACAGGTGGACAAACCATGGTATAACTATTCTATACCACGTGCGTCCTGTGCGTGGATATTAGCTAAAACTCGTGGATTATCTCCAGGTACATGTGGACAAACCATGGTATAACTATTTTATACCACGTACGTCCTGTATGTGGATACTAGCTGAAGCTCGTGGATTATCGCCAAGTACAGTTGGACAAACCATGGTATAACTATTTTATACCACATACGTCCTGTATGTGGATATTAGCTAAAGCTCGTGGATTATCTCCAAGTGCAGGTGGACAAACCATGGTTTAACTATTATATACCACCTACATCAGTGTAGACCTTGCATACGAGATATTTCATGGTAATGTTGGTAAGGGTGGTATAAATTATATTGTATCTGTTACATTAAAATATCTTTTATTTGACAAGGCATAGTCACCTAAATCTTGTAAAGTGCTTTTAGATAGAAGAACACTATAAGCCATAGAAAGAAAAAGGCCGAATCATCATTTGATTAGTTCCAATTATGATATTTTGCGACACTGTATCTAGTGGCACCGCAGATAACACCTCACATAAATGCCACAGTGACAACGCCACCAGCACCCTCTGCATATGAAGACACATCTGTAATGACAATGCCATCCAAACTGGGCCACACTTGTGTCTTCTTCTGTAAATATGGAAAGCATTAATAATAAAATGATTACATAAGTCCAGTTTAGCAAACATTTTGAGCGTAAAATTGTCATTAGGGTAAAGTCAGGTAACTTTGGACATCAGTTAAATTCGGACAGCGACCTAGTATGTTTCATATTTTAGTTATTGGAATAAAAATAAATTAATTAAGCAACAAGTGAAAATCCTGATGAGACGGCTCATAAGGAGCCGTCCCATCTGGATTTCCAATGTTTGCAAACGTATGTCCGAATTTACCTGATGTCCGAAGTTACCTGACTTTACCCTATTTACTTATCCTTCAATTTAAACATACGTTTTTGGTGCTGCAAAGATCCTCCCCATTGAGAAATAAGAAAATAATTTCAATTGCACACTTTATCTGGAAGTCTGAAATGTATGTGAAATTAAAAGAGGAGCGCAGTTGCTCGGTGATAGAGGCAGTCTTAACCCTAACCCTAACCCTAACTCAAGGCTCGACTTGAGATAGAGGGATCGCTGGTTCGAGCTTCACCAGAGGCAATGTGTTATATCCTAGAGCAATACACTTTATTCTCGGCTTAGTAATGGTTCAACACTGAAAACGTATCTACTTGACTGATAAAAAAAACGACTGGGACATAAAACATAAAATAAAAAAAAAAACACAAACATTTATAAATGTATCCTGGCTAATATGCTCTGTTGAACTGTAAATTTCCCACTTCATTAATTTCACACCGTGAAGAATTGGTACTAATTACGTTATGGATTTCATACCAATATTTCGTACATGTGAGTGAAATACGCACATAGTCAAACTTAAGTTAGCAACCATGCATATTCCTCACATCTATAATAAAAAGCACCCAAAGCTGCTGCATTTTGTATTCAATTCCAATTCTTAGTTGGTAGATGCAGACGACTAATTGCGATTCTTCACATGTGTGAGTATTTGGTACCAATTCCTTACATGTGTGAAGTATTGGTACCATTTCTTCTCATGTGTGAAAAATTGGTACCAATTCGTCTCATTTGTGAGAAATTGGTACCAATTCTTCTCTTGAAGAGAAATTGGTACCAATTCTTCACATGTAAGGGGAAATGGTATCAATACTTCACTTGTAAGAGGAACTGGTATAAATTCATCACACATGTAAGAGGAATCGGTAACAATTTTTACACCCCAAAACAGTATATTATTATACACTTACGTGTTATCGCGACTTTTTTGCTTGCGGCGCTCTCGCCGCAAGCATTTCTGTCGGAATAGTGATACCCTCTACCTGGTTTGTCTATTTATATAAACAAACTGTTAGCATAACGGTCGTGGTTATGGGAACAAAACAGTTCAACGACAAGACAACTCACCGACAGCAACTAAAGACAGGGTTCGTAAAGAAATGGGAAATGGGAAAACAGAAGTCCAGGACTTTTCCAGGACTATTCCAGGACTTTTTCATTTTTCAAGGACTCAATTTCTTCCCAATTTTGTAAAACACAACGTTTTAAAGTGCACTTTCTTCAGTCAGAAGCGGCGAAATGAATAGGCGCACTCCATTTCTTTGATTCTGACACTGGTGATAAAAACCGGGACTACCGCACAAATTGAATAGAATAAAATACGAGTTGCACCTCGCTCTTTGACGTGTATCTAGCGATTTTCATTCATTTTTTTTTGCGGTTTTCACACATTTTTTAGTGCATCCCATAAATCTGAAAGGAATAGTTGTATTTTTATATTTTTCAAAGACTAATTCATATTTTCAAGGATGATTTGACAAAATTGCAGGACAATTCCAGGACAAAAGGCACTTTTTTCCAGGACCAAGGCCAAATTTTTCCAGGTCTGTGCGAACCCTGTAAGCGCATGTCTCATATAATATGCCATATTAACCCCCAAATTCAATTTTTGGATATATGTTGTGGTCATGGAATGTCGCTCACTGTTTTCATCCACTGTGACCTTGATCTCAGGAGTCAGTTCTTGAAAAATGCACCCACAGCAGATCGCCTATTTTATTTATGGTAGCATTCCATATTTGGTATGTAGATACATCTTGGACCCTGGAGAGTCACCAAATGTTTCCAGGTCACTGTGACCTTGACCTCTGGTTTCTGCTCAAGCAAGGTCGAGCTCAGAGCATATCTGTATATAATTTGAGGTAGGAATCCTAAATTTGGTGTGAGGATATATTTTGGGATCATGGCGTGTTGCATACACTTCTGGGTCAATTTGACATGTAGCTTGTACATAAGCATGTATAAAAACACTGCAGATTTAGTTTTATAACTTTATTAATCATGCCACGATTGTCCAAATATGAACCATCTGGCACAATTGGAATGTTATTGGCCCACTTCGAATAGAACTAAAGTTCCTACTAAAGATCTTACGTAATAGATGCGTGCGTACGTTTACACCTGAATGGCTACAGTTGCTCCCTTTTAATTAGTTGTCAAGTAAACAAAGTGAATAGCCCTGTAAGTCCCGCCTCAATTCTTCATCATAGACAAAAAGGGGGTGCATAAACTGCACAGACTACTCCAATTAACAATTACGAATAAGAGGGACCGCCAATAGAACACATCAAGGATTTATTTTTTAAAATAAAAACATTTTGACGCTATTGATAGATCTTCAACCCATCTTGCTAGATAGGTCTAGAGGAGGGAACCAGATAAGCTACTAGAATAACGGTGCTCTGACCCACCGTTGATCTTTAGTAGGTTCATGACGTCATTATAGTAGCGACTATCGATGTTCGAATTGAACTTTAGTTACTATAGTAGGAACTAAACTTCTATTCGAAGTGGGCCATTATAATTGCCATCAGTAATCTATATAGAATTGCTACCAGTCTGATAATAAAATTGGTCATTAATACATGTAAAATATTGTAATAATATTTCTTTCTTTTCCAAATGGTTATGTTCATTACTCTATAAATGTAATTGTCTGCAGTAGAGTTGTATGATTATCAGAACTTAGCATTAGCCTATAGACTAGCAACAAATTAGGAATATGTTTTTATGGGAAACATGAAATGACTTTTTGAAAAGTTCTAGGCCTTTTGGAAAGGCGATCAACTATACAGCCCCTCAGAGATCGTTATCAGGCTACAGGGACAGTTAAATATTGCTGCAGGTCTGGTTTACCAAAAATGACGACCTGACGTTAAGATGGCATCTTACATCAAGTGTATCAACGATATTTGCATTGACGATATCCGTTCTGGCTGGCTATCATCAGTTCCAGACAAATAATAGGGCTTCGAGGGTAATTTGTATCCAGGTTTTTAATAAAAATATTTTTAAACAATTACTTAAAATCACGTCTGATTCCTAGACAAATTTCAATTTGCAACTTTTGAATCTAAGGGTATTGCTACTCAATAGACTGTTGTCCTAACATTATTTATTATTTTGGCATGAAATTAAAATCATGTTTTGCTGACGTGTTGATGTTCATTGTTGCCAAAACTAAAAAAAATGATACATTGAAAATAAGGAAATTTTATTAATTTCATTTTCTGCGTTTTAAAGTCCTTCAGTGTACGGTGCTAGGTGCAGCTTTAGATAACTGTTTGTGTTTTTCTTTTTCCAAAAGAGTATCTTACCCACCGACTCAATAACTATTGTTAATGTTCGTCTACGACGTGGTTTTAGTGCAGTGTAAACAATAACCAAATTTGGAGGTGTTCCCAACAAGGTGCACATGATGTTTTTCAACTAGGCAAGCCCTCCTTTAAAAAGGAAAATTTATCTCGATTGTTATTTACGATACAAGATGTCTTTAACCAAGCAGCTTAAAATATCAACCTTTTCCCGAAAAGTATTGAAGTTCTTGCGACACAGCCTTGAGTTATATTTCATTAATTAATTGCCTATAATCATATAGGGGGTCGGGTGATACCTACCAGGGTCGTCAGCAAGTGGAGATGCCACAAATTCCTTCTCGTCTAGTTTTTTGTCACCTATAATAAGATAAGATAAGTTTATTTGACAAGGTCAAGAGGCAATAAAGCCCAATAGTAAACATACACAACATAAATAATGGCCTGATGGACATTGCAGTGAAAATGAGACACATATGAGGCGTGTATTTATAATACATGTATGATCAGCATCCAAGCGGAGAAGGTGTATCAAGTATACCAAATAATGTAACAAAATATACTTAGCGACCAAAGAACTCGTACTGTTTATCAATTTTATGGTATTAAAATCGTTGCTAGCTTGTCTTTTCTATTCGTAAAGTTGAACTAGGGTAGACTAAGATGCATTGATTTAATTCGAATAGATGATCGAATTTCACACGTCAGTGATCAAAGAATCACGTTACCACTGGGTGTAGTGGATAAGGGCTATGCCTTGTAAACCAGGGGTCGCAGGTTCGATTCCCGGCTTCTCCATAAAACCACTTTCGGTTGAGCCTACCGGCCCAGTACTGGTTTCTACCCATGGAAAAGGCACAAAAAGTTGTGTGTGTGCGTTTTTTTACATTTTCAGTGTATTATGAGCTTTCATAAAACAACTGTCACTTTATGAACTCTTTTCACGTTTTTTGGATGATATGAATGCATTTTGACAATGTTCTGGTCCGGATTGAGCTATTATACTCTAAGCTAATCTTCGGGTATATCTAACAAAACATACAAATTACGACAGTTTTAAACGTAATATTGTGACGTAGGCTAATTATGGATAACTTTGTGTATGAGTTACGTAAATTCTGTGTGTTTATACTCAGCCAAAAGATGAACGGGACAAGTAAATGCCTATGACCATCCCACACTGCAGACCAACCCAAGGCACAGAGTATTGTCAAAATTATTTATCATTATCAAAATCCGTTCTAGAGACAAAAAAATGGTCCTTTATATATGTCAAAGCATGTTTTCATTTTTCAAGAGGCAGCTATACCCCAGCATCCAATTTAGGTTACCTTTCACCCCCCTAGGACAATTTTTCATGGGTGCCGTGCCAAATTGTTCATTGGGACCCCCTCAATGCGAAATGAAGTTGTCCTAAAAAAATGGTATGGGCTATGTGATAATGCATGGTTTCCATGGCAACGCATAGCAGATTTGATAACTTGCGTATTCATGAATATTAATAAAAACGCTAAAAATAAGGGAAACTCATTAAAATATAAATATACTGATTTCATCGCAATGTTGTCATTGTTGCATGTTTTGATACCATCAATGTTACAATTGACAAGTCCATTCATCAAGTGGTCCTATATGAATATTATCTCATTTTCATATTCATGAAAATACATGAAAACTTTTAAAAAATGAGGGGAAATCACGTAAAACCTATAAACCTAGGGGAGGGGTTGAGGTATAATCTATCCTGCACTCCTAGGGCATCCTAAATAAATTTCAAATTGTTTAAGGGGACTGTCTGAATGCGAAACGAAGTTCGCCTCAAAAACATTTTGGTATGGACTATGTGAAAATGCATGGTTTCCATTGAAAAGATCGGAAGAAAACGGTAGGAGGAGACTCCGAGGAGTTGCATTCACAAAGTACCCACCCATTGCCTTTGATATGTCGGAAAATGACAAAGTTCGCAAGCTGAAAAAATGAGCAAAACTCTTGCAAATCGTCAAAAGGATTGGATTAAAATTGTAAGAGGAGTTACGTTCACAAAGTACCCACATGAGGGAAAGCTGAATTTAGTTCACATGCTGATGAGCCACCTGAAAAGTTTCAAAACGATTTGAATAAAACTGTAAGAGGAGTTGCGTTCACAAAGTACCCCCTCAGTGCGTCTGAGCTGGCGACAAATGGCAAAGTTCACAAGTTGGGAAAATAGTGTAAAAATTATGTGGCGATAATGTCCAACCTACACGCACATCTTTTGACCATGAGCAAAACTCTTGCAAAGTTTCAAAAGCATTTTAATAAAACTGTAAGAGGAGTTGCGTTTACAAAGTACCCACATGACATGCTGAAAACTGACTAAGTTCACTAGTTGAAAAAAATAATAATGAGACTATAATGTCTAAATCACATGCACATCTTACAACCTTGAGCAAAACCTATGCAAAGTTTCAAAAAGATCAGAATAAAACTGTAAGAGGAGTTCACAAAGTACACGTACCCTTGCAATGCGTCTATGGACAGATGGAACAACAGACGGATGGAGGGATAGATGGATGGACAGACAGACAGACAAACCCATTTTAATACAATGTAGTCTCCGATAAAAAATCATTGATAGGAGTTGAACCTTGGTCTCTAGGCTGGATCTACACATGCAGATTCCAAATATGAGCCACGACATGATATTTCCAACAATGCGGTATGTGTGACCAGCAAAGCCTCAGATCAGCTTGCGCATACGCGCAGTCTGATCTGAGCCTTTGCTAGTCGCTTGAATATTCTATGAGTGTAAAGCTACTGAATGAACACCTTTTGGAGTTTCTAAGCTTCAAAGGAAGCTGCATAGACTCGTCTGAGTCTACACATGTCAAAATGTCACATTGTTGGAAATCACATGTCAAGGCTCATATTAGACTTCGAGCTAAAAAAGGTCCTGCTCCCTCCCCCTAGGGAATTTTGCAGACATATCCTATCTTGAAGAAAATTTCAAGCTGCATCTTTTAAGAGATGTTTGCACTCTGTGCTCCGGGGCGTTAGTCTCTGACAGCCTGTTACATATGTTACTGTAACAAACTAAGGAAAAAATCAAAATGAAAGTTTGAGCTACAGAAAGAAAGCATTAAACCAACTAATTGTTCAAATTTCTTGTGTAGTTTGCAAGCTGGATACCTAAGCTACATAAAAGCAGCATTTTAAACAAAATTACAGCCTTCAATGGTGTTATATGCGTTACATAGATTAAATTTCCCTTTGAAAGTTGAAATCGTGACTAACATCATTTAATTTTACAGACAATTTGTGCATTTTTACAAGTATTTTTAATCTTAGTTTACTAAAATACTTATTGGACTAATAGAAAAAACAAAGTTTGCTTTTCTATCTCAAATACATTGTTTTATATGAGCTATTAAACAACCCTACCCCCAATTTTAAGTATCCAATTTTGGTATCTATTATTGAAGAAAAATATATGAAAATATTTGACGCTTGTTGATATCTTACATTTTTGGCACTGTCTTGCTAATGCAATAAAGAATCATACATTTGCAAGTTTGACATCATGATCACAGCACTTATTTAAGTATGTAACGTATGTTACATGGCACAATGAATGAGCAAGAAAATTGTCTTGGAAGTAAGAGACGATGTTTCAGAAAAAATACTATTTTTCACATGTTTTCCTATTAATCTCTAGCCTCTGGTGCCTTAGTCTTAGTATTACAGTCATTGCTGATAACAAGCTCATGGAATTGTGTTACAGATGTTATATATAATCTTTTTTATCACATATTTCCTGATGCCTATAATATTAAAATATATACACATTTTTTTAGAAAATAATAGATCTCATTTAAATGACACAATTCAATAGATATTCCTATTAAATATAATTATTCAAAAACAATCTTTATTCAAGTTACCCTCACAATGTCTATCATGGTGTCTGCTTCTATGGCAAAATAATCAACCATTTCATCACAACCAGTAAATAATGGCATAGTATTTGGACTGCAAACTGAGTACAATCCTGTTCCTCTCCACCCCTTTGGGAATTGTGCAGACATATCCTACCTTAAAGAACAATTCAAGCTACATCAAATAAGAGATGTTTGCACTCTATTAACTAGGGGGTTAGCCTGTAATGGTATGATATGTATGTTACCATATCAATTTAAGAAAAAATGGATTGAAAATCTGAGAAACAGAAAGAAGACAAAAAACCATCTATTTATTTGAATTATCCATGTAGTTTGCATGCTGAATACCTTTGATACATAAGAAAGTGTTTTTAACAAATATATAGCTTCCTATGGTGTTATATGTGTTACATTAATTAAGATTACTTTTTAAAATTGGTAATTGTGACAAACATCACTTATAAGCACTTCGTGTCATCCTCCTCTTTTGCCATCAAAAGACTTAATTTTCTTTGTATGTGTGGCCAGTTCCAGCGTCAAACAAATTGACTCAGCTATAAATTGAATCCTTAGCATTCTTCAAAAGCAGAAACAGCATGCCAGTGTCATGGGATCAAACACCTGGCTAAATATGGGTTTAATGCCATTTCACATATATGCATACAATGGAGTATGACTCTGGTATATGTCTCTTCCTGTGAAGTGGAAAGAGCAATCTTACTGTAGCTGCCTCTGCATCCGTGCTAGTTTAATGATAACTTTGCTCTGATTGTGCAAAAGCTATGTTTCTACCGTGTACCTCTATGAATACTTTAAGATTTCGGACATTGGTCAAACAGAAATTTGATAGGCTGCTTTTTTGCATCATTTGCCATGGAACCTATCCAGTCCTTTGGTGCTTAAGTCCTCAGGTCTTAGATCATTAGCATTTTGCTGCGCCCAAAGAACTTTATAAGTTTTCTTTTGTTACAATGTGACTCTTGATGGTTTTGGCAGACCTTCTGAAACAATTTCTGTTACACTTTGAAAGTTATCTGGTATAAGAGAAAGAATATGAAGTTGGAGATTGCCATTAAATGATTTTTGCAGCTGGTTGTTTTTTGATGTCAGTACATTGAAGCATGTCTTAAAATAATGTAAAACCTATGATTTCTCAGTTTTTGCAGCCATATGATTAGCTGTTGCATTCAAAAGAAGGAAAGTGGACTATGGGTAGAATAGGATAACCAGTAGTTCTATATTATGCGCTATGGAAGTTTTATACAGAGTAAACAAGTTGATAAGGTGCCTCATTTCATGATCCATTGAAAACACTGAAATTGAAAACAGTTGTCTCTGACTGTGAAATCAAAAAGGATGTCACGACAATGCCCTTGCTCATTTATTATGACGTGTTATATATGTTACATCCTTTAATAAGCACTCTTATCTTAGAAACTGAATCATTGAATTGAAAAGGTCTAATTTGCGCTCTGTTCATCCTGCATTTCATTGCTTTACAAATTACCTGCTGTGATACATCTAGTTTGTTTATCTAAAGGAAAAGGGTTACCTCGGTTTCAGCACTTCAGAAGTACTAAGACTTCAAATAAGTTTTTGTATGCTTGGGGAAAGATAATAAGTGCAGAGACATTATTAGATGAAAATATTTTGTTGCATGTCTGGAAAGGCTACATTTATAAAAGTTGACCAGCTAAGATATGGTTCTTTATCACAGAAATATCAAGGTACATCAGCCCAGGTACTCATTGCTTTCAATGGCATAGTTTTCCTCCTTGTAAAGCTTTAGTCTTTCTCCTACTAGCAGAGTATCACTTGAAACACATACTCAAAGAGCCAACTATTAGGAATTCATATCAGTTTCCGAATGTTCAAAGTCATGGATGGCAAAATTGGTAAGTTGATAGTGGCTCATCAATTTTGAGTGGACTGGTGGTCAAAATTGTATAACAGTAAATGATTGAAATATTGTGTGATGATTCTTCTAGTTGCAAGGAGGCGTGTGATAATAATGATTACCACAGAAGCAGACAACGACAAACGTTTAACATGAGTGTTAAATCGATGAGAATTAGTTTTGACCATTTCATTTATTGTATTGTCTTGTACAAATGTAAAACCATCTTTTCCATTTGTTGCTCTATATTTAGCATTATATGCACAGTATTAGGAAATGTGTTCAAAATGTCATTGATAACATCTGTAACAACAGTCCATGGGCTTGATAATCAGAAATGAATATAATTTCTAGTGTTTTGGCACCAAAGACTTATATTATAAGTAAACATTAAGTGTCCTGATCTTAAACTTAATGACATCTTGCAGATATATGAGCAAGACAGACTAAGAAAATGTAAAATATCCACACGCTGCAATCACTTTCATGTGTTTTACTTAAACGGTAATAACAAAATTTGCTTCTCTGTAAAACTGGGAGTAGGGCTGTGTATAAGCTCATATTAGACAATATATTTAAGATAGAAAAGCAAACTTGAATTTTCCTATTCATCAATTGAGTATATGTTTGTAAAATCTAATAAAACAGTTTGAAACCAAGTCATAGTAGTTGTTTAACTAAATGACGATAGCCACAATTATAGCTTTTAAATTGTAATTAGGCTCATGTAACGCACATAACACCACAGTTAGCCGTATTAATGTTAAACAGCTTCCATATGTAGTAAAGCCATCCAGTATGCAGACTATAAGAATGTCAATTTATTAGATAATTTTAATGTCTTCTTTTTTTAGCTCAAACATTCAAATTGCTTATTCTCAAATTGATATAGTAACATATGTAACAAGCTGTTACAGGCTAACGCCCCGACTTACAGAGTGCAAACATTTCTTATTAAATGCACATTGAATGGTTACATAAGATGTTATATGTCTGCAGAATTCCAAAGGGGATTAGGATGGAGCAGGCCCTTACTCAGCTTGATGTCAAAATACTGTTTGGTGATTTTACTTATCACACTAACATATGTAACGCTCTCTGATCTTTAAAACTTGGTGACAACTAGCAGATCTATAAGTCTTTATCATACGAGCCAGCTTAAAATCCCTAAACAATGTAAGATATCCAGCAGCTGCGAGTTTTTTCATAATTTTAGCTCAAACTTTCAAACTACATTTCCTTTATTGAATATAGTAACGCATGTAACATGCTGTTTCAGACTAACGCCCCAACATAGAGAGTGCAAACATCCCTTATTCGATGCAGCTTGAGTTGCACTATAAGAAGGAATATGTCTGCAAAATTCCCTCGAAGATATTAAAAACATTTTAGGCATATATTACGTAATGACAATGAGCTTGCCCATTTATTACATCAGGTAACATATGTTACAGCCTCTGATATTAAAAACTTTGCAACAAACTTGCAGATTTATGAGTCTTTTCATATAAGCAAATAGATCACAAACAATGAAACATATTTATCAACTGCAAATATTTTTTAACGATTTTTACTTTATTTTTAATACCAAACATTTCACCTTAAAATTGGGTAGGGGTAGGGTTGTATAATTGCTAATTCTGGAAAAAATATTTAAGCTAGAGAAACAAACTTTGCTTTTTCTGTTAGCCAATTGCATAGGCTTGTCAGACATGGTTAAAAACATTTTTCAAAACACACAGAGAGATTGTGAATGTAAATCATACTAGCCACACTTGCAAATTTTAATGGGTTATCTGATTTATGTAACGCATATGACACCTTAGGAAGCCACAATTTTGTTAAAATGGCTGTCATACGTAGTTTAGATATCCAGTATGCAGGTTATATGAATGATTTTTAAAAATAAATATTTTAATGTCTTTAATTTGTAGCCCAAACTTTCAATTTACTTTTTCTTAATTTGATAAAGTAACGTATGTTACAGGCTCTTACAGACTAACGCCCCGGAGCACAGAGTGCAAACATCTCTTTAAAGACTCGGCTTTCAATTTTCTACAAGATAGGATATGTCTGCGAAATTCCCTAGGGGGGGGGGGAGCAAACCCATTCTCAGCCATCCGTCTATATCACTTACCATTAGTATCCCAAAGCTCGAACATACCACGCAGCTCACTTGGGTCAGAGATTGGATGCACACTCATGATGGCGTGGGTAAACTCCTCGTACTGAAGAAAGCCATCTTCATTGACATCATAGTCGGCGAACTTGTTTGGAAGCGGCTCAAGTTCCACCTCCTCTGTTGTGTTCTGTGCTGGGGTAGTTGCAGGTTCCTGACAAGGTACATGACAAAATGAGCAAGTGCATGAGATTTCCAACAATGTGGCATTTTGACATGTGTAGACTCGGACGAGACTCTGCGGCCCCCTTTTAAGCTTAGAAACTCCAAATGATGTTCGGTCAGTAGCTTAACAGTCATCAAATATTTAAGCGACTAGCAAAGGCTCTGATCAGTCTGCGCATATGCACAGGCTGGTCTGAGCCTATGCTGGTCGAACATACCACATTGTTGGAAATTTCATGTCAGGGCTCAAATGTATTAACTATTCATGCTGTGTATTTTTTTTTCATGCTTTTATTGTCGTCTGCTGATTTTTTTCAAAGTAAACTTTTTCAAAAACGTCTTTTAGGAACATTATCTGAGTGTCAAACTGTTTGAATTAAGATCAGTCCTGATCTGGGTCCAAGCGATCTGCAATAATTATCAGCAGTGGAAAAAAGCAAGGCTAGAGATATATAGCATGACATTCTTATTTTATATCTAAATGGTAAACAACAGATTCAGAAGTAGGAATCCTCCAAAATACTATACTGAACAAAAGTGAAATTGTTTGCCATCTATATACAAAATTATGCAAACCAAGAATGCAAATGAAAGTGTATCTTAATGTTCAAATACTGGGTAATGCATAACAGTAAATTTATACGGATGTTGTCACGAGGAAAACATGAAAGCCATTTATATGTGACAGGGTGCACCGTGTAAAAAGTAAAAACTTTGAAAGATGCGCAATTTGGTTTCAACTTTGCTTAGGTTTAATACTTTGTACATTTCCTGTAATTGTAACAGCTTGAAAAGGCTATCACTTTTTTGAGCAATTTATTTTCAAATCATGTTGTCAACTCATTCTTGACCTGGATTTCTACTGCAAGATTACAAAGTAGGACAATCCTAGACACTTGACGGATACCAGCGATATGACAGTTTTATATTTTTATTATTTTGGAGGCATAGCGGCCCGAGGTCCCAGGGGGTACTCTCATTTTTTCTTCATACGTAGGCTCGGGCCCTGCATCTACCGTTCACCCCCAAAAATTATCAGGAATTTCAAGCACCTCAAAAAATATTTTAAATTTCAGCAACCCCCAAAAATATCCCCTATTTTGTACCTTGACCTTAAGAAATGACCCTAAAATGCATAGAAATGACCCCTTAATATAGTCCAATTTTGTGATGACCCCAAAAAATATCCACAAGATTTTTATACCCCAAAAAATATTTATTTTTCTGAAAACCCCAAAAAATATTGAAATTCAAAATTTGAACCCCAAAAATGACCCGAGCCTACGTATGCATGAAAATATTAGAGTACCCCCCTGGGCCCGAGGTTCGAATTTTTCAACAGTATTTCACAAGTTTAGATAAACAATTTTTGATCGTAAAATTGAAAATATTTGGATGCTCAAAAGAAACATCCCGTTGAAACGGTTCTTTTGAGAACACGCAACATATATTTTAGTTGTTTTTTTTTTGTTTTTTTTTTTTTTTTGTTTTTTTTTGGGGGGGGGGGGGGGGGGGCGGGAGGTACGCACTCTTAACTAAGGCCTGATATTTTCCACATTTGCTGAGGAGGACAGGTATTCATAGTGGCATCAACTCTTAATTTCATATTTCTAAACTAATCTAGTAGCTACTCGTTTTCTGTAAGAAATTTATACACGTTGTAAATATTTACTTGCTTTGTCCAGGTGATGCTTAACATGAAACATACAAGCAAATTCGACAACGAATTGATATCCACCGCCGAAATTATGTGAGACTTTTGCATTGAAATTTAGTCAATTAAAGAGCAATGTCCCCTGTATGTCTAAGTACATTCTAATGCATATTATGTGCATCGCTCCAAATTCATTTATATTTAGGCAATCAAAGGGAAATAACTTCTCTAAACCTGATGACATCCTCATAAAACTTCACATGCATCACCACACTATGGTCATATAAACTCAGGATAAAATCCATGAAATTCGATCAGTTGGTTGAGGATGGAATAAATTATTTAAACTTAAGCAATCAAAGGGCAATGGCTCCTATGATACTAAGGATATACTGACAAAACTTCATGTGTATAACCACATACTCAGTATAAGTTTCTTGAGATTCCAGCCGTTGTTTAAGTTATGGCTGGGGATTGAAAAAATCAATAAAATGTAGGGAATCAAAGGGCAATAACTCCTCTATAACTGATTACACCTTGATGAAACCCCATGTGCATAACAACACCATAGTCAAATATATTCAGTATAAGTTTCATGAAATTCCATCTTTTGCTGAAGACGGAAAAAATATTAAAATTTATGCGATCAAAGGGCAATAACTCCTCTATAACTAATGACACCCTCATGAAATTTAACATGCATAACCACATCATGGTAATATATATTCAGTATAAGTTTCATGAAATTCCATCTATCGGTTACATAACTATGGCTGAGAACGGGAAAAAACTCATTGAAATTTAGCCAATCAAAGGGCAATAACTCAGCTATAGCTGTCGACACTCCAATAAAACGTCGCTTGCATAACCTCACCAGTCATATATACTCAGTATAAGTTTCATGAGATTCCAACCATTAGTTACCTAGTTATTGTTAAGGATGGAAAAAATCATTGAAATTTAGGCAATCAAAGTAGGACAATAACTCCGCTATAACTGACGACACCCCAATAAAACATCATGTACATAACCTCACCATGGTCATATACAATGTATACTCAGTATACGTTTCATGAAATTCCATCCATAGGTTACCTAGTTATGTCTGAGGACGGAAAAAAACATTAAAATTTAGGCAATCAAAGGGCAATAACTCCGCTATAACTGACGACACCCCAATAAAACATCATGAAATTCCATCCAAAGGTTACCTACAAGAAGTCGGACGGCAGGAAGGACGGACAGAAGGACAAGCGGACGGGCGTACAACGCCAAACCAATATCTCTCCGCATTCAGAGGGGGATAACAAAACTTGCCTTGCTTTCCGTGTCTACAGCTTTCGCATTGATTGAGATAAACAGCGCAAGACAGAGAACTTCCAGCAACAGGACTCTTACAAAAGCCATCTTCTGAAAAAATGAATATAGCAAGGATGCATAAACAATTGACATGGTGTTATTTTCATACATCTTTGAGCGTATAATTGTAAATGTTACCTTGCCCATCAGTTTAAACATTTGTTTTGGATGCTCAGAAGAACCGTCTCAATGAGACGGTTCTTTTGAGTACCTACAACATATGGTTTGATTGAGAAATAAAAAAATATCTTTATACGCATTCTTATATACTTAACTTAATTATGTTTTTGTTGTTATTATATTTACCAAGTTCAGCTCACACTAAAGCCTTAAGCTTAGCTTATAACATACATGTATGAAAGCATTCAAACTAAATAATAACTGCATCTCAGCTGAAACAAAGAATGACACAAAAATGCGTAGTTCGCACAAGGAAGAAAGAAACGTTACCTTTAATTCTTCGAAGGTCTTTTTTCAAGCGTCTGCTTCCAGTAAAGTCTAAAGACACGCTTTGAATCTCCCAAACTCGCGCAGCTTCTTATATAGACGGGCACTTCCTGATCGTTAACAAGGATCATTTGCATTTTCTGCGCGAGCTATTTCATTGGTTGGTGCGAATTTACATAAAACAAGTATATTGCCATTCGAGAGTTCTGTTTTGGTCTTCGAAGAATTGAAATAAATTATGCAGATTTTATGCATTTTCAAATACGCCATTAGATATATGGCCAGGTTCTAAGCATTTTTTGAAAACGCCATTGTAATTGTCTTTTTGAAAATTTCACTGTGTTTGCTTATGGTCCACATGCTTTCACATTCTACTCACGCCATGAATTACATGTACACTGTCTTTTTAGAATACGTACTTCAGCAAAAATGTAGTCAAGGTCAAGATGAAATGCCGTATAATGCGCCATTTCACCAGGGTCTGCAATGTTTGCTAAGATCTGAAGCTTTGCTGGTCGCACATACAACATTGTTGGAAATCTCATGCGGTGGCTCAATTGATCTTCGAAGAAAAAATATACATTGTTTTCGATATATACAACGGACCATCCTGACATTATGGAAAATTCTATTGGTCTGAAAAGTGCCAACACCAAAAGAGATGGCAGCTCTGCTAGCAGAACATAACCTATAGCAGTTCCTGGACTTATCCTCTCAACCGCCAACTTATATCATAATGACGATGCTTACCTAAATTTATTATTTAGGCCATGATCTAACATGAGTGTTCATGTTTTATTGAATTTATTAGACGATTTGAGGGAAAGTAATAAACGAATGACGAACAACGAGATAATGATTTTGCTCGTTCTGTATTATATTGTAAGAAGAGCTGATTCAGTGTAATTACGGTGAGCCGCGACACGGGATTTCCAACAATGTGGTATGTGCGACCAGCAAAGGCTCAGACCAGTTTGCGCGTACGCGCAGCCTGATCAGAGCCTTTGCTAGTCGCTTGATTATTCTATGACAGTTTATCTACTGACCGAACATCATTTGGAGTTTCCAAGCTTAAAAGGGGGCTGCACAGCCTTGTCTGTGTCTACACTTGTCAAACTACCATATTGTTTAAAATATCATGTCGCGGCTCACGGTTATATTTCGAGGTAGCATTCTGACTTGTGGCGTTTGACTTGTGACTTTCTACTTATGGCTTGCGACTTATGACTTGTGACTTACAACTTACGACTTGTGACTTGCAACTTATGACTTTTGACTTTAGACTTTTGACCACTTTTTGCGCTAAGCTGAAGTAAAAGAGGACAAAAGGGGGCACAACCACCACCACCAACAACAACAGGGTGCTACGTTTTAAGCTTTCGGAAGTGGCAGTATCACTTGGAAAGCGTAAAAATGTTTCTTTAACATGATTTCTTTTTCACAACTACTCCATTACTTTATATTTGCGCCAAGAAATGTGACAGAAAAGTCAAGGTAAATGTACATTTTAACTTGCTCGCAAAGCTTATAAATGTTTCTTTATCCTTATTTTTATGTTTTATTCACAATCTACATCAGTGTTGTTCTCCATTATTCAGTCAGATTTACGCCAAGTAAATGTCGCAAGTCAAAACTTACAAGTCGAAAGTCGCAAATCAAAATACCACCTCAAAATATAACCAAATTACATAAAGAATGATATTTCTCTAATAGGAGGCTCCGAGCAAAATCACTTTTATCTCGTTGTTCGCCATCTGCCATTGCTTCAGTTTTGCACCAAATATAGCCCAAAGCCACAAGTCATAATGAGTTGCAAGTCAGAGGATCTACTGTCGGTTTCCATATTATGTATATGTAACCGTCTCTGAAACTGCTTTTCACCGTCTATTTTTGGCGATATTTGTTTTCCCACCAATAAAGCCAAATAAAATTAACCGCCAAATATTGGTAGTTTACAGCACCGTTTCAACAGTTAATGTCAAGTCAGACCCGTTCAGTTAAGGTAGTCAACCTGCAGACCTTAAATGCTTTTAGATATTTTATTCTTAGCTACATGTCTTAGAATCTTATACGTTGGAAATATGTTTTATCGCATCCTCACCTCTTAAGCTGTGCCATTTGCACATGTACATAATGTTTATAGTTTTTATATGTACCATTGTTTTGTGTGTTTGTATGTTTTATAGAGGGCCACTTGGTAGACTGGCTATACTAGCTAAAAGTGCAACCCTCTGAAAATATTGTATAAATAAATAAAATAAATAAATAAATAAAGACCACATATTCGTCATAAGCCCTGCTGGCAGTCATTCTGCTGTAGGTGACCAATTCCTTAGCTAACCCTTAATGCGCCAATCGCAACAAAAGTCGTCTGCTTTTCTCGTCTGCTGAAATGTTTAAGAAGCCTCTGTGGCAAACAGTGTAGACCAAGATCAGACTGCTCCTATAGGAGCAGTCTATTCTGGGTCCACGCTGTTTGCTTCTATACTTAATTCGTCAGTAATGTTAGGCAATTATTTGCAGCAGACGACTTCAGCAGACAACATTTTTAGATGCATTTTTTTCTTGGCGCTTTAAGGGTTAAGCACAATATTTTTCTGTCACGGATACTGAGTAAGCATACTTTCAACACGTGTCTTTCATATTGCTTATGTATGTGCGGATCCAGACAGGGGTGGGGGACAGGGGGTCCTGACACTCCCCCCTCCTGGAAAGTCACGTGGCTATAGGTTTCCTTAGAAACTCTGGTACGGACCTCCCCCCCTCGAGAAGCAATCGGGCCAAAAAGGTCCAATTGCCTCACGAAGAAGGTCCGTGCAGCCCCCCCCCCCCGGGTACAGCCTTCTGTGAAATACGCTGATGACGAAAAAAAAATTGTTGTCAGGACGGAATTCTCTGGATCCGCCCATCTGGATCCGCCCATGTTTTGTTTATACTGGGGATATAAGGGGGTCCTTGTGCTGAAAACAGGAAGACATCGGGCTCGAGCGGTTACAAATGTACTAGTGTCGATTTTCGGGATATAAATTTTCACAAATAAGTCATTATAATTATCATCACGTGCAAACTTAGGCCTAAGTGGTTATTTTATAACTCTTGATATGCCCCTAAAAGGTTTACTTAACATTGCTGAATTGTTTCGGTGTATCATAAAATTTAATGTTTTCTTGGTAGTGACAAAATGGGCCTCGACGGATCTGCGCTTTTGTTGTTCGCATGCAACAAAGTGATGCTTTCTCTCGTCGAAGTACAAACAAATATCTTTCATAATTTAAGAATTCCTTTAACCCATATAAGCCGAATGGAATTTCCCTCTCTTATTATCGTTTTGAGGTATTGTTGCCCGGGTGGTATTTTTCATGTTTATTTAAATGTTTAAGCAAACAGTGGATATCCTGATCAGACACCGCAGAACGCGGCGGCTGATCTTGGTTTGCACTGTTTGCCTATGTCCACAAAAAGGACGCTAGGCTTATATGGGTTAAAGTAAGATTGGGTATTTGATATGCATAAAATAACTAAATTGATAAAAGTAACAACTTGAGCGAACAGGTGTGAATCAAGATGTTGCTCCCTGGAAGGCAATGCATTATCATTTACGGCCGTCTCAGATAGGAGAAATCCTTATTCATCTTGACCACAAGCTGTATCAAAAACCTTGGGGAATATTGTCTTACACTGAGCTCTCTGGCAGTATTCGTTTCAGTCGTGTATTAGATAGATAGATGGGTGTTCCTTGTTGATATCTGATAGAACACAAGCTTCGTCCCAGTCAGCACAGAACGTCGGGCCACCATCTGACCACCCATTTAAATGGCGTTTTGCTATCGGGCCGATGAAAGCCCACTTTTAGACGATTATGCGATTGCCATAAATGTTACCCTGCTAATGGCTTTCAGTTGAGAGACATTATTTTCCTTTTACAAAGACGCTAGATCTAAGTTCAATGACAGTGACAACTTTGAGCATTGGGTTCTCTTTCGAAGACATCAAACCGATTGTCATTTCTCACCGAGTATTAAAGTTAAAGAATAAAAGGTCTGAGAGCAAAACTTAAATACAAACGATGGTACATCATTGCAAATGCCATTTTTTTACCTTTGCCCTTGACCTTAGGGTCAAACGATACGTTGCAAGTATCCTTTACACTATATGACCGATGCGTGTGCAAAGTTTGAAGTTGCTACGTCGAACGGTTTAAGAGGAAATGCATTTTAAAGAAAATACACTATTTGACCTTGAACTGGAGATGCAGTTACAAGAAATCCATTCTTTAACCTTGATCTTCGTGTCAAAGTCAAACGAAATGTTTGCCCAGTGCACTCTACATCATGTGACTTATACACTTGTAAAGTTTGAAGTTACTACGTTCAACGGTTTAGGAGGAGAAGCATTTACATGGAAATACATTAATTGACCTTTGGCCTGGACCAAGGTCACATGAAACATTGCCCAGTACTCTCTGCATCATGTGACTTTTTCACCTATAAAGTTTGAAGTTGCTATACACTGAAATGATGTTATAAGTGGCCACCTTACATTTTTAGCGCCTGTTCGGAAAATAAAAATCGCTCTTACAAAATTTTAATGCTATGAAAATCCAAGGCCTTGTCAAGACTGCAAATTATCTCATTTCAAAATGACAGATAGATCTTGCACAGACACGGTCCGAGAAATGGTACCCTCATTTCAAAAAGTCGCACCTTTTAATGTGAGTAGTATATATATGTGCTTTACGAGCCCTAACTCATAAGGATCGATCACCTATGGAGTTAACACGTAAAGATCGAGCACATAAGGATCGACCACGTTAAGATCAAGATCGATTATGATCCTAACTCATCCAGCACATTAGGATCGATCTCAACTGCACCTGTGAAGATCAATATAAAGAGCCGAACCCATCATTTTTTTATATTAGGATCTACAAGAGTCTTGCACTTTAATGGTACGTTGGCTATCTTTTCATATTATCTATGTAATGTGTATAAAACCTTTGTTGTGGGTGCAATGAGACGCTTTCAAGGAGCACCACAACATGTGTATTGTTTTGAGAAATAAGTAAAATATGACCGTTTATAGGTTATAAAAGGTGTCTTTTCTAGAGCTTTGAATATTTCTGTATCTCTTTAAAACAGATCATGCGATATTAAGTCACATTGACCAGACTACATCTGTTTACATAAATTATTTGGTCAAAGATCTTATCAAGACACCACCCCCTACCCCTTGGGTCTAACATACGGAAAGTCTCAAATGAATCCCTAAGCAATTTGAAAGTTGTGCTGGACTTAGAATAATTTCATTCTTCTTCATTCATTCTTTGGAATCGGACGTGGAAAAATTTTACGTGAGTATTATTTACCTTTCTAATTGTATTTGAGCCGCCACGTGAGATTTCCTACAATATGCTATTAGCGATCAGGAAAGGCTCTGATCAGACTGAGTATTAGTCTGATCAGATCCATTCTTGGTAGGTCTAATATTTTATGACTGTTAGGCTAATGAGAAAACAGCATTTAGAGTTTCTAAGCTTAACAGGAGGCTATACAGGCTCGTCTGTGTCTACAGTCAAAATAGCACATTGTTGGAAATCGCATGTCGCGGCACATCTATATTAATCATTCATCTTTACCAGCTTCTGTCCCTTTGTATTTGAGCAAATACGTACAAAATCGGGAAATAAATCTCAACTTTATAGCGTTTTTATATAAATGATAAATAAAGACAGATTCAAAGTTATTTGATATTTAATATTTTTTTGATAAATGCCTTTTTTTCGCGCTGAGACGGGTTAAAGACTGACTCCGCTTAGTAGCGCGTGAAAAGTGTATCTTGACACTCAACTTTATAGTGCAACGAGCTGCGCTACTGAAGGGTAGCCATCCATTCTTTGATCCGTCTCAGGTCGAAAAAAGCGCGGTCATGAAACTTTTCTCATGCTCAACTCAACTTAGCACGAAATGTCACCTGATCATAAAAATTAAAAAAAACCAACAACTGAAGATTCTTCTTGCTTTGAGTCTCACAAATATGTGATTTATCATGCTAATAAATGCTAAAATCACCAACAATTGTTGGCATTTTAACATTTATGAGCAGAATAAGTTTCGTACTAAGATGAGTTGAGAAAAAAAAATGATTTTCTCGTCTTGAAATTTTACCTAAAAAATCCAAAGCACAAACACATTGTCCGGGTTATAAAACTTTTTTCATGCTCAACAACTGAAGAAGAACTTTAAGTTTATTTATATATACCGTGTATCACGCTAATGAATGTTAAAATACCAAAAAAAAATCTTGGCACTTTAACATTTAAGAGCGGAGTAAGTTGTGTGCTCAACTGTGTTGAGCGTGAAAAAAGTTTTTTAACCTCGGAGCTTAATTTTAGCGGAATTTAAAACAATAATAATCCGAAATAGTTCCAAAATGATCGAAGCACTGCAGGTCTCACTATTAACACTATATACACCGCTTATTCAAAGCCATATCGCACAGGTGGTCTTCTGTTCCTTCGGCCTCTTCTTAAGGGTAGGGGAGCCACCGCACCGTGTCTCGGTCCCGCATCGTTCCTGTTTCTCAATATATACAATAGGATCACGAAGAAAGCCACCAAGCCTACAAAAGTCAAGGAAACAGTTCTAAACTTTGGAAACTGTCGCTACGCGATGGTAGCGGTGTTAACAGAACATTTTCTCGTCTCGGTGTCGGCGTCGGTGAAGTTTTAGGTTTAAATAAAAACAACTTCTTCGTTCTTAGGACCACAATCAACACTACTATCAATAATAGACACAGCCCACCGAGCGTTCCTAGGCCGACGTACGCCCACGACATTCCTGGCTCCTCTGAAAACATAACAAGGCTTATAAAAAATATGATCATTTTTTTTCATGCCCTGCACTCATTCACGCTAGTTCGTTTTTTTCTTTTAATGTAATTGTTTGAATATGTATAACTTAACTTATATTTACTTTTGATACGACGCAATCAGTACAAAAATTAATCTCTATGTATATTTTCATGCTCAACAACTGAAGAAGTTTCTGACTTTAAATTTATCAAATATTCCGTGTATCACGCTAAGAAATGTTAAAATACCAAATTTGTAGGCACTTTAACATTTAAGAGCGATATATATCCGCTTCCTGAACATCCTTTTTAGGATATGTCTCAGTGGCGCGGCTGGTAGCGTCGGTGTCTGGTGTAGTGCTAAGCGGTGTTGTCGAGGTCGTGGGTTCGAATCTCGCTAGAGGCAAAATGTTTACAGCATCTATCGGCTCAGTTGATTCACTATATCCCTCCGTATATATCTTCGTTTGGGAAAATTTGGCTTCTAAGACGGGTCTCTTCTCGCGAAAATGGCGATAGATCAAGAACTAAATAGCCGTATAGAGCCTTCATGCAGTCGTTGTAGGCTTCGATCAGAAGCTTGCTTTTACCTGCAAAAACCTGTCTTGATAAACACTGCAATGAGCTTAGCCCGCGAGGATTTTTCATAAGTACGAGGAAATGGGTGTTTAGACTAATGGTTCTGGCCTTACTCCCTTGGCAATATAAATTTTGATTTAAGTATATGATTATAAGGCGCCTGTGATGAGCTCCCAGGGTAAACAATTTCTCCATTTCGGCGTCGGAAACGATCGAGTCCATCAAATCGTCCAGGACAACGATGTTGCACGATTTTGAATACGAATATTCGTCTATCAGTTCTTTTGTAGGCAGACCTTTATGGAAACGAATGGAGGGGAGAGTATTCTCCATCTCTAAAAATAAAGGCTGCTCAATGCCGTGACAGTATAATATCTTGTCCGGTGGCGTCTCAAACATGCTATCCTTATGTTTTAAGAGCTTATAAACAAACGTGGTCTTACCGCTATTTGTAGTACCGCTCACCCCAATACTGGTACACCCCGGAAAAGGATACATCCTGGTTGTTTTCTATACGCTAGCTTGTAGCTAGTGAAGAGTAACGTGACCTGTAAGAACTTATATAGTACTCGTGTGGCAGTCCTCTTAGTCGTCTACCGTGATTTAGGTCATGATCGTCATTTCAAGACTTTCTCCCCGAACGAAAGAAGGCTCTTGAAAGAATTTCGATAACCAAATCAGGGTGAACTTAAGCCCTACCAACCACGTCAAGGTGGAACTGCTTCTGGAGGGGTTTTAAAACCTTTGCTATAGAAGCCTGTGCGTAAGCTAACGCACACGCTTGCATAGAAGAAGGTGATGGCCAAAAGACTGAGTACATTTTTTTTTCTACGAGACTAATACTTTACCCACATCGACGCGAGAATATTCGAGTGATGATTAAAATTACTCTGCCAAAAATCGTTCCAAAAATGCTTACATTTTACCAAAATATATAAGAAAACTGCTCCTATTTTACAGTAAAAAGTCTCGCTTTTTGATTAATTTATTTATTTTCTTAACAAAAAACAAAACAAAACAATAAAAAAAAAACTCGAACTAAGTTTCCAGGCAGACAGTTATGTGACTAAAGCGTACATCATGAAGCTAAGTTACCAGGCAAACAGTTATGCGACTTAAGATCAATTCTCTGAGAGCACCAGACAAATTTCTCCACGGACCGAAAAGAAATTTCTTTAAACCATATTCAAATGAAAGTCTATGTCCAAAAACCCAGAAAAATATACTTTGTTTCATAATTGAATCTTTCGTTGCCATGGAAACCCTGTATGAATTATGTAAAACTGATATTTGGTCAAGAATTTCAGTGGCCCAAAATATTGTCTTTTTTAGCAAACAAGAGCTGTATTAATTTCATTGATTCTACAATGTTTGTTTGAAGTAAATACCAAAGAAATAAATAAAAATTAAAAATGAGGTATTTGAAGCCTATTTTTGTTACAGTGGCCTTTTAACTGAGAAATTTGCAATTATTTTGTGATAAAACAGTCTACATTTTAAGTGAATATTTTGCATAATGCACCGGGATACAGACATGGCCCCATATCAAAACATAATCTGAATAGTCTGAAATACAATATTCACAGGAAACATGAGTGGGTTATTGTAATCTCACCAAGATTTTACAGGGTGATAGGGTCTTAATTTTGAAGTTTTTATTCTGTTCTATTCTACCCCTTGTCTTGTTGCTTGGCAGTTGCTAGGCAGTTACCTCCCTTATACATGTGAAACCAATTTCCCGGATTTTTCAAACAATTCTATTAAACAGTGCTATGTCACATCCCGCTCTGGATCATCGAGGTGCTTTACGCACTCGGTGAAAACACAGGTAATTCTCCGTTATCCCTACGTATTTTGGTGAATTTATAACTTGCAATATCTTTAAAACTACTCAAAATTTTGCGTTGAAAATTTCAGCATCTATTTGAAATATGATTTTCATTTGACAAAGAAAGTGTTTATAAAATAATCGGGCATACTTATCTATATATTATTGATTGAAATTCCATGATTTTGAACGCTTTTTAATAAGCGTCTGGCATTATTTTCACCGAGTATATCGACGGAGCTCTTCAGCATGAAGTTACATAATGCCTAAAATACCCGGATGACTTAACAATAGAATGGCAAATTCTGCTGGAAAAGACTGTCAATCAGCCTATTTTGGTAGCTGTGTTGATTTATCCACCATAGTTGGATGTTCAGATGAATTTCTAACTGACAGAGAATGTGTTATGTCTAAAAACGGACTCAAGAAGGACTGAATGTGACTAAAATTTGTATATAACATTATTTCGTTTAACTACAAAAACAACAATTACACTTTGATGACGCATTTTGTAGCATACACCTGCCTGACATTTTGCTGCTGCTGAGTAAAATGACCAAGGGATTTGTTGTGTGTCTTGCACATATAGGATTGACTAAACTGAATATTAATTCGAGGAGAAATAAGGAGCCCAGGCTACTTTGTGTGATGCTACTGGTACCCTATTCCGACAGGCTACTTTATTAATGTAGGATGGCCCATTGGAAATGATGCTGAAGACAAAAGAGGCTGCCAGGGTGTTCAAATTATAATAGGTAAGCCTGTAAATGGACATCTCGGGGGCCCCACAAACTAGACCCATTGCAAATTCAGCCCCTAACCCACTCGGCCCCTATTGTCAAATTTGGGAGAACTATACCAACGACAATATACATGTACCTATCTCAGTGTTGCTGAAGGAGTGTTAAAAATTTACAGGCCCTCAAGTGTGAAGTTTAAGGATGTAATTGTGTTCTGTTATCCAATATTTTATAACTAGCCTATCATCCCATATGGTACTTTATATCCAATATGTGACCTGGGAAGGCTAAGGCCTGACTGCGCATAGAGCCTTCAGTGGCGGATCCAGAGAGGGTTCAGTTGAGACAAAATTATTTCATTTTCATGGAGAATATTCAGAAAAATCTGAGAAAATTAATAAATAATCAGGTAAAATTAACAAATCAACCCCCCCCTTTATAAATTTGAACCCCCTATCAAGAAATCCTGGATCCCCCCTGGCCTTCGATATTGGCACACATTTATTATCACTAGTCCGACAACTTTTGTTGGATTCTCTTTCGGTTTGAGTCATCATAAATTGGTATTTCAAACATTGTTGTCCTGATGAAACCCCATATTATCAGGCTTCTCAACTTGGACTGCACTGTTTGCTATATGTAACATTGAAAAGCTAGTGAATAGATGCATCGGCACAGTCTCTTCAGAACTATTCATTTACGGGGTTCCAATGTTCAAAGGATAACTCATGCACATCAGCTCTAGGACGATTCATTTGTGCTTAAATTTGGAACTATGAGAATTAAAACCATGATGGTTATCTGGTACTGAGTTTGTTGTCAATGGGTTGACTGAAAAATAGACAAAACCTGATTGGGATTAAGCACATGTGCAATGAAACTATATACAGCAGGATTACAGCTTCCTGAAACAAATGAAACAATATTTCCGTTGGGGCCCAAGTTAGTAGTCCTACTTGTTTGGGGCCGAGTTTGTCAGGGGCTGAGATGTCGTGGAATTGGTAATCTCTAATAAAATAAGAATTTTGGTTGACCTGAAATGTAATCTTTCCGGATCTCAGGCCACTATTAGCCCGCCATCAAAAGGCCTTTTGGATAGTGTTTCGCTGGCAGGTCATTCTTGGCTCAACTTTACATACTTATGGTTAGGAAATCTGCCCAATCTGTGATCTTTCTGCTCTGTGATCTCTCTGCCTTGCACAAAAAATTCAATGACCTGGTCTGCAGAGATGGATTAAAATGCAAAACAAAAGGGCCCCCTCCGAGCTTAAGTGAAGCAAATTGTAGAAGGGCTGATTTGAAGAACTATGTCAGACCCTGCTACTAGCAGGTGGGATAAAAATGTATTTTTTTTTCTGTAAATAGGCAGGCTGTTGCCTGCTGGAGGCCGATGCCTTCAAATTTGAACTCAAATTATACTAAACTGGGTACTTTGAGTTATAATCAGGACAAACCAACTTGCTTAGCTACAGAGACTAGCTAGAAGATTGAGGTTTTGTCGAAAACATTGAAGTTTAGGATTTCACCTTTGAGCGAATGATTAAAGTGCTGATCAGATTGCATGTATATGCAGACTGCATGTATATGCAGGCTGGTCTCAGTGGTCTGCACATGTAATGAAATCAGATATTCAAATTTCTTGTGACATTGCCTATATAATCATGATAATATACTTTTGACAGTTCAAGCTATCATCCCTTAAAATTACTAATGGAGCTTCCATAGGCCTTAAGAAAAATTGTGTGTTTCAGGTTACCAGACAGTGTCTAATTTATTTGCCCCTTTGAAGCCTTTTGAGGGGTTTTCCCAGTTTAGCCATATTGTTTCCCCATGTATTTTTTTAATGAAATAGAAATATTTTTATACCTACCATCCCTATTATAAATGTTAATGTAACCTGAAACACACAATTTATTAATTGGTTGGCCTATTATTGTATAAAACTGCATATAAATAAATGAGGATCATTCTGTATACTTTTAACTTTACATTTTACAATTATTATCCCCAGACATTTTTTTATATTATTGTGACCAACTCTCTCTGTCTGTTGTCTCAATGAGACTGTTCTTTTGAGTACCCACAATGAAATTGATGGATAAGAAAATAGGCTTAAAAACATGTGTGTTTCATGTTACCCGACTGCGCCTAATTTTTAGCTTTTTTCATTATTTTTAAGGAATTTCCAGATTGGGCCATATTGTCTCCCATTTAAAAACTTTAAACAAAATAAAAAATATTTTCCTACAGTATCTACCATCCATATTTTAAAATTTCATATAACCAGAAACACACATATATTTTTTTCCACACTAATCTGGACCATTGAAATGTTTTAGATTTCTTAACAATATTTTCAAATAAAAAAGTATGGAAGTTTTATTGTCATGAAGTAATTGCTCTAGTGTTCCACACAGTGTAAAAAAGAGATTGAATGTTCACGCTAGAGAACCTCTGTACTCGAACAGCGCAGTCATCGCGCGGTGTTCGCAGTCGACGGGTGCACAAAATATACTATTTTGGTTTACTGTGATCCATTCTATGAGCCAGTTCTTTACAACATTTAATTTTCACGATGATTTTTTCATTTGGAATTATTGCTTAGGTATTGTAGTCCATTCTGGCCCAATAAGAGCTTTTGAATTTTAAAACCAGCAGAGTACCAGTCAGTTTCTGGCTAGTCAATGGGATTTTATGTGCCTGAAATGTGTTCAATGACTAATAAATGTGCCATTAAAGTCATCAATTATCATGTTATGTCATCAAATTATAAAGAATACGTATAAGTGGAGGACTAGAAAGTTTGAAATGTTTCTGTTTATTATTTGCGAAGTGGCAAGCCATTTTTCTTCTGTACGCAAATTTTGAGTAGTCAAGTGGACTGTCCCATTTGTCGAGTGCCTAAAATTTACTTTGTACGCATTCGTCAAGCTGTATCTGGACGCAGTCGATGGGAGCACGAGCGGTTTTAACAAAGCCAGAGCGATTGAACTGCTGTTTATTTGTCTCCAGCGATGCCAAACCGTCTCGGCAACAATTTCAAAGCAATGCCAATACATAAAACAAGCTGTGCTACACTCTCTTATAACCATTGCAAGGTTTGCTACTTAATTTATCACTGCTGGACAAGACATGCATTTTACTGCATAAAATAATCAGGGTCACTGGCGAGTGGTACGAAGATCAAGGTTACAATTTTACGGATTTCATAAAAAACAGATATATGCGCTTTACAGAATCATAAAAATCAATGAAACATGCGATTTATGGCATAGTGCGTGCTTGCGGAGTATGCACAGGACAACAATGACACTTCATATATCTCTGCTGCATACTTTTCTGCAAATGTGGTGTTGACCATGGTATGGGGTCACACATTACAGTGTATGTTTGAAGAGTATGCAAAGGACAATTAAAATGCATGTTTTGACGTACATGCTGTCAGTGCTTCAGAGACACAATTTAATATGACGTGTTGACAGACGGATGAACAGACACACAAACTGGTGGATGGTTTGAAAATTGGAACGCTTGTGAGACCCTCCTAGTGGGATAACCGTTCCCTTGTTCCACTGAAATAAATAGGCTTGTTTCCCAGTTCCCCAAGAATCGAAAATTGTTTTCTTATGTTCCATGTTCCCCAATATTGCCTTTGTACCCTGTTCCACTCAAAATTTGACCTTTGTTCCCTGTTCCCCTGGAATAAATGTCATTTCGCCTGTTTCCCAAAATCCCTGGGAGGGACTCCATTATGTGGATGTTATATTTAGCCATATTCTTACCACGTAGAATAAAAAAGAGGCCAATAGATGGCCGATCTGCGAATAAACCGATGGTCGAACGAAAGCTTGAAATGCGAACACGATCTGGATCTGAAGAGAGGGCTGGTTGCTTTGCTTAGTTTGTCTTCCTGGTGTCTCGTGATGGTTGTGTGGCTCTTCCTCGCGGTGCCATGGGTTTGTCTTCGGTTTGTGATTGTGGTATTTTCTGATCATACTCACTATTTTTGACAAAAACCTTGGAGCCTGATCTGGATCCAAACTGTTCGAGCCTGTACCCAGTAAGTACTATTATATTAGAAATCAGGCAACTGGCGTTTCGCTGGCCCGTGATGGGATGTTGGCTCGATATATCTGTAATCTGGTTTTGATGACAAAACAGTATGCGGAAAAAAAGAATCAGCATGCAAAACGTTAAAAATGTATTTCTGAAAGCATTTTAAAATGAAAATGTCTGAAAATGATCATACAAACAGTTTAGACCCAGATCAGGCTCGGCAAAACGTCTGGCAGGACCCGAAGGAGAAAGGTCCGTAAGATTTAAGCAATGACAAAAAAAAAACGTTACTCAGCATGCAAAGAGTTAAGACAAAAACGTTGCTATATATGGAACACGATGATACGTGTTGGGTATATGACGTAACTAACGACCACTTTTGCAGTCTTCAGCAAGCTAAAGTAATTCTGTTTACCCTTTGTACTTTCTCCTCAATGAGGCACTTTGGCAAACAGTGAAGGCCGCGATGAATTGCCGAAAGCATAATTTGACTTTTCATCAGGGTCTGCGCATTTTTCAGAGAAAAGCATTACGTTTTGGAAATAAACAAAACCCCTTAGGCCGAAAAAAAGCTTATCACAATAAAACTTGTCTAGGAACATTTTAGAAATATTTTTGCAAACAGTGTAGGCTCAGTCTGATCTGGGTCAATACTGTTTGCCGCTCTACTGACAGCAAAACTATTTAACGGTCGACCTCGGCAAATGATATGCCCTGCCAGTATCCAATTTCGGGCCACTATCGGCCCGCCAGCGAAACGCCGTTCGGATGGCGTTTTGCTCGCGGGCCGATAGTGGCCCGATTTTACGACGTGCTTACTGGGTATTCGCAGGCTAATAACAAGTTCTTCTGGCACTAAGACAGCACAGGAGATCTTGGACGAACAACCGAGGCTCATGCGAGCCTGTGTATCCGAGCATTCGCTGCTTGCATACTCAAAGCAGGTATGAAGATGCAATTTTTGTCCCAAATACAGACCTATTCTCATTAGACAGCTATACATGTATGCATTAAATATAACTTCACACCAAGATCTCGTGTGCTTACCCATTTATACTGAAAAAGGAAAAAAAATGTAATGCGTTTTAATGTTCATTGTTTTATATTCTTGTTTATTTTATCCTCCGAAAATTTTGGAGAGATATTTGGCGTTTTCCGCTGATACATTTCCATGTAACATTATGGGGATGATGCCGGTTCTGCGTGTGAATATTAGATTATGGTGTGGGTAGTTTGGCCTTACGGGGTTGAAAACTTTTGTGGGATTAACCCATAGTTTCACTTCGATCACGGACCATAAGGAGCTCCAGAATGTAGAATAAGCCGAACTCCCGCAGTATGTTCAGATTTAATACATGTATGATTAACAAGTAGCATCCTCTATAAAATCGCCAGAAATAACTCAATCCGCAATCACAGATCACCGAGCTAGCAACTTCTCATCATAGACTGTGACCCAGGGTGAGTGTGTGTGGTGGTGGTGGGGGCTACTCTCACTTTTTCTTCATACGTAGGATTGGGCCCAGCATCTACCGTTTGCCGCCAAAAAAAAAAAAAAAAAAAAAATCGGTATTATCAAGCACCCCAAAAATTATTTGAAATTTTTGCCACGCAAAAATATTTTCATTCTGTACATTTATCTAAAGGAAAGACCCTAAAATACATAGAGGAGACACCTAAAACTAGTCCAATTTTGTCGTGACCCCCCAAAAATATCCACAAAATCTTCATACCCCCAAAAAATATAAATATTTCTGACCCCCCCCCCCCCAAAAAAAAAAAAAAAAAAAAAAAATACAATAATGTAATTCAAAAATTTAAACAAAAAAAATGCCCCGAGCCTACGCATGTATCAAACAGTATCAGAGTAACCCCGCCCCCCCCCTCTTTGTGGACCGTGATCGCTTTGTGGCTAGAATTTAGCAATGGAATGCCAACAAATTTACCAAAATGCGAAAATATTTAGTTCAACGCGTCCCGACGCGCGTGGAGCTACCTAAGGTTTGTTCCGTTTTCCAGAAGTGAGATACTGGAAACAAAACCTACAATTTTTAAGAGTTCTTGACTTGTTACCCCCGTGTCGAACCGGCGCAAATTGGTCTATACCATGAAAGTGATTTTGACTGCCCAGGGAGCTAGTTGATAAGGGCGCCTGACCACACTCTTTATATACATGTACAAGAGCCGCCTGCTGATGATCTTAGTTAGGGCTGTTTCACATATACACCGAATCCGAACTGAAACCGTAACGGCCACCGAATTGCATCGTTTCGTTTTCGGCAGACCTTTCACATATGAACCGAATCCGTGGACGAAATCTAAGAAAATGCCTGTATAATTTCGCCTCCACTGGCCATGGATTTGATTGGAAGATTGAACAAGTCTGAATTTGTTAATGGGGGCATGTCACCTGCTAAGGTGTCGTTGCGTTGGTCAGTTCAAGACTGTCGGCGCATCTAGTTGGACTAAAGAGGTCCAAATTTTGTTTCGAGTCTTTATCTTCATCCATACTTTGTGTATATTAGTAACAAAGTCCGATGCGAGTCTGCACAGGCTTGCCTGGGTTTTCGTTTGTCGAAAATGCAACACGTACCCTAAAACACATGTGCTGGCTCAAATATAGCATGGACAACCCGCGACATATGCGTACACTTCTCTTTTATCTAATCCAGACGACTGCGTACAGGAGCACCTGATCATTGGGCCAGAGCACCCGATATAGAGAAATGTGCGTACAGTATTAAAATCTTGAATAACTTTCAAAGTGCTTTACCCACAGATTTCAAACTTTTGCACATTAAAGCCATGGTACTTAGCGTTTTATCTAAAGTAAGCATAAATTTCAGAATATAAACCCAAAAAACCTTTCATCATTTTTTTTAAAAAAAAATCACCTTTTTGTATAAATAAGGCGCTGTATTGACTATCGCTTAACCCACACACGTATTGTTACGCAGATACAAAGCTGGATATATTACTGACAATAATCAGCAAAAATACTCTCAGAAGTAAAATATTAAGAAATTTATTACGTTTTTCAACAGCAAGGTGTACATAAACACGCCATTTTTTCCACCCGTCGACTGTGACCACCACGCGATGACTGCGCTGTTCGAGTACAGAGGTTCTCTAGCGTGATGTTGGCTAAGATCAGATTGTGCATCTGCCTAATCTGATCAAAAGCCCATTGATTGCTGCCTAGTCATTTTGAAAACCTAGTCTTTGTCTAGTCAGACCTGTTTACTAATTAATGGCTCCCCTTTTTTCAGATTTTTACCATGTTCACAGATCCTATTACAGAGGAGACAGTATATGCTTATTTGGTGGTTCATTCAAGATCTAGTAACATTATACCCCTGGAAAAGTGACCACAAATGAACTATATCAGCCAAATTACAAACACTGGTGTTGACGCAGAACAGTAAAAATAAACTCAATTGATTATGGGACATCCATCCACCATCTGTACACTACCACCAAGTCCAGGAAAAGACCTGCCAACAAGTTACACAGCTTACTTCACAGCTTCAAGCCTGAACATTTGTATTTCTGTCTTCCTCTCATCTTGACTTAAGTGCCTTTGATTGTACCTTACAATTCACATGAATGATAAAATGGTTAGACTTACAGACTGCTGCACTGAATCAGCTGATTTCTAGAAGGACAACCCAGAGAGTGCTATGGAATCCCATGGAGATTAATAGCAATAAAATTATTATTATCAAGACAATAGTAGGCTTCATGATAAAAAAAAACAACAAAATGCAATTCAAAATTACTTTTCATATTTTCAACCAAAACATATGGTTTAGGTACTCAAAAGAATCATCTCAATGGGAAGGTTCTTTTGAGCACCCAAAACAAATGTAAAAATTGATGTCAAACAAATGTAAAAATTGATGTCAAATAAATTTTCCACAATTTTAAGCCCAACATTTTTAGCTCACCTGAGCCAAAGGCTCATGGGTGAGCTAATAGTATACCAGTGACTCTGGCTCTGTCTGTCATCCGTCCTCAGCATCCGTCTGTCCTTCAACATTTTCAAACATCCTCTCCTCTGAAACCACTGGACCAATTTAATTCATGTTTTATATAGAGACTCCTTAGGATATTTGAGTCCCATCAATGTATTAAAACTATTTTTTCTCAGAAATCATTAGGCAAATTGAACTCAAATTTCCTAGGAAGACTCCTCAAAGCTTTAGATTAACAAAATTTTTCAGTGTAAAAATGTAAATATTTTCTTGTCCATCAGTTTTAACATATGTTTGGGTGCTCAAAAGAACCGTCTCATTGAGATGATTCTTTTGAGTACCCACAACATATGCTTTGGTTGAGAAGTAAGAAAATTAAATTTTTGTTATGCACTCTTAACTAAAGTCCTGCTCCTGATGATAAGTTAGCCAAAATTTTTACAAATTGTTCTGGTCACATGACCAAGATGGCCAACATACCCATATATGGTAAAACCCCTTTAAAATCTTCTTTTTAAGAACCAGAAGGCTGATGACCTTCGGACTTGGTATGTAAAATTTAGGGTGTAGGACCTACCATTTTTGTTCAAATGGTGATCCTAGGTTGACCTTGACCTACTTAACACCAAATTCAAATTTGCTTCCTAATGCATTTAACTTGGAATTTTAATGAAAAGTTGATTTTTTAAAAACTTTTGAAGCCAAAATCATTATTCTCCCTTAATATGTTAAGAGACAGTGTCTATTATTAAGTTCTAAAGGTCAAGGTTGACCTTTCAGCCAAGTTCGCTCATAATTGAGTCCCATCAATGTATTAAAACATAGTTTTCTCAGAAACCACTTGGCCAATTGAACTCAAATTTCATATGGAGACTCCTTAAGTTAAGGTGAGTAAATTTAAAAAAAAAATGTTAATGGCTACTTGACCAAGATGGCCGCCATGCCCATATACAGTAAAAGACCTTTAAATATCTTCTTCTCTAGAACCAAAAGGCCAATGGCCTTGGGACTTGGTATGTATTATTGGAGATGATGGCCCTACCAGGTTTTCACAAATGATGGATCCGGGTTGTCCTTGACCTTTTTTTTACCTCAAGGCCAAATTTGATTCCTAATGCATTTATATTGGAAAAGTCTTGAAATGTGCATTTTCTATATCTGTTTAAGTGGAAATCATAATACTTGCGAGAAAAGTTAAACCTTCACGCTGGAATAAAGCGTTGTCATGGAAACTCTATACAAAAAAGTTACGGTACATCCACTTGTCCATTTGTTGCAAATAAAATTTCTGTATATATTTCATTAAAAGCAACAACTGTAATAGAGCTGTTGGAATTTTATTCCACAAAAAACAGGAAAATTAAATCACTTTTCGGAAAATTTCATCCCTAAATATACCCCACCCACCAATAATGGTTCATTCTAGAGATAAATTTTCAACTAAGTACTATATTACATAACCATTTCATTGTATGAAATCATTGTTTATAATAACTGAATGCATATCTGGAATATTCTTAGGAATAAACAGTTTCCATAGCATCTAAATCTGGTGTTTTTGTCAAAAATAGAATTTCCTTCGATTTTGGTTGCTAGGCAACAAATTTCCCATGTATTAACTTTCTAGTTTACTTCTTTAAAACATTGCTAGCACATTGTATGATACAGTTTGCAAGATAAAAGGTCCGTTGTTATACATGTACTGTTTTAGATTTGAAATAATTTTAAACTCATCTCTGCTTCGTCAGAAATGTCGTTAGCGCGAACGCACATCGCAGCGCTGAGAGGCGGTCTTCGGTTGCCTAGCAACAGCACATTGAAGATGCTTTGACATCAACATCTATATGCAATAAAGCACAAAGGTTCATTCTATTGGTGTTTTAAGTTTCAGTCAAGAGAAAGAGATATTAACCAACTCTCAGTTATTTTTGATTAACCCTCGAATATAGAAAAATTCTCCAAAATCCTTGCATTTTCAGTTCCTTATAAAGAGTTATGGCCCCTTTTCTCTCAAAACTATATAAATATTTTAATCAACTTGGTTTTAAAATCTAGCAGGGCCAATATTATTTTGATTCTAGTACATTTCTGCCAAGCAAGCCTATCACAATAAAGGTCAATCTTTGGTTGATTTTCCCTACCCCCTGTTTTTTGAATTTTTGGCTTAAAAATAGGGAGAATAAGCACTATTTTCAATATGCAAACCCGTTTTTACACAATTTTGATCTAAAACCCTTCCAGGGAGCAGGTTATTTATCAAAAGTACTTGCAATTGAATTAATTATATTGTTAGAACATATTTATGACAGTGCTCCATTAAAACCTGTTTTAAAATTTGCTGTACAGTGCCATTATTAAAGCGCTCATTTTGCAAGTAAGATCCAAATAACCCACTCATGTTTTTCTATAACTTTATTAACTTTATTTCGTCAGTTCAGAAAAACATTATGAGAATGTTCAAAGCCCGGTGCATTTTTGACTCTATCTTTTCAAAAATTGCCTAAAATGGTGATTTTAACTTTTTGAGAAATATTGAAGAGTATCTACACTTCACGCTTGTGACACAAAACTTTGTAATTTTTAAATTTTGAAATAAACATCTGATATGTGTTAGCAAGATATGGTTGACTTGGAAGAAAAACATATTTTAGATGTATGCTATTTTTTTATATTGATATTTTCACATGAAAAACAGCTATTTTCAATACTTGCATATGAGAAATTTGGCAAATTTTAGCCAATTTTTATTCTGCTGGTTGCCATGGCAACGGTGCATGCAAACAAAATTTTAACTAAATTTATGCTGTTATTGGGTGGTCATAATCATTGTGTGAAAGTTTCGTCCGATTCTGAGACGGTGCGTGGAATGGGTCTATGGGAATTTTCTGGTGCTCTCAGAGAACTGATGTTAAAACGTAGCTCAAGTTCATTAAACAATTTCTACTCTCGATTTGTAGGAATGGGGTGATGTTGTTTTTGTTTTTGTTTTTTGTTTGTTTTTTAGGTTTTTTTTTTTTTTTTTTTTTTTTTTTTTTTTTTTACAATTTTTTTTTTACATTTCTTTTTTCATTTTTTTTTCATTTTTTTTTTTACATTTTTTTTACATTTTTTTTTACATTTTTCCCCTCTTTTTTATTTTTTTTTTTTTTTTTTTTTTTTTTTCTTATAGGTTATTATATATTTATACTACATATATATGTGCTATAAATGATTTACACGAGAGTTAACTCAAAGTTAAAAAAATCATTTCTCAATAGAATGCAGGCTGCTGTTTCAGCTTAGTTCATTAAGTATTCTTGAGATTATGACTTTCTGCTCTTTACACTCTTCTGTTCTGGTAACAATGACGAGATAGTTGGAATTACATTTTTCAAAACCGTGTACTCATCAAATTTCACGCAAACTCCATCAGCGGTGGGTATCTTATCCTTTCCATTTGGAGGTGACCAAAATTTTCTGATATTGATGAACGGAAAGGTGGCATTGATACGCAAGCGAATGTCATCAGAAATTTCCAAGTCTAATTTAGAATCTCCACCATTTTTTATATCTTCTACCACTTGCTCTATTTGCCACAGACTTTGCTCAATTTTATACCACGCCTCCGCGTTCATGGACAGGCACCTTTCGCCACTGCTGTCCTCTTGTTTCTTGTAAAAGCTTTGAGCGAAGAAGACTTTACAGCGACCGTCTGTGTATTCGCGTATGCTCAAAATTGTTCGTGGACCCAAAGAGGTGGTGTATTTAGTCATGAGTGTTGGATGGTAAGCCATTCCTAGAAGAATAAAAAAGAAGAAACCCGATGCTTATGCGTACTTTAATGAAAGATTTTTTTTTTTGCGCGGATGTTTCCCTAAAAAGACGCATTCCATTCGTTAACTTTTACTTTTAGTAAAGCCCATTGCTTTGAGGTAAGCGAGAGTTCTATAATAGTTTTCTCGCCATATTCTGTCTGACGCAAAATTAGAAAAGAAGCATCATTCGCTGCACAGGCTACGGCAACAAGTCCAGAGGTAAGATTAAATTGCGCGTCATTTTCACAAAATCTAGATCCGGACATAACAGGAAAGACGGGCTGGTAAGAAGAACAAGCCAATTTTGACAAAAAACTCTTATCCTCAGAAACTAAAATAGTGACAGTTAAAGAAAACCCGAAAGTTAATGCAATTAACAACAATTTTACCAGCTGCAATTTCTGCACCTTCCTCGAGGATAAGTTTTCATCATTTAGGTCGAAATCTTGCACCGCTTCAAGCATTGTTCTAATTCGAGGATTGCTAAAGTTTCCTTTTGCCTTTTAATTTCCAATGCCAACAAATCTGTCTTAAGTTTTTTCAGTTTTCTCATGTGATGTTCAATCATCAAAGCTCTAGAATGAACTGGACAAGGATCCATTAGTCACTCTATAAAATAATCTACAAAAACACACAAAAATGAAACTTACTTGAAATTTATAAAGTTCCTTTATTTGCCACAATGAGGTTTGACAATACAAGTTATGGGGAACCTCTACTATGGGTACCTTTAAATAGTGCTCCAAAGCGTCTTCATGATCGCTGATCCTAGAAGGTTCTCATAGAGTTGATCATATGAGGGCTCACTGAGATCGATCCTAACGTGGTCGATCCTAATGACGTCGATCCTAACGAGGTCGATCCGTAAGAGCTGGTGCACGAAATAGATCATGAGCCTTCATACGATCAACTCTCTGAGAAACTTCTAGGACCGCCGAGATGATCTTGATCATTTCAAATGCCAAGGGAATAGATTAATTATTTGAAGGATCTGAGGATACCTCTTTTGAATGTCTCATAGCATGATTTTCATCCTCACATTAATGACTAGGAATGACTCCTTACTTTAGCCAAAAGCTCTTTAAACCCTCGTCTCATCTCGATGTGTACGTGATCAAATGTAAGACTGAGCTGATGCGCAGTCACCCATTCAATCAAGTAGGCATTCAGATGAGAGGAATGTTTATAGAACTTTTCACCAAAGTAGGCATACACCTTCATAACATTTTCAAAAACAAAAACACACACACACACACACACACACACACACACACACACACACACACACACACTGTGATTTTATCGGGATATCGGTTAGCTTTAAAAGAAAAAAAAAATAGAACAACAAAAATAGTAAGCATGATCGAGAACCACAATCACAAATTGCAGACAAATCGATGGCACCGCGAGGAAGTGGCACACAACAATCCCGAGACATCAGAAGGAACAGCTGGTGATCTAGGAGAAAGACAAACCCATGGCGCCGCGAGGAAGAGGCATAGTCTGGTTATCTATGAGAAACACTAGACCATGGCACCGCGAGGAAGAGGCGCACAACAATCTCCAGAAAGACAAAGAGTAACCAGCTATATCCCCTATCATTTAGAATGGCCATCAAGTAACGTAGAAGAAATCATAGAGCGATTACAGACTCCCATAAAGGGAGTAACAATGAGCAACGAAACAACAACAACAACAACAGAATCACCAGCAGCCTATAACTAAGACGCAAGGGCGCTTCAATATGAATACTGCTTTCAGGATGTCAATAAAATACCCTTTCAGTCGCGCTTGGCGTTTGAAAGAGAAATTCGTTAAAAAAAACTGTTTAAAACTCGGTCTGGACTACCTGAGCTCGTTTGGATCTCTTTGCCGGTTTCAGCACTAAATCTAAAGGATCTGTGCTAACTCCGTCATGGAGAACCTTACGTTTCACGTAAAAATAATTGAATCCAATTTTTGCCTGTCTGTAGGTAAACATGGTGTTTCCTTTCGACTTGATGCCAAAATTTTCACACATTTGGGGGCGCTTTTGTTGTAAAACTTTTTCGAATTTCTCTTTTGGGTTCCTAACGCGTTTTTTATTAGCCCCTTTGCAACTTAATTTTGAAATCTGCAGTTCTCTATTTTCCACGAAATAGGTCTTGCTACAGAGCCCTATCATTTCATCACCAATGAATTCGGTTTTAAACACACCCGGCTCTCGCTTATCGAACAGGGCGTGTTTCGAGCAACACGATCTCGGAAGGTACTCGAGTGACGGAGTCGAGCCATCTTTGCACTGGCCTTTCACGGTTTTCAGGTATTCGTCTTTTAAATGCGGTTTCACAACCTCATCGAGTGTGGGCTTGCTCAAAGCCATGTACAAGCTGTCGGTGTCCGTCTCTAAAAGCATGTAATCGCTACGATCCACCAACCTATCAATTTCATCGTACGCGAATGCCAGTAGTCTGAGCTTGGCCAAGTTTAATATAAAAACTGCCAGTTGAATCGGAACGTCCATTGTTATCTTATCTTTTGCCGAATGCACTTCATAAAATTGCCTATCTTCGTCCAGGCACGTCAGTTTTCTAAATTGTGGCTCGTTCACGGCTTGCGAGGCGTTCACGTGCCCTTTATAATAATTCACGTTGGTGTGCTTACTTTTGTCCATACATAGCGCGCCGTAGCTAGACTTTCCCTGAGTCTTTTTGGTTTCTGCCATGATTTTCAAGTCAGGATTGGTGTCCCCGGCTCTTCTCGCCGCGGTTACATCGTGCGCTAGGCCCTTAAAGCAGCGTTTTTGTTGGTATTCGACCACCTGATGGATTTTTGTTAAGACGATGCCGTGCTGCAAATACCAACGTAGTAGGGGCGTCGCTATAAGTATTTCTTGGGCGCTCATACCACCCACAAACAAGACCCTTGGAGTTTTCCCCATACCCATTTCCTCTACATAACGTTGCATGTGCTCGCCGTAAGATTCGAATGGCACTTCGCTTGTGCAAAAAATGGGGGACATCTCTTTAAAGTATTCGTAGGGGGTTAGGTCTGAAAAGTTTTCAAAGCCTTTCCCCCACCTGTCAGGGACACTGAGGTCGCACTGAACGAACCCAAAAAGGTTCCCACGAAGAACACCATCCAATATTTGTTTTTCCGTGACTTTCTTTTTAAAGCCGTGCTTCCGGAAAAAATCAGGCCTCTGGATGTCTAACTTGCGGTACAGGCTCGGATTCCACCGACATAAACGATTAAACTCGCATTCCCACATTTCAACCACGTGAAACCCCTCGCTTTATATATACTGGGTGGTGGACTGGGTACGTTCGAGGCGCTTCTGTCTTCCCTCATGCCAGGCATCGTTTTTAATATTCTTGGTCAATTCACACAAATGTCCATGTATATAACAACCGTGAAACTGGTATATTGACCCATCCTCCCTTTTATAGCCATCGACTGGGTAAGGACCGACCCTTTTCTCATACCCCATATTTCTAAGGTGTTGAATAGACCCCCCGCAAGATTCGTTTAAGTAATCCAACCAGGCGAATGCTTTGATATAAACGTCCCTGATCAGAGGCTCAAACCCAGTTTCAGCTTTACGTCTAACAAAAATGCCTGTAGGAAGGGGCTGGTCGAGACACCAGACGTACAGCGCGTTACTGTCAAAACCGTGTACCTTTTCCGCGAGCTTACCATCACGAATTTTGGTTACCCCGCTTTTCATGTGTCTGTGGAATACGATATTCGGACCCCCGAATAGATTCCGAGTCATGACTTGGTGAAGATCAGCATTTGTCTTATCTATGAGAGAAAACTGGGCGTTGTTTTCGAAGGCGTACTTATACAGCTTTTGACGAGCGAGACCTGGGAGAGAAATGGCGGTTTTAAACACGTCCAGACCTTCGTTAAAGTATTGCTCTTGCCACCTTTCTACCGCAGTTACAAAAGGACCCGCATCGCGATTGTTGTACCATATCAGAAAGTCTTTAAATGTCGTCATACCCAGATCGGACCAGGTTCTTAAGCACTTATCGTAGTCAGTTTGAGAAAGCTCTTCGTCCTTTAATACGTTATAAAAATCTTCCCGGCGCGGCAAGCGCGGGTAATCTAGTTTACTGTAGTCGTCAAACCACTCGTAAGGGAAAAAACCCTTCTGTTCTTTCACGTTAAAGGCTTTTAGGATATCGGCGTAGCAACTGTTCGGTGCCAAATACTGCGCCATATCTAAGAACTTGAAATTTTGACTGGATATGCACACGTATGAATTGCACTTTTTGATAACGTAGTTGCGACTCTCCTCGCTCTGATGGAGATCCAGATGCAGTAGGAGTTTTTGCTTGACAAGGTTGATATCGTACCTGCTCGAGCAAAATCCCAAAACTGGGATTTGGCTCATATAGTTTTCGAACTTACATAGGAGCGAAAACATTTCATCCTTGCGCAGCTGGTCCTTATCTTTTTTGCCAGCCTCGTCTTTTTTCTTAGAGGTCTGGTTCAAATTTGTTCGCTCGCCCTGCTCCGCATTGATAACGCCCGCTTCGTATCGTAGCGAGTCCAATTGTTCCGACCACCTTTCTTCAGCCAGCTCATGAGCAGCATATGATATTTCAGTCATGTATTGGAGCATATCTTGCACTAACTGGTCGGGATTGTGATTTATAAAACATCTAGGCTCCGTGAAGTCTAGAACATTACTGCAAACGGACACACTGACAGGAATGTGTTCCCGTAGATACTCTGTCTTCGAATCGCCAGTGCTTTCGATTTGAGGCTGAATAGATTCGAAATCGTAGACTATGAACCAAGGATAGTGGTCATTTTTGCACTAGATTCCAGCTTCCCTGAGATGGTTGAATATGTATTGAGGGATAGAGTTGAAACCGCCAGGGTACACGAATTTGTTTTTGCTTTCGCAGGTTGAGGAATGACGCATGCAACTCGAGGAAGACTGCCAAAGTTTTGAGCAATGTCTGCACTGGTATTTCTTGCTGTAAAGTTCGAAATTGTGAATGTAGCTCAAATGAGTGCCACTTAGGTTCAAATACATCGTGGAGGGGAATTTTGCCAAAGAACTGTACTCATTTTTGGCTATGCCATTTTCGTCTAAGGTAAACACTTCGACGTTGGTTTCAAATAACTTTTCGAAACTCGACATGTCTTCCTCGAGTCGTATGCCTTGAAGTGGTAATTGAGGCTCTTGAACTCGTTCCCAACGTTTATAATATTTCGTACAAGGGGCCTCTAGGTTTTTTTGAGAATATCCTTTGTGGAGTGCCAGACATCTGAATGCGCAAAAGTTATCGTTAAAGAGCTTACCGGTACGCTTATCGGCCACCAAAGAGTAAATAGCCTTGTGTAATTTGATGTGCTCTGGTACCGCATTTCGCGGGTTTCCGAGTAGAAAGTTAGTTTTGTAAACGCTAATGCGAACGTTGGTAAGGAGTTCGATGACCCACTTTGTGTCTGGTCTCTGCATCATGAGTGATTCTAACAAGTTTAGATTTCGTAACCAGTCTGCCAGTCTGGTAAGATCTGGCCTACTAGATATGTAAATAGGAATGTCGAGAAGACCCTCGTGTTCAAAGGGCTTGAAATAGCGCGCCGAACCGTTGTCCCTGTGTCTCAAGACGTATCCGAAGTTAAGATTTAATTTAAAAGCTTTGGATTGTCTTTGATACACCTCATCGACAAAACCCATCAGCTGCTCGACGGTCACCGTATTGTTGATCGGAAAATTGTAGACAGCTTCTATGCTACCTTCCCTATACCTTTCCAGAATAAGAGGCCTATTGAATAGATATACGCGCCTAAGTTCTTCATCTATACCTCCCGGTTTGATCCACGGAGCATTTTGATCGTTGTAGGGGTCCGGGTGTAGACCCCCTTGTCCGATTTGATGACGATTTAAATGGTGAGCGCTAAGCAAAGATCTATTCGCGAAACGCGCATCACACTGATGACAGCGATATCCTAATGGCGGTTGAGGTGAGCCGGTCTGTCGGTTTACCGAATCGGGTAAACTGTCGGGAGGATGAGGGTCAGGCACCCTTGGCGGTTGACCTGGGGGTTCGGAACGGGGCTGACTTATCCGATCAACGTTTGGTAGGTCGGAACAATCTCCAGCTAGTCATCTGTTGCCGTGGGCCACAGCTTTGTGACGAAAGAGCTCGCTTCGGTTTACAAAATGTTGACCGCAGTCAGGAACTCTACAATGCACTTTCCTAGTCATGACTTTATTGCAGGCTGAGGCGTGTCTTTTCAGTCCGCTTGTAGAGTTGTAAGTTCGACCGCAATTCAAGCACTGATACCCAGCCGCGCTTGGTCTTCCCTTACACTGGTTAAGATTTTTGTGCCTGTTCAAATTTGAACGGTTCAGAAACGTCTTGAGACACACATGGCATACGGCATCGTTCGGATGTCTGTTTTTGGTATGACGCTCGAGACCCAAACTATTAGCAAATGCGCTCCCGCAAAGGGGACACTTGAAAAGGGACTCAACGCGAGCTGGCTGAACTCCTTGACTGGGGTCAGTTTGGCGATTATCTCCGATACCGACCATTTCAGGACGAATGGAAGCCGTATCCGCGTTCGCGTCAGGGCGAGTTCGAACCCGTAAAGCGGGAATAATTCCCCTTTGAATTTGCGACGTCAGTTTGTTAATGTCTGAGACGCCATTCGTACACTCGATGTTGTAAGCTTTGGCAGTATCTATGAGCTTCTCCTTTACTATGCGATTCGCGGTTAAACCGTTGGCGTTTGTAAATTCGCTTAAAGTTTGCATATCGGTCATGCCCAGAAGCTGCAGGAGCAAGAACGCGTCCGTATCGCCTAGGTCTGCAAGGGCTCTAAGAATTCTAGGGTCCTCGGGGACATTCCATTCGTCGGACCATTGACGCAGCTCGGACACACTGCGTAAGTGTTTTATGGCCGATTGGATATCTCCCTGCAAATACTTTTGCGAAATGGGAGCAGGACTAGGCGGCGTAGGTGTGGGAAACTCTGATAAAGTATTCGAACAGATTGCGTCCTCCTGGCTGGAGTTCCACTCGAGTTCGAGGCCAGCGGCAACGACGGCGTCGCGAAAAATATTCGAAGGGGGGACACCATCCTGTCTTGCGGCATTGGTCTGGGTCAGTCCTAAGACGGCGTCCATGCACGTTTTGTCCTGTTCGAGAGATACCGGCGCATTAAAAAAATCGTCAAACTCGCTATCTGTCAGCAGGGGCTCCGGTAGAATCACCGTGTCGTCGCTTCCTTCAAGAACGGGGGGCTCCTCGTTGTCTTCAAACCCAGTCGTTAAGGTGACGGGCTTGAGCGTCGGGGCTTCGAGACGATCAACGGTTGCTGTTTCGACGTTTCCTATCCCTTTGTTAGCTCTGGGTGACGCTGGTGGGGTCTGCGCACGGGTGGTTTGATCGATGCCTGTCTGGAACTGGTCACGAACTTTAGGAGAGGCGGGTGGCGCGGGTCCTTGCTGTTCCTGAGACTGAGCATGGTAGAGCTCTTCTTCGTCGGCGTCCGAAAAGTCGGACGCGACAGTCTCTGATTCCTTGTTGAAAGACTCTGCATGATACAAAATTGATTCGTCGACTGGGGTCATTTGAATGGACCGTATCTCACTCCTCGCTTCGGTTTACAAAATGTTGACCGCAGTCAGGAACTCTACAATGCACTTTCCTAGTCACGACTTTATTGCAGGCTGAGGCGTGTCTTTTCAGTCCGCTTGTAGAGTTGTAAGTTCGACCGCAATTCAAGCACTGATACCCAGCCGCGCTTGGTCTTCCCTTACACTGGTTAAGATTTTTGTGCCTGTTCAAATTTGAACGGTTCAGAAACGTCTTGAGACACACATGGCATACGGCATCGTTCGGATGTCTGTTTTTGGTATGACGCTCGAGACCCAAACTATTAGCGAATGCGCTCCCGCAAAGGGGACACTTGAAAAGGGACTCATCGCGAGCTGGCTGAACTCATTGACTGGGGTCAGTTTGGCGATTATCTCTGGTACCGACCATTTCAGGACGAATGGAAGCCGTATCCGCGTTCACGTCAGGGCGAGTTCGAACCCGTAAAGCGGGAATAATTCCGCTTTGAATTTGCGACGTCAGTTTGTTAATGTCCGAGACACCATTCGTACACTCGATGTTGTAAGCTTTGGCAGTATCTATGAGCTTCTCCTTTACTATGCGATTCGCGGTTAAACCGTTGGCGTTTGTAAATTCGCTTAAAGTTTGCATATCAGTCATGCCCAGAAGCTGCAGGAGCAAGAACGCGTCCGTATCGCCTAGTTCTGCAAGGGCTCTAAGAATTCTAGGGTCCTCGGGGACATTCCATTCGTCGGACCATTGACGCAGCTCGGACACACTGCGTAAGTGTTTTATGGCCGATTGGATATCTCCCTGCAAATACTTTTGCGAAATGGGAGCAGGACTAGGCGGCGTAGGTGTGGGAAACTCAGATAAAGTATTCGAACAGATTGCGTCCTCCTGGCTGGAGTTCCACTCGAGTTCGAGGCCAACGGCAACGACGGCGTCGCGCAAAATATTCGAAGGGGGGACACCATCCTGTCTTGCGGCATCGGTCTGGGTCAGTCCTAAGACGGCGTCCATGCACGTTTTGTCCTGTTCGAGAGATACCGGCGCGTTAAAAAAATCGTCAAACTCGCTATCTGTCAGCAGGGGCTCCGGTAGAATCACCGTGTCGTCGCTTCCTTCAAGAACGGGGGGCTCCTCGTTGTCTTCAAACCCAGTCGTTAAGGTGACAGGCTTGAGCGTCGGGGCTTCGAGACGATCAACGGTTGCTGTTTCGACGTTTCCTATCCCTTCGTTAGCTCTGGGTGACGCTGGTGGGGTCTGCGCACGGGTGGTTTGATCGATGCCTGTCTGGAACTGGTCATGAACTTTGGGAGAGGCGGGTGGCGCGGGTCCTTGCTGTTCCTGAGACTGAGCGTGGTAGAGCTCTTCTTCGTCGGCGTCCGAAAAGTCGGACGCGACAGTCTCTGATTCCTTGTTGAAAGACTCTGCATGATACAAAATTGATTCGTTGACTGGGGTCATTTGAATGGACCGTATCTCACTCCTCGCTTCGGTTTACAAAATGTTGACCGCAGTCAGGAACTCTACAATGCACTTTCCTAGTCACGACTTTATTGCAGGCTGAGGGGTGTCTTTTCAGTCCGCTTGTAGAGTTGTAAGTTCGACCACAATTCAAGCACTGATACCCAGCCGCGCTTGGTCTTCCCTTACACTGGTTAAGACTTTTGTGCCTTGTTAAAATTTGAACGGTTCAGAAACGTCTTGAGACACACATGGCATACGGCATCGTTCGGATGTCTGTTTTTGGTATGACACTCGAGACCCAAACTATTAGCGAATGCGCTCCCGCAAAGGGGACACTTGAAAAGGGACTCATCGCGAGCTGGCTGAACTCCTTGACTTGGGTCAGTTTGGCGATTATCTCCGGTACCGACCATTTCAGGACGAATGGAAGCCGTATCCGCGTTCGCGTCAGGGCGAGTTCGAACCCGTAAAGCGGGAATAATTCCGCTTTGAATTTGCGACGTCAGTTTGTTAATGTCCGAGACGCCATTCGTACACTCGATGTTGTAAGCTTTGGCAGTATCTATGAGCTTCTCCTTTACTATGCGATTCGCGGTTAAACCGTTGGTGTTTGTAAATTCGCTTAAAGTTTGCATATCGGTCATGCCCAGAAGCTGCAGGAGCAAGAACGCGTCCGTATCGCCTAGGTCTGCAAGGGCTCTAAGAATTCTAGGGTCCTCGGGGACATTCCATTCGTCGGACCATTGACGCAGCTCGGACACACTGCGTAAGTGTTTTATGGCCGATTGGATATCTCCCTGCAAATACTTTTGCGAAATGGGAGCAGGACTAGGCGGCGTAGGTGTGGGAAACTCTGATAAAGTATTCGAACAGATTGCGTCCTCCTGGCTGGAGTTCCACTCGAGTTCGAGGCCAGCGGCAACGACGGCGTCGCGAAAAATATTCGAAGGGGGGACACCATCCTGTCTTGCGGCATCGGTCTGGGTCAGTCCTAAGACGGCGTCCATGCACGTTTTGTCCTGTTCGAGAGATACCGGCGCGTTAAAAAAATCGTCAAACTCGCTATCTGTCAGCAGGGGCTCCGGTAGAATCACCGTGTCGTCGCTTCCTTCAAGAACGGGGGGCTCCTCGTTGTCTTCAAACCCAGTCGTTAAGGTGACGGGCTTGAGCGTCGGGGCTTCGAGACGATCAACGGTTGCTGTTTCGACGTTTCCTATCCCTTCGTTAGCTCTGGGTGACGCTGGTGGGGTCTGCGCACGGGTGGTTTGATCGATGCCTGTCTGGAACTGGTCACGAACTTTAGGAGAGGCGGGTGGCGCGGGTCCTTGCTGTTCCTGAGACTGAGCGTGGTAGAGCTCTTCTTCGTCGGCGTCCGAAAAGTCGGACGCGACAGTCTCTGATTCCTTGTTGAAAGACTCTGCATGATACAAAATTGATTCGTCGACTGGGGTCATTTGAATGGACCGTATCTCACTCAGCCTAGTCTCGACGAGGGGATGCATCAGTTGATGGTGCCTGTTAGCCCAGAGAAGTAGGGCTACCTCGGAGTGGACGCCCGAGAGACCGTGCATCATCACAGCCTCCTCGGTGAGTTGTAGTTTTTCTTGAGAAGACATCGTGTTGCTAATGTGAAATAATAAATAATAATAAAAAAAACGGGAAAATATAAAGACTCCTCCAAGATTGAAATTGCCGACCATACAGGCTCCATTACGATCGAGAGAGCCGTTATTAGTGGGTTTCCGAACAACAAAGGCGCAGGCTAGCCAGCGCATCAGCGCAGACTGATCAGCGCCTATGTTATTCGCTCTTTATATATTGATTTTATTTTATTAATTTCTTTCTTTTTTTTTCTTTTGAAATCACCACATCTAGACTCGCTACGAGCGAAATTTTAATTTTCTATCTAGTCTCTGTAGCTGAGGAGACTGGTTTGGGTCTCGCATTAGATAGGTTTCGTTGCGTTGATGCCCCTATTTGTTTGACCTTACACGAAAACAGAACTTCGACATGTATTGTGAGTCTATACAGAACCTGTTTATTTCTTTACCTATTACTACCATTGGAAACAGTTTGGAACCTGAACACGCTGAACATTTTGTCAGGCCTGACCTGGGTCCAAACTGTTGGCGAATATATACAAAATGTCACCTTTAATTCTCTGACTACTACTTGTACAACAACACCACCACCACCACCACCACCAACAACAACAACAACAACAACAACAACAACAACAAGACTTCATCATTTTCCTTTTTTATTATTATTATTATTATTATTATTATTATTATTTTTTTTTTTTTTTTTTTTTTTTTTTTTTTTTTTAATGTGAAAGTGTGTAGTTAGCCAATCGGTTGTCTCCGTAATTTTACAGAGTTTCACAAGTGGTGCGTCTCTTTTGATGCTACCGCGGTGTCGTCTTTTGATGTCTGGGAGTCGCAGAACACGCTGCGTCTCCATGACAACGAAGAAGGAATAGAGGACACCTGCGTTTTGGAGGTTCAGTTAGACTCTCGGTGCTAGAATGAAGTGGTTGATTTTAATCCTGTGCGTAGCTAAGTGCGTTGATGCTTCACCTTGCAGGCAGGCAGGGTCTACCTTGTTCTGCTCGGGAGAATGGGACGGCGAGAGCAGGCGGGGCGTGGATAGGTTGATCGTAAGAGAGTGGAACAGACAGTGGTGCGGCGATGGTTCGATTAAGACGTCGGTGTTCGGCCGTGGTGCTTCGTGCCGAAGCTTTACAAAGCAATGCGGATACACGCCGAGCGAGATAAACGGAGAAAGCTGTGCCGACATGGTAAGGAAAAGATGTATTTAGCGTCTTCTATTGACCATGGTCCGGAATTACAATGTTACCTTAAAGTTAAGGAGGCATTGTAATTCCGGGCCCATATATTTAATTGCTGGTTTCCCGGTTTATAGTCGGTCAGTAATATATAAATAAGTAACCAGTACACCCTATACCAGGAAATGGGTGAGGGGTTCTGTGTACCTGAATTTACACTACTGACCGCCTGTAAACCGGGAAACCGGCAATTAACGGAGATGAATGTGAAAAAAATTCTCCTTCTTCTTTATTATTATTATTATTATTATTATTATTATTATTATTATTATTATTAGCTAAAATGTTTGCTCTTTTTTTTAATAAGACGCCTAAGATTAAGCCAGACCAAAAAAAAGGGATATTGAGTAGCTCGAATAAATGAGCATGCTGTAAACAAATATTTTCTTCTATTTTATATAGCTAACCCCAGAGGATGAGAGACAGACCGCCAGCACCGACCGTCAGCATGAACGAACAGGCAGTACCCCAATCTACACTGGGCAGACGACAAAGACGGTGTCCAACGTGACGGAGTTTTCGCTAACAGGTACAAAATTGTGTTAATACATTATTATCTATCGAATAGGTTATTTGAATTTGGTAAGCGTTCGCTTTAAAGCATATCTCGCACTCAAAACCTGAATGCAATATATAACGGAGGGATATAGTGAATCAACTGAGCCGAAAGATGCTGTAAACATTTTACCTCTAGCGAGATTCGAACCCACGACCTCGGCAACACCGCCTAGCACCATACAGGACAGTGACGCTACCAGCCGCGCCACTGAGACATATCCTAAAAAGAATGTTCAGAAAGCGGATATATATCGCTCTTAAATGTTAAAGTGCCTACAATTTTTGGTATTATAACATTTCTTAGCGTGATACACGGAATATTTGATAAACTTAAAGTCAGAAACTTCTTCAGTTATTGAGCATGAAAATATACATAGAGATTAATTTTTGTACTGATTGCGTCGTATCAAAAGTAAATCTAAGTTAAGTTATACATATTCAAACAATTACATTAAAAGAAAAAACGAACTGGCGTGAATGAGTGCAGGGCATGAAAAAAATGATCATATTTTTTATAAGCCTTGTTATGTTTTCAGAGGAGCCAGGAATGTCGTGGGCGTACGTCGGCCTAGGAACGCTCGGTGGGCTGTGTCTATTATTGATAGTAGTGTTGATTGTGGTCCTAAGAACGAAGAAGTTGTTTTTATTTAAACCTAAAACTTCACCGACGCCGACACCGAGACGAGAAAATGTTCTGTTAACACCGCTACCATCGCGTAGCAACAGTTTCCAAAGTTTAGAACTGTTTCCTTGACTTTTGTAGGCTTGGTGGCTTTCTTCGTGATTCTATTGTATATATTGAGAAACAGAAACGATGCGGGACCGAGACACGGTGTGGTGGCTCCCCTACCCTTAAGAAGAGGCCGAAGGAACAGACGACCACCTGTGCGATATGGCTTTGAATAAGCGGTGTATATAGTGTTAATAGTGAGACCTGCAGTGCTTCGATCATTTTGGAACTATTTCGGATTCTATTTGTTTTAAATTCCGCTAAAATTAAGCTCCGAGGTTAAAAAACTTTTTTCACGCTCAACACAGTTGAGGACACAACTTACTCCGCTCTTAAATGTTAAAGTGCCAAGAATTTTTTTTTTGGTATTTTAACATTCATTAGCGTGATACACGGTATATATAAAAAACTTAAAGTTCTTCTTCAGTTATTGAGCATGAAAAAAGTTTTATAACCCGGACAATGTGTTTGTGCTTTGGATTTTTTAGGTAAAATTTCAAGACGAGAAAATCATTTTTTTTTTTCTCAACTCATCTTAGTACGAAACTTATTCTGCTCATAAATGTTAAAATGCCAACAATTGTTGGTGATTTTAGCATTTATTAGCATGATAAATCACATATTTGTGAGACTCAAAGCAAGAAGAATCTTCAGTTGTTGGGGTTTTTTTAATTTTTATGATCAGTTGAAATTTCGTGCTAAGTTGAGTTGAGCATGAGAAAAGTTTCATGACCGCGCTTTTTTCGACCTGAGACGGATCAAAGAATGGATGGCTACCCTTCAGTAGCGCAGCTCGTTGCACTATAAAGTTGAGTGTCAAGATACACTTTTCACGCGCTACTAAGCGGAGTCAGTCTTTAACCCGTCTCAGCGCGAAAAAAGGGCATTTATCCATAAATATTAAATATCAAATAACTTTGAATCTGTCTTTATTTATCATTTATATAGAAACGCTATAAAGTTGAGATTTTTTTCCCGATTTTGTACATATTTGCTCAAATACAAAGGGACAGAAGCTGGTAAAGATGAATGATTAATATAGATGTGCCGCGACATGCGATTTCCAACAATGTGCTATTTTGACTGTAGACACAGACGAGCCTGTATAGCCTCCTGCTAAGCTTAGAAACTCTAAATGCTGTTTACTCATTAGCCTAACAGTCATAAAATATTAGACCTACCAAGAATGGATCTGATCAGACTAATACTCAGTCTGATCAGAGCCTTTCCTGATCGCTAATAGCATATTGTAGGAAATCTCACGTGGCGGCTCAAATACAATTAGAAAGGTAAATAATACTCACGTAAAATTTTTCCACGTCCGATTCCAAAGAATGAATGAAGAAGAATGAAATTATTCTAAGTCCAGCACAACTTTCAAATTGCTTAGGGATTCATTTGAGACTTTCCGTATGTTAGACCTAAGGGGTAGGGGGTGGTGTCTTGATAAGATCTTTGACCAAATAATTTATGTAAACAGATGTAGTCTGGTCAATGTGACTTAATATCGCATGATCTGTTTTAAAGAGATACAGAAATATTCAAAGCTCTAGAAAAGACACCTTTTATAACCTATAAACGGTCATATTTCACTTATTTCTCAAAACAATACATATGTTGTGGTGCTCCTTGAAAGCGTCTCATTGCACCCACAACAAAGGTTTTATACACATTACATAGATATTATGAATAGATAGCCAACGTACCATTAAAGTGCAAGACTCTTGTAGATCCTAATATAAACAAAATGATGGGTTTGGCTCTTTATATTGATCTTCACAGGTGCAGTTGAGATCGATCCTAATGTGCTGGATGAGTTAGGATCATGATCGATCTTGATCTTAACGTGGTCGATCCTTATGTGCTCGATCTTTACGTGTTAACTCCATAGGTGATCGATCCTTATGAGTTAGGGCTCGTAAAGCACATATATATACTACTAATGTGATATAAAACATTGCTCAGATACTTTAACCATATATATTTTACTTAGTTTGAAGCTGTTAGTAACAGCTGTGGTATAAGATGAAAAAGAATCAAAAGTTTGGTGGCAACTGAACTCACCATTTCTTTCCTACGTTAACATGAAGAGAGCCACTATCGCAACTTTGTCAAAGAGTTTCAGCTTTAACCATGCAATTTGCATACAAACTTTGCATTGCTCTGTACACTTTATTATCTGTGGCATGGCATTGAAATTTTCAGCGACTATTTATTATAAATAGACGTCACTGTTCCACTAAAAATCAAAAAATCTTTTACATATGTCATTTAAATGACCTTTAAACTTTCACGTTAAAACTGGAAGTGGACACGAGTCTTGAAAAAATTATAGCGAGAAAATGGGCTGATTAATCTGTAATGTGTTTGGTCTAACATGGTCACATTTAATAAAACACATACAGTGGTTTTAGTATGTGCAACTGATGATTTTTGAAAATATCGGAAAAATTGCAGAAATTGAGATTTTTTTTAAAAAATCGCAAAAAATATCTGTCATAAGCAAAAAATCAAGTGCTTGGTGTTTTTCAAGTCGGCTAGACGGGTTTGTAATCACCTGAACTTCAATTCAATAAAAACTGCACTCAAAACGCTTATTTTCTTCAAAAAGTTGATTTTTCCAATTTTGAACCCAAAAATTGTGTTGTGATAGAAAACTCTTCAAAAGCACTTCTGAACTTTAGTCCATTGGAATGCACATAGTTGGGGCAAAAATTCATTTCAATATCATTAACGCTTAGTCAGAAAAAAAGAAATTGAAAAGTGGCCACTAAGAACTTCGGTTCAGTGTATATACGTTGAACGGTTTAAAATGAGATGCATTTTACACGGAAATACATACATGTAATTTGACCTTTGACCTGGGTCAAGGTCACACAAAACATTTGCCAGTACCCTCTACATCATGTGACCTACTGAAATTGCTACATCCGACGGGTCATGAGCAGATACAATTACATTAAAAGTTACGGACGGACGCACGACGGACCAACTTTGGTACGTAATTAATATACTCTTTTTCTAAAGAAAAAAGCGGGCATAACAACGACAAGAAGTTAGAACGTCTCTGAGCAAAACCGATCTCAAGTCAAAACGTTTCTAAATTGGCAAAGCGTCCCCATCTATACCATAAAGTTTAAGAAAACATCTCCACCAAAACGTCCCAAATCTATCTCTTGTAACAAGCAGCAGCCAAACCATTGGAGAAAGAACAGCTCTGTACTAAAAATGTAGATGATATCGCAATCTACACGATAAGATAAGATCAAAAAAATTATTTGAAGACGGCATGACAGTATATAACAGTAAGCATAAGCTCTGGTGAGCTTTTGACCGTCTATGAAAACATGCATGCATGATTATAAATTAGAGACATAAAATATTATATTTATCATTTCATCATTTATCAAGAAAGCAAAAAACAGCAGACAGCTAGGACTGAGGCTAAAGTGATTGGGATTAGAACCCATCCACAAATAGCCCAGCCCCCACTAAGAAAAAAACAACAAAGTTTGATTGCACAAACTATTTGTCTGCTATTACATGTATGTACTAGCAGACATAGTAAAGACAAATAAATGAAATGGCTGAAAAATTACAAATAGTTAATATAGTCAAAAACATATAAAACAGCACTTGGATTGTATTAATAAGCATGCACAGGAAGAAATGCATAAAGAGCACAAATTAATAACATAAGACTAGCACAACTTGCTAAAAGCAAAATGAGAGCTTTAAAAAAGATAGATTAATTTAAAATTCAAAACACATCTTATCTGAAAAAGTAAATAAGCTCCGAGTAACTGCTAATATAAACAACAGAATAAACATAAACAAAAACAAAGCACAAACATAGCAGCAGGCAGATCCACAGAACAGCTACCTGCATAAATCGCATTTGCAGTCTTACTTTCCCCCCATTCCAATTTGCAGTCAATGATTTAAATTGACCAAAATTATTTACCCTTCTAAATTCATCTGGGAAGCTGTTCCATAAAACTGCTGCAGCATACCTAAAACTCTTCTTTCCGAATTTACTTGTTCTAATTTGAGGTACCTGTAAAATAGTATCATATCTAGAATTTTATGTTGAATTTTCTCTAAGATTAATTAATCAGATAAAACAGGAGGTGACATGTTATTAAGAATTTTAAAAGTTTCAATAGCCATGGTTTAAGTCTCCTTATATGTAAAGATCACTGTAGTCATTCCACTACGGCAATTTGGGTCTCGTCACCTACTCCGGTGTTATAGTAAAATTACCTTCAAATAAAGGCTGACAAAAATGAAAACTTTCGAATATGTTTGCTTTGAGATTACATCGTCTAGTTAACAACCTCTGTGTTGATTTGCCAAAACGGAGAAAAAATCAGATTTTAAATGTGTTTTTTACAGTTATATTAAAAAATGTTAATTACGGTTTAGTCACAATTTTACGGTTTCGTCATTGATTAATTGTCCGCGATGACGAAACCGTAATAAGTGATTTCATGCCTAGACATCAAACGGTAAAGTTTTCATATAATTTTAAAGCTAAAAGATACAATGTGAATTTGATGAACAGAAATTAATCGGAACCCAAGCATTTTGGGGCGTTTATCTGTGATTAAATGAAGAAATTGAACATGATGAGAAAGTTACCTTAACACCGGAATAAGTGACGAGACCCAAATTGCCGTAGTGGTATGACTACAGTGAAGATGGGATATTTGCTTTTGTTAGTAAGTAAACATAAGTTGAGTCAAAATCATCATAAACAAATCTTAAAGCATGTTCTTGATTTTTTTCGAGTTTCCTTGAGTTCTTTACATTGCAAAAATGCCAAGCTAGTAGGCAGTAGTTGAAATAAGATAGAATAAAATATAAAATTTAGTGAGTCTATTTAGCTTAGTTAAACAGGACTGAGCCTCTTCAAGACAGTTAACCCCTGACCTGCCTTTCTGCATAAAGAACTAATATGCTGATCAAAATTTAGTTGATAATCTATATCCACCCCCAAAGAGTTTCACCACCTTTTCACATTTAATTTCAGAATCAGAAATTTTTGAAACTAAATTTTTACATGTATACAGTTATCCTGAAACCAGTCGAATAAAATTTGGCTTTCAGATTGAAGCACTTGTATTAGTTCATCAAAATCAGGTGTACTGAAGGACACTGTATTGTCATCTGCATAGTTGTACAAGGTTCCATGTTTTCAAAAGTAAAATATTAAAAATATTAAAAGATTATAAAAATATTAAACAACAGTGGATGAGTGCATGAGTGAGTGACTGTGATGTGTGGCAATTAAGCCCTGTCACCCAATGTTGTCAACGGATGCAGGTAACTTGACAGGAGTGAGCCAAGATCAAGATCAAGATAGATTACTGATGAAACGCCAAAACTGTCCCTAGCTCTCATCACTGGAGAAGTAAACTCAGCAACACACTCATTAGCAACTTTAGCAGAGGAAATTACATATTCTGGAAGGGCGTTCCAATCCCTATTAATAGCATGTGGAAAGAAACTGCTTTTGTAATCTGCCTCCTTTATGTCTTGGTGACAGGGATATAGATTTCGTCTGAATGAATGAATGAGTGAGTGAGTGAGTGAGTGAGTGAGTGAGCGATCTGCCTGCCTGCCTACTGTTCTGTTCTGTTCTGTTCTGTTTAAGTAATTCCATCCACATTTGGATCACCATCTTTAGATGTAGGTATGTCTCTTAATGAGTAAATGCGTAACTATTTGACTATTATACATCAGGGCGGAAAGGCGCTAAGGCTATGCAAAACGTTAACTCTCCTTCTCTATCCGGTTGGACCACTATACCATTATATTAATGAGGCACCAGGGGGGTCTGTGCTCTCTTGATCCCTGAAAATAATGCATTAACCCCCCCCCCCCAAAAAAAAAAAATCCCTGAAAGAAAATTCCTCAGCTCCCTGTAAGTATTTTTCCTTTGCTCCCCAAATCCTTAAAATTAATTCAGCTTCTATATAAACCAATTCTCTCTAAAATGTATTTTTCCTTCCATAGAATTAAATTCACATACTTAAAAACTATGAAGCTATAAACGAGCGGATGACTTAATATTCACTTAATATTTTCGTTTACATGTAAGGATACGGCTTAGCCACGGAATACATGAAAGATCTATATAATTATTTTAATGAAATGCATGATATATATCTGAAAGTACGAAGCCATCCTTAAAATTCTGTTGCTGTACCTGGTAGAGTAGGTATGGAGGAATGCTCTCTAGATTTGATTTTTTATTTAGGGCAGCTAGGCCATTTCACACGGTAAAATACCTTGGTATAACTATCTCTGATAATATGGATTGAGGTCAGCACATTTCAGAAATTTCTTCCAAAGCAACTAAGACACTCAGTTTCCTTTGCAGGAACTTGACTTTCGCACCTAAGAGTACAAAGGAAGGTGCATACGGAACTTGGGGTTGGCCTAAACTAGAGTATGCAGCACCCATTTGGAGCCCTTACTCGAAACTTCAGATTAACAAGGTAGAGAAAGTTCAGAGGATAGCAGCCCGCTGGATCTGCAGGAGATGGCGAAATACAAGTAGTGTCGATGAGATGCTTGACGAGCTTGAGTGGCCATCTCTTGAGGCCCGTAGGGATTGGTCCTCCCTGCTCCACTTTCATAAGATACATTCTGGTGCTGTGAACATAGAAAAAGACAAGTACCTGACCCCGGCTCACAGTTTAAAAACTACCAGTGCATCACACAGTGCCAATATTGTAGATACCAGACATAGAGTGATGCCCTGCAGAAATCATTTTCCCCCGAACTATTCCACAGTGGAATGGTCTTTCTCCTTCGGTGGTCAATTCCAAGACTACTGAGGAGTTTAGGGCACTCCTCATTTAGTCAAACACAGTCGAAAGATTTTTCTTGCTTTTTTTTTCTTTTCTTCAAAATTTAAAATTTAAAATTCGCACTCCCTAGCGTAATGATTGCATGCGATCGTGCCAGTAGACAAAGAAAGAAAGAAAGAAAGAGCAAAGCACATAACTACGGCAGAACTACGGCAGCACTGAGGGGACATGTGAAAAAAATATTTATCTCGTTCCCACGACATAAGATCTCGTTCCCACGACATAATTATCTCGTTCCCACGACATAAGATCTCGTTCATAACTGATTTTAATTCTACATAGGTATTATCGTCGACCTGACGAACCTTTAACACCCCAAGACTTGTCGAGTCCATCAGCAGCTGCATCAGAAGTTCTGGATTTGACATGATTTCAATACTGACACCAGCATCTATGCGAGACAAGATTGACTGTATTTTCATTAAATTCTGCCTAACAGGATCCAGCCGTGAGCACTCCAGCACAAAGGGCACTGCCTAACTTATGGGTTGGTTGGTTGGTTGTAGCTAAGCCCCAATTGGCTGTAGTTATCTCTCGGTATTGATTCTCGCTGTATCTTCTCTTAGTAGAATTAACACACAAGTAATCGAGTTTAGGTGGTGCGCTTAGAGTCCTGAATGGAGTAGCCGAACATAAATGTTTTTCTCAAAACCAGATTAGCCTCTTGAAGTTGATTTATTTTCCTGTAGACCAGAGCCAGTGATCTGAAAGTGTCAATTAAGACCTTATAGTACACTGAGATTTCTTCATCCTGCTAAAATTCACTCTTCTGACATCTCATTGTCCAAGTATCCATACATCATGTACATGTATTTGCAGAAATTGTTTTCAATCACTCTTTGACAACTCCTATTAACTACATTTATATCTTCTACCGTACAGTTGAAGTCTATGCAGTTATTTTTTTATCACAGACACAGAATCACAGAAAACTCTAATATCACAGAAATATCATCACATTTTGCAAAATTTATGTGATTAAATTAAGGAAATAAAATATATATAATGCAGTAAGGTTACATACTTCATTCATACTTCTAACATCCAGTCTAACAACAAGGTATTTGAAAACACCACATGTGCATTCATACCCATCCTAAAGCCCATTAATTATCCATATACTCAATTAATAAAGAGAATTTCTTGCCCAATCGGCAAAGTTTAACCAAACTGACAAGTTATGATACCCACCAAAAGCTAGCAGTTCTCATTATAACACTAAGATGGGCTGGACCACCATGATATACTCCCTGCTACCTAAATTTGTTCCCTTTCACCCAATCTGTCATGCATACCAATGCTACCATAATGCATGTATATTATTTATACTTCACTCAGACAAAATGCATTTAACCGTATAACTTCTGAGTGCAATACATAGGAAAAAACATATATACAATCTAGACCCCAGTCAATCACCCATGAGACATCTATAGGTATGCTAAGATTTCACTGTGTGGGTCTGTGAGGGCTAGGGTTTTATAATTAATCTGTACACCTATAATCTACAGTTTAACACTGAAGTACAATTATGCAAGCGATACTGTCACTGAATAGTACTATAAACTACATGAACTGTGGGAAGGATGTTTATCAATACCCATCCTGCTACAACTCTCATCGTAAAATCAGCTTCACTCGCTCAAGTGCAGTCTGAAGACAAAACCTGTGACCGGATGGCTAAGGATGATATAGGAATTTGGTGGGAGGGGAGGGGCGGGGCAGGGGGGGGGGCGTTGGGGGGGGGGGGGGGCAGCTGTTGTTATTTACTTTCTGATGAACCTCTTAGTGCTGGTGATGTAATCACTCAGCATCATTAAGAGGCCAATCCTGTGTTCCTTGAACACTTCATCCTTCAAACTAAGGAAGATTTCTGTACTAATACCTTGTTCTCCAGTTTGGTAGAACAGTCGTGTGAGTAGCTTCTGTCTATCCAACTCATACACTTCACACTCACAGATGTAGTGATCAACCGTCTCTATAGCACCGCAGCTGCACAGTGGAGACTCTTGCAAACCTATTTTATACCTGTATTCATTCAAAGTATAACCAAGCCTCAACTGTGATATTACCTTTTTTTCTTCTATGAAGGGGACAAACATGTATGCTGGGGTCTTTAACGACACAGTCGGCTTGTAATCGTACAAAGTTCGACCAGTATCTGACGCATCCCAAGACCGTTGCCATTTCATACAGCAGGATACCCTTGCAAATTTCTTGAAATCTGCCCCAGTCAGAATCTGGCTATCTTCTGGAATTAATTTTGCTTCTTCAGCAGCTTCTTTAGCAAGCTCATCAGCAATACAATTACCTCTGATGTCTGCATGTCCAGGTGTCCATTTAATACTTACCTCCAATCCAGATTTCTCCAAGTCTGAAATCAATCTTTTTATGTCTTCTGCAGTCTTTTTGTGAGAAGAATTTGACCAACCCAAGCTGAGAATTCCAACTGCAGACTGACTATCAGAAAAAATGGTTATACCATGAACTTGTCTTTTCCTGTATTCAATCTGAGCAAATTCCAAGGCCATGAGAATAGCAACCAATTCTCCTAATAGTATGGATCCTCTGTTGGTAACAGGTCTTTTTAACCTAACTGGCTCAGACTGGTTAGGAATAAATATGCAGGCTCCAGAGCCACAAGGTCCTGGGTTTCCTAAACAAGACCCATCAGTAAAAACTACAATGTCATTTGGCTCACATATTTCTACCATGTTCTGAACAGTTACCTTTGCTTCTTTCTGTTGAGCAACTGACCTTGATTTTGAAGAACCCAATCTGTTCCAATACTCCGGTCTTGATTTGCTTGGACATAGACCCTCCAAGAAAGTGAATTCTGGTTCAATATTTATAATATTTGTACCAGAGTTTGTTTCCATATCTTGCAGTTGCAAATCAATGAGACCAAAGGGGGACAAATACCTTTCATTTCCGCGGTAACTATCTCGCCATTCATTCCATAACTCCTTGATTGGCTGACTGTTATCTTTTGACATGATCTTACCTCCTTCCCTAATGGACAATTCCTCTCTCCTCAACTCTAATGGCAGTACCCCTGCTTCAACTTCAACAGCATTTAATGCTGAAGTAGCAGGGACACCTAAACACAAAGCTAGGCCCTTTCTTTGAATCTTATTTAAAGTATCAGCTGAGGAACTATTTTGCCACACTGATGCTGCAAACTCCATCTGGGGAATCACTAAGGCTTTATATAACTGTAAAAGTGACTTTGTACTCAACTTCTCAGTTACACTTACCTGTCTCAAAACTGATAAGGTTTTCTCTGCCGTCCGTTCCAAAACTGACAAGTGTCCAGAGAAGCTGAGCGTCTCATCCAAATGGACTCCGAGCAAACGAGGTGTAGGATTGTATGGAATTTTTTTCCCATTAACTTCAATATCTACCTGTGGTTGGGCTATTTGGGCTACCTCTTTGTCTCGGGAAAAAACACAGACGTTTTTATTTGGGACGTTTTTATTTGGGACGTTTTTATTTGGGGTCGTTTGTTGCATTTCAATGTTTAGCTAAACTCATTAAATGTTTTGTCGAATGCAACCTATAGTCATGTGACTTTACTTGGACAAAATGGCGATCGACGGTCAAGGAACCGTCTTTGACGTTCGATTTTACAATATTATTGTGCTTGGCATTTCGTTTATGCTGATATTTACTGCGTTTCAAACTGCATCTATGGCTGAGGTATTCATTTTTCTACCCGTTTAAAATAAATCATTTTATTTGGAAAGCGAAAACTTCAAAAGCCAACCAACGAAAAAATGTGCAAGAAAACTCTTAGGCTGTAGTAATTTCCCACTCGCTAATACTAATAATTTAGCATGGTTGACAAAACCCAGACTGACAGACAAACATGGACACCAACGTCAGTCATCCTGCAGAAGGTTGTGTAGTGGCCGGTGCAAAAAGGGTCCATAATCTTACTGAATTGAGCCCAATTACGGAATCCGGTACGAAAAAGGCATATTCTTTACTGACATGAGTGTTGGTGGGTGGGGCGCGGGGGTATTAGAAAGGTGTATATGAACAAATAATGGTTCTTAGTGTTATTTTCTATGAACTGGCAATATATTTTTGCAAAATGTCGTCTGCTCTATACCCAGGGGCAGATCCATGATTTTGTGATAGGGGGTTCAAAATTGACTTGGGGGTGTTCAATTTGTTAATTATACCTGATTATTATAAATTTTTCCCGATTTCCTGAAATTTCTCCATGAAAATGAAATAATTTTGTCTTAATGGGGGTTCGCTCTCCACGAACCCCCTCTGGATCTACCACTGATACCTGGCTGTTGTGATCTGCTGCGTTTAGTTGCATACGTCCAACACCTATTTCAGCGGTCCAACAAACAGTGTGGACTCAGAGGCAGACTGATCTGTGGCTACATTATTTGCTACAGAAGCATTTCAAATCATCAACAGACAACACAGCAGACAACTTATAAATGTTGCAATTAATTAGAAGACGTCGGCAGCATCAGTTGCACTCTAGACGCTTCATGCTCCAATGAGCGCCATGAGTCCGCCTCACATGCCTATGGTTCAGACAACATTTATATGATGCTAGCCATACTTAGCTATCTTCTATACTGGCAGCAATCAAAACTGTTCATTACGCCATTGACCAAATGAGGCAGGGCTTTATCCAGCAATTTCGGGAAAAGGTCCCTGGCCAAAATTGGGGGAAAATAGCGACTTAACATCATATTGGAAAAAAATATCGACATGATTATGGAAGCGAAATTTATCCTAAAAATCAAGTTATCAAAGTAACATTCTGATATGGGTCATTGATTTGGTCTCTTAAAAAAAATTGAAAATGATTTAACTTTCTTAATTGGGAAAAATAGACATGCAATGGGGAAAAAGGTGGCTATTTTCCATTGGGAATGTGGCCGAATTTCGGCCTAGCAGGTATGGCAGATAAAGCCCTGTTAGGAGAACCCATAAACTCCTCTGTGGTCAAGGCAGCAACTGCAGAAGGAGAAAGACTATTCCAGTGTGGTTTAGTCTGGGGAAAGAATGAATTCTTCAGGACATCACTGTATGTCTGGTATCTGCAATATTGTGTACAATGTGATGACCTGGTAACTTTCCAACTGAGAGCATGGTCAAGTACTTGTCTTTTTCAATAGACACAGTACCACAATGAATCTTATGAAAGAGAAGCAAGGAAGACTGATCCCAGGAGTCTATGGGCCTCAAGATATGGCTTGAATAAATAAAAAATTAATAAGTTAATTGACCATTTTCCGGTCTGATTCGCATACATGTGAACCCAGGGAGACTCCCTGAAAGGAGTCCTAAAATTACTTCTTAAACATACTTTCTTACCAAAAGCTCGAAATCTCCCTGATCTAAGCTTAAATTCTTACTATGTTCTATGCAATTTTTCAAAAAAAAAATCCCTGAATTGAGAAGAAAATCTCCCTGATAGTGATTTCCAACTTATCACGTGTATGGGCCGCGTAGGGCAGTCGGTAACGTGTCTGGCTACAGATGCGTGTCTGACTGCAGATCCAGGGGTCGCGAGTTCGATCCCGGCCCGGTCCCATACTTTCGTGGAGATTGATCATGAAATAATTTCTACGGTCATTCTCCTCCCTTCCCCTGATTCATTCAAGAAGGGTTGTTGTGAGTTACAAGCGAAAGTATGTGCACAAATTTCAAAATGCATAATATTTTATTTTTTTCCCAGAAAACCTGATAAAAATTCTAGGTTTCACCAGTAGATTTAGGTAGATTTGGGTTACCCTAAACACAGGTATTCTTTCATTAAACCTAATCAGAAACTGTAAACAAATACTTAAATGAGTGATTCAGGGCCACTTGATCCTCTTGCTTAATTCTAGGATGAATTTATACAATGTACATAGATTTGTTTGTTCTTTTCAGAAAAGTGTGTTAGACAGTGCAAAAAAAGAGCCGAATACCACCTTCAAGGGCAATGGCTATATCAGGTAATGTATTTAATTCATAGGTCCAATCTCATCTGCTGAATGATTTTTAGAAGCCTCTATGACAAACAGTGTGGACTCAGATGATCTGGATTCATGCTGTTTGCTTCTATACTTAAATTTGTCAGTAATGTTAGGCAATTATTTGCAGCAGACGACTTCAGCAGACGGCATTTTCAGATGCATTTTTCTTAGCCCTTTAAGGGCTAATAGAGGTCCTTAAGGAGCAGTCTGTTCAGGGTTTATAGTGTTTGCTTCCATGGTAAAAGTAGTCTTGAGTACATTTCATTTTAATATATCCAGCGGATGTAGTAAGCAGACAACATTTTCAGGATAATACAAAATAAGGGCAGGATAAAGCCATCATAAAGGTTAAGAGTTAAAGACAGAAAGCAATGCTACCTACCATGCAGAATTTGAGTAGCCATTTTCTTGTCCCCTCTAACTGTGCAGAAAGATCTTACCAAGCAGTGTCCAGAGTTAACTCTTTGCTCTTCTGCTGACATTTCTCAAAATTAACTTTTTGATAAAATTATTTCAGGAACACTATCAGAGTGTCAAACAGTTTGGATCCAGATCAGGCCCGACGTTCTGTCGGGCCTGATCTGGGTCCAATCTGTTTGCAAAGGTTATCAGCAGACAATAAAAGAAAGGAAAGATTTAAACACTCCTACGACTTGAGTAAATAAATAGATCAGATCTGATCAGGTTTTCATAGCAGCCTAATGGAGTTCTATAAATAGCACTGACTCTAGTTGTAGGTGTGTAAAGGATTATTTCCCTTATTTTTGCAGTTTGAGCATCATCTACTGGGTATTTGCAGCTTCCAATTGGGCTGCGCCCTCTGTCGTGGCATTTTTGGGACCGAAATTCTCGATGGTAGCTGGTGCTGTATTATATTTGTAAGTATACTGTAGTGTAGGACTGTATTAGGCATTGCACATGATTTTTTTTTTTGTTAGAGCTTGGCATTTCTCTGGTTAAAACATAGTTGCTTGTAGCATGTGACACATTGACACAACTTTTAATGCACTAATGTTTTTTATTGCATAAAATCCATGCCACATGCTTACAGTCATATTTCAACTGGCACAAACCCATGTATTACATGTAACAATTCGCATTCTGTTAATGAACAGATTTGGTGCCTTAAATACACTCATTCCAGGCCACTTCAGGATACATGTAGCCCTTCCAGACCCTCTGTATGTTGGATGATGATGAGGATAAAATGTTAAAGTTTTTAAAAAAAAATAAAAGAGTTTATCGGGACTTTTGTTAAAAGTGCATAACGAATATCTAATTTTCTTATTTCTCAACCAAAACATATGTTGTGGGTACTCAAAAGAACTGTCTCAATGAGACGGTTCTTTTGAGCAACCAAAACATATGTTATAATTGATGGGTAAGAAAATATTTACAATTTTACACTGAAAAATTTGTTTATCTACACCTGTGCCTGTTGCATGAAAAGAAAACCTCGCCCCATTGTTTTCAAAAGTCTGGATGAGATTCAAATGCTTATATAATCATCTTTGGCCTTCACTGCATATTTTTGTTATCAATTAAGTTGTTGTAAATAACTTGTTGGGCCTATTTTTGTAGATTGCCAACTTCCTCTAGTTTCTTTTATCTTTTAACTTTTTCCTTGCTAGTGGCGACTTTTGTTGTCTGCTGATATACTTTACAAACAGCTTGGACCCAGACAGAATGTCGATCCTGATCTGTTTCCAAACCATTTGACACTCTGATAGTGTTGATGAAATTTTTTTGAAAATGTTAATTTGGAAAAAGTCAGCAGACAAGCATGAGAAATTACCCAGCAGGCAAAGAGTCCATTTTCGTTTATCTTTTAAGTTTTTAGTAATTGTTGTTTTCTTGTTATATTTAGTCACATGCAGCAGCTGATGGGTGAATCATTTACAGGGCTCCAAATAAATGGATATCATTGTCACCTTAATAAAACATAGACCCAGATGAGATAAGAACACTTTTTCAGCATAAAATTTTATTATTTTCTTATTTACAAGTTTTAATATGGCTCGAAAGAACCATCTCATTGAGATAATTCTTACCCACAACATGTGTTTCAGTTGCAAAATATAAAAAATTTACAGTACTCAAAATTACATTCTCTAAACTTATCTTGAGGCATGCACTGAGAAAATATTATGCAACAGATCTGTCTATTACCCATTATCATGCCGAACATTTTTATATATGTACACTCCATCCCAATCTTTATCCCAGTTATTTGTATGATTCTATTTTAGCAGGTTTTCATGAGTATAGTGGAAAGCAGTGTTGATCCAGATCAGCTGACTTCTCTGGATCTATACAGTTTTTCAAACACAATAAGAGTCAGAGTTTTTACTTGTAACTAGACAACAGTCAATGGAAAACCATCACAAATACCTGCTTTTGTACCTTTGACATTGACCTTGGGGTCAAGGTTACACAACACAACACAACATACAGTACCCTCAACATCATGTGACCTATGCACATGTGAAGTCTGAATTTGCTATGTCAAATGGTTAAGGAGGAGATGTATTTACAAGAAAATACTGTATTTGACATTGACCTTGGCATCAAGGTCACGAAATTTTGCCCAGCACCCTCTACATCATGTGATCTATGCACCTACAAAGTTTGAAGTTGCTATGTCTAAAGGTTGAGGAGTAGATGCATTTACAAGAAAATACAGTATTTGCCCTGTGACCTTGAACTTAGGGTCAAGGTCACATGAGATGTTGCCCAGTACCCTCTACATCATGTGGCCTAAGCACCTACAAAGTTTGAAGTTGCTACGCCTAAAGGTTGAGGAGATGCATTTACAAGAGAATACAGTCTTTGACCTTGATCTTGATCTTGGGGTCAAGATCACACAAAATAATACCCAGTACCCTTTACATCATGTGACCTATGCAGCTGTAAAGTTTGAGGTGGCTACATCCAACGGTTTGACCAAACTAGCATATCCCTAATTTACTGAGAATTAACTCTTTGCCTGCTAGTGTTGTCTTCTGATAAAATTTGCAAACAATTTGGATCCAGGCCTGACAAAATGTCGGGCCTGATCTGGATCCAAACTGTGTGAAACACTGATGATATTTCAAAAAAGTTAATTTTGAAAAATATCATGAGACGACAAAAAAAACATATAAAATTACCCAGGGGGCAAAGAGTTAATTGGGTACTTCTAGTAAAGAGTCTAATCAGCTGGTAAAATGGTTTCTGTCCCACTCACTATCATGAAGCTTTACTCTTTTTTGTTATTTTCAGTTTGTTTATCCTGTCCTTCCTGAAGCCCATGAATTGGGCCTTATACACCAGCTCAGTTCTTGTTGGATTTGGAGCAGCCAGTAAGTCTTTCTTTTCTTTTACATTTCTATCTTAACCTTTTACCTTATTCTGCCAATATGTTTTTGACATCAGGCCCCGAGGTTATAAAACTTTTTCCTTGCTCAACTCAGCTGAGCACAAAATGTATCCTGCTCATAAATGTTAAAATGCCAACAATTGTTGGCATTTTAACATTTATTAGCATGATAAATACATCTGAGAAACTTACAGCAAGAAACTTCTTATTTTGTTGGTATTTTAGTTTTTATGAGCAGTTGAAATTTCGTGCTCACTTGAGTTGAGCATGAGAAAATTTTTATAGCCTCGGGGCCAGGAATCAAATTTAGCACTTGCTAGCTTGCTAAATGCTAGCAGATTTTCCCAAAAAGCAGGTACAAAGTACCATCACTTGTTATTTTTAGCAAGTGAATACAAGTTGCTCTCACATCAACCAAATTGTGTGACATTCTGTAAACTGCAATGCAAACAAACAGTGTGGATCCTGGACAGCCAGTTTATCTGACTGATCTGGCTCTGCACTATTTTCGAGGTAACCTAAACACGGGTAGGAAATTTCATAAACAGAGCCACTGGCTCTGTATATAAAGACTGAAAAAATCACCAAAAACTAAAAATATTTCTTTTATCGTGTAAAGTAGCAAAAAAAGGAGAATGTAGTGCTCTGTTCTGGTCTTTAACTTCTAATCCAAGCTGATGTGAGCTGCAAATTGTGTACGGTTTTACCTCAATTGTTTTTGTCTCACGGTAAACAACCTTCATGTACCTTGTGACAAAAAGTACTCAGACAAAACCATACACAATTTGCAGCTCGCACCAGCTTTGATAAGAAGTGAAAAGACCAGAGCGGAGCACTAAATTCTCCTTTTTTCGCTATTTTAAACCATAAAAGCAGCGAATGGAAAACTTAAGGTTTTTAGGTGATATTTTTTCCAGCCTCCATATACAGAACCGGAAATACCCTCATAAAAATTACTTTTCAGAGCCATGGCTCTGTTTGTGAAATTTCCTACCTATACTAAATGTGGGTAAAGAATGAAAGATAAAACATTTTTGACACCCAACTGTAATATGCAATACAGGTACATGTACATATATTATATTAATATTATATTTTCTTATTTGAGATAGAACTGAATACAAGCTTATATCTGCAGTGAAATAAGCAAGTTGACCAACACCTTTAGCAAGTAATAAAAATAATCACTCACTTAAGCAAGTAGGTAAATTTGATCCCTGTACATATCATATCTGGGGTTAGGAAATAGCAAGATTTTAATTGCCCCGAAGGGTGGATAATGCACAAACAACCTAGCTTAGCCCTTGCTATGCCAATATCAAATGTAAACTTATTTAAAAACAGCATGAAAACAGATATAAACTCAATTGAAAACTGTGTAGATCGAGCATGAAAACAGATATAAACTCAATTGAAAACTGTGTAGATAGAGATCAGCTGGCTTCTGAAGAAGCCAGCTGATCAGGATCGGCACTGTTTTCCAAACAGCATGCAAGTTTATAATTATTAATCCAATTGAAGTACAGAATTGAATAAACTTTATTATACCCGCTTTTTACTTTAGAAAAAAAGGGTATATTAATTTCGTGTCAAAGTCGGTCCGTCATCCGTCCGTCTGTCCGTCCGTCCGTACGTCCGTCCGTCATGTTTCTTGTAAATGTATCTCCTCCTAAACTGTTAGAGGTAGCAACTTCAAACTTTGTAGTTGAATAGGTCACATGATGTAGAGGGTACTGGGCAACATTTTGTGTGACCTTGACCTCAAGGTCAAGGTCAAAGGTCAAATGTTGCATTTACTTGTAAATGTATCTCCTCCTAAACGGTTAGACGTTTTGTTTGTTTGTTTTTGTTGCTTTACGTCCCATGTCAACAGCTATGGTCATTGCGGGACGGTCAGTTCACCTAACCACACTTTTTTCCTGGGCAAGCTTGAATAAGCAGTTAACCAGTATTCGTGCACATACTTTCGCTTGTAACTGACAACAACCCTTCATGAATGATTCAGCGGAAGGGAGGAGAATGACCGTAGAAATTATTTCATGATCAATCTCCACAAAAGTATGGGACCGGGCCAGGATCGAACTCGCGACCCCTGGATCTGCAGTCAGCTTCGCATCTGTAACCAGACACGTTACCGACTGCGCTACGCGGCCCGGTAGCAACTTCAAACTTAATAGCTGAATTGGTCACATGATGTAGAGGGTACTGGGCAACATTTTGTGTGGCCTTGACCCCAAGGTCAAGATCAAAGACCTTGACCCCAAGGTCAAGGTCAAAGGTCAAATATTGAATTTTCTTGTAATTGCATCTCCTCCTAAACCTTTTGACATAGCAACTTCAAACTTTGTAGCTGAAAAGGTCACATGATGTAGAGGGTACTGGGCAACATTTTGTGTGACCTTGACCCCAAGGTCAAAGGTCAAATATTGAATTTTCTTGTAAATGTATCTCCTCCTAAACGGTTAGACCTAGCAACTTCAAACTTTGTAGCTGGATGGGTCACATGATGAAGAGGGTACTGGGCAACACTTTGTGTGACCTTGACCCCAAAGTCAAGGTCAAATATTGAATTTCTTGTAAATGCTTCTCCTCCTAAAGCTTTTGACGTAGTAACTTCAAACTCTGTAGGTGCATAGGTCACATAATGTAGAGGGCACTGGGCAACATTTAGTGTGACCTTGACCTGAAGGTCAAGGTCAAATAATGTACTTTCTTGTAAATGCATCTTCTCCTAAACTATTGGACGTCGCAATTTCAAATTTTGCAGGTGCAAAGGTCATATGATTTGGAGGGCACTGGACAACATTTGGTGTCACCTTGACCCATAGTTCAAGGTCATATGGTGTATTTTTTGTAAATGCTTCTTCTCCTTAATCATTGGAGATAGCAACTATAAACTTTACAGGTGCATAGGACATATTATGTTGAAGGTACTGAGCTACATTTTGTGTGACCTTGACCCCAAGGTATAGGTTATAGGTCAAAAAGAGGGTATTTGCGATGGTGTACCATCGACTTCTGCTCTAGTTTATGCTTGTCTCAGTCTCAGGACAAGTAAATTTTTACCATAGAAGGGAACACTAGGATCTTAACCCTTATACTGCCAATATATTTGTCATGAAAATGCTGTCTGCTTATTTTGTCTGCAGTATATATTCCAATGCACTCCAGAATGTATCCTCTACTTTGGAAGCAAACACTAAACCATGGGTGCATGTTGTTTGCAAGATAGGCTATCAACATGCTTAAGAAATGAGAAAGCAGATGACTATTGCCATGAGTGGCAGGAAAGGGGTTAAAAGAATTTGCTTATTTTTCCAATGAAACAGTATGGTAAATTTTCTAAAATTTTGAACGCTTTTCTCTTTCTGTTCTCCAATAACATGTTGGTTATGAGGGCTGGAATTCACAAACTGCTTGTCGGAATAATAAACCGGGAAGACCCTGATCAGACTGCTTCTTCAGAAGCAGTCTGATCTGGGTCTGCTCTGTTTGTCTAGGCCTTTTTGGCAGGCGAACTAGTGTTCGAAATTTTAGAACACTTACGGTATTTGTAAAAAAATTGAAATACATGTGGAAGAGTTAAATATCAATATACATATATTGATAAGATTTTTAAACTATCTTTGACCATCAATGCAGTCATTCTTCTTTTTTTGTTTCAGTACTTTGGACGGGACAAGGAAACTTTCTAACCATCAACTCAGATTCGGAAACAATTTCTAGAAACAGTGGTTTATTCTGGGCCCTCTTACAGTGCAGGTAAGACTTTAGCCCCCTGTGTGCTCATTAATATTTCCTTCTCGTTTCATACAGTTAACTTGAGAAGGTCCATTGCATGAGAGGATCTAGAGGGGGCAGGGGGTTCTGGACCCCCCACCCCCTGCAAAATCACAATACTATAGGGTTCCTTAGCAATACTGGTCTGGATTCTCTAGAAAACCACAAAGGTACCATGCCAATATTCAATGATGGACCATCATCAGCCCGCCAAAAAAAGTGCCATTTAAATGGCATTTCCTTGATGTCACACTTTAAGTGGTATTTAGATACTCTCTCCCCCCTCATCATCTAAGAAAAAAACATTATCAAAGTTGGACCCCCTCTGACAAAACTTTCTTGATCTGCGCATGCATTGTTACTTTGTATTATATCAAGGGGTTGTATTTGATAATTTCTCAAATAATATTGTATTTCTTTCTCTGAAGATCGTTTTTGTCATAACAAACAGTGCAGACCCTGAAGAAATGTGGCATTCCATCTAGGTCTTCATTGTTTGCCACTGTACACATTTCAGATTGAAGTTGTTTGTAATTTGTTACCAGGCATTAGAAAGATTGAAAGCTAATATTCCGTTGATACCAATATGGAGAACTGTCATTCCTTCATGAATATTCATGCTAGGCTCCACCCACTATGAATATCATGTTTGTACATAGAACAAAGAAGTTAAGTTGTCAGGTCCACTAATGTAGTCCTATCTTACCATTTATCTATAAACAAACAGAGTAGACCCTAATCAGGCAGCTCTTAGAAGAGCTGCCTGATCTGGGTCTGCTCAGTCTGCAAAAGTGTTAACCAGGCACCTCTATGAGTTGAGGGTTATGGCAAAGTAATGTTGATACAATTTGCAATTTTGTATTGCTAGCATCATTTCCTGGCAAAAACGACAATTTTATGTAATATAAATACACCGTTAAAAATATCATAATCAGTGATACCCATTATATGTGTTTCAGAAAAATCAGATGCACCCGGCCATCTGAAGAACCCACTTAACTTAACAATTGTGTCTTTTTCCTTATTTTCAGTCTCATATTTGGAAATATATACAGTCATTTTGAGTTGTCCCAGAGTGATAAGATTACACCAGAAGAAAGAACACGACTGTTCATAGGTCTCAGTGGCGCTGCCCTCCTAGGAATTATATCTTTGTTCGCACTTCGTAAAAAGAGAGCAATGGATTCAGAGGATCTGGTGAATTTAAACGCAAGGTATGTATTTGTAGTTTCATCTAACTCTTTGCATGCAGGCCCTGAGGTTATAAAACTTGAGTTCACTCTCAAACTCAAAATAAAGCGCAATGATTGGCTGCTTGTGGACATGTGTCCGCAAGTAGCCAATCATTGTGCTTTATTTTGAGTGTGGGACTGTATTCAAGTTTTTTAACCACGGGGCCTGGGTAATTTTCAGCATTTTTTGTCTCTGCTGAGTTTTTCTAAATTAACTTTTTCATAAAAAATCTTTCAGAAACATTCTCAGAGTGTCAAACAGTTTGGATCCAGATCAGGACCGACATTCTGTAGGTCCTGATCTGGGTCCAAACTGTTTGCAAAGGTTCTCAGCAGACAACAAAAGTCGCTGTTAGCAAGGAAAGAGTTAAGGATTGAGATTCTGAATTTGAGTTTACATTGGATGATGCAAAACATCAGACTTTTTATTGTCAGTTGATCTGTAAGGATTTCTAGGACATAGAATGAGTATCAATAGCTAATGCTTTGTATCCTCTTATGCAAGCTGTAAATATGAATTGTAATTCTCTTGTTTACATTTTATATCAGCAATCAGGTCCACAAAATCATTTCAGACCGGAAAATATGTGTTTTCATGATTCTATGCATAGACACTTTCATAAAGACTAGAAACATGCCTGCGTAACATTATACAATATGTGTTAAATAACACCCATCAACAAAGAACACCATTGCTTGGTATTAACCCTTAAAGTGCCACCTATAATTTGCATCACAATTGCAAATTTTGCCACTTTTTCAAAATTAACAAATAAGGCATGATATTTCATGAGAATCGTCTGCTGGCAGACGATTCTCATGTAATATCATACCTTATTTTTGTCGAAAATTGGTAAAGATGTCGCAAAATTTGTCATCTGCTGCAGTCGTGATTGGCGCTTTAAGGGTTAATGTCACTCTGCATCAGATCTCATGGCTTAAAAGTTTTGCATCACGAAATGAATGCAGGTAGAATGAGCAACACAGTATATGAAAATATCGACCTGTTGGGATTCTTTGTAAAATATATCCCTACATTGCAGGTCTGAGTTGTTTAAAGGAGAAGACAATGCTCAGAAATCAAATAAGTATATGGGCCTCGACGCAAGAAAACCTGTCTTCGGGGTGTTGCGAATAACACGGGCGCAGACCAGCCTGAGCATCCACGTAGCCTGATCAGCACCTTTGTTATTCGCTTTTTGGAAAGTACCATATGTAAACTTCCTACAGGTGAAATTTCAATTTTCTAGATAGTCTCTGTAGCTGAGGAGACTGGTTTGAGTCTCGCTTTGGCGGAAACCTAGAAGACAGGTTTTGTTGCGACGAGGCCCATATATCGGCCAGCACACAAGATTCCTGTGCTTATCGCATACACTCAAATGACTCAAATATCTCGAGCCTCCAGATAAAAATGTGTAATCAAAATTTTTTTTGTTGTTTTTCAACCAAAACATATTATGTTGTATGTACTCAAAAGAAGCATCCCAATGTTCTTTTGAGCACCAAGACACATGTTTGAATTGGTGGTTAAAGGAAAAAAAAAATTAACGCTCAAAAAGTCTGCTTCTCTAGACCTAAGATATATACTATACCCAAAATTGCAATTCCCACTGTCGACCTATAAGCACGCTGGTTTGAGTCACACATATTATCAAAGTTGATGCTTGGCTTTTTATCCCGCAACCCAATATTTATCTAATCACCTATAATGATACTGTATACGTCAATATCCTGAAGTTTTACCATAATTCTCAGCATGGCAATGCATTTGCCAGATTGAGGTATAATTGCTATGTTTCTTTGTTGTTTTATGTTTAGGGCTTCCACATTTACACGTGTGAATGGCAATGTTTCAGGTTTTTGCAATAAACCTTAACAAAAATGGCCTATCGTTTAAACGAACTCTAGCTGGTGACGAGTGTCTTGGTTTATTAATAGCATTTTCTAATGAAAAATAGTGTGTGTTTTTTTTTACGGATTTGGATTTATTTTATAAAGTTTCTAACAATAATTAATTATTACAATTAAAATTATGGCAGACATGCTCAGCGGACACAGTGGCCATAAAGAATATCCTGAATTTTATCTCAATCTGCTAGGAGCAATATTCATGCATTTTCATCAGATATGTAAATGCACATCTTAATATTTGGTGGACATGCATGTTAAAGCAGTGTCGTTGTTTCATTCTGCCCTATGTGACGATTGGCAGTTATGCCTTGCACGCACTTGCAACTGTTTACAAGAGAAGCTCTGTCACTGAGGAAATGTCGGTAATTGATGAGCCTGAACATGTTGCAGTCAGGTTGCATTTACTTGAAATAAGTTCTATCACAACACCCAACTGAACAATGTTGAATGTTTGCACAAGGTACATTTTCAAAGAGTTCTTTTTTAGGAAAAATATCGACCATTTTATAGATCTGCAATACTAAAAAAAAATTCAATACTATAGTTGCGTGTAGGCGGATAATTACACTGTTTGAATGTACCAAGAGAAACTGTCTTGCACCGTTTTTGTTGTTGTTTTATTTGTGTGCTTCTGTGTTTACTATATTGACCTACACTGTGTTGATAGAAAGCAAAATAAATCATTCATACTATATGCTTTTCATATGGCTTACTGCTGGGGCTCAGACCTGTGACTTTACAGTATGTTTATATAAAGTTCTGTATTTTTTCAGTGCCACAGTTCAAGTAGACACACCATTAACAGCTTTGAGTAAGTATACAGTAAAACCTGTGTAAAAGGGCCACTCTCAAAAAGACTGAAAATTCGTTTTCAAGACCAATTATTGCTTAATGCAGGTCAAAAGTATTGCAGAATGCTTCCCTTGGAGCATTCTGCAATACTTTTGACCTTCATTAAGCTACCATTTTTTTTGAGAGACAGTTTTACACAGGTTTTACTGTAATGAACTGTTACAGTGTAATTCCTTTATAATGCTATGCTTGGGGTCCCTTAGAATGGACTGCATTATAAGTGAATTGTTTTATAAAAAGAGAATTTTACAAAGAAAATATAGGAAAATACATGCAACAGACAACTTAAGCAGATGAAATTTCCAGATTAATTTTGTTGCAGTCACTTTAAGGATTAAAATATGTGATTAACTCTTTCCTTGCTAGGGGTGACCTTTGTCATCTAATGATAACCTTTGCAAACAGTTTGGACATAATTTTGGTCCAGATCTGGATCCAAACCGGTTAATACTCTGGTAGTGTTCCTGAAAGAATTTTTTGAAAATGTTAATATTAAAAAAAAGGTCAGCTGATGACAACAAAAGCATGAAAAAATACCCAGCATGCAAAGAGTTGAACAATCCTCTGTGGCTAGAGGTCTAAGATTTGGTTCAAGTCTTCATCTACCTCCATACTTTGTGTGAGAGCCACAAAGGCTCTGGTGAGTCTAAGTGCATGCCCAGGCTATGTGATATGTGCTAAATTTTTTATGCTGGCTCAAACACACAAAAAATTATAAAAAAGATAATTATTGTTTAACTGTCAAGTATGTTTGTATTTCAGAAAGAGCTTTTCATCTGATGATGACCAAGGAGATGTTGTTACTCAGTTTTGCCATAGCTTATACAGGTATGTTTCACTCTTTCCTTGCTAGCGACAACTTTTGTCTTCTGCTGATAAACTTTGCAAACAGTTTGTACCCAGATCAGGACCTACATTCTATCAGTCCTGATCTGGACTCAAACTGTTTGACACTCTGAAAGTGTTCCTGAAAGAATATTTAGAAAATTTTAATTCTGAAAAAAGTCTGCAGATGACGACAAAAACATGAAAAATTACCCAGGATGCAAAGAAGCTTTAGCTCAAATTTCTCTATAACTATCCTATGGCTAATGGTAACACTTTTTGTACTGGAAACCTGTAAACTGGATTTTTGGCAAAAAGTGAAGACCCATATAAAATGACACAGTGTGTGGCATTTCATCAGGGACCACACTGCTTGCTAAAATAAAAACAATCTTCACGGTACTGTACGTTTTTTCGTTGCCAGTAAGGCCGTGGGGCATTTCATCCACTTCAAGTCAGAAAACGGTTGATATTTAACTGAATTGTGTATCAGCAAAAATGAATGTGTTTCAGTTATCAACCTCCTAGACTGCTAACCTATTTTTTTTGTCTAGTTATAATTATAGCTATAAAATAAATTGTTGATGGCAATGATATCAGGGAAGGAAACACCTTGTTTTGGTCCTATGGTAATAGACTATAATATTGGATTCTGATGATGAGGAATATGGTGCGATGGGCTTTTATAGTTGCTGCACTATTCATTTAATCTATAGCAAGGAATGTGGACCCAGATCAGGCTGCTCCATTTTCAGCAAATTAACAAGTTGATTATCACCTTTAGCACATGAGAAAAATAATGACTTGGTATTTTAGCAAGTGGTTAATTTTTTTTACATCTGAGCCTGTAAATAGGGAGAATGAGATGATGAGTTTGCCAATCTTTTGAGTGCAGTATAACCTGTGTAAAATGGCCACTCAGAAATAGACAAAACAAATATCTTAATGACAAACGATAGCTGAATGAAGGTCGAATGTATTGCAGAATGCTCCCCTTGGAGCATTCTGCAATACTTTGACATACATTAAGTGATAATTGGTCTTGAAAACCAATTTTAGGTCTTTTTGAGAGTGACCCTTTTTATGCAGGCTTTACTGTAATGTGTTGATCAAAGCATCTTCTTTTTCTGCAGGTTTTGAGCTAACATTTTTCAGTGGTGTCTATGGTACATGTATATCAAACAATCTGTGGTATGGTGGAGAAGCCAAGGGTCTCATTGGAATATCAGGAATTTTTATAGGGGTTGGCGAGATTTTAGGTAAGTTTTGTGTGGACGGTCAAAGGTCCAGATAAACAAAAATTTTCAGCGTAAAATGGTAAATATTTCAATTCCATCATTTATAACATTTGTTTTGAGTGACCAAAAGCACTGTCTCATTGAGTACCTAAATATATGTTTTGGTTGAGAAATAAGAAAACTATTTTTTTATACCGTTTGAATATCTGTATTCCAGTGAATTGAGAAGTATTCTTTTTAAATTTTGGTATGCATTCATTTTATTGAAAAAGCTTATGTGGATAAACAAAATATTTGAGCGTTAAATTGTATATATTTTGTTACCTATCACTTTTAACATATGTTTTGTTATGCTCTCTTAACTAAAGGCCTGAGCTGATCTGGAACTTCATTAGAAGCAAGCTGATCTGGATCTTGTGGTCTTTGTCCCAGTGAACAATTCTTCGGTCATGTCGGGACAATTTACTGTCTTCCTTGGTTAAACCAGTACTAAGCAGCAGATAAACTGTCTTGCTCAAGGACAGAACACACTGACTCGAGTGAGTCTCGAATTAGCAATCCTTCAATCCCCACCCAAACACTCTACCAACTGAGCCACTGCACTCTGTCTGATCTGAATCTTCATCAGAATTTGAAAGGTGGTATAGAATTTGATTAGTTACATGCACAGCATGAGGGGATCCAGAGGGTGGGGGGTTCTGATCCCCCTTGGAGCATCACAAGTCACTATAGGTTTGCTTAGAAATACTGGTACGGACCCTCATCGAGAAGCTTTGTTTTGTTTGATTTGATTCTTTACGTCCCATCAACAACCTTTCAGTTAAACAGGGGTCTTCCTGGGTTGAACCAGTACTAAGCTAGGATAAATGTGCCTTGCTCAAAGGACCACAACGCAGTGACGCCGGTGAGACTCGAACCTGCGGCCCCTCTATCTCCAGTCAAGCACTCTACCACTGAGCCACTGCGCTCCCACCATAGAGAAGCAATTTCTCGGGGGAGATTCGTACGGCACTCTGTGAATTATATTGATGACAAAAAAAAAAAAAAAACGTGTCAGGACTCCCCTGTCAGAATTTTCTGGATCCGCCAATGCAAGTGTGCTTATTAGGATGAATATGGAATATGTAGATTATAAAGATAAATGTGTATACAGTAAAACCTGTGTAAAACAGCCACTCTCAAAAAGACAAAAAAATTGGTTTTCAAGACCAATTATTGCTTAATGCAGGTTAAAAGTATTGCATAATGCTCCCCTTGGAGCATTCTGCAATACTTTTGACATTCATTAAGCTACCATTTGTCATTAAGATCTTTGTTTTGTCTATTTTTGAGTGGCCGTTTTACACAGGTTTTACTGTATTTATTCTCTCACAGGTGGAGCCCTGTTTGGACTACTGGGCAAGAAGACGAACCGTTATGGTCGTGATATAATAGTGGTATTTGGTTACGTGGTGCACATGTTGTGTTTTTATCTTATATTTATAAACTTTCCTTCACAATCACCAATAGAAGAAACACATGGGTCGACATATATAACATCAAAGTAAGTTACATTTACATTATAAGTTTCTCTATACAATACAGTTGACTCTTGTTAGCTCCAAGCCCACAGGATCAGAGTACATGATTGTATTCACCTCTAGCTACATGCGTGATTCAGAGGGGGGACAGGGGGTCTGGACCCCCACCCTGTTAAATCACAAATGGTTATTGGTTTCCTTAATAATTATGGTGTGGACCCCCTGGAGAAGGGGTCCAATTGCTTCTTGAGAGAGGTCTGTACATCCCTCTGTGAATGACATTGATAACTAAAAAACATGTTATCAGGACCCCCTGATGGAATTTTCTGGATTAGCACACAAGCTATCAGTGGTTTCAGCAAAAGAGCTGGTTTGTGAATGATATTTTACCAAAAAAGTGATTATTTTCCATACCTCCTACCAAAATATTACATATATAGGTCGACACCTGAGATTTTGGTTTGTATCACATCTGCAAGCAGTGAAAGCTCATGCAAGCCTGTGCATTTGGGCAGACTCGCCAGAACCTTTGCTCCTGGTATTCACAAAGCATGAAAGCAGAGGGACGCTCAGGCTAAAATTAGATCTCTAGCCAGGCTGGGTGTGTCAGTATGGGTGTTTAAAGGAGGCTATTGCATGTATGTGGTGAAGACCAAAATCGCATTGGTTGACCCATCTGTTGTGGGTACATAAAGAACCGTTCTTTGAAGTACAGTAAATCCTGTGTAAAACGGCCACTCTCAAAAAGACCAAAAAATGGTTTTCAATGCAGATTAAAGCTTAATGCAGGTCAAAAATATTCTCCAATACTTTCGACCTTCATTAAGCTACCATTAGTCATTAAGGCCTCTGTTGTCTATTTTTGAGTGGCCGTTTTACACAGGTTTTACTGTATCCACAACAAATATTTCAATAAGAAAGCCAGAAAGTTATTAGGAAATATACCCTATAATTCGAATCCAATTTAATTTATGCTGGGACTTTAAGCCATCATAGTTTAACCCTTTGTATTCTGATTCAGATAAAAGCAATAAGGATGGGACTGTCCATTATATATTTTAAGGGGTCACAGGTCATCATTTCCCAATTATTATGTATTTATGTCCCTGAGGATTGTTTTTACCTTAACAAACAGTGCAGACTCTGATGAAATGCTGCATAATGCAGCATTTCATCTGGGTCTTAACTGTTTGTCAAAGTACCGGTTTAGGGGTTTCCAGTATACAAAGGGTTAAGTTAATGAGGTTGTACTTTATTCATTACATTCAATGCCATTCACAACATAAGTTGTCTACTATGTCAACTATTGTAGTTTTGTATATTTTAAAGGGGCACAGGTAGGAATTCCCCAATTATTTCGTATCTCTGTCCCTGAGGATTGTTTTTACCTTAACAAACAGTGAAGACCCTGATGAAATGCTGCATAATGCAGCATTTCACCTGGGTCTTCACTGTTTGTCAAAGTACCCATTTAGGGGTTTACAGTATACAAAGGACTATATTATTGAGGTTGTACTTTATTCGTTACATTCAATTCCATTCACAACAAAAGTTGTCTACTATGTCAACTATTGTAGTTTTGTAGTTTGGAAGTTTCTAAAGCAAACAGTGTGAACTAGATTAGACTGCTCCATGTTCTCAGTTTCCGTATAATCTGGGTTTCCATGCAAGTTGAAATTAATATATTTTAATGTGAAAAATTGCCACACACAACATCAACAGACATTATTTTGTATTCACAGCTCAAAAAGAACTCTTTGTGGGTTTTTGCAATTAACACGTGGGCATGTACTATAACCAACAAACACATCTCGCCTATATAGCCAATGCTAAAAAATTGTGTTATATGAAACAACAAAGTCACAGTTTTAAAAGTGTAAGGAAAGAGCATACTAGCTGACATCAGTTGCCACTGCAAAATGATGTCAGTCATGGCTTAGATGGTGTAACATCGTTTTACACTTGAAAGACGTTACAAATACATGTAAACGTATGTAAAACAGCCCAACTATTGTAGGATTTCTTCAGTGCAATGGCAGAAAGTTGGAAGAAGCTGAAGACTTCAAATGTGTTTTCATCATTTATTGTGTGTTCGAATCAAAATAAATCCGCTCTAGTGCGTGGATTGTTTAGTAATAATTCACTGTCAGTTCGTTATACGAAGATGAATCAATTGTGCCGCGCACTTGTGATTTGATCTTCTTTGCAACTGACCTCCAAACAGTGAATTATTACTCAACAATTCACTGCTAGAGCTGATCTATTTCTTTTAAAATTAGTAATATGGTATATTCAAGGTGTCATGCCTGTAATTTATAGCAGGAAAATTTTATAAACTATTTGTAGTTTTCATTTCTTAAGTAAGTTCGACAATTATTTTTAAGTCAAAAATTTATCATGAAAAATTCAACATTTATAATTCTGTGTAAATCCATCAAAATATTTTATTGTTGTAGATGAAAAACTCTGATCTTTCATTTTTTCTTTTCAGCAAATACGTAGCCATTTTTAGCGCCTTTTTGTTAGGTTTAGGAGACAGTAGTTTTAATACTCAAGTAAGTATTATCTCAGCATTTCACTCACCTAAAGCTTTTTGACAGTATTTTTTCAACAAAACACTCACTTGTCCTCAATTCTTGTCTTTTAATTACAGTAAAACCTGTCTAAAGCGGCCACTCTCTAAAAGACCACAAATTGGTTTTCAAGACCAATTATCGCTTAATGCAGGTCAAAAGTATTGCAGAATGCTCCAAGGGGAGCATTCTGCAATACTTTCAACCTTCATTAAGCTACCATTTGTCATTAAGAAGAACATTTTGTCTATTTTTGAGTGACCGTTTTACACAGTTTTTACTGTATAGTATTACAGATCTCAACACTTAGCAGCAAAGGCTCTGTAGCAGTGACACTTGTCTTTCTGACCATTTTACGAGGGCAATGCCTCAGTAGCATAATGGTTAACCCTTTGTATTAGGGAAACCCCTAAACGAGTACTTTAGCAAACAGTGAAGATCCAGATGAAATGCAGCATAATGCTGCATTTCATCAGGGTCTACACTCTTTGTAAAGGTAAAAAAAGATCTTCAGACAAAAGAGTACAATATTTTGTTAGTACAAAAGAATACAAAATTTTTTTGAAAATTATAACCTTACACCCCTAGATATGTGCAATGGACTATCCTAAGATTATTGTGTCAAACAGAAGGAAGAATCCATTAGTATACAAAGGGTTAAGGGCAACAGATCAGATGTTGCAATGCCTGGCCCATAAGCAGCATTTGTTAGGGTTTGACCCCAACAAAACAAAAGCCTAAATAGTTAAAATGGAATATGTCTCCATTGTGGTCAGAAAGACAAGTGTCCCTGCTACAGAATGAGAAAAATATCATAATTCTGCATATAAAACAAGTAGAAAATACTTTTTGTGAAAGATCTGACAGACTGTAGAACTTGAAAAATTATATGCAAGGTCTCTTACAAAGGTGCGGAGTAGCAAGTGACAGCTAACATTTGGCGCAAAATGTTATCACTTTGTGACATAATGTTATACATTTATCCTAGCTTAGTACTAGTTCAACCCAGGAAGACCCGTCCCTGTTTAACTGAAAGATTGTTGATGGGACGTAAAGAATCAAATTAAACAAGCAAACAAACAAAACAAAACATAATGTTATAAGATTTGTGAAGTAATGTCACGAAAATCACACAGGCGCTTGCTTGAAACGGCTATTATTAACTTTCGATCTCTTGATGATTAAGGAAATCCACAGGGGGTCACACAGGCACTTACTTGAAAGAGCCATCATAAATTTCAAGCTCTTAATGATAGAGATATTAGATTCCTAGTGTATGAACCGGCATCTCATCAGACAGGGGAATCATGCACTATCCAGGATGCACATATTAATATATTTGGAACTGCTTTCAGTTTTCCCTTGCAATATTAGTGTAATTGAAAGGAGGTGGAGTAGGTTACGGGAGTGCACTAAACGGGGGATTTTTACTACGCTAAAAATATTTAATTATGAAACAGTTTGGGTGATTTCAGTCCTTTTGGTGACTCCTTCAATATTACTCACTTAAGCCGAAACTATTTGTAAACTTATCTTCTATTGGTCCGTATATTTTCTTTATTACGCTAAAATTTTGTGTGGCCTGTCACAGTTTGAATCATTTCGACAAGATAAGGATGTTCTGAGAAGATTTCCAATTTTGAAATTATAATTTTGTTGAAAAACTAATTTATTCTTCGTTGATGTCAGAAGAAATCACTGTTCTTGACTGTGTGCGGTATATTTAGATAAAGGGACAGTGAAGGAGATTAAGTTAAAAACATTTTGTTTTTCCTTGCAACATTAGTGCAACTGAAGGAGGGCGGAGTAGGTTATGGGAGTGCACTTAACAGGAACTTAACCAAGTCGACTTGGCTGTAATGCAACAAATAATTAAAACATATTTTAACTCTTTGAATGCCAGAACTGAATTACTCAGACAGAAAGAGTATGAGCAAACAAAATAGTCCCAGAGACTATTTGTTTGCTTTCTTCGCCTACTTCGCCTAATTTTTTATTGTTGACTAGAATGGATTATGTATTAATCTTGATCATCAACTGAATGATTCCATTTTGGAAATTTAGTTCTTTTGACTCTTTCCTTGCTTTTTCAACTATTGTCGTCTGCTGATAACCTTTGCAAACACTTTAGATCCAGATCAGGACTGACAAAATGTCGGTCCTGATCTAGATCCAAACTGTTTAACACACTGATAGTGTTCCTGAAAGAATTTTTTGAAAAAGTTCATTTTAAAAAAGTTAGCAGACAACATCAAAAGCATGAAAATTACCCAGCATGCAAAGAGTTAACCCTAAAAGCGCCAATAAAAAAATGCATCTGAAAATGTTGTCTGCTGAAGTCGTCTGCTGCAATTGATTGCCTAAAATTACAGACAAATTTAGTATAGAAGCAAACAGCGTGGACCCAGAACAGGAGCAGTCTGATCTGGGTCCACACTGTTTGCCATAGAGGCTTCTTAAACATGTCAGCAGATGAGAAAAGCAGATGACTTTTGTTGCGATTGGATCATTAAGGGTTAAAAATAGTTCTGTACTTGCTCCCTGTTTTAAATTACAGTTATACTCACTGATTGGGTTCATGTTTCCTGAAGATAGTTCGCCAGCTTTTGCCTTGTTTAAATTTGTACAGGTAAATATGTTCTAAATGATCTCATTTGAAATAAGCGTAGCTTTTGGTGCCATACTTTTTTCACCATTATTTAAAGCCACTATGTATGCCAAATCGTCAATTTTCATCTACCAAATGTAATCAAATAGTCTTAATAAGTCAATATAACCAAATTTTTTGGCTGTAAAATGGTATGTTTTCTTATCCATCAGTTTATACATTATGTTTAGGGTGCTCAAAAGAATCGTCTCATTGACATGGTTATTCGAGTGCTCACAAGATATTTCAGTCTGTGTTGACAGCTATAGGGTTTTACCACAGTACAGTTCTAGCTTTACACTGGCAGCTCCTGCTCATGAAAATGCGATGACTTTATATATGTCATTTAGTAGACTGCTTCTGTATAATTGTTTCAGTCTGTGATGACAGCTATAGGGTTTTACTACAGTACAGTTCTAGCTTTACAGTGGCAGCTTCTACTCATGGTGATCAGTCTATATTATGTCATTAGTAGACTGGTTCTGTATAATTATTTCAGTCTGTGATGACAGCTATAGGGTTTTACTACAGTACAGTTCTAGCTTTACAGTGGCAGCTTGTACTCATGGTGATGCGATAACTTCATGTGTCATTTAGTAGACTGGTTTTGTATAATTATTTCAGTCTGTGATGACAGCTATAGGGTTTTACTACAGTACAGTTCTAGCTCTACAGTGGCAGCTACTACTCATGGTGATCAGTGGTACTATCGGAACATTCTGCTTCTGTGGGGTAGAGTGGATGGCAACCAGAGCTCACAGAGAGGGCTATAGAAGTATATGACAGGATGAGGTAGGAGACCCCAACCCCTTCACATACTGGAGCTTTGTACCCAGGAGTACCAGATTTGATCCCCAGCTTCTCCAGTCCATTGGATGAGACTTTAAAATCATGGCCCTGGCCCCATTATATGACCCTAGCAGTTGGTGGGATGTTAAAGGCAAGCATACATACCCACATGAGATTGCTTGACTCCTTGTTCCCATGGAAAAGATTTGAGCAGCGTCATGAGACAATAGAACTCATCGGATATTGGCACTTCTTGTATATGCAAGACAGGAGCAGATCCGAAATTTCTGGAAAGGGGGTCAGATGTGTAAAGGAGTGGGGGGGGGGGGGTTGCTTTGCTGACTTCATCTCATTTTTTGTAAATATCCCATGAAAATAAAATAATTTTGTCTCGGTGATTTCAGGTTTGATATAAATACACTTTGAAAGTCCTTTCTTTGACATTATTGAGGGATCACAGATTTGATCGTATTTCTTTCAATGTTTCCATTAGCAGGCTTTCACTATATGTTATGTCCCGAAATCGGCTGCATATACCAAAATTACACTCAGTGTAATGTCCGTTTTCGCTATATGATGAAAGTCCTAGACTCAGCTGATCATACTGCAGTCCAAGAGCAGAAAACAAAGGATATGACAATTCGGGAGATACCAGACACCCACTCTGTAGCATTATAAGCCATTAAAAGTAAAAATGCATTGTAAGGAACAATGAAAGAAGAAATCACAAAAAATATATAAGTTCATTTTTCAAAACAAGTTTGACAATCCGCCACACCGTGACCGCATCACAGAACAAAAATTAGGACTACCAAATTTCAAAGGTAGGAAGTCTGGACTTCCTGGATTTGAAAGTTAATGGAAGCCCTGTTTCTTTGCCTTAAGATTGTTTTTGTCATACCCAGATAGCCAAAGTACTCCTATCTAGATTTCTTGACAACAATGGATTGACAGGGTTGATGATGCACCCACAACCATTTATTGGCTGTTAAGGTAGTGGCCGAACTATTTTTATCTCTAAAACATTCCTTAAACTAGTTTTGTGTCCTTCCCTTTAGGCATTCTTCCCTGGTTCTTTTCAGAAAATTCTTGGACGGTCTCAGGTAGACAAATGAAGTATTTGTTTTCTTTGAAGGAAAATTATTTACTGTGTGCGACATTGTGAGAAAACCTGTCTTCAGGGTTTGTTATCATATAAGACTCAAACCAGCCTGCTCAGCTAAAGCTACTAGCAAAAACATTAAATAGAGGATCTTACATGAATTGGCTCTTGTTTTATTGAAAATATTAAACGAGTTGAGGAAAAGAGATAAAATGTGAGGCTTGCCTAGCATTTTATCTCTTTTGCAACGAGTTTAATAAATTCAATAATACAGGAGCACGAATGTTAGATTCTATTCATCATGTTACATTAAAATTATTTTGAAATCATATTCTTGGCTTGAAAACGTTAGGGTTTTGCCATATGCGTGACGTTAAAAGCGTCATTTCATAACATTTCCCAAAAATCTGTAAACCACAAGTGTTTTATCAGTTTTAATGTATGGCGTTATTTCACTCCCAGATGGGACATCATATGATAAATATCTTTTCTGTATTTTACAAGTATATAGTTTATTTACTTGGAACAGCAGTGTTCCTTAATAGACTGCACAGCTGCACAGGCTGGTTGCATCTTATTGTTCTCCTACAAACAAAACAGTTTACATAGGTTGTGATAAACACATTTTTGGAGTGTAAAATTGTGAATATTTTCTTATTCATCAGTTATAACATAAGTTTTGGGTGTCTCATTGAGACGGTTCGTTTGAGTACCCACAACATATGTTTTGGTGGAGAAATAAGAAAATTCAATTTAATTACACACTCTTATCTAGAGGCCAGGTTTATCTCCTGACATGGCCCATATTTTACCCTAGAACCTGTTGTTGTTCAAACAGAAAAAAATATTTTCTGATTTTCTGATTTATATTTTCTGTTTTTTCAGAACCAGGTACCAGAAAGCTTATTGGAAGATGCTGATGTGTGATAGAATAGTGGACATTCCAAATCAAATACTCATTGACTATATTTGTTGTAGCTGAAACAGGGTGGTACAAACAAGACTTACTGGAGCCAGGCCCTGGTTGCTAAAAACATTGTCAGCTTAACAATCAAAATATGCGAATAGGAAGGAATAACTCATTTTATTAGCTTTTCAAAATATTTTTTTTTACTTTTGTAAGATGGATTGTTTAAGCTAGCAAAGTTTTCAGCAACTGGGTTCTATTACTCAAGGTTCTTTTTATGTTACGAGTAGGTTGTATTTAGACTGACAACCATTATTTGGGCCTCAACGCGAGAAAATCTGTCTTCGGGAGTTTGTGAACCACACAGGCCCAGACCAGCCTGCGCATCTGCGCAGTCTGATCAGCACCTTTGTTTTTCTCTTTTTTTTGAAAGTATCATATGTAAACTTGCTGCAGGTGAAATTTCAATTTTCTAGCTAGTCTCTGTAGCTGAGGAGACTGGTTTGAAACTCGCTTTGTCTGAAACCCCGAAGACAGGTTTTCTCGGGATGAGGCTCATTTGGGAATGGTATGGTAAAATTGTTGATCCAGATGAGATGTCACAGAATCTGGCATCAAGGTTATAAAACTTTTTTCATGCTCAAATCAACTGAGCATGGATTTTATCTTGCTCATAAATGTTAAAATGCCAAATTGCTGGCATTTTATAAGCATGATAAATACAACATCTGAGAGTTTGGAAGCAAGAAAAGTATTTATTTTTCAGTATTTAATTTTCATGAGCAGTTTAAATTTCATTCTCACTTGAGTTGAACATGAAAAAAGTTTTATAACCTCCAGTCCAGGTTTCATGGTATATTCACCAAAATAATGTGATATGTTTTGTTGCCTTTCACTGTCAGATCACATTTTATTTGCATTATAGTAAAAAAAAATGAGTCCTAGGGATATCACTTTTATTTTATTGCATTGACATTTACTGGGTCAAACTGGGACATAAAGAATCAAATCAAACAAACACAAATATTTACTGGGTTGCCATGATCCCATTTGAGTAGTATCGCTTATTTCATTGCATTAAGATTTTCTGGGTCACATTAAACACATTTAAGCAATATCACATTTCTTTCATTGCATTGACATTTTTGGGGTCACAGTAAACCCATTTGAGTGATATAACATTCATTACATTGCAGTGACATTTTCTGGGTCACAGTGAGCTGAGCCCATTTGACCAATATCACATTTATCTCAATGCATTCACATTTTCTGGGTCACAGTAAACCCATTTGAGTAATATCACTTTTATTTGATTGCATTTGACATTTTCTATTTCTAAGTGAAACCATTTGAGTGATATCAGTTTTATTTCATTTCATTGGCTTTTTCTGTGTTACAGAGAACGTATTTGAGCAATATCATTTTTATTTCATTGCTTTGAAATTTGCTACATGTCTAAGAGAATCTATTTGAGTTTCATCACAATAACATTAAGCCCACTATTGTTATATTGTAAATATTTTTTCTGTGTCACAAATATGCCACTTTTCTTTTAATGAGCTGGTATCCAACAAAAGGTACAAGTTGGCAGGTGTTCCCATCAAATACTTAGATCAAGGGCTTGGAATTTCAAACGTGCATTCAAGATTGAAGGTCTGACCCCTTGAGTGAGATATCCCTATCTTACAAAGAAACTTGTGATGGATTTTGATATATTCTGGTGTATCTGGTTGTAAAAGTCACATGAAGTGAAGTACAATATCTAGTCACAGAACAATAGTTTGGTTGGAATATCTAAAAATAGCTTAAAATTTACGTTGCACCTTTACTTAGTATCATGACATCAGGCATATTTGCTAGGGTATGTGTGACATATCCTGGCAAATATGGACCTTGTCGCAAGAAAACCTGTCTTCAGGTTTCCTGACTCAGTTAAATTCAAACCAATTTGCTCAGCTACAGAGGCTTGCTAGAATATTAAAATACATTTTACAATAAGTGCATAACAAAGGCACTGATCAGACTGCATAGATGTGCAGGCTGGTCTGCACCTTTGTTGTTCGCATGCAACAGTCAGGTTTTCTCACATTGTGGCCTATATGGTTCGAGTCATTGTTCTGAACCATTTCTGAGAAAAATCTCTTCTCATTGCCTTAGCCTTACAGTTGTGATGCTGTTCTAAGCAGCAAGCTTAATTTGAACAAATTGCAAACAAAATTTCAAATTTAAAAAGAATATGACAATGATAACATGACATAAACTCTTAAAGTGCCAATCAGAACTGTTTTAAACCACAATTTTTGTGATATCTTTAATGATTTATGGGCGAGAAAAGCTTGATATCTTATGTGAATCATCTGCTGAGATATGATTCACATGAAATATCAAGCTTTATTTGGTTACCTTTAGAAGCAAGCGGCACAAGTAGAAAAGGGTATCTGCTTATATTTTGCATCCATGACATTGTCACATGCATACATAAATGTTTTGTTATATGACTGCCACCAAAGTCCTTCTCTCATTGGCTGAAGCTGCTTACAACACATTTGTACAAAAGCTCATGCTTGATCATGCTTGCTAAATTTAGCTCTCTGGTATGTGAAAATCTTATGTCAGGAATTCCAAATCTATTTTTAGCTATTAGGCAGCCTTGATTAAAGTCATGTCTACCTGTCCACAGCTAATTTTAAATTGGATGACAGGAATCCCAAAACTATTTTTAGCTGTCAGGCAGTCTTGACAAGTCATGTTTACCTGTCTACAGCTAATTTTTGTTCTAAAAAATACAGCCTAAAAGTCATATAACAAAACAATTAATGCATTTATTTGAGGTTAACATGAGGATTAGTTGTCAACCATCCAAAGTGATGTTTACCTCCGCTTCGCCTCAGTAATCATCACTTCCTCGGGTTGACATATCCTGATGTAATATAATCCTATTTTACTCAAAGAGGTCAAAATTGAATCTTATACATGTACATGTGAACCAGGCCATGAGATTTCTCACAATGTGGTATGTGCGACAAGCATAGCCTCAGATCAGCTTGCGCATATGCGCAGTCTGATCAGAGCCTTTGCTTTTCGCTTGAATATTCTATGACTGTTAAGCTACTGACTTTGAGTAAGAAAGAGGGCAAAGATCAAGAATACAATCTAGCACCACACCTGACCCAGGATACTCATGGGAAAGTAACACCATCTGGAGTTTCTAAGCTTTCAAGGGGGGTGGACAGGCTCGTACGAGTCAAAATGCCAAATTGTTGGAAATCACATGTTGCTGCTCATGTCATATTATAATGTAATTGTAATAAGTTGGCAAATTCTTGAGATAATGGTACTTATCGCATTATGTACAAAATGTGAAATGTGCATGGGCAGCTATTTGGTAGAGCTAAAGGTCTTATTTTATCTACTTCTAAAATTTGTTCACGCAAGAAGAGAAGGCTCAGGCAAGACTGAGTCTAATTGTGACATATGCAATAAGTACCAGAATCTTGTGTTATGACAGTTTCATTTTCATCAGATAATGTCAACCGGCTTGAATCAAAATTTATTCTAATGCACTTGCTTTTGTAACGCGACGTCTGATTGGATAATGTCAAAAATTTGCGACAGTATATCCTGCGATATACTGTCGGAAATAGTTTGACAACATTAATTACATCATATCGTTGGATGACATGCGACTTTTTGCGGCTTGCAACGCTTCAATTTGAGAGTTAACTGCAGAAGAGCATTAGAATGGGGATAACCAAATTCAAAATTTTAATTTGGGGAGGTATATCTTTGGAAATACGGTCGGAAATCACATATTACGGCTCCGCTCGCTCGTCACCATAAAACTAAATTTCCGACTGTATATGCGACGATATACCTCCCTAAATGAAAATTTTGAATACAGTTATCCCCTAAGTATGCAAGAAAATTTATATACAGTTTCATGGTTGTTATGTACCGAAATTAATATCTGGCCTTCCGAACACTTCATCATGATGAAGATGCAAATTTTGTATCTTTCATTTTTTTTATGTTGTCTTGCATTTTTACCCATTTTGAGATGTAGGTTGTATATTAGACTGTGAACTGACCTGCTGTCATTGGATTTATGTTTGTAAATGGAGCCCATGACCATTTGGTCTAAATACTGAACATGTAAATTTTTAAAACATTATTACCCATCATCTTTTGAGGTGCCTTTCATGTCTCCAGATAAGAGTGCAAAATTAAATTTTATTTTTCTTATTTCTTAACTGAAACATATGTTGTGGGTACTCAAAAGAACCGTCTCAATGAGATGGTTCTTTTGAGCACCCAAAACATATGGTTACACTTATCAATAAGAAAATAATTGCAGTTTATGCTCAAATGTTTTGCTTACCTGGACCATTGGCCTTTAGTATTGGAGGTATGGTTCCAGACTTGGACATTACATGTGGCTAAATGCTTATCAAGATGTAGCCTGGGTCCAGTCGTCAATAATATGGCTATATTTTCTAATGCTAATATTTCAAAAAATGAGAGAATGAAAATATACCACATCAAAGGTATCGTTTGTCCGTTATTGATTTCGATTAATATTGACGCCTGGGGACATCTGTAGTATTTCCCTTTGATAATCAGATAAGCTGATTAATCTAATTATAGCCTGTTGCTTTAGTGTGACGTAATAAAGATGATAACCAGGCACCGATCCGATAATGAGGATGCCCTTATTAATCAGCTGATCATGGAAACCCCACGTAAAAACGTGAATAAAGATGGATTTTTTTTACTTGGTTCGAGATTGATTGATCCAAAACAAAGGATTATCATTTTCAAACACAGAGATGAAACTGAAGTGTCAAAAATATTGCGAGAAATTCAAAGTAGATGACGTTTTTCTCGGATGTGTTGTGTTTATCTCGACCGTGTGTATTAAATGTGTGTCTCGCAAAGGCAAAAAACTAACTGCTTAACAAATACACCAAAGTCGGAATTTAAATCATGAAGCCAATTATCATCCACAAAGTGCATTTGATGATAGGAGTCTAAGGACATAGGAAGGATTATCTGTGGTAAAGTTTGCCTGTTTGCCTTTCTATCTATCTTTTCACTGGAATTCCTGTTACTATTTATAGCACAATAGAGTTATCCGATAGCGTTATCGTTCTTGGCTTTACCCCTCAAAATTTGAGGAAAAATCCAGGTGGCGCTGTCGATTGAAATCAAAGTTCCCTAGGCTGTCATTTTTGACCAAGGAACGGAAAAATAAAAAAGAAGAAAAAATGATCAGACTGGAACCCAGGCTAATCAAGATGTAACCTTTGAAAGTTATCGGCTAGAAACTTAAAAGCTTATCTAAATACTGTTGAATCAGTCTAAAGCAAACACCAAAGGAATGGTCAAAAGCTGCTTAGTGTGAATTCATTAACAGTGGGGTAGCTCATTGGAAGTATCTCAGAATTTGATACTTATTACTTACTTGTGCAGTGAAGGCTCAAACTGCGCATGCAGTCTAGTCTGAGCCTTCAATGCTAGCACTGATAAAGAAATGAATTAAATGAATGCTCAGGTCATATTTTTGGCCTCTATCCCACTAGATAGCTGAACATTCATGTTTAAAGGATGTCTTTCATGCGTGGACCCAGAAAGTTTTGTCAGAGTGGTTCCAAATTTTATAACGTTTTTTTTTTCTTTGATGAGGGGATAGAGGATCCAAATATCACTATAAATGGGCTGATGATGGCCCAACATTTAATGCTGGTTTGGTAGCTTTGTGATTTTTAAAGAGATCCGGACCAGTATTTAGAAACCCTATATTTTTGTGATTTTTCAGGGGTGGGGGTCTGGACCCCTGCCCCCCCCCCCCCCTCTGGATCCGCCCGTCTTTATGCTATTTGGTAAGTACCCATCTCTAATGAGCTGGTCCAGAATAAGAAAAAAACATCTCTCTAGAGATATGTCACAAATGCAATCTTTGGAATACCGGTATGTCTCCTTCAAGATTATTACGGGTAAAACCTAATAGCAACATTTTCAAATTGCGGCTGGAGTGCACTTTACCGGGCGCAACTGAATTTGATTAGGTTTTTAAGGTATGTTTGCTTCTAAATTATTTCTTGAAATGTTTGATATGGTGGATACATAACCTGAAAACAATTGAGGGGGTATGGGGGCATAAGCCCCCATTTATCATATGTTACATGAACAGACTGTACAATGGTGCCTGGTAAAGTGCAAGTGTCCCCAAATTGCAAATGTTGTTTATAAATGAAATGACAAATAATGAAATAATCCTAACTAATAAAAGCCTATATTGTAAACAATATGGACACAGATCAGCCTGCTTCCTTAGGAGTTGGGCTGTCTCTCTGGCCATATTTTGACTATAAAATTATCAGAGAAACTAATTAAAATACTAATACAGTATAACCTGTGTAAAATGGCCACTTAAAAATAGTCAAAACAAAGATCTTAATGACAAATTGTAGCTTAATGAAGGTCCCCTTGGAGAATTCTGCATTACTTTTGACCTGGATTAGGCGATAATTGGTCTTGAAAACCAATTTATGGTTCTTTTTAAGAGTGGCAAATTTACACAGGTTTTAATGTACTTATTAAGGGGCTTATATCATGATACATGTACTATTATTGTCTCAAAATCTTGCAGAGTTTAAAAAGAATTTAGATGATTTAAGTAAGTCCCACATCCTAAATTACCCCATCTTATCAATCATTTTTATACAATGAATACATCCTTATGTTTCTAAATGATCTTTCTAAAGACAATTCATAATGCAGACCAAAAAAAAATCTGTATGAATGAAAAGTATCAAAATTATCTAAAGTATGGATAGTTGAAAGTACTCTCAGTGGTATGTGGTATCAATAGTTGAAAACACTATTATAATAGCTATACCACGGCAAACACTATTAAGGTAAATTAATGGTAGTTACACCTCTAGTATGGAGCAGTCTGACCAAGGTTGTTTGCTGCCATGATGAAAATAGTCTAGAGTGCATTTGAATATATGCAGCAGACTTAATAAGCGGCAATGGCGTAGCCAGAACGCTGAAAAAAGTTACGCACATCAAAGGGAGACTACTTAATCCAGCAGAGATTCTCCTCAATTGCATCACTTTTCAAAATGGGAACTTCTCTTAAAGGAAAGAATTTGCTTCGAGAGGGAGCAAATTCTTTCTTTTATGAGCAGTTCCCTATTGTAAGGAATATCACTTTTACCCAGGGTCTATAAAGTCCAGGATTAATCAGGATTTCCTGATTGAGCAATCCTGATTGAGCACTCATGCATTTTGCATATAAGATCAAATTTATTTTTGCTGTAATTTGTTATCAGAACCTATCATGATCTTTTAATCAGATATTTACTATAAGATAAGCATAAACTGATTGCTTTCTATTGATGTTTTCTTTTAAACATTTTATTGGTGATTTCTGAACTTTTTTGGCCAAGTTCAGGATTGAGCTGAAAGATTTTCCTGATTGAGAATCTTGGACTGTTACCACCCCTGTTTACCACATTAGGTGATCTCCCTTGAATGTTACTATTTTTTACACACTTGCGTAACTGGGTAATGGGTGGGAGCCATGCCAATGGGCCGAAGACATTTTTGGGTGAAATATAGTCAGGATAGAATTAAAAGAAGTCATTTTGACTATCATTTGAAGCTTGTAATATAAAGTGAATCAATGGCCAAGAGTGTAGATCCTGATTAGACTCTGATCTTGGTCTGCGTGGTTTGCTAAAAATAATATTGTTACCAATAAATTACCGGTAAATCACAGGAGCTTGAAGTTCTGTCTTTATCTCACCTCTATTGCCTCAAAACCGAAAGCTCACAATGTCATAAACTAAGCAATGCCATTATGAGATTTTCAGTTTTAGGATTTAGAAGTGATATAAGGATCGAACTTCATGCTCCTGTGGGTAAATACAGTATTAGTTTATTTTATATATTTATAGAAAAAGAAACAGAACAAGTCCATGAGATTTATCATGTATGGTTAAGGTCACTCTTTAAATGTGCATGCACAGCCACCTAGTGGGGCTAGTCATAGTTGGTCTGAACCTTCATGGACATCCATATGCTGTGGATGCGAGCTGTGAAGGCTCTTACAAAACTGCATGAATGTGCATGCTACCTTTAGCATTCGCTGCTTGCCTGTGCTACCTAGTGGTGCTAGGCATAATTGGTCTGAACCTTCATAGACATCCATATGTTATACATGCAAGCTGTGAAGGCTCTAACAAGACTGCATGGATGTGCAGGCTACCTTTAGCCTTTGATGCTTCCATATGCATTGTACATGCACCAAAATCTTGTGTGCTGGCTCAAATGTATTTTTAGTTACGGTAGATGCTCTAAAATTATGAACATTAGTTGCATGCCAAAAAGGTCTAGTCAAACAGGGCAGACCCAGATCAGACTGCTTCTGAAGAAGCAGTCTGATCAGAGTCTTCCCTGTTTGCTTTTCTGACAAGTATTTTGTAATTCCAGCCCTGATAACCAACATTTTAATTGAGAACAGAAGGAGGAAAATGTTCTAAATTTTAGAATATTTACTCTAATAGCACTTGTAGTGATCAGATGTATATAGTTATATTATTTATGCATGTTGAAATGTATATATTGTTATGTTTATGTAAAGATAAATTGAACATAAACTTCTAGAAGATAAATCTGTTTTGTGTATACTTTTCCTCCGTTATCCAGGGTTCAGTTGTTCTTATCCCTTTATAGACCGGAAACCACAGAACGGGTATTTTCAAACAGTGAAGACCCAGATGAAATGCAGCGTAAAGTGGCATTTCATCCGGGTCTGCACTATTTGCTAAAACAAAATCAAGCTTCAGAGAAGAGATGCCATATTTTTTTTTGGAAAATATCAACGGTGACCGGCGGCCCTCAATATTTACAGTGGCCATTCTGACTTAATTTCATGTAGCTTTATGGAAAATTCCGTTTGTCTAAAAAGGGTTAACAAACATCATTGGGAGCGCAGTGGCTCAGTGGTAGAGTGGTCGACTCGCGACCGAAGGGCCGCGGGTTCGAGCCTCACCGGCGTCACCGCGTTGTGGTCCTTGAGCAAGACACATTTATCCTAGCTTAGTACTGGACCCGTCCCTATATAACTGAAAAGTTGTTGATGGGACGTAAAGAATCAAATCGAACAAAACAAACATCATTATTCATTAAAAAATCTCCAATTACAGAGACATCAAAAAATGCCAGACAAAACACTAGACAAATAGTGAAGGAGCAGTCTGATCAGGGTAGTCACTGTTTTGACAAGTATTTCATTAATCAAAGACCAGTCCTGTTAAAAATAGCTTTTGTTGAGACGACAAGAAGAAAAACAGTTCAACATTTTTAGACACTTACCATATAGTAATCTTGAAATAAAAACAGTGAAGCTTTTCTTAAAGTCTTTCTTGCTAGTGGCGACTTTTGTCATCTGCTGATAACGTTTGCAAACTGAGTTTGGACCCAGATCAGGACCGACAAAATGTCGGTTCTGATCTGGATTCAAACAGTTTGACTCTCTGGTAGTGTTCCTGGAAGAACTTTTTTTTTAAATTGAAAAGTCAGCAGATAACAACAAAAGCATGAAGAATTAGCCAGCATGCAAAGAGTTAAAACGTAAAAAGTTGATTTTCTTGCAGTACTGTGCAGTTTTTCCTTTATAAAACTTGATAAAGCCCATGCTTCATTAGTTTAAACATCTCTGATTATTGCATCATGTAATAATTATTGAACCCTTTAAACCCAAGGATTGAACATCAGCAGACAACTTTTTAACCCTTTTATGCCGAATGTATTTTCCCATCCTTATCAATTGGATGAGTCCATTTCTAATTTTAGGGTTGTTGAGTGGTTATTTTTCATTTTTATTCAAATTTTAAAAGAAACTTCTGTAAGCAAACAGTGGAGAACCTGATCAGACGCCGCAAAATGTCTGATCCGGTTTTACACTGTTTGCCAATGTCCCACAGAAAGGATGCTAGGCTTATATTGGTTAATGTGGTTTAGTATTAATTTTAAGAGATTTTTTCTCAGAAAAAAAGAGTTGGCATTTGGTGATTCACATGGAATGTGAACATTCATTTCAAAGATTATTTACTTCTTTTTGAGTTGTTTTACATTCAAGTCAACAGTTTTCATTCATGTTGGGACGTTTCCTAAGTTGGGCAGTTAGCCCTGAGTCTACTTTCAATGTCACACAGTCTTTTTCAAATGCTTATATTTTAACAAATCATTTACCAGAAAGCATTCATATTTGGAAAATGGGGGCTTGGGAGGGTTTTTTGAGATTCCATAAGATTGGGCCCTAGGTCCATACCAGGGGCTAGGGTCAAAATCTATGACTCTTTCATAAATTGCTATGATGCTGTGTTAAAGGTTTTTTAATGTTCATATGGCAGAAAGGATTCATATTTGGAACATTCATGCCTGTTAGGGTCCTCTTAAATTTCAGTAAGTCTTAGAATGGACACTTGGGATCACCCCCAGGGTGGGGTTGGGGTTAAAAATCAAGGATAGCTTTGTAAAGTGCTCTTGTGCCGCATTAAAAGTTTTTCAAATGCTTATATCTCAGTATTCAACTATTACCTACTCAAGGTTCTAGCTAGTCTCTGTAGCTAAGCATGCTGGTTTGAAAACTATCTGGCCCCTAGTTTATAAAACTTTTTTCATGTTCAACTGAACTGAGCATGAAATTTCAACTGCTCATAAACACTAAAATACCGACAAAGAAAGTTTCTTGCTTTACATCTCTCAGATATTGTATTTATCATGCTAATAAATGTTAAAATGCCAACAATTGTTGGCATTTTAACATTTATGAGCAGGATAAATTTGGTTCCCAGCTGAGTTGAGTATGATTTTTTTTTAACCTCAGGGCCTGATTGTCCAAATAAAGACTCTTGTAATGTGGATCATTTGGGCCGCAACGTGAGAAAACCTGTCTTCGGGGGTTTGCGAACAACACAAGTGCAGACCAGCCTGCACACCCGCACAAACTGATCAGCGCCTTTGTTATTCGCTTTTTGGAAAGTAACATATATAAACTTGCTACAGGTGAAATTTCAATTTTCTAGCTAGTCTCTGTAGCTGAGGAGACTGGTTTGAAACTCACTTTGTCAGAAACCCCGAAGACAGGTTTTCTCGCTATGCGGCCCATTTGTGTCACGCTATTTTATGATTACTTCAGACATCATGCACTGATGGGAAGGTTAAGAATGAAAGTACATGTAAATTTGAAACAATTTCTATTGTCCTTAAAGAATTTCTAGAGCCAGCGACAGACACAACTATAATAATAGTTTTAAAAAATCAGATTTACTACAATATCAATTATGTCAGCCGAGTGTATGAAACTTGCTTGCTTTAAAACATGCTATAATGAAGCACTTTATGCCCCGATAGAAAATTTCAAGCAGAGGCACCATAAAAGACTTAATTCTTTGATTGCTGAAGTCGTCTGCTGATGACCTTTGCAAACATGCAGTTTGTACTGAGATCAGGCCCCACAAAATGACCTGCTATGGGTCAGTCTGATCAGGGTTCATAGTACGCGTTTGCTTCCATGATAAAATCCAGTCTGAAGTTGAATCTAAGCAGTAGACATAAAATGCAGACATTTTCAGGAGAAAAAATATTGGATAAGGAATGACCTTATACAATCGGTTATGACATGCATAGGTGATAATTATTTTATATTTGTACCACTGAATCCTTGTCCCTGAATAAATATTGAACATATTAATGCATTCAAGTAACAGAATAAATTGCATCAAAAAGTAGTTGTGCAATTTGAAGATACCCATTTGTTCCAAGCACCACTAAAACCTTTAATATTATTTTGTTCTGCAATTTCCTGTCTTGAAAGGAACATATTTTATTTCTACTTAACCCTTGTCCTACCGAGCCTGGATATATCCATTTTTAAAACAGCTTAGTTCCTGATCACCTGGCTTCTGTTTTTCACACAGTCTTTGAATCTATAGTAATAAATAGTTTATGCAAACAAATTGACACTAAAACATAATTCTAATGCACTTGCTTTTGTAACATTACGTCTGATTGGATGACGTCAAAAATTGCCGGAAATTGTTTGACGTTATTAAGTCACATTTCGTTTAATAATGTGCGGCTTTATCGGGCTTGCAAAGCTCCATTTTGAGATGAAACTGCAGAAGTAACATTAGAATGGGGATAACCATATTCAAATTTTTCATTCGGGGAGGGATATCGTCGGATATATGGTTAGAAATCACTGTAAAACTAAATTTTCGACCGTATATCCCACGATATACCAAGATCCAAAATGTAAATTTTGAATACAGTTATCCCCTAAGTGGATGGAGTAATTTTTTTTTTTTTTACCATGGCAAAGGTCAAAGGGGGGGGGGGGGGGTTTCAAATAAGAAAAAATAGCTTTCTTAAATGAACATTATCACAGAGTGACCAGCTCAGCCTCCCTAGAGCCTTCATAATGATTAAATATACATGTATTTAAAGACAAAGCAAAGTCTGGAAGTAGATGAAGGTTCAGACTTGATCATACTTCTGCCATCACTGATAAGCTTTGAGGCAATCAGTACGCACCAAGATCAGACTGCTCGATGTGGAGCAGCCTGACATGGACCCGTCCGATTTTGTATGCAAGTTAAAATTAATCTGTTGTTAGAGCGAAAAATTGTAGCAGACAACATTTTCTGCTACATATTCAGGGGCCTTTACTCCATAGGCTATATTTAGATCATGATATCATTTTCTATTTTTAGACAACATTGAAAAAATTCAAGAAAAATTTAAGTTCAGTTTTGAATACTTTTGAAAATATTATGGAAAATGGAGCATTTGCTCTTTTGGAGCAAATGCTCCATTTTCCATAATATTTTCAAATTCATGATATTTCAAAGGCGTCAAAAGGCGCTTTTATGGAGTAAATGGTTAACTGGGTCAGAAAGTACCATTATTCATGACACTTCAGTATTTCATGTGAATCATCTCCAAATTTTCATAAAATATCCCATATATGCATGGTCTTGTAATTGTGTGATGCATTGCATCCAAGTTAATGAAAGCGCACTAAGGCTGATAACCTTTGAGGGATAAAAGAATTTAAGCGCATTTCTGTATGCTTCTTTTATATTATGCAACAAGAATTTAGTTTTAGTTCGCTAAGTTACAAGACTTCAGTTTTAGTTCATTTGTACACCCAGGCAGACACAATAACAATTTCTTTTGATTCTTTGAATACAAGAATCAAATTACTCGGATAGGAAAATCAAGTGCAAACAAAATAGTCCCAGATCTGACTGCTCCTAAAGGAGCAGTCTGATCAGGGACTATTTGCTTGCTTTCTTCAACAAATGATTTGTTATTTTTAGATAAAATCTGTTCATAGCATCAACTGGGAGGTTGATATTCTAGCACTCTAGAGTCTCTCAGCACTCTATACTGTTACTTTTTTTTATTGGAAAAACTTAGTGAGGGATGATGATGAATTAATGGTTAATTCATTGAAAATGAGCGAGTGCATGAGATTTCCAACAATGTGGTATGTTCGACCAGCAAAGCCTCAGATCAGCCTGCGCATACGCACAGTCTACACATGTATATATGCCACATTGTTGGAAATCTCATGCCACGGCTCAAATATTTTAAAATTTCATACTCTTTTTCCTAACTGGGTATATGATTAATGGACAAGTGAATGGATGGGATGGATGGGTGCAGGCTGTTGGGATAGTAAGTTGAGAATCCTTCACAAGTGGTCATATTTTTAAAAACTTTTTTACCAACCCTCCAACACGGTATATCTTGATTTTTGTCTACATATTGGAAATCACCAATCCATCTGCATGCAGAACCAATGTGCGGTCCACTGAAGAAGCAAATTAAATCATGAAAAAAATCTTGTGCAGTTTAAGAGCATGTCTGCAAAGATATGGATAAAGCCGGGCTTTCTCTTATACTATGGATCATCTTTCACTTTGTCATTGTTGGAATGTGTACACCAAGTTTTGTGAAGAGCACACTGATAAAAAATAAATTTTGTTTACTTGCGGCCACGATTGTCTATGGAGTACCAGCGAGTGTGTTAGAATGTGCTAAGCAATGTAAGAGTGATTCAAACTGTCATAGTTTCTTTTACAAAGCTGCCGGACCATGTGTAGGATCTACCTCTTTACTTTACGATGATGTGGGTTGTTCAGTCGATGAAGGAACAAAATATTATCTTTCTACAGGTAAAAATCCCTTAACAATTCAACCAAGTCTAGGTCCTCAAATTGATCCTTCTTTACTGAAGCATTCTTGACTGGACCATTCATTCTTTGCTAATTCTTTCAGGAATCAGAGTTAGGCCTTGAGCTGGCTATAGACCCCCCCCCCCAAATTAGCATTAAACCGTCCCTGATAATGTCTCAACCATGACATGTTCGTACATATTTGCATGGTGACACAGATTTATGAACTTCTTACAACACAGTTAATGTCTTGAGTTATTACCCTTGTATACGTCACTTAGTGTTTCCTTTGTTATTTCTTGAGTATCCGTATGGTATTTATTGACTATATGTGTATTACATTTGTCACAGAATATAGTAAATCTATAAGGCTGCTACTTAAATGATTTAAAGTTCTTTATTATGGTCACTAATACACTATTTTTCAGGCCCATGTTACGTATGTTACCCTCAAAATAGCATTAAACATTCAAGTTAATGTCTCTAACAAGCCCTGTTTATACTTATTTGCATGCTGGCACAGGTTTATGTACTTCTTTTTACAAGGTTTACCTATTTTAAGTATTCATTTAATAAATGCCTTGAGCTTTAACTGTTATGTGTGATACCAAATGATGCATAAGTTATTTTGAGTATCTGCGTAGCAGTTGTTGACTATACATGTATAAAGTCTGTCAGAGAATTTAGAAAATTTATAAGGCGCTGATATAAATTGAGGTTCCTTATTAATTTATGGTGACTAACACTATTATTATAATGTGATCTATCAACCTTCGCTGTTTCCTCACATAAACAGTAGATACCATGCATTCAAATCGGAAGATCACTGTGAAGTAGCTCAGTTCTTGGCAAGGTATATGGATATAATTCAGATGGTGTTGACACTGAATAGGGCTACAAAGAAAACAACTTTGAATTGCATGTCAGCTCTATCTGTATGCTTTGCTCCCAATGTTCATTAAACACGATCACAACAACTACGCACAATATGTACCTGTGTAACTGATTACACTCATAAATTTGTCTGATAAACATCGCAGATGCAAAGAACTTCTCGAACAAAATGGGTTTAGTGTGTCACAATCATTAGTTCGTTGCGAGAACTGCTTTTGACATAACTATCAGGCAAACAATAAAGAGGCATTATAGGCTTCAGCAGCTAGAACTAAACTTCGTACTACAGATGGAATAGTGTATTACTCATCACATCAGAGCTCAATATATTGAAACAACTCTTCAATGCACATTTAAAAATGAAATAATCAGTCTGCTCATATACAAAGTAGAACGAGTGCTAGAGGCAGTTTCTGGCTTCGGTCCAATCCTTTTAGTTCTAGTTTTGAAGACAATGAACCCGCCATTTTTGTCTTTAGGTGTTCCTGCTAAGTCTGGCATAGCTAAGGATCGTATTGAGACTGATGACATTGGCAGGAAGGCTGTTGTAGACTTCATGGACTCACTTTTAGTTGAAAATCTGTCTTTCACAACCCACAAAATGCTACAAGTTAATAAAGTTTTGAGGCTTGCGAGGTCAAGAAGAAATTGTCCACTTTACAAAATGTAATCAGCCAGATGAGAGCTTAAAGGAGCATCTTTGGTCAGCATGCATGACCTTCTTTATTTTGGGCATAATGTTGACCTTGAGTTGACACTGCCGTACCTTCTGGGATCTGTACCATGGTCACTGTCAACTCCTGATAGAATTTCCACCCAAACTGACAAGTCCAAGCTTCTGCATTGATTGCAATCACACATTGAACCAACATTAGATTGGCCATGTAGTGCTGCACATAACTTTGATGGTAATGCCATACAACAGAGCATAATAGCTTTTCCTGTCACCTTCATGGATCTGATAGAACCAGTATTCAACCAGGCACTAAAGGCAGAACATATTGGTTTTGTCACTGATATATATATACAGTGTATAAGCAGCAGTCTATAAAGTCTTACAAACATTCTCGCAGAGGATAACCTGGGAGATGCTCCTTCTGAATGTCAACAGCATTGGCCAGAATATGAGGGAAGAGATCTACAGTCATACACTGTTTAACAGATTGTGACACTAACAATGTGCCAATGTGCTAGTACCACGGAAAGGTTGTTCCTATCAAACTGATAGAGAACCCCTCCCCACTAGTTCATCTACATTCTAAGCAGGGTAGAAAAGCATTAAAGAATTGCTCCAGGCACTCATCAGTGACATGAAGCCCTAACATGTGCTATTTATGTAAATGTGAATAAGCTGCAGTACAACATGATTCTGAAAAAAAGTACCAAAGCCATACACATATGAGCCGCGACATGTGATTTCCAGCAATGTGGCATTTTGACAAGTGTAGACTCAGACAAGCCTGTGCAGCCTCCTTCTAAGCTTAGAAACTCCAAATGATGTTCAGTCAGTAGCTTAATAGTCAGAGATTATTCAAGTGACAAGCAAAGGCTCTGATCAGACTGCGCATATGCGCAGGCTGGTCTGAGCCTTTGCTGGTCGCACAAACCACATTGTTGGAAATCTCATGTTGCAGCTCAATTATACTGACTATTTCAGATGGTATGAACATGAGTTTACTTCCACCCTGCTTTTCTGTCCCAAGATGTACATACAAAGATTGAACTTTTTACTTTCAAGTCTTTCCCATGAAACAAGTGACCCTTGAGAAAGACACATTTATCCTAGCTTAGTGCTGGTTCAACCCAGGAAGACCCGTCCCACATAGCTGAAAGATTGTTGAGTGGACGTAAAGAATCAAATCAAACAAACAAACAAAATGAAACAAGTGAGGCTTTCCAGATTATGGACACAATGTGTGGAAAAAAATGGGAAGATCGAGTACCTCTGGGTGAAAGAAAAATGGATCATACACCAACAAAAGAGCCACAGAATTATATTTCAAATTTTGTGTGATATGGGGTTACCATGTTTAAAACTCAACAACTCAAACCTTATAAAAGATACAAACATGGTATTTGCAGTTTCCAAAAGGTACATAAATATTCTTTAATACAAAATGAATTAGTAAGCACATTCAGATTTAAAAAATATCAAACTAAATTATTTTCATAAATCATTTATATAGGAAAAAAAAAATGTAACATACATAACACTTCGGGTGCATATTTGTTTTCAAAGGTCCATATATGTGATACAAAAATAGCTTACTTGGATGATAAAGCCAGTTTGGAAATCTTACCTTATGGTTTGCACTTTTCAGAAGTCATGTCATTTTCTAAAATTATCAAAGATTTTGATGGGTAATATATGTAATTGGCTGTTACAAGGTAATGGTGCCATTACGAGAGTGCTAGCATATTGCAGAATCCTTGCAAGATGAATCTGATAGAGGATTAATAAGCTGTATTGAACCCTTGCATAATATACTAAGAGTTGCTAGCTTGGCAAGAAACAGCTCTATAACTTCTACATGATGGATTTTCTTTGATCTTTTAAGTTGTTACTGGCATATTGCACTGTATGTTACAAACTTTTCATGAGTATTATGTTAACTATATTTGATGTCTCTATAAAAGAAAAGAGGGTTAATGGTAGTGTATGTTTTGAGTTACTTCCTCAGAAAATGAGCCAGAGTAAAAAGAAGTACATGGACCTGTGCCAGCATGCAAATAAGTACAGGCAGGTCGTGTTGGAGACATTATCTTGAACGTTTAGTGGTATTCGGGGAGTAACGTATATAACCTGGGCTGTAAAATAGTATAAGACACCACAATTAGGAACTTCAATTCATTTAAATAGCAGCCTTATGGATTTGCTATATTCAATGAGGGATGTAATACATGTATATATCAATAACTGCCATACTGATACTTGGAATTACCATATGAAACACTAAGTAACATATACAACGGCAAAAACTCAAGACATTAATAAAATAAATGCTAAAATTATTTAACTGTATTAGAAGAAGTTCTTAAACCTGTGCCAGACTTCAAAAAAAGTATGAATATGTCATGTTGGAGACATTATCAGGAAAAATTAATGTTATTTTGCAGGTTACGTACATAACATGATTTTTTCACGCTAACACTGCCACTCTCAGAGGGCTAATATATTTCATTTTGTGGCTTATATAATGTAGTATCTGGAAATCATAGTGTACAAAATGCCCCCTGGGGGAGGGGGTCTATAGCCAGCTCAAGGCCTAGAGAATTACATTTTACATTTTTGTGATATGAGGCTACGATGTTCAACATCTAATAACTCAAAAAGTATATAAGATAGAAACATAATGCTTGCAGTTTTGAAAAGGTAAATAAAAAATCATTAATATAATACCAAATTAATGAACATAATCTGGTTTCAATAAAATTTATGACAAACTATATTATTCATTTATCATTTAAAGGGGGGTTCAATATAAAAAATGTAACATACAGTACATTGGGGGTGACTTTATTTGTTTTCAAATGTCAATATTTATGGCCAAGTAATAGCTTACTTAGCAAATATAACCAATTTGGAAATCTTACCTTATCTTTTGCACTTTTCTGAAGTCTTTAAAAGAATTTTACTTATCAAATATTTTGTAGGGTAACATATATAACAGGCTGTTACAGCTTAACGCTGCCATTGTCAGAGGGCTAACATGTTGCAAAATCTCAGCAAGACATTGGGCTTCAAGAAAAATATGGTCTACAAAATTCGGGTAAACCATATCCACCCAGTGGCCTAAGTGTCAAACAGTTTGGATCCAGATGAGGCCCGACCAAGCTGGTGGCAAATGTGAATATTTTGTTTTGATGGTAATAGCTAATCAATACAACCATTCAACATGTATGGGGCCCCCTTGATCAGAACTTCATTAATTCTTTACATGCAGGGTAATTTTGCATGCTTTTTTATTTTATAAAGATGTTTTACTTACCTTTTCAAAAGGAAACAAATGCCCCTGGAACAGAGCTAACTTGAACTATTATTTATTTTCAAAAGACTTGGTCAAGATCTGATTTGTAATGGTTTTCATTGATGCTTTACAACATTTCATCAGGGTCTACACTGTTTGTTAAGGTAAAAACAAATACATCATAATTGGAAAATGCCAACCTGTGACCCCTTCAAATATATAATGGACAATCCCATCCTTATTGCTTTTATCTGTACGGGAAAATCCATCAGAAAACAAAGGGCTAAAGTCTCTAGATATACAAAAAAAAAATCTCCATCACTACTTCTTGATATGAATGGAAATGCAAAGTTTTATCGATTTTTTTTTTCAAGTTCTGTTTATTTTCAAGTTCATACCATTAAGATTACTCTGAAATAAATTGAGTGACTCGCATAAAAATTGGTTAGGCACATTTACATTCATAGTGATCAATTTATATTAGTTTCAGTGCGAATACTGTAGGCAAATTTTGTTGAAGTATTGTTGAAGAGACAAAAAACCATCCTTCATAACTACTTATGCCCAAAGCTTTTTGCTGAATCAACAGAATTGCCATTGTCAAACTAGAGGACCTGAAGGTCCTGAGGCGCTCACTTGATCTCCTTAATAATATTAAAATATGTTTAACTTAGGCTTATTACTTTAACAGATTTCGTATTACCATATATGGGCACGGTGACCATTTTGCTCAAGTGGCCTAAAACAAATACCATATTTATATTGTTTTATCTACTGAATTCTCCATATCAAATTTGAGTTCAAACAGCCCATGGCATTCAAAATGAGTAGCCTTGGATGAAAGGTCAAGGGTAAGCTTGACCTTTGGTGCTAAAATAAAACCAGTGTTTCATTAGGTCAACATTTCTCTGCAAGTAATATGATTTCCGCTTATACAGGTTTAGAAAATGTACATTTCAAGATTTTTCCAGTATAAATGCAATCAAATTTGGCCTTGTCGTAAAAAAGGTGAAGGTCAACCCAGATGCATCATTTGTACAAACTTGGTAGGGCCTACATCCACAATGCTACATACAAAGTCCCAAGACCATTGGCCTTTTGGTTCCAGAAAAGAAGATATTTGAAAGGTACTTATTTAAATGGGCAATTTGTTATAAGTTTACTCCCCTAAACTTAGGGAGTCTTCATATGAAATTTGAGTTCAGTTGGCCTGGTGGTTTCTGAGAAAACTATGTTTTAATATATTGATGGGACTCCAATATAAGCAAAAATGGCTGAAAGTAAAAGAAAAACCTTGACCTTTGGAACTTATTTATGGCAATTGCCTCATTAGGTTTAACATATCAAGTGAAAATAATGACTTAGACTTCAACAGTGTTCAAAAAATAAACTTTTCAAAAAATTTCCAATTTAAAATTCCAATTTAAATGCATTAGAAAGCAAAGAGCTACGTGCATTTAGAGGCTATTTTGGCCCCCCTATGAGGCCAAAAAATGAAATTCCCTTTTCACCAAATGCTTCTTATTAGTTTATTAGAACAATGGCCCAAGTGTATAAGTCTGATATTAGTTTGACTTTTACCGTTGCTATGGTAACCAAAATGGCCGCCAAAATAGGCTGAAAATAGGAAATTGGCCATTTTGGAGCAATTTTGGAGCAATTTCGAGACGTTTGGCAGAGCAATTAACATAGAGCACATGCAAATACCAAAAAAATATTTTAACAGATGATTAGAAATTATCTTGGCACACAACATATTAAAAGGATTTTTTGGTATTTAGCTGTGCTGATATCTAATTCTTAAAAATTGGTTCTCTAAAAGCCTTAAATTTGGTCAAAAATGACATTTTCTCTATTTCATGCCTATTTTGTCGGCCATTTTTGTTACCATAGCAAAGGAAATATTTAAATATGTGCTGAAAATTAACACTTCAGTCATTCTTCTAATAAACCAATCAAAAGAAATTTGTGAAAAGCAATTTTCAGTTTTTTGCTCCAAATGGGGCCAAATTAGCCCCTTAATGCACATACCCCTTTGACCTTGATGTTAAGTAGGTCAAGGTCAACCTAGAATCATCATTTGAACACACTTGACAGGCTCCATATCCCCAATGCTACATATCAAGTCTCAAGATCATCGGCCATCCGGTTCTGGAGAAGAATAGTTTTAAAGAGTTTTTACCATATATGTGCATTGAAAGCCATCTTGAACAAAAATTGTATAAATGTTGACTAACATATCTTAAGGAGTCTTCATAAAAAAAATTGAGTTCTCAATGGCAATAAATTCTGTACGTGGCTTTATGGCCAAATAAAGTTTGTGACTCTGTGGCCAAATACTGTATGTGGCTCTATGGCCAAATAAATACTGTATGTGGCTCTATGGCCAAATAAATACTGTATGTGACTCTATGGCCAAATAAGTAGAGTGTGTGGCTCTATAAATACTGTATGTGACTCTATGGCCAAATAAGTAGAGTGTGTGGCTCTATAAATACTGTATGTGACTCTATGGCCAAATAAGTAGAGTGTGTGGCTCTATAAATACTGTATGTGACTCTATGGCCAAATAAGTAGAGTGTGTGGCTCTATAAATACTGTATGTGACTCTATGGCCAAATAAGTAGAGTGTGTGGCTCTATGGCCAAATAAATATGGTATGTGACAGCATGGCCAAATAAATATGATATGTGACCCCATGGTCAAATAAATATGGTATGTGGCCTCACGGCTAAATAAATACAGTGTGTGGCTCCATGGCCAAATAAATACTATGTGTGGCTATATAGCCAAATATGTACTGTAAATGGCTCCAAATAGATACTGTTTGTGGTTTTATGTCCAAATAAAATACTGTATGTGACTCTATGGCCAAACAAGAGGCTCAATGAGCCTTTACGACTCATACAAATTGTTGGCTTCATTGTTTCAAAGGTTTTTTTTTTTTTATTATGAGCCTATGGGAGCAATATTATCCCCAAGAAGTAGCAAGTTTTTGTCCTCTTGGGCATGGTTGGCAGGGTTTAGGTAGGGGAACACTAAGCATTGCAACATACTAAATATATAAGCTGAGGGCCTCATGGCTTTAGAGAAGATTTTTCCCAAACCGGTTAGACCAGGGGCTTTATATGCAGGATTTATGTCGAGGACCACTAGACATTGCTACAAACTAAATACATTGTATACCGCTTACTTGAGTAGTAAGCCTCATGGTTTCAGACAAGATTTTTAAAAGTTTTTATTACGAGTCAATGGGAGCAAATAACCACCATGGAGTGGCCAATTTGGACCCCTGGTGCATAATTGGCAGGGTTTACGTAGGGTAACACTAAGCTTTGCAACATACTAAATATATAGGCTGAGGGCCTCATGGTTTAAAAAAAGAAGACATAAAAAAAAAAATTCCCCTTATAAGTTTATGGGAGCTATATGTTTCCATGGCAACCAGAGTTCCTGTCCACTCAGCCCAAAAACATTAATCATAATTACCTCTAGGCTTGCAGCCTTTCCTCCTACTTGATGCTTTACATGAAATTTGATCAAAATTGGTCCACTGACTTTAGAGATATACTACTTTGACAGTGACCATTGCCATACTAATACCTCACTTGAGCCTTCAGCTCAGGTGAGCTAATAAATACTGTAAGTGGCTCTATGGCCAAATAAATACTGTGTGTGGCTCTATGGCCAAAAAATACTATATGTAGATGTATTGCCAACTAAATACTGTATGTGGCTCTATATTTTTCAGCTGTGGTTACAACAACAACAACTACTACTACAACGACTACCACTCCTACAACTACTACAACAACTCCCACGACAACAACTACTACTACGCCCACTACAACAACAACTGCTCCCACCACAACTACCACATCAACTACAACAACTACCACGCCCACAACAACTACAACCACACCTACTACAACAACTACCACGCCCACTACAACTACTACCACACCCACAACAACTACTACCACGCCTACTACAACAACTACCACGCCTGACACATCTGTGATAACATATGGAGATCTATGCAGCTCTGACGCCGACTGCCCACAAGTAAACACTTACTGTGCTGGTGCTGAATGTGAATGTATAGCTGGCTACTCACTCACACTTTCTACAAAAATCTGCTCTGATGGTAAGTTACCTTATTTGAGCCAGTATCCAGCATAAGCAGTCTGATCTGGGTCCATACTGTTTGCTTCTATACTTAAATTATGTTAGGCAATTATTTGCAGCAGACGACTTCAGCAGACATTTTCAGATACATTTTTTTCATGGTGCTGTTAGGGTTCAATATGGCACAAGATTTTGGTACTTATAAGTATGCAAAGCCTCCTTTAACCCATAAAGCACCACCTATAATTTGCAGCAGACGACAATTTCAAATTTTGCCAATTTTTTAAAAATAACAAATAAGGTATATTTCATGAGAATCGTCTGCAGGCAATCGATTCTCATGAAATATCATACCTTATTTTTGACGAAAACTAGGAAAGATGTCGCAAAATTTGTCGTCTGCTGCAGTTGTGATTGGTGCTTTAAGGGTTAAAACACCCATGCTGATGTATCCAGCAGGGATAGAGGTCTAAAATTTGGTCCGAGCCTCCCTTTACTTTCATACTGCGTGTAAATGAGAAGCGAAGGCTCTGGTGAGACTGCCCACATGTGCAGACACATCTCGGCCTTTGCTGCTCGCTAATGGGATTAGGTACATGTACCAAATTCTTGTGTGCTGGCTCATATATTTAGCAGGAATAGGTTTAACTATTTGCCTACTAATGTCATCTGCTGATAACCTTTGCTAACAGTTTGGACCCAGATCAGGCCTGACAAAATGTCCGGCCTGATCTGGATCCAAACTGTTTGACACTTAGATGGTATTCCTGAAAGATTTTTTTTGAAAATCTTGATTCTGAAAAAATCAGAAGACGACAAAAAATCACGCAATATTACCAAGTAGGCAGAGTTAAAGAGGTTTCTTTATTCTTTCAGGGTGTGCAAACTATGGCAGCACATACATCGGATATGCCGACATGGCTTTACATTCTTCTGGTAGCGTGATGTACACTGGTATATCTCGGACGGAGTGCGAGACAAAATGTGCCCTGCATAATTGTCGTGGTTATAACTTCAGCTCTTTATACGGACATTGTTTAATTCGGTCAGAGACCCCAGTTACCAGCCCTTCAGATTGGGAACCAAAGGCCGATTATGATTATTATAATAGGAACTGTGCTTGAATTCATTAACTCATTCTGGGGACAATATGGGCCTCGTCGCGAGAAAACCTGTCTTTGGGGTTGCTGACCAAGTAAGACTCAAAACAGTCTGCTCAGCTCAGTGACTAGCTAGAATATTGAAATGTTGCACGTAGCAAATGATGTGCAGGCTGGTCTGTGCCTTTGTTCTCTGCATGCATCAGTCAGGTTTTTCTCGCAACAAGGCTCATATGACAAGTATCATTAATATAAAGGGAATTGCGCTTGCATTTTTTAACAATGCAGAAATCATCAAGATTCATCAGTTACCCTGCCTTCAGTTTGGACAGTGTATGGATGTTCTCATTATCATAATGAGGCCAAATAAAAAAAAAATACGTGTTTAGGGTCACCCGTCCCTAGCTAAATTTACTGATGAAACCTAGAAAAATATAAATTTATGCATTTTGAAAGGTGTAATGCCTTTCAAATTGCATAAAATTATATATTTTTTTTACAGAAAAAAAATGTGTGTGCCTACCCTACCTAAAATTTCAGACCAGTTACCCAAAACACTTTTTTTTTTATTTGGCCAAAGAACTATGATTGAATTTGTTTAATGTAAACAATGCAAAATACGTCATGAGACATTGTTTATAATGCATTCAGTTTGGAGACAATATGTCCACTCTCATTGTTAATACTGGGTATAATAGGAACTGTCCTTGAATTTGTTAACAAGGCAAAATACATCACAAGACACTGTTTATGATGCCTTCAGTTTGAGTACAATATGATCATTCTTGTTTTGTTTTTTTGTTTTTTTATATTTAGTACTGTGCTTGAATTTGTTAAAAAATGCAGAAACATTAGAGGAATTGGTTACAATGCCTTCTGTTTGGGGAGCATATGAACAATTATGATTATAATAGGTATTGTGCTTAAACTTGTTGCAGTTACTATAACATGAAGCATTTACCAAAATGATCAATGTAAAAGATACCCCCCGCACTGTTAGGAAAAGTGAAAAACTTACGTTTTGGCAAGTGATAGTTCAAACCAGCAGACCTTAGTTTTGAAAACAAGATTTCAGTAGAATCTGTGAAAATGATCTTAAAGCTTGCAATCCGGAACATTTGTTAAGATCAAACACACAAAATTATTCACACCTGAAAACTCTATATATCAGAGTTTATATCGGAAAAATAGTCTAAGTTCTCAAAGATGTCATTTTATCAAAAATTATTTTTTTGAACCAAAACTCTTCATGCATATGTTCAGTGGGTCTACATTGTATAGGCGACATGTCAAATTGCTCCATCAAAAGCTGTGGTAGGAGTTGATCGGCCCATGAAGGCACTATCCATGCATATACAAAAGCCATATAAGGGAAAAATTGTCTAAGTTCTCATAACTGTCATTTTGTCAATTTTTTTTTCAACCAGACTCCTTCATGCATATGTTCTATGTGTCTATATTGTATCGGCAAAGTATCAAATTGCTCCAATAAAAGCTGTGGTAGGAGTTGATCGGCCCATGAAAGCACCATCTATGCAAATACAAAAACCTTATTAGGGAAAAAAGCTCCAAGTTCTCACAGCTGTCATTTTGTCAAAAATTATTTTTTCTGAACCAACTCCTTCATGCATATGTTCAATGTGTCTACATTGTATAGGAAAAGTATCAAATTGTTCCACCAAAAGCTGTGGTAGAATTTGATCGGCCCATGAAGGCACCATCAATGCATATACAAAAGCGTTATTAGGGAAAAATTGTATAAGTTCTCACAGCTGTCATTTTGTCAAAAATTATTTTTTCTGAACCAAACTCCTTCATGCATATGTTGAATGTGTCTACATTGTATAGGAAAAGTATCAAATTGTTCCATCAAAAGCTGTGATAAGAGTTAATTGGTCCGAGTAAGGACTATAATAGCATAAGCATGAACCCCTATATAAAAAGCCATTTAGAACTACAAAGGGAAATAACTCTTATAGAATTGGCCCCTAGCCCTTACTTTTTTGCTTAAAGTATTTGTCTTGCATATATGAACATGTTTGCAAGGTTTGATTAAAATCCAGCAGTGATTCTTCAAGATATTAAGGAAACAAAATGTTACAGACGGACGGACGCACGGACGGACAAACAACATGAAAACAGTATACCCACCACAAACAAAGTTCGCGGGAGGTATAATAAGTATCTATGGAAGTTAGAAATAATTTAACCATAGAAGTTCAATCATTACTGATTTCTTATGCAGGAGGATATCTTGGAGAAACGCCACCCCTACTAGCTCAAGACACATTTGGCTGCTACCCCTCCCTTACAGACTCACATACACTCAAGATCTAACTCACACACCCGACATATAGCATGCTTGAACTGTGAAAGTTCTGACAAGACTACACACTTGCATAGTTTTGTCAATGCAATAAGTCCACAATTCTCATGTACAGGCTCAAATACAGTACCCCTGGTTACTTGCTTATCTGGAGCTCTGGCCATGAGGTTATAAAACTTTTTTGATGCTTGATTCAGCTGAGCAAGAAGTTTATCATACTTATAAATATTGAAATGCCAAACAATTATTATCATGATAAATACAACATCTGAGAGTTTGAAAGCATGAAAAGTATTTATTTTCAGCATTAAGTATTTATGAGCAGTTGAAATTTCATGCTCAGTTGAGTTGAGCATGAACAGTTTTTTTTATAACCTTGCGGCCTGGTAATTTGCTAATCTAGATCTCTGGTCATTCTGGATGTCATCTGTCATGACTAAAAACAAAACTTCTCTCTTAATATCTTTAATCATGTTGCAATATTGGGCTACAACTGAGCTTAGTCTTTGGCACAGGATCGGTTGATTCCCTACAGTAGATATTCTAAAATTTCCAACATTAGTTGTCTGCAAAAAAGACATAGACAAACAGCACAGACCAGGATCAGACTTTCTGAAGATGGCAATCTGATTTGGGTATACCCTGTTTGCTTCTCTGCATTTATTTTGTGAATTCCAGCCCTGAAAACCCAAATTTTATTTTAAAACAGGAGAAAAGTATTCAAATTTTACAGCACTTACCTTACTCATGTAAATGGGACAATGCATATACTGTGCTACAGACATAACCCATTTGTTGTACTACACATTCCACCATGTAAGTGTACAACACTTCATTTTCACAGCATCAAAATTTGGCAATTTTAATAGACTGGCATATTGGCGTTGTTTAGTTTTGGCAATTTCTCAATTCATTATCCTTTAAAGTTATTATTGATCATCATAGGGTCTACTATTAAAGGAAATAATATGCTCATATTCTTTCCTTTAATAGTAGCCTCTTTTAAGACATGGTTTCCTCTATGTTGAAACATACTCTACCGTTCAAAAGTTGCTTTTTGATAATGCAGATTCCAACATACTAAGCGTACGTGTCCATTTATTGCTTATTGTGTAACTGAATTGGAAACTGTATTTCCTGGTCTCGTATTTTGGCGATTTTTGATTTTACGGCGAATAACGCCAAATAAAAATACTCGCCAAATACAAGTGTTTTACAGTAGCCTCCTTGCCAGATTTTCCATTTTCAGGGTTTACCACTAGGTAAGAATCAAAACAACCTGCTCAGCTACAGAGACTAGCAAGAAAAGTGACATTTTTCATGTCGCAAGTTTAGCTATTATATTTTCCAGAAAGGGAACAACAAAGGTGCTGATCAATCTGCATCGGTGTTCAGGCTGGTCAGCACAATCACTGTTCTCAACAGTGACCTATATTATGGTGACTTTTAGTCAGAGAGACATGTTGTGACATGTGTTGGTTGACCCACACCTGGTGCGCCATTCATCGTACAAACAAAATAGATCATCTTACACAAATAAAGGAGGAAAAATGGATGTTATTCATCAACATAATTTGCTATCATCACAGTTTTGCAATACACTTCGTGTATTTGTGTCTGTTTACCAACATATTTAACTCCTTTAACAAATACTAAAATAGAATAATTATGATTATTGTGAATGACAGAATATCCTAGTTTATGAAATTTAATAAATAGAGATACAGACATATCCATATTTTAACTCTTTCTCTCCTAGTATCGTCTGCTGATAACTTTTGCAAACAGATTGAGCCCAGATCAGGCCCGACAAAATGCCGGGCCTGATCTGGATCCAATCTGTTTGACACTTAGATAGCATTCCTGAAATAATTTTTCAAAAAAGTTGATTTTGAAAAAAATCAGCAGACAACAAAAAAGCGAAAAAAATTTCCCAGGGGGCAAAGAGTTAAGCTTTATTCTCTGGAGAGGAAGTTGTATTGTTGAAGCCATATTTGAAGAATTCTACCACTTTCATAAAATTAGCTGATATTTACACGGTCATAGTTCCCTAGAATTAGTTTTAATATTGCAGACGCGTGACTTTACAGATATTTCATGTCTATTCTTTCGATTGCTATTGCCTAACTGTGTCATCATTTTGTTTGTATGATGAATGGTCCACCAGGTGCGAGTCACATGACATATGTCAGGACATACCTCTCTGGCTGAAAAACGGAGCTTCTAGTTACATAACTGTAATATAGGTCACTGAAGACAGTCACTAGTTGTGGATGGCAAAACACTGTTGCTTACCTTTATCTGACATAGAAATTCTTTATATTTAATAATGATATAAAGCAACTTTAGTTCATAAAAATACATTGCAAGAACTGGTTCTCATAGCTAAATCAATAATGCCTTGATTGATGAGTCTTTACACATATTTTACCATTAATTGGGCCAGCTTATCAGATTCTGGTACTCAGCACATATGCATAAAGCTATTCTTTAAACATGCATGTGCAACTATATAGCGGAGCCAGATACCTTGATTCTTGCCTGAGCCTTCATTTAAGTCTCTACCTTATGTGTGCAATCAGTGAAGGCTCTGGTGAATCTTTGCAGATGTTCAGCCTCTTCTGAGCCTACATTTGGGTCCTATGCAATAAGTATTAAAATCTCATGAGCTGGCTCTTTAACAGATACATTGGTGATTGAAACCATGTCATGGGGCCAAAACACTAGAGCAGGTGCTTGTAAAAAAGGAAATGAATGTATAAATAAAATATTTATTCACAATCTTAAGACAGCATTTAAGCTGCATTTACCCATGGACATTGGATGCTACTTCAACTTATTTTTGCCATACACACTTAAAGGTCATGTGATCAACAAGCCTCTATGAAAACAGTAACATCGAAAAAGTCTATTAAATGGGCCTTTGTTAGTGAAGTTATAAGGGCAAGTTCATGCCATTATGGTATTCATTGCATACATACATTTAATGTTTCAATGTTCTTGTGCAGCTATCTAGTTGTCTAATCTTAGGCTGAGCCTTCATTTAATCCCTGCTTTGAGTGTGTGAGAAGCATAGAGTCTAGGATAGAGCATAGGATGCACATGCTCGTCTGAGCCTTTGCTGCTCGCATATTCAGCAAGTACTAAAATCTCATGGACTTCATGTAGCTCATATTTGGGCCTGGACACTAGAAAACCTGTCTTCAGTGTTTCCGACAAAGTGAAATTCAAACCAGCCTGCTCAACAACAGAGACTAGCTAGAACGTTGAAATTTCGCTCGTAGAAAGTCTAGATATGATACTTTCAAATTAGCAAATTACAAAGGTGCTGATCAGACTGCGCGGATGCACAGGCTGGTCTGCCCCTTTATTGTTTGCAAACCCCCGAAGACAGAATTTCTTGCGTCTAGGCCCATTTATTTCACACATTAATAAAATCCAGAAAATTAATGGCTCATTCAATATAGATTCAGCTTTGTCATAATAATATAATTTAGGAGCCTGTTCCAAAATATCTCAGGCCTTTAGTTAAGAGTGTGTAACAGAAAAATAAATTTCTTATTTCTCAACCAAAACATATGTTGTGGGTACTCAAAAGAACCGTCTCAGTGAGACGGTTCTTTTGAGCACCCAAAACAAATGCTTAAACTTATGGGTAAGAAAATATTTGCAATTTTAGGGTGAAAATTTTTGTTTATCAGTCACCCCTAATATTAACTGAATTGTTTCAACATAACCTACGGTAAATGTTCTAAAAGTTCGAACACTAAAAAATAATTATTTTTCCGCTGTTCGTAATTTTAGAAATTACGTTTCAGAAAAAGTGCTAGTGTTCGTAATTTTAGAATGTAGTCTTTATCATGAGCACAAACGGTATATATGCATGTAAAAATGTGGTAGAAACGTGTTGAAAACACGGCGATATGATTCTGCGCTATCTACTCCATTTTTCTTTTCAACCGCCGCTAAATTCTTGCGGAGTGAGTCAGTAAAATGTCCAGCGCGTGCGGTAATTGCCAAGTCGAGAGCCAGGCACGTGCATGTTATGTCACTCAATTTACTTACAAGTCGTAAAAGTCCACTTATTTAACCTTGGACTACCGATGAATCACTACACTTTCGTTCTTCCTTCAGAAAACCAAAACGCTTTTCGCTTGCTCTCCATCTGCGCAAATGCCGTTTATAATGTAATACAGTCACTCAAGGACATCTCGTCGATCAAAACTTTTTGCAAAGATATACACGAATCTTTGAAATACGTAGACGAGCTCTCTGAGTTAAAAAAAAAGACGAAATTCACAAAGAACACGCATCTCTCTCTCTCTCTCTCTCTCTCTCTCTCTCTCTCTCTCTCTCTCTCTCTCTCTCTCTCTCTCTACTTGTCGATCTATAGAAAGTACGCAAAGTGTCGTACAATAGCCGATGCGCACGATAAAATGGGTTTTCAGTATATCTCAATAAGTGTAGACATAGTCCGGTCCCATGCGCGGATCCAGAGGGGGGACAGGGGGTCCGGACCCCCCCCCCCCCCCCCCCCCCACCTGAAAAATCACAAAAACATAGAATTTCTTAGCAATACTGGACCGGATCCTCTGAAATTCTCAAAAACTACCAAGCCAGCATTCAACGTTGGGTCATCATCAGCACGCCAGCGAAACGCCATTTTAAGGCGTTTCACTGGCGGGCCGATGATGGTCCGCTTTTTGTCATATTTGGATCCTCTCTCCCTTAAAAAAGAAGAAGAAAAAAACGTTGTCAGAGTTCGGATCCAGATCAGATCCGAATGGAATTCAGGGAAGAATGTTTCGTCAATTTAAACATTTGGACATGCGATAGAAAGCATGCAAAGCGTCAATACTGTCGAATATCCGACTTTGTCGTGCAAAAGCCGATGCGCACGAGAAGTATCTCCATTGACCAAGTATCATTTACAGCACCCTACCGATACATGATATTTTTCGAGATTAAAAGAGATTCGTATGCAAGCGCTGGTCTCTCTCTTTCTCTCCCTCTCTCTCTCTATATCTCTCTCTCTCTCTCTCTCTCTCTCTACCATCTGCTTTCAAAGTTTGCAAATAGTTTGGATGCAGAAGATCTCCGACGTCTTGCCAAACCAAATCAGGGGCAAACAGGCATACCAAGAATTAATAATGAAAGCGAACGTCCGACTTTGCGTCCGATGCCTCGAAAGAATATAATTGAGCCGTGACATGAGATTTCCAACAATGTGGTATGTGAGACCAGCAAAGCCTCAGATCAGCCTGCGCATATGCACAGTCTGCTCAGAGCCTTTGCTAGTCGCTTGAATATTTTATGAGTGTTAAGCTACTGACTGAAATCGTTTGGAGTTTGTAAGCTTAAAAGGAGGCTACACAGGCTCGTCTGAGTCTACACTCGTCAAAATGCATTGTGTCGCGGCTCAATTTATGATATATTGGCTTCGAGCCGATGCGTACGATACGCTGGGTACATTCATATCTCAAAGAAAAGGAAAAATTCAGACAAGTACCACAAATCTAGTTTTTCATGCATGCAGTGCGCCGTTTCATGCTCGAGTTCATTGATTTTTTTTATTATTTCATGCAAACCCATGAAAAGGAGACACAGCTAGGCAATTATGTTTTGTGTGCTAAGTCCGCTTTCGTGCGTCAGGGGCCACCGCGTGCTACCCGAGTCTTAAAACAACAACAACACGTGGTCTGATAGTCGGCTTCTTTGATCTCAAACATGTCCGTGAACCATTACCCCGTCCCTTTGTCTGCTGCTGATACTATTAGCAGTGCCCCCCCCCCCCCCCCTCCCCAAAGAGGCTGTGACAAACTATTGAAACTAATTTAGCAGACAGTTTAGGCCCAGAACTTGCCCGACAAAATGTTTCATGTTTTGTTCTAGAAACAAGGGTGCTGATAAGACTGTGCGATGCGCAGGCTGATCTTCGCATGTAACAAAGTCGGGGTACATACTTCTACAGACGTGTGGTAAATAAAGCGAATTCCGAGATGTCGGCTTTACTGATTTTAAATTCACAGCCACGGCATGCACTTTCATTGTGTATGTGGGCAGTTAAGGCGCTGGCGATTTTCCGCGGATGCGCAGGCTCGTCTGAGCCTTCGCTGCTTGCATATGCGATAGGTACCATAATCTTATGAGCTGGCTTATTTCATGAAATTAAATATGTAAATATTAAATTCACCAAGATGCAGAATCGTGCTACAATCAATTTATTTCTTGGTACATGTATGTGCGTCTGTGCGTACATTATACCGGTAATGCACTTGTAGGACCTTCCATGTGCAGTTTCATGAGGACAAACAGACACGCCGCGATCGGCTCAACAGTTTATTAAAATGTTCCATTTTGAGGAATTTGATTGATAGGAATAGCCATTATTACATGTACACAAGTATTTTAAAGACAACGTACGTAGATGTCTAGAATTTTTATTTGGCTCGAGTCTTCATCCTGTTTAAACTTTGTTAGTGAGCGAGACCCTGACGAGATTGTGCAAACACACATGCTCTCCTAAGCCTTCGCTGATTACATCTGTCATAAGTTCCAGCAGGGTCTTTACTAGGTCATATGGGGCTCGGGTCCGAGTTGTGTATAGACTGATAGAATTGCCCTCCGTGTCGCACGCGGCCTGGACATATTGCCGAACTGGGAAATCCTTTAAAGTGGGGGGGGGGGGGGGGGGGAGAGTAGGGGTGTCAGTCTCATACATATTTAAGCCTTAAGTTTACGGTAAAGTACCGTGAATAAAAATGAGATGATGACCACGTGTGAGTTCTTGCAGCCATGTCGGTAAAAATATTAAATATACGGTGGATTGGATGTCTCGGTGAGAAAAAAACAAACAAACGTGCGACTTGCACGATTTTCTCTGCTTTTTGCACGAAACCGAATGACCCCTTGTGTTGCAAACGTCCACGGCAATCACTATACTTAACTTATTTTATTCTCTCTCGCCTAAGATATCGTCTTATTTTCCGCAACTCTCTCGCAACTCTCTCTCTTCGGGGCTAGTATTTTAGAAAAAAACGAGCACGTGTCACATGTACATGTACAGCACACTATTGAGAATTGCTCTGCGTGTGTCAACGTGCATAATTCACGTACAATTAGCCGAATCGCGGCCTGAAGGTCAATGTTTGGTCAGTAATAAATAATGATCTCAGCCATTTGGGTGGATACATATACTCAATAGGGTTAGTCAAAGCAGTTTCGGAATCGTTGCATGAACTTGTCCGTGCATCAAGTTCGTGACCTTGAATAATGTATAACGTATAACGTCGCGCGCTGGCATGCGAAATAGAACGTCACGTGCCAGATTACTCATCTAAGTAGAATGGAACCTTCCAAATGTCGCTACCGCTCACGCACTGTACGGTAGAAGTATAGCGAACACAGATGGGACACAAACAGATAAACGGACATCGGTTTTCCGCCGAAAATAACGTGTGTTCGTAATTTTAGAAATTCATTTTTCCGAAAAAGGGCAGTGTTCGATTTTTTAGGATGTTTTAAAAATTATGTTCGGCGATAATTTTAGGTGTTCGAAATTTTAGAGTGTTCGAAATTTTAGAACATTTACCGTATTAAACGTTTCCTATCTCACGGCATGTTACCTTTATCAGGTCATGATGACGTTGCACTTTTTGAATGACGTCACTAATGACGCTGAATCAACACACAAAATCGAAAATTACGTCATGATCACTGGTTTGAAGAGTGAAACAATGGGTAAACTGATAAATAGAATACCAGGTTTGCGTCTTTTGATATCAAGTTTACCAGGCTGGGCTTTGAGAATGCATGTTGAATCGCTTGGCAAGCCTCGCGATGTCAATAAGCGTTCTCAAAGCCTTGCCTGGTAAACTTGATATCAAAAGACACTCACCTAGTATTCTCTATTTATCTAAACCTATGATACCTGCTCATGGAATTCAGTGAGGCGTAAAACCTTTCCTCCAGCCAATCAAATCGCTTGAAATAAGTATATTGATGACCACACAGAATCACATGGGCCAGCACATAAGATTATGGTACTTATTGCATAAGCTACCAGCGAAGGCTCAGACGAGCCTGCACATTCGTAGTCTCATCATCAAAGCCTTCCTTGCTGCTATGGACAATGTAAAGTAGATGAAGGCGAAGACCAAAAAGTATGTCTCTAGCTCCACTAGATAGCTGTGCATGCATGTTTAATTTTTTGTCAGCTAGTGTCGTCTGCTGATAATCTTTGCAAACAGTTTGGACCAAGATCAGGCCCGACAAAATGTTGGGCCTGATCTGGATCCAAGCTGTTTGATACTCTGAAGAATATTCTGAAAAAGTTTATTTTGAAAAAATTCAGCAGACGACAAACAGGCATGCAAAATTACCCAGCATGCAAGGATTTTGTTGGTTTTTTGTTTGGTTTGACTCTTTACGTCCCAGTCAACAATTTTTCAGTCATATCAAGATCTGTGTTCATGGGTTGAACCAGTACTAAGCAGCGGAGAAAATGTCTTGCACAAGGACACAACAGTTACACAGCAACTCCACCGGCGGTGAGTCTTGAACTAGCAACCCTTCGATCCCAAGTATAACCATAGGTCTAGATAAGGAAATTTTATGAGCCTAAAATTGTAACTATTTTCTTACCCATCAATTTAAACATGTGTTTTTGGTGCTCAAAAGAACCGTCTCATAGAGACGGTTCTTTTGAGTACCCACAACATATGTTTTGGATGAAAAATAAAGAATTTTTTTTCCAAAACGCACTCTTATCTGGAGCCCTGTATAACACATTAATGTTCCACCAACTGAGCCACTGCGTTCCACCAAGCAGCATGCAAGGACTTTACCTATATGCACTAAGTACATTGCACTATTATCTTATCATAGAAAGTTCTGTCAACAAAGTGTGGGTTTACATCCCACCAACAGCTAAGGTCATATGAAGACGGGCCTATATCAGTGAAGTATCTTATGGGCCTCAACGTGACAAAACCTGTCTTCAGAGTTTCCAACAAAGTGAGACTCAAACCAGTCTCCTCAGCTTCAAAATGAAAATTTGCTTGTTGCAAGTTTAGATATGATACATTCCAAAAAGTGAATAACAAAGGTACTGATTAGTCTGCATGGATGCGCAGGCTGGTCTGCGCAAGACAGGTTTTCTTGCGTCGAGGCCCTTAGTATGCCTTATTATGCACATATGAGCCGCGACATGAGATTTCCAACAATGTGGTATGTGCGACCAGCAAAGGATCAGACCAGCCTGCGCATACGCGCAGTCTGATCAGAGCCTTTGCTGGTCACTTGAATATTTTATGAGAGTTAAGCCACTGACCAAACATCATTTGGAGTTTCTAAGCTTAAATGAGGCTGCAGAGGCTTGTCTGAGTCTACACTTGTCAAAATGTCACATTGTTGGAAATCATGTGTCACAGCTCATATGGCTGTTTAAGCTTCTGTCCTCTGTTCTGTTACTTCTGGGCCCGGTGCTGCTTCATCAATGTGGATTGTGAATTACTGTGTCATGTGTAATGTGAATGACTGAGTCAGGATGATATCTAGATGGATCTGGCTATCATACAACTTTGTATCGATTTCTGCTGATAGGTTGATAAGAATTTTGCTGAAAATAGATAAAATAGATTTTATTAAATGCAAGAATACAAAAGTACATGTAAATGATGTAATACATGAATATATATATAACAGGGTACAAAAATTCCACTGGTTTCCTTGCAATTACAAGTGAAATCTAGAAAGGACGAGTAATACTTCCAAAAGCACTCGGCCTACAGGACGAGTGCTTTGGGAAGAATTACTCAAGGAAGTTATATTACACATTACTCCTGTATGTTGTTTATTGCATATGCTTTTAAAGGACAAATGCATGTGTTTGCAGGATGAGTGAAAATTGTCAGTCACCTGTCCTGCAGGACAAGTGCAATATTGAAATATTTTTGTCCCCTTTATAAGGATTTCATTATTTCAAATAAAATCAATACAGTTCAGTCTCACAATGATATGATATCTTCTAAAGGATAGTATTACTGATGAGGCATTGCAAAAACTCTTAAATGTTTTCCAAAAATCTGTATATTTAGATACATACAAGCCTACAGTCAAACCTGCAGTCACCTCTATTAAGCGTGGCCCTCCCATATGCGGCCATTTCAGAGTCCCCCGAACGATTTCTAATGCAAATGCACCTTTATTAAGTGTGCACCTGTTATTTGGAATAAAACCTTCAGTCCCAAGGACTTCGAATATATGAGACGACTGTATGCTTTTTTAGTCTATAATTTTGTCACAAAGCAGAGATACAAAAAATTAAAAATATTAACCCTTAAAGCGCCAAGAAAAAAATGCATCTGAAAATGTCGTCTGCTGAAGTCGTCTGCTGCAAATAATTGCCTAACATTACTGACGAATTAAGTATAGAAGCAAACAGCGTGGACCCAGAACAGACTGCTCCTATAGGAGCAGTCTGATCTGGGTCTTCACTGTTTGCCATAGAGGCTTCTTAAACATTTCAGCAGACATGAAAATGTTGTCTGCTGAAATCGTCTGCTGCAAAAGATTGTCTAACATTACTGACAAATTAATTATAGAAGCAAACAGCGGGACCCAGAACAGACTGCTCCTATAGGAGCAGTCTGTTCTGGGTCCACACTGTTTGCCATAGAGGTTTCTTCTTAAACATTTTAGCAGACGAGAAAAGCAGACGACTTGTTGTGATTAGCCCATTAAGGATTAAGTCTATAATTTTGTCACAAAGCAGAGACACAAAAAACTATAATTATTAAAAGACTCACCAATCTTATTAATTCTTCTTTGATTAATCTAGTGACCTCTTTCTTAGCTTTCTGTATGGCCATATCACTGGTAGCTTCTATTGCTAGGTAGAGTTTCCTCTCCTCCTCCTTCGGTTGTTTACCCGGAGGGAAGTACGTTCCTCGCACTGTAATACCTGCCTCGGAGTACTCACAGATCTGGGCTAGAGCCTCCTGTAAGAAGATAAAGTGAAGAATTTAGGTAATTTGTCTTTCTTGAATTTGTCAATCTGGTTTATTTACTGCCATTTGTGAAGGATGTAATGCAGGGGTCAAGAAAACCAAATTTTCGCAGTCCTGGACGTTTTTCTATTAGCCGAGACCATTTTTGCATTTTAAAATGCCATTTTAATTCGGTCCAAATTTTATAAAAATTCGGCCTGAATTCAGAATTTTTACATGGTCCGTCCCTAACAAATCAATAAATGACACAATCTTGCCTGGGGAAATGTTTCCGGTCATCATAACAGCTGTCCAAACATGTGCTACTTAATTTGGACGAGCTCATTTCCGTAGCGGGTAGCGAAGACTCAGTCGATCCTATACAGTATGGCTGGAGCCATAGCTGATTGTATACATAAATAGGAGTGATATGTTTGACCCCGATTTTGCATGGGTATGAGACTTACCCAATTATGGAACTGACTGAGCCAAAGCCTTTTGTTGTTCCCCAAAACAAAGCTTGTTGATAAGACGTTTTTTCGGCAGACGTTCGGACGGAATGGGATTCGAAGATTTCTCTAGCCCTGATGTAATGGTTAGTAGTGTTTTTTAAATTTCCAATACTTTTCCCCTTTATATTGTTTTAACTATAATATTGCTTACTGGTTTATAAGTCACAAAATGCATGTCAGTACGAGGTTTAGTCAAAAATAACTGAGCCATATCTCATAACATTTGAATCAAGTAAAATGGACATATAATAAGATGATATTTCATTGTAGTTATATGTCATCTATTTAATCACCTAATTTATTTCTGTTTTTAGGCTTTTTGTAACAGTTGCTAGGCAACAGAATATGACCTGTCAAAGGGGTGCGTTCATGCTGTGAGACATCTAATTCTAAGGGTTGCTATGGAAACAGTAATGTGAAAGCAAGACTTTATTCACTGTCGTCTGATATCTTTAACATGTACCTTTTCAGTGTCACAGAGCAGAAACCAATTGATCCACAATTATAGATGCTGTGGTAGTTTGATTTCAGAATTTATCAAATTTTAACGTGCCTGATGTCCTATAATTTACCCCACCCACATTCATATTTACACCATTTTAATAGAAAACATAAAATATTAGCCTAATAATGTTTAAACAGTACTGCATACACAAACCAACCCTCAGACATATTAAGTTCCTTGATTTAAATTCACAATTTTGTTTCCATGGCAACACAATTCTCGTGTATTTAAAATTTTGTGGAATTTTCGCGTGTTTTGTTGCTAGGCAACGTATACAATCAATATTCACCTAAACATTACCGAACTAAGTGTAATGAAAAGACAATATGATACATGGTATTCAAATAAATGTCAAATATGTCTTTCACAAAAACTATCAAGCATGCAAACTTTTTAAAGACATACTGTATATTCCTGGCGGCTGAGATCGTGAACGCATCAATCTGACTGACGATCTTCAGTTGCCTAGCAACCATAATAGAAGCTTCACTGGGATAATTCTTCAGGGTCAAAACATCCATGATATATGATACTCATAGAAAATAATCACATTCGTTGTCTACGATACCAAACTAAAATGTTATGAGGTAGGGCTCAGTTATTTTTGACTGACCCTCGTATAACTAACTGTTGGAGCCATCGGATTCTGATCTGTGTTTGCACTGTTCATTTTGTTTGTTTGATTTGATTCTATACATCCCAGCGAACAATTTTTCAGTTATGTCGGGATGGGTCTTCCTTGGTTGAACCAGTCCTAAGCAGAGGATAAAGGGTCTTGCTCAAGGACACAACACAGTGCCCCCGGTGAGGCTCGAACCCGCAACCCCTCGATCTTGAGTCAAGCACTCTTCCACTGAGCCACCCCACTCCTCGCACTGTTAGCTTGAATTGATTCTTACTTCCCAGTCAACAATTTTTCTGACAGTCATGTTGGGATATTTTCCTATGTTTTTGCCACTCTGAGTGCAATAGAGTTAATGGTTTACCAGGGTTCATACAGACAAGTTTGAGTAAAATTCAAGGACTTTTCAAGGACTTAAAAGCCTCTCCTACAGTTTTCAAGGACTAAAAGTTTATGAAAAATACTGATCTAAGTGTTAAAATTCTACTTCAGAAATGCTAGACTAGTGAATGAAGACATTAGTACTAGAAAATTAGGTATAAATTGTTGTGCCTATATTTGGTGCAGCAAATGCTGCACCAAATAAAGGCACAACAATTTTATACTGCTTTAGGTCTCTATCAACAGTACTTTAGGTCTCTATCAACAGTACTAAGTCCTAAAGAAATAGTAAAATTCAAGGACTTTTCAAGGCTTTTGAGTGATTTTCCAGTACTTTACAAAACAGATTAAATTTTCAAGGACTTTTCAAGAAAGCCCTCTAAAATCAAGTACTTTTCAAGCCTGGCCTCCAGGTTATAAAGCTTGAGTTCATTCTCAGACTCAAAATAAAGTGCAATGATTGGCTGCTTGCGAACATGTGTCCACAAGCAGCCAATCATTGCGCTTTATTTTGAGTCTGAGACTGTGTGCGAACCCTGTTGTTTACTACTGACCTTTGATGTGACCTTCCACCTGGCTGTCTGTGGGAAGTCATTGATATCTAACTCTTCCTCAAATCTCTTAAACGTTTCTTGTTCTCCGTTCAGATCCTTATCATCATCAGCGTGAGGTGTATATCCAAGCTTGGCATTAATTTTCTCTGCCATCTGTTCAGCAATAGTCTTTGACTGCAAAATATATAGAGGATCTTACTTGAGTGCTCATGTTTTATTGAATTTATTAAACGAGTTGGGGAAAAGAGACAAAATGTGAGGCTTGCCGAGCATTTTATCACTTTTTCGCAAAGAGTTTAATAAATTCAATAATACAAGAGCAGGAATGTTAGATTCTATTTATCATATGAAAAATACTTTGAAATCTCATTTCTGGCATAAAAACGTTATGATTTTGTCATCATGTATGCAACATTGTTATGGATGTCATAATGTTTCCCGTAAATCTGTAAACCACTAGTGGTTTATCGATTTTATTGCATGGCGTTATTTCACTCCCAGACGCGACGTCATATGATAAAACAAGATAACTCTAAAACAGTACTGATTAATGAAGAGAATTAAACTGTCTTTAACTCTTTGAATGGTGAGAAATCTTGCTGTTGCATTGTAAACATTTATCTTCTTGTATAAACATAATGCCAGAGAGAAAAAATTGCAATTCTGGTATGTGTTACTTAAATCCGAAATTGCTTAAAATTTTGACAAAATTTAATTTTTCTCTGATAATTCCCTTACCTCGACTTTCTCTGATGAGCATGAACCTTGTTATAATAATTATCAGACTGTCCAATCAGGACCAGGCATTTAGTTAAGAGTGCGTGCCAAGAAATAAGTTTTCTTATTTCTCATCCAAAACATATGTTGTGGGTACTCAAAAGAACCGTCTCAATGAGACGGTTCTTTTGAGCACCCAAAACATGTGTTAAAACTGATGGGTAAGATGAAATCTACAATTTTACGCTCAAAAATTTTGCTTATCTAAACCTGTGATCTGGACTAAACAGTAATAAAGGAAGGCTCTATTGGGCTTAAATGGGTTAAATGAAGCTAGAAAAGACCATATTTTCCATGTAAACTAGCAAATACATACTGCAACTTGTGGTGCCGAGATATCATTTGTGAATATTGCTTTAGCTGCTTGTTGGGTGATATCTTGAGCTTCATTTCCAAGATTCTTGGAGAAATTAATCTTTGCCGCCAACCTCTTTGCCATCTCCAGCTTCTGCTGGTTGCTCATGCCCTGCAAATATACAGAAAAAAATATGTTATACAGAAAACTCATGAAATGTATTTTACTCATCTATTTATGTGTAGCTCATGGGCTGATAGACCTTTTGCTAAAAACAAAGATCTCTGTGTAACTCATGGGCTGAAAACCTTTGTCAGTAAAACTGATCTTGTCTTTCATGAAAGACATGATAAACATTAGTACTGCTGAACCTGTTTAAAGCTTGTAATGAAAACAGTTAGGATCCTGATCAGCTGGCTTCTGAAGAAGCCAGCTGATCAGGATCTACGCGGTGCCACGGGGTTGTCTACGGTTTGTGATTGTGGTATTTCCTGATCATACTCATTTACTATTGTCTATGAAGCTTGAAACTTGTTAATCCATTGTTATCAAAAATCATATGACTGAACAAGCTGGAAGACAGAAATGGAAAAGGCATATTATATTTATTCTGCAGAGCAAGCATTTTAGTATTTTCATGCAGCCCCTTATAAATCTAATTCAGATTTACTGCAGCAGATTTTCATTCTTTAACCAGACTTTGCAAATAGTTGATGCACTGTGTGGTATAATGTAATCATAACTTAAATATATTGAAAGATAAAGTTTTGGGATTCAAATGTTGGGCCACTATAAATAAACCATCCAAAGTACATTTCCACAAACAGGGCAGAACAATACTGTCTATCAAAAATGGGTTGAATTCAACAAACATCGAGGTTAATTTTGAGAAATCAGAATGTTACCACTTTACTTGAAAAACTGTTCAAAAATGTCAAACACTTCTCTTTCTGTTCTCAAATAAAAAGTAGATTATCAGTGCTGAAATTCACAAAACACTTGTCAGATCAACAAACAGGGATAAGGCTGCTTCTTCAGATGATTTGTCTTTGCCTTTTTGGCAGGCAACTTGTGTTCAAAACTTTAGAACATTTACCATAATATATATGGGCTGTCTCTCCTGTTTAAAGAAGTCAGCAACTTTTGCAGATCCTTTTTTTATATTCTTGTTGAGAATTGTAAGAGTACTACAGCTTTAGTTTGCTTTGTTTGTGGTGTAACATCCCAGTAAACAGCTATGGTCATATCGAGATGGTTGGTTGACCCTAATCACACTGTTTTTTCCTGGCCGGGCAAGCTTAGACCAAGCAATTAACCAGTACCCAGTGCACATAATTTTCCTTGAAACTGAAAACAGCCCTTCTTGAATCAGCAGAAGGAAAAAAAGTACAGCACATTTCAAAGAACAGGTACAGTAAAGTTAGTAAGGGTGCAAAAATGGAGTCTATGGACGCTTTCAAAAAGACATAAATTGGTTTTCAAGACCAATTATCGCTTAATGCAGGTCAAAGTATTGCAGAATGCTCCAAGGGGAGCATTCTGCAATACTTTTGACCTTCATTAAGCTACCATTTGTCAGTAAGATCTTTGTTTTGTCTATTTTTGAGTGGCTGTTTTATTCAGGTTTTACTAGTTTCAGTTCTTTGGTGCAGTCTTTGCTTCCAAAGGATACCCTTTTAAGAACATATTTTACTGTATAGTAAAAGGTATAAACATAGCAAATGGAAAGGCAGAGAAAAGAAAGAAAAGGAGAGTTCACTTGGAAGTCTATACCACCTACCAGATTGGCCTTGATGTTTGCTGCCTGTGGAGCGACCTGTTGACTCATACCAGAAATCTACAAGAGAAAACAAATAAATTTGAAATACTGTATGTATGTCAAGATTTACGAGGATCAACAAAGGGGTACGTGCATTAAGAGGCTATTTTTGTCCCCCTATGAGGTCAAAAAATAAAAGTTGCTCTTCACAAGTTTCTTCTTATTAGTTAATTAGAACAATAGCCAAAGTGTAAAGGTCTGATATTGATTCGACTTTTACAGTTGCTATGGTAACAAAAATGGCCGCCAAAATAGGCTGAAAATAGGAAAATGACAATTTTGGAGCAAATCGGAGACATGTAACAGAGAAATTAATATAGAGCACAAGCAAATACCAAAATAATATTTAAACAGATGATGAGAATTGTCACGGCACACAATATATTAAAACATTATTTTGATATTTGCTTGTGCTGATATCTAATTCTTAAAAAAATGGTCTCCAAAAGCCTCAAATTTGGCCTAAAATGGCAATTTCTCTATTTTAAGCCTATTTCGTCGACCATTTTGGTTACCATAGTAACCGGTAAAAGTAAAATAAATGCCAGAATTTTACACTTAGGCTATTCATCTAATGAACCAATGAGATGAAATCGGTGAAAAGCATCTTTCAGTTTTTAGCTCTAGAGGGGGCCAAAATAGCCCCTTAATGCACGTACCCCTTTTAGACATAATGATAATTTGTTGATCTCTCCATTTAAACCTACAGTACTGGTGAAGAAAAACCCCAGTTTTCTCGCTTCTGTAAATTTTCTATTTCACAGAGTTATAGCATGAAAACGACAGAATGCCAAGAAATTTCAGATTGTTTAATGGCAAATTTCTCAGCCATAAAAATCAACATAACTTGAAGATGAACAGGTGAAATTAAAATTACCTTTTTTTCTGCGAAAAATTGGTTTTCGCAGTGAAATTTGGATTCCCTCATATCAGGTTCTTTTGAGTACCCAAAACAAGGTTTAAATGAGAAATAAAATAAATTCAGATTCCCTCATATCTGGATGCCTGATGAAACTTATTTTATTGAACATTTTTGTGGAAGTGGACATTTCTTTGCTCGAGTATGCTAGTCCAGTTCAACTCAGCAGAAATTCCATCAACTAAAGTTTAAGTATCATGTGACCTTCATTTACCTGTGTTAATTTTTCCAATAACTAAACAAAATAGCCAGAGATTGCTAACCTTGTGTCACCTTAATTAACCTTTATCCTGTTTTTGTTTTTTTGGCCAGAAAATGTCTGCATATTACATCTGCTGCATAACTTCAAATGCACTCCAGATTAATTTTATCATGGAAGCAAACACTATGAACCCTAATTAAACAGTCCCAAGGGAGGGTCCATTTAGTTTGAAATATCGATCACCAAAATTTTAATAACATAAGCAGAAGAGAGAGCAGACAATTGTTGTGAATAGATGTAAATGGGTTATAAATCTTTTATCATGATTCTTTATCATGCATTTTGTCCTCTTGAAATGTGTCAAGTTTTGTTTCATTCCCTGGACACAAAGCAAGCCCACCATTGCAAAATGGAGAAGATTTGTGTTTCATTCCCTGGACACAAAGCAATCCCACCATTGCAAAATGGAGAAGATTTTTGTTTCATTCCCTGGACACAAAGCAATCCCACCATTGCAAAATGGAGAAGATTAGTGTTTTATTCCCTGGACACAAAGCAATCCCACCATTGCAAAATGGAGAAGATTTTTGTTTCATTCCCTGGACACAAAGCAATCCCACCATTGCAAAATGGAGAAGATTTGTGTTTCATTCCCTGGACACAAAGCAATCCCACCATTGCAAAATGGAGAAGATTTTTGTTTCATTCCCTGGACACAAAGCAATCCCACCATTGCAAAATGGAGAAGATTTTGGAATTATTTATGACAAGCCTTGTAATCAAATGGTTCTAATCAACTATTTTCATTGCTCTCTTTTTGTTTTTGTTTGGAAGGAAAACCAGTCTTATAGCTGAAGTGTAATACCTACCATTGGTTTGGCTACATCAGTGACTCTCTTTCTGCTGGCAAACATGTCTTCTATCTGCTGCTCTATCTGTAAAAATAGATGAAAAACTCAGAATAGGGAATGATTTGCTATATAGCTAAGATTTAAAAAAAAAAAAAATCACGAATATCATCAGAGTTCAAACTGTTTGGATTCAGATCTTTGCATGTTGGATAATTTTTTAAGCTTTTTGAAATTGCTGTTCTTTAATAATAAAAAAATATGCTTAGGGAAAACATCAGAGTGTCAATCAGTTTGGATCAAGATCAGGCTTGACATTTCGTCAGGCCTGATCTGGGTTCAAACTGATTGCAAAAGCTATCAGCAGACCACAAAAGTCCCTATTAGAATCAGTCATATAATCATAGGTCCAGATAAGGATTGTTTGTGCACCTAAAATTGCATTTATTCCCTTACCCATCAATTTAAACATGTGTTTTGGGTGCTCAAAAGAACTGTCTCATTGAGATGGTTCTTTTGAGTACCAACAACATATGTTTTGGTTGAGAAATAAGAAAAATAATTTTCAAATATGTACTCTTATCTGGAGGCCTGATATAATTGTCAGAATGGATTTTACATTGCAATGATATAGTAGGAGCCAGGGTTCAAAAATGTCAAAAATAAGCATTTAGGTATGTCCCCTTTTTAGCAGAATTTTCACTTGTTTTATCCTTTAGTACATAGTATAGGCAGTATGAAACCAGATATTGCACTCAATTTAAGTCTTGCAAACATACCTGTAACAGTGTGTTTAATACGTTACCCCTCATTTTCTCAAAAACAAAAATATGTAATTAAGTCTATTTAGGTAGAAGTTGAAATGTTCAAATGAACAAAACATTTAGGCAATCTGTAAGAACATGCTATTCTCTACACATATTGATGTTTTTAATAGTTGTTTGGGTCCATTATAATGTCATTTACGTTACATTTTCTACTAAACCCTTAAAATTATTGATAATTTGTTAAAAAGTTTCATTTGACAAAATTTTCAATATGTGTTTAACTTCAAGATAACATGTATTTAAAAGAGCGTTAACTGACCATTTCAAAACTGCAAACAGATACGGTCTAACATAAATACTTTGTCAGTTATATGCTGTTTAATTAGATAACCATAGGTAAAACTTTATATAAGTTTAGAAAATCTTAAGTTTGAAAATAAGCATGCAATTTTTCTGTTAGCTTTTAAACACCTTATGATAATTGTTTTGATATCACCTACTTTAGAGTAATACTTAACAACATTTCTGGGGTAAAATATCATTTTGTGGTGCGCTTTTCAATATGTAACGTATAAAACAAAGTTGAAGACAAACAAATATTGCTTAATAGCTTAAATTATACATCACTGGAAAGTTTATTTCATTAAAAAGGGGGGAGGGCTGTGTTTGATAGGCATAAAAGAGTATTTGTTCCAAAAGAAGAAGTTACCAGTTCTAATTAGGAGACTGTGTATATGGTTTTATTTTTTTCTTTAAAGAAATGGTATACTTCTTGACTTAAAAACAAAACAAATTGTTTGCTAATTTTCTATGTTATGTTATACAATTTATAAACTTATAGAATGATAACTCTAATGCAACATCTCAACTAGGATACATTCCCTTAAGCTTGTTCAGTCAAATTTGCAAAAGTAATATATATAACTATAAATAAACGAAATATATATCATGATTATATTTGTCTCAAACGTTTTCCATATACAACTGATTCTGAAAACCTAACACAAATTTAGATATTTGTGCAATTTTCTTTTAATTGAACAAAACAATCAAATAAGCTATTCAGAAGCAGCCAAAGCTTTCTGTCGAGCCTGTTCATACTCATCACAATATATAAAATAGTAAATAACGTATCTGTTCTATCAAATCAGCTTCATTTATGATAAAATGTCTAAGAATTTCTGAAATGATGTGTGGATGTTGGTAACTTTGTTTGTTGTTGTTCCTATTATTTGTGGGAGTTTTGTATTGGGCCTTTGTTATCTAATTTGTTTCTAGTTCAGCAATCATCTTGACAAGTAAGAGAGCTGGTTGCTTCACTTAAAGTATGTAGTAGATATATGTGTTCCGTGTCCCTTCCTTAAGGTGCAAAGGGTCAGTCAGGAGTATGTGATTGTGACATTTCCTAGTCATGTTTACTTATAGAAAGAAGACGTTTGCTGGCAATCTAGACAGCATCACTCCTTTATGAATATATAAGATAAAATGTTGTTTACGCTACATTAACTTTAAGGAAATATAAGAATTTGTTATCATTTATTCTTTAAGAGAGTGGCTCTGTTATGCAAATTGTTTAAGCCACATCTATTTATACATATAACAAAACTCAGAAGGTGACTTTTGAATTTATTCAAATTATGAACTTTAATTTCAGCTCATTTTTAACATGGCTTTCATTGTTTGATAAATGAAACTGATAGTCCTTTTAACTTTACACTACTAATCATTGTCAAAGAAATGCAAACTTTAAAACTGAATGGGTTATTCAAAATGAATTATTGCCGTTGAAATTGGGGAAATCATCCATAAGGATAGGTTTTACATGGCAAGGCAGTGATCATATCCAAGAAATCTAGATTTCTTCAGTTGTAATTTACGATACCAAATTTCCTTTTCAAAATTTCAACAGTGAGAAAATGTTTAAGCCAAATTTAACTAGGACGCATTAAAATTACCGTTTAAAAGACTGTTTATGTTGATCAGAATGTTAATAGGAATAGCAATATCTTAGAGTAAAGATAGCAGTCATAAGATCATACTTAGTTTTAGCAATTAGTGCTGATATAGCTGATGTTAAGTTCTATTGTAATACCATAGCAGTCATTGGGCCCCATTTTAAACAAACTATTGCAGGAATCCTGTCAGTTGATTCCTTTTATGTGCGTTAATTAATAGATGAGTTGTAAACACATCAGGACATACAGACAAATACATACATTAAATTATCTACTCTGCTAATAAAATGATAATTGTATGGACAATAGAGAAGGCACAATAGTTAGTATCATTACTTACACAAATAATAGATTTACATGTTATGCTAAGAAAGTATGCATAAACTTAACAAATAATATGTATGCATGTTTAATATGTCTGTCGCTCTTTTTATCAATCGTCTGCATAAGAAATTGCATTTCTTTCGATTGTAAAAGTATTATGATACATCTCAGATAGTGATAACATTGTCTCTAATGCAAATTGCACCATATGTAAGTATGATACAGCATAGCATTTGTTGAGTATACTATCTGAAAGTATTCATTGAAAGTAGCATAAGTATGGCTTTTGTTCTATTACATGAACTATCAATAAACCATAAATATAGCATCGTTTAACAAGTTATTACATGTTTTAAGGGGATATAAATTAGTTAGTTTTAAGGACTGAATGAAGGTTGTTATGATTACTTATTGTGAGTGTAAAAAATAAATAGTGTCCTGCTGAATAAAACAAACATTATAGCATATTCTATCACGTATGCTGATAAGCTATATAGCTAAAAAGCAAACGTCTGCAAACATTCTGGAATATATGATCAATCAAGTCCTATTCTAGAAAGTTGTTTGCTCAAGGTCCTGATTATCAAAGTCTAATCATTTAGAAATGTCTACAATACTAACAATGCAGGGGAGCTTTTCCAACTTATTATTGTCTGTTTCTAAAGTATTAAAAGGTAATTAATAGAATAAAAGCTGTCCTGTTTCATTGCTTCACAAACGTGTAGAACCAGGCAACACAATGATTAAAGAAATGATCTTTATATTTTTGTTATATACGTTGCCAACATAAATAATGCTCTTTTTCCAAAATGGACACGCTGTAGATACTAAAAAATTATAACCCCAAAGATAGCTAAGGCGGGTGCTAAATCGGAGACAGAAATCACCATTTCCACAAACTTCAGTTTTGTTTCATATGACACCAATGAAAGTAATATTAATGTTTCACTTCTTGATTTGGACTCCTGCTTGGAATATCTTACATTTTTTAGAGTTTTAAGGTGTATTTTGTGCCTAATTGTTTTAAATGTAGCTGCTCTAACGAATACCTGTTTATAAATGCATATATTTTATGGCTTTTACAATGTGTGATGGATCTGACTATGTTACTGCGTGCTTTTTATTTATTCATTGAGCTGTTGACGGTGAAAGAAAATGTCTTTTATATGTCATTTAACGCCATTTAATACATAAGAAGAAGCAAATACATGGTGGTGGCACAGATTTTAAAGAATCATTTAAGCTTTTTGAAACCATTCAGTTATAAATAATAAATAGGTGTCAATTGTCCTATTTACATGATTCCTAAAACATACACTTAATGGCATTTATGTGCTTTGTTTTCAGTTTTTCCCTTTAAACCAAATATGATTTTGTTGATGGTGCATCTCATTCATATTAAATGTTTAAAAATACAATACTTCAAAACTAATTTTGAGCACTAAGATGGTAATCAATTTCATTTTTACCCACTAGCTGTTTGAACGCACATGCACATAACATTGCACAAAAATATTTTTTTAAAAGAAAGTAACGTATATAACAGAACTTCCAGGTGCCTAAACTAATATTATTATTCTGCTGTTAAGCTGCATCTAATTAAAATATCAATCATAACTATATGTAAGAAAACGATGCAAATGATAATAACACTATACTAGGAGTTTCCTTATTATCTAATGGTAACGTACTATACTTGACTATTGCATTGTAAATGCACATGTTCATCAAAAGCAAACCGATATTTTACAATATATAAAGTAGCTAAGAAAATCTTAATGTACAAAAATCTCCCTCCACAAGTCTTTTGGCAGCCAATGGCCAAGTAAACAATAGTAATATATTTGAATGTAAGTAATGTATATAACAATAACGTAAGCGTAATACATTTAAACTTATTGTCAGTTTGGTGCTTTTAATTAAGTTACTGTAAAGCAATATGCAGATAGTAGGAAATGTGACCTATCTGGTCTAAATAACTTTTCTTTTCAGTAATGTAGCGAATAGCCTACTACATGAAGCCTGCATTAGGGTAGCTTTGGGTACCCCATAAACAAATATCTTTTGCAAGACTTAAAATTTGTGCAATATCTGTTTTCACACTTCTGAAACACCATACTAACTGAGGATATATTCTAAAATTCTGCTACTTTCCGGCCACTTTTTTCCAATTTTCGAATCTCTGGCCCCCCTACTAATAGATCAGATTTATGTCGCCAAGAAAACAAAACAAAACATATTTGGTGTGCATTTATTCACATGTATACATGGATGATAAAAAGAGTCTTACAGACAGCTTATCTTGTCAGTGGTAATGATAGAGATTTTTTTTTTCGTGAGTATGATTTATATTTCACCAAGTATAAAATACGTTCTTAAATGGGTATTCTTTGGAAGCAAAGAATAAACCAAAGAACTGAAACTAGAGTGTGCATATATTCTGGGCCAGGCTAGCTAGTTTCGGCCATCTAGGCATTGGGAGCAGGGTCTTCAGTTTTAGCCCTGGTCCGGCCATGTTTTTTTTTTGTAGAGATTTTTTCTAACCTACCTCTGATTCAATTACTGAAAAAGTATGTACGCATAAAATACAGATTAATGAGTGAGTAGTCTTCTCAGTCAAAATATTTCAGTATATATGTACATGTACCCAAGAATACTGGGATCAAACATTGTTTTTCATGTATTAACTTTCGCCAGGTCCCAAGGGAGTTAGTAAAAACCAAGTGCCAAGCCTGAGCTTTTCAACATCTCCTGAAGGACATGTTATTGCATTGAAAATCAATGTTTGATCATTACTATTGCATATATTCAACGATAAATTCACCTAAATTTACGAAAAAGCATGGCATTACATTTTGTCCCCATATCACAATCAACAAGTGGTTGGGATGTTTTCATTAATATTTGTGTTCCACGACCAAGCCATATAAGAGTGATAAACCAATCAGCTATCGTAAAATGTAGTGACCCTAAATGAGCGTATTTAAGGACATATGCTACTAAATACTTCCCATATTGAAATATTTTCAATACTTTGCATACAGTTTGTTGTATGCATGGGCTATCCATTTATGAAATAAAAAGGATATGTCACCGTGCTTATTTTTTCAGAATATCATATTGAAGTTTACAGCATTTGACCAATTTTCTTGAAATATAAAATAATAGCACTAGTCCTAATTATCGAGCTAAACGGTTGTAATCTTCAGCCAGCTTCTTTCTTTTAACTTAAATTACTGCCCATGAACTCAAACTTTTAAGAAAATGTGCATGTTTACTTGTTATCCCATGCTGTGACAAGATACTGCATGATGATATTTTGGCAATTCGTCGAAAAATGGAATTTGTTTTTAGAATAAATCATGTATTAAAAAATCTGATGTTGAAAATCTTGAAAATTTATTTTTAATCCATGGACTATTATAATACCTTTCAGAAAAAAGAATAAAAATCTGGGGTCACCTAACTAATGCTCTTTCTAGAGGGCCAAATTTAACCCCACCCCCATAGGTTTCATGCGTAATTCAATATAAAAAGTTCGGGGATGACCATTTCGGTCGTTTTGATGATGCCATTTTACTAGTATATGAAGTAATTTAGCATTATAATGTTAAAAAAGAAAGAAAAAATACACTGAAAATATGTGCGCATCCGGGAATCTATCCTGGTCCTCTGGCTTTGTAGCCAGACACGCTAACCACTAGGCCACGAGGTCAGGTCGTGCGCCGCTCGAAATAACCATACAAATAGTACAGACTCGGCCACTATTGTATTCGTAACCAGGGTTATTGTGTACGTCGTTTGATTTCGACTGAGCTACATTTATCTGTCTTTAGTGCTGAGGCGATCAGCTCTGAAAAGATGTCAATAGATATTTCGAACACACTTTAATTAGTTATTTTGTGAAGAAAATGTCGGAACACCGATATGACATAAGAATATCAGAATCTGTGTTGATCCGAATCCGTTAAGGGTCGAAAGACAGGACCCAGACAACTTTCCCCGTTTGCAGACGCGGGAAAGGTGCGCATTGGAAATAGCCGCATATGTCTTTAAGGTATCAAATCTGTGCATTAACAGCATGTGAAGTGCCTTGTTAATACATGGGTTTGTGCGGATTGAATTTTGACTGTTAAAAGTATGCAGCATAGATTTTATGCTATAATAATAATTGACTACAGTAAAACCTGTCTTAAGCGGCCACTCAAAAAGAAGACTAAAATTGCTTTTCAAGACCTATTATCGGTTACTGCAGGTGGAAAGTATAGCAGAATGCTCCCCTTGGCTCCAAGGGGACCATTCTGCAATAATTTCGACCTTCATTAAGCTATCATTTGTCGTTTAGATCTTTGTTTTGTCTATTTTTGAGTGGCCGCTTAAAGAGACTAAGTCTGCAACTATAAACATTTTTCGAAAATTTTAATTTTCTTTTTAAATCATTTGTTAAAGTAGAATTAAGTTATGTTTTCACAATAAATCTGTTCACAATAGCTGAAAACTGCACGGAAAAGTGAATTATCTTATAAAACAGGTGTGTTTTTCTCTTGTTGGTAATTATTTGCGTCCCTCCAATAATTATAGACAGTTAATTTTAGCATAAATGCTGTTGTTTGATACTGATAATTTGTTAAGATTTACGAAATTGGTAAAATGTATACCTGAATTTTATTTTTTTTACTGTGTTCTTGAAAAATAGAAACATTAGTTCTAGAATTAAAAGATCAAAGGTTACAGACTATGCAGCTTTAAGACAGGTTTTACTGTTCTTACATCCATGCTAGGATCATCATCATCTGAGTCCTCTAGTCCTAGAGCTGCCTTCTGTAGTTTCTTCCTATCACTGACTAACTGAGCCTCGGTCTCATCAAACTTAAAACCTTTACCACCAAACCCACTGGTACTCTTAACTGTTCTACCCTCCTGAAAACAGAAAAAAATCCACATAGTATGAAGGTATAGAGTGAAAGTCTGTTTTCAATTACATTCAATTTTTTTCTAATTTAAAGTCAGCAAGCCCAGGGCTTTCACTGACAAGTTTTCAGCAGAATTTGGTATATTGGATCTTACATGAATGCTCATGTATTATTCAGTTTATTAAACAAGTTGGCAATTGAGGCTTTGCCAAGTATTTTACCGCTTTTTTTCAGAGTTAAATAAATCCAATAATACAGGAGCACTAATGTTAGATTCTATTTATCATACGACACTAAAATTATTATGAAATAACTTTTTTTTAGTGAAAATGCTAAGAATTTGCCATATATATGCAACATTGTTACTGACTTCATTATACAGTCGACTCTCGTTAACTCAACAATGCATAACTCGATACTATCACATACCTCGACCTGAAGATCCAATCCAGGTAGTTTTCCCTATAGATATATTATTGTAATTCAACGTTATCTCGACAACAGCTAAGTCAATAAAACTGATAACTCGTTACGAAAATTTGGTCCCGCTGATCAATTTTAATGTATTTTCCAACGCCTTACTCGATTCCTTTTCATTAGAAAATAACAGATAGGCTTGGATGTTTGATCTTACCATTTGATCTGATTGTGTACCTAATTAATCCATTGTATGCAGTGGTAGTCTGAAAAGTGTGATTAGCTTGTAAACAAACATTACACAGGCACTGTGTGTGACTGAATTGCCAATCAGCACTGTAATTATACTAAAAGTTTGTCGACCAGCGGCATGCTCTTTGATCTATTGAGTTAATTATTTTGATAGTATGGGATGGCATTGAACTTACGGCTTTAGCTTCCTCTTTATAGTTTTCCCAGAGCTGGGCTAATTCTGGCGGTACCGGTGATTCTGATAATTCAAATGCCTTGATGATGTCACCTGCTGATCTCGCCTGTTCTGGTGTTATAAAAGTGTTGGCAAACCCTTTGTTGCCTGCTCGACCTGTGCGCCTGCAAGATAAAAATGAGAAAGTTATGGACGGAAATACTTTTCCTAGTTGACATTGTCAATGGAAAATGACGTCATTAATGACGGTGTAACGTCGTTTTTACGCTTGAAAAATGTAAACGTATGCGATGTAGTCTAAGTGTTGGCGAGAGTTTTTCAGTGCAATGGCGGAAAGCACTTCAAATGTGTTTTCAACATTTATTTTGTGTTAGAATCGAAATAAATCAGCTCCAGTGTGTGAATTGTTGAGTAATAATTCACTGTTGGTCAGTTGTATGAAGATAAATCAGTAGCACTACGCGCTCGTGATTTGATCTTTACAACTGACCTCCAAACAGTGAATTGTTACTCAACAATTCACTGCTAGAGCTGAACTATTTCTTTAACATTACCAGTGACTTAATGCTCCAAAAATTGTTTTCTGTATTAACCCCGTTTTTATTTGCAATGGCTGTTTTTGATCTGTATGATGCAGGCAGTTCTGGCCACAGAGTCTTGAAGTTACAATTTTTGAGTGATTTTACCCCTAGACAAGCGTAATATGTCCATTGAAATGATTTAAGTCAAAGGATTTTATTCAAAGATTGACTTGACTTGATCCTGAGTTTATTTTTCTACTGCTGCGGATGTCCCAGGTACTGGGGTAGGCAGCAGGTGGCTAGAGTGTCTAACACCCAATCCCCACGCCTCTCTGTTCAGTGGATCGATGCTGCCAAGGCTGCACATTTTCATGACAGTCTTAACACATTCAGACCAGGGCAGTACTACATCTGGTGACTATGGCAAGTTCAAAGTTCAAATCGAGCAGTTGGGTCAAAATTTTCATTTTTTCGGTTATTTTCTCAAATTTATGGTTGGAATTGAACAGAAGGTACCCAAGCATCAAATTAACAAATATTCATAATTAATTAAAATTCAATCACTGTGGTTCTGGCCATATAAATGCTATACCATCATTGTTAATTAATAAAGTCCTATATAAGCTTACCCACATCTGTGTACATAGTCTTCATAATGGTTAGGACAGTCATAGTTGACCACCAAAATCAGGTGCTTCACGTCTAAACCTCGAGCCGCTACTGATGTTGCTACCTATAAAAGATTCAAAAGATTTTAATATGGTTATTAATATTAAACTGCAGTTCAGTTGTGTCTATCCCACAAGAGCTTCCTTCAATAAAACATGTTTTAATATAGTGATTAACATTAATTCTTGCATGGGAATTCGTTACGTGAAGGTGTTTGAAGCCGCGAAATCCATGTTCAAATCATGAGATTCACGTGCTATTTGAACATTGCTTTTACTTGAAAAGGCCTAAACTGGGCCCTGATTTGTATGCATGACGTTACAAGGGAAAGCGTTGCGGCCAGGACTGATCATTTCGCTGATGCTTTTGTTCATGAAAACGTTGCACGCGTATGTATGACGTTGTGGCGACGTAATGAAATTCGAAAGTTTGACACTGACACCATTTTGTTTTGAGAAATCAAGTGAATGAAAATGGATATTTAATGTTTAAGAGACGTTTTCAGCGCGGTTTATGCTGAAATCAGGTAAAATATGCAAGAACAACGATCACACGTGTTTGTTTCATTGCGTTAACACTTGCCGGGTCCCTCTGATGATGTTTAAACACTCGGCCTAATGTCCTCATGTTCAAACAGCTTCCTCGGGACCCGGCAAATGCTAATGCATGAAAAAACATGTGTGATCCCTATATTATCAATTCATTAAGGTTCGCAAGGTCCAGGGCAAATGTTAAAAACCTGTGGCTTTCAACATCTCTCTCTCTAGACCTGGCAAACTTAAATGCATGGAAAAATAATGTTTTAAAATAGCTTTTCTGGAAAAAAATCAATGAAATATTCAATGAAATATTCGTCAAATTTACTTAAAATATGGCACTATATCTAGGCACTGTTTCAAATTCAACATGTGGGTGAACATTTTTATTAACATCAGTCTTGCAGGGCCAAGCCATATGAGCAGTGACATGTGATTTCCAACAATGTGGCATTTTGACACTTGTAGACTCAGACGAGCCTGTGCAGCCTCCTTTAAAGCTTAGAAACCACAAAAGATGTTCAGTCAGTAGCTTAAGAGTCAGAGAATACTCAAGCGGCTAGCAAAGCCTCTGATCAGACTGCCCATATGCGCAGGCTGATCTGAGGCTTTGCTGGTCACACATACCACATTGTTGGAAATCTAATGCTGGGGCTCATATATATAAGCAATTATCAGATCAGCTGTTGTTAAATATAGTGGCCTGGAACTAGTGTAATAAATGTTGTCATGCCAATTTATTATATGGATAGTTTTGCTGGACAAAACATAGTGTGTGGCACTTCCTTTTATGCAAGAATGTATTGTAAAAATTCTGCATGCTTAATACAAATAAGAAACTAATCGTAAATGTTCTGACATTTCAATCACTATACATTATTAGGAACTTCTGGTTGGGAGTTTTGTTTGAAATAGAAATGCGAAATTAAATAGTGAGTAAGAAGATGGAAAAATCTGTCTCTCCGAAGATGGAAAAATCTCTAAGGATCACCATTGGTCATCACTCGGCAAGAATCGTGATGCCAAACAGTGATCCTCGAGATAGATTTTCCTATCCCACCCTCACACTCATGATAGATTATTATATTCTGACGTCAAAGTCAATAACTTACCAATAATCTGACATTTCCGTTCTTAAAGTCTGAGATGATACTGCCCCTGTCAAACTGATCTATCCCTCCATGCAGGGAGAGACAGGGGTAGGAATATTTGAGTAAATCCTTCATGAGCTCATCAGCGTGTTCCTGTTTGTCAACAAACACCAGCACACTCCCCTCCTCATGGTACTGTCCCAGCAGTTCCAGTAATTTGAAAAATTTCTGATCCTCTTCTAATACAGTCTGTAACATAGAGAAAACTAAGTCAAAGATCGTACAGATAGATTAACCCTTATCTTGCCACTATTTTTTTGTCCTGAAAATGTTATCTGCTTTTTACGTCTGCTGTGTATATTCAAGTGTACTTCAGACTCCATTTTTTTCATGGAAGCAAACAAAATGTCTGCTTTTTACATTTGCTGCATATATTCAGGTGTACTTCAGACTCAATTTTTTTCGTGGAAGCAAACAAAATGTCTGCTTTTTACATTTGCTGCATATATTCAAGTGCACTTCTGACTCGATTTTTTTTTCATGGAAGCAAATAAAATGTCTGCTTTTTACGTCTGCTGCATATATTCAAGTGCACTTCAGACTCGATTTTTTCATGGAAGCAAACAATATGTGCCCTGATCAGATTGCTCCCCTGGGAGCAGTCTGATCTGGACACATATTGTTTGCAATGTAGGCCACCTAAAAACGTAAGCAAATGAGAGAGCAGAAGATAAAAGACATGACTGGCGGGCTAAAAAAAACAAACTTTTTGTGGCTTTCCCTGGGTAGTTACCAGTACCCAGACATGTTAAGTTTCTGAAAAAAAATGCGGGACAACACGCGGAACGACTTGTTTTTTTATCTCAAATTTTGCGCGCGCGATTTGCCAAAATATGTATAAAGCAAGATTGAGTGGTTTTCCCCCGACCGCAAGCATACTTTTTGGCAATACTACTGTCAGGAAAGGCCTCTTTCACTACCTTTGCCAGGTGGTCCGCAAAAGCCAGTGGCACATTGTGTTTTGCCATTGCAAGGCTTATCAGTGTCTCAGCTTTGATTACATTCTCATCCAGTGAGCTAGAATTTGATGAAATGTAATACTTTGTCACTTGGTTAGTGCTCTTTCTAGCGTTGAACAGTTCTAAATGCTTTTTGCCTTCCCCATGTCTACTGACCTCGTCCATCCCGCCGTGAGAGACGCTGAAATGCTTACTGCTAACCTTGCAGTACACCTGCTGCTAGGCCAAGTCGCTGGCCATAACCCAGTCAAACATTCTTGTATATTCTGCATTAAAATTTGACCCGCTTCTATACCGTATTCGTTTTTTTTTGCTGGGCTGATCCTTGGCGATGATTCGCGTTTCGCCATCTTTGTTGGGTTTATCAAGTTATACAGCCGCTTGCATTATTTGTACCTGTATTTTTCGGTTATATTCAATCCCTTAACCCCTTCACTGCCTTACCCTGAGTCATGCTCGGGGTGAATACCGCTTCCTTTACGCCAGTACCCCGAGTCTTGCTCGGGCTAAACATGGGTTAAACACGGTGTTGTTTATACGCATGTAGTATTCAAGGGACAGAAATCAATTATCCTTATCTGCTCTATAATGAAATAGTTAACTTTTCTAAGATTTATATCATAACTCCGCGGCCAAAAGCTTGCTTTTCACAGGGAAAACGGCCCTTTTGATGAAGAACTCTTTTTTTTTCAAAGATGGCAGGTGATCGTGGCATTAGTCTGTTGTGTTTCTTTGAAGTAGAGGTTATTTTGGAAGTCTAAAAAGGCTTGTATATGAATGACAATTGATATTAATGTGAATCAGCAATGGTAAAGGAGGAAATTCCTGTCATTCTCAAATTTTTGAACCATTGTTTCCCAACCATTCCAAAACAATGATGTTGTAAACGAAAGTAGACATTCATGTATTTTCAGCTGTTGAATTTTTTTTTTACATGCTATCACTAGAAAACATTATTGCAGACATTGTACCAAATGTCTCAAACAAGCAGGAAAAAAAATTGGTGTAAATCCCTTCAGTGGTTATGATTTTGTATGAAATTATATGTAACACCATAAAAACATCAAAATAGCAGTATTTCCCCCGGCATATTGCGTGCATTATATACGGCAGTGAAGGGGTTAATTGATACCGATTTTTCAGTGACTTTGAGATGCTTTACCTGACAGCTATTTGAAACTACCAAGCTTCCTTGTGATACCAATATTGATTTTTCTCGGCGACTTCCGCCAAATTATCACAAGAAATGGCTTTTAACAAAAAAAACCGGCAAGACTATGAGCGGATATTTGAAAATCCGTGATTTTTTTTAAAAATCTGTTTTGCGGAAAACGGCAGATTTTCCGTTTATGACACGGGAGATCCGTTAATCTTAACATGTCTGCCAGTACCGGGCTGGGAGGGTTTATGATTTGTGTGTTTATTTTATGATGGGAGCACCTGAAGGCTTAACCGAAAGTGGTTCTGGACTGGCGGGCTAAGGGTTATAATTCAAGGATTATTCAAAAACCTCCAATAGTTTTTAAAGAACAGGACTTCGTGAAAAGTACTGGAAAACTTAATAATGAATGGGTGAAAATTAAAAATTCTGAACGTTAGAAATTCAAATCTTAAAACTTGCATTAAACCTACAAAAATTTACAGATATCGTGCAGTATTTCACCTCTGAAATAGACTATAAAATAAATTTATCATATGACGTCGCGTCTGGGAGTGAAATAACGCCATGCAATAAAACCAATAAACCACTAGTGGTTTACAGACTTTTGGGAAACGTTATGACGTCCATAACAACGTTGCTTAAATGTACATGACAAAATTATAACATTTTTATGGCAGAAATGCGATTTCAAAAGAATCTTAATGTCATATGAAAAATAGAATCTAACAATTGGAAGCGCAGTGGCTCAGTGGTAGAGTGCTTGACTTGAGACGAAGGGCCACGGGTTTGAGCCTCACCGGCGTCACTGCATTGTGGTCCTTGAGCAAGACACATTTATCCTAGCTTAGTACTAGTTCAACCCAGGAAGACCTGTCCCTATATAACTGAAAGATTGTTGATGGGACGTAAAGAATCAAATCAAACAAACAAAGAATCAAACATTTGTGCTCATGTATTATTGAATTTATTAAACTTGTTGCGAAAAAGAGATAAAATGCTCGGCAAGCCTAACATTTCATCTCTTTTCCCCAACTCATTTAATAAATTCAATAAGCCATGAGCACTCATGTAAGATCCTCTATTTATTACTTTGTGGCATACTGTAAAGACAGGACTTGGACTGGTCCCTGTGCTTTTGACCACTCCTGAAAACTTTTTGTACATAATAACAGGGACAAGCATATAAAAAACAAAACAATACAAAATGTGAAGACACAGATAAGCATGACCATCATTCCAGTCAGATCAAATTATTTATTTTTGCACTCAAAAATATTCTATATCTACATTCCAGTGTATATAGTATTTTCATTTTGGTAGCAAATAGCCGTAATCCTTACCACAGACTGTTCAACATCCTTGCAGACTACACTTCTACCACCAACTTGTATTTCAACAGGTTTGTTGAGAATCTTTCTAGCTAACGCCTCCATCTGCCGAGGAAATGTTGCCGAGAACATGACCGTCTGTCTGTCTGGCCGGATATTGTCCACAATTTTAGTCACCTATAAAAGAGCGGTAATGTCATATTTATCTTTAATGTTAAGAGCACTTTACAAAGCTGTCCTTTATTTTGAATCCTAGCACCATCCTAGGCATGAACCCAAGGTCCATTCTTGTGGAATTTTAGAGGACCCTAACAGACATGAATGTTCCAATTATGAACGCTTTCTGACCAATGAATACTAGGATATTAGCATTCAAAGCATGATAGCAATTTATGAAAGCGTCCCCTAGCCCCACCCTGGGGCATGAACCCACGCACACAAACACAGATGACTGGGGTGACTACAATAGCTCTCAGGCATGGGTGAAAGTTGAAAAGTTCCAAAATCCTGAACTTTAGAAATTCAAATTTTAAAACTTGCAGGATGCCTTCAAAAATGAATAGTTTCAAGTTTAAATGATTAATTGTGTTTTGGTAATCTGAAAACTCATCAAAGTCTCCAAAATTTAGCAATTTGAGGCTGACTTTCTATGGAAAGTCAGCCTAAAAATCCTGAATTTAGGATTAATCCTGAAAACTTTAACCCATGTACAGGTGAGCTAAAAAGTAGTACAACACTGTACTTGAAAGCCTTATAGGCCTACCCTTAAGGTTTAACCAACAAGCTCCATCTAAAATATTTTATTAACTGTGATGTTTCTTTTACTAACCAAGTAATGCTTGATAATTCTTGCAAATTATCTGCTTGTGATTTACCAGCTCTTAACTCTTAGCATGCTGGGTAATTTTTCAAGCTTTTGTTGTCGTCTGCTGACCTTTTTCAAGATTAACTCCTTCAAAGAATTCGTTCAGGAACACTATCACAGAGACAAACAGTTTGGATCCAGATCTGGATCCAAAGTGTTTGCAATAGTTATCAGCAGACAACAAAATTTGCTGCTAGCAAGGATAGAATTAAGTGCATTAAGTGGGTTCCAACTTACAACCACAATATACCATAAAAGTCAAACTCCTAATCAGACTTGCCAGACATTATGCTGGGAGGATAGGCTTAACTACCCTTCCCAAAGAAATTATATAAGAATATTTTCGATCAAACCAAGTCCATCAAGTGTCTTATTTTCTATCTTTAAGTAAGCATACACCCACATGCTTAATTAGCGAGTTTGATCCCGGCCCGGTCCCATACTTTTACGGTCATTCACCTACCTTCCGCTGAATCATTCAAGAAGGGTTGTTGTCAGTTACAAGCAAAAGTATGTGCACGAAGTACTGGTTAACTGCTTGTTCCAGCTTACCCAGGAAAAAGTGTGGTTAGGTGAACTGACCTTCCGCCATGACCATAGCTGTTGACTTGGGACGTAAAGCAACAAAACAAGCTTAACTAGCTTAATCATTAAGTGATAATTATCAACAAACATCATTATCGCTTTTTTTCTTAGAGCCCATCCAGAATATCAGGGAAAAACAAATAATTTTCAGTGGCCTTCTAATGCCAAACTGTTATATTACCCCTTAGAGTGCAAATTAACTCTTTGCCCCCTGGGAAATTTTTCATGCTCATTTGTTGTCTGCTGATTTTTTTTTCCAAAATCAACTTTTTTGAAAAAAATCTTTCAGGGATACCATCTAAATGTCAAACAGATTGGATCCAGATCAGGTCCGACATTTTGTCGGGCCTGATCTGGGTCCAAACTGTTTGCAAAGGTTATCAGCAGACGGCACTCAGTAGGCAATGAATAAAGACTGCAGTAGACAACATAGAGATATGTGCATTAGACGGCTAGTTTGGCGCCCCTCTGATGCCAAAAATATAATTTGCTTTTCACAAATTTCTTTTACTAGGACCGCAGTGGCTCAGTGGTAGAGTGCTTGACTCAAGACCGAGGGTTCGAGCCTCACGGGAGTCACTGCGTTATGTCCTTAAGCAAGACACATTAATCCTAGCTTAGTACTGGTTCAACCCAGGAAGACCTGTCCCTACATAACAGAAAGATTGTACAGTCAAACCTGTCTTAAGCAAGCAGCCAAGGGATAATCCAAAATCGCTTGCTTAAGACAGGTGGCTGCTTAATAGAGGTTCAGGTAAGATGGCAATATGATTGAGGATATTCCCATATGAGTTAAATTTATGAAGAATTAGGTCTACACCGTTTGTGTAGGGTTCAGTTATTGCATCATAGAAATAAAAAAAAGATAAATAAAAAACAAATATCAAAGTATGTAATTTTAAAACAAAAGCAATTCCATATGTTTTTGTTTTTTTAAAATCAATGTTTGTCAAAAGATTTAGCCTTTGGACTAAGAGGCTTCTTGTCACTGGTATACCCATTTTTTCTAAAGCTAAACCTTGATTTTTGATAAGCAAAGGCATTTTTAATGGACATGCTTCTGAACATGAAGAGAAAGTTGTTTGATTTGTAGATTTATTCAGGTGTATGATACTTGGAAAAAATGATTCTGTTACTCAAATTTTTTTTTCTCAAAAGCTATTGCTTGTTTTCTTCCCCCCAGCAAACATTTCATCTTTGTGTAGTAAGTATGCCTCCAGCAAAGAGTATTACTACTTGCATTTAGTTTTTCACACATTTACCGTTAAACATCTGCCACGGTATGGATGAATGAACTTTGGCAGCGGTAAACGCTTTGATGTTGACAATTTATCGGTTGACTGGCTTTGCACTGGTACCCGCATACACAAAAACTACAAGTCGTGTTCGTTTAGCGTATTCAGGTTTTAGGTTACGGACTACGCTATTTTTTAATCCACATGTGGAGGTTTCTTGAAGCATGTCGTAGTGTTCGATTAGCATAAACACTCGAACTTTTAAAATTTCAGTTCCATTGTGTCTCGAGTGGCACACAAACACCCCAACTGTTGCGTCCCATAGCCTCAACATAGGGTGGCGGCTGTTATAGAATTTCTTTTAGGAGACACCACTGCTGGGGAGTTTAATTGCTCCAAGCATTTGACCGGTGCAAAAAAAAGTTTATCGATAAAATTTTATCAAACAGCCGCATAGAACCATGGAAAGTGGCCGTTTACGGATACAATTTCAGCGTTTTGGGGCAAATTTCGCCGACCGCTGGCCGCGTTGGACAGATGCACGCTTAATAGAGGTGCATTTGCATTCAAAATCATTTGGGGGGCCCCTGAAGTGGCCGCTTAAGGGAGGGTCACGCTTAATAGAGGTGACCGCAACAGCAGGTTTGACTGTATTTTTTGTTGTTGTTTTTTATCATTTATTTTATAAGCCCTGTTACAATTTACCTTGATAGCCCAGAGGCAACTATCAGGGTGTTTACAGTTTATTTACAGTTTCTCTTTTATTCTTTCATACTCTCATTCTCACTTTAATTTTACAAAAAAATTGTTGATAGGATGTAAAGAATCAAATCAAACAAACAAAAGAAATTTCTTTTATTTTTTTAGAACTACTATCTAAGTGTCACTTAACCCTCTAATTTATGAAGCTCTCTGTATTATCTTTCAGGATTTTGGCAAAAATTGAGGCTTCATTATTCATGAGGATCAATCATCTGCTGGCAGATGATCCCGTGAAATGTCAAGCCTCATTTGGTTTTTTCAATTAAAAGAGCAACCAAATTTGAATATGTTATCTGCAACTATTTGATTGTGCTTAAACTCTTTGCCTAATGGAAAAAATTTCAGACTTTTTTGTCGTCTGCTATTTTTTTTTTCAAAATCGAATTATTTGAAAAATTCTTTCAGGAATACCATCAGAGTGTCGAACAGTTTGGAGCCAGAGGGTAATTTTTCAGGTTTTTTGTTGTCTGCTGATTTTTTTCAAAATCAACCTATTTGAAAAATTCTTTCAGGAATACCATCAGAGTGTCAAACAGTCTGGATCCGGATCAGGCCCGACACTTTGTCGGACCTGATCTGGGTCCAAACTGTTTGCAAAGGTTATCAGCAGACGACACTAGTAGGCAAAGAGTTAAGGGTTAAAGAATCGGAGACTTAAGGAAAATCATGTTATCACTACCTGTGGTTCAAATCCCATGTCAAACATCCGGTCTGCTTCATCCAGAACAACGTAAGTACAGCGCCGCAGGTTTGTTACTCGACCTATAAATAGAAATTAATGTAATAAAGTAACAAAAGATATCCTGAAGTCAACAACACAAGACAGATTTCTTAAGGTTATATCTGCTTAAATCAGCCAAAATTCTTCAAATGGAAACACCTTCTGAAAAAAGCAAGTCAGTTTTACAATTAACTGCTGGGCTTACATGCTCTTAGAGGAAAGAATTAAGAATAGATGCATATTTTTTTGTGGCTGTTCCTTGGCTGTAACCAGTACTGGGCCAGGTGGGTTTATGGATTTTATTGTTTTTTATGTCCAGGAGCACCCAAATGCTCAACCGGCAGTGGTTCTGGTTTTAAAGCATTTCAGAAGGCAGGGCCACGGCTTTAAGTCTCATCCGACAGACTTGGAGAGCCAGGAATCGAACTCGGGACTCCTGGGTACAAGGCGGGTGACTTATCCACTACACCATGGCGGCTCAGATGCATATTGTTTCCTTTTGAGTAGTTTCCCTGCAAATTTATCATTAACATACCAAATACTAATGAAGCAGAGTGAATCTATTTGAATTTGAGCCAGTGGTTCATGAGATGTCGTTTAAGGATATTTCTATTTTTAGCTCTGGTGGCCATTTTGTTCAAAGGAGCGAAACCATTCGTGCAATTAAAGCATTATCGGGGAACATTCAAGTGAACTCATTTTAATTCTGGACCAGTGGCTCAGGAGATGTTGCTTAAAGAAAAAGTTTATGCACATGGGATGACTGACGCGGGACGAAGACCTATCAACCGGGCCGCATAGCGCAGTCGGTAACGTGTCTGGCTACAGATGCGTGTCTGACTGCAGATCCAGGGGTCGCGAGTTCGATCCCGGCCCGGTACCATACTTTCGTGGAGATTGATCATGAAATAATTTCTACGATCATTCTCCTCCATCCGCTGATTTATTCAAGAAGGGTTGTTGTCAGTTACAAGCGAAGGTATGTGCACAAATAACTGGTTAACCGCTTGCTCAAGCCTGCCCAGGAAAAAGTGTGGTTAAGTGAACTGACCGTCCCGCAATGACCATAGCTGTTGACATGGGACGTAAAGCAACAAAAACAAACAAACAAACGAAGACCTATCACAATAGCTCACCTTGAGCCTTTGGCTCAGGTGAGGACATGATAATTTCCCCACTTCAAAAGTTCCATATATTATTTTCAGCAGAGTACAGTACATTTTCAAATTCTGTTGCTTGCTCATGCCAATTTTCTGCCTGCATATTTTCATTTTTCAACCTTTTGCAAAATTTTTCACCTGCTACATTTTATGGGTCTAAAATACTCAAAGGATACGCTGGCAAACAGTGTACACCTGGATCAGAGCCAGCTCACTGTAAGGTAGCTTTCTAAAGAGTATCTTTGCATGCTGGGTAATTTTTCATACTCTTGTTATAGTCTGCTGATTTTTTCCAAAATTAACCTTTTCAAAAAATTCTTTCAAGAACACTGTCAGAGTGTCAAACTGTTTGGATCCAGATCAGGACCAACAATCTGTTTGTCCTGATCTGGATCTAAACTGTTTGCAAAGGGTTATCAGCAGATGACAAAAGTCCCTGCTAGCAATGAAAAAGCTTTAATCACTCTTCACCAGGCAATTTGAGAGCAAACCTAATTCAGTATTAAATATGCAATTTCAACATCTTCTTAAGTGCACTTCAGTGAAGACAGGAAACTTTAAACCTACTTGTAACGCCATCAATAAATGCAGTAAAACCATAAAATTTTGAAGATTATTAAAAAAATGGATCAAGTATTGTATGCGGCAAAATATCCATAAACATGGATATTAAAATGTTTTAAGCCTTTGTTTGTGCGTTATGTTTGTGATTAACGTCACACCAACAGCTAAGGTGATATGGAGACAGGACCACGGCTTAAAGTCTCATCCAACAGACTGGAGAAGCCGGGGATTGAATCTGCGACCCCTGGTTTACAAGGTGAGCGGTTTATCCACGAAACCACAGTGGCTCCTATTAAGCCTATGACAATGAAAAAATGCAAGTTAATGGGCCATAACATAGGCCACAGATGTACCTTTACTTGAGAAGATCTTTATGGCACATTAATACATTAACCTAAGCACAATATAACCATCATATGGGCCACAACGCCAGAAAAACTGTCTTCTGGCTGTGCAAACAACAAAGGCACAGACACGCCTGCACATCCGCGCAGACTGACCAGCACCTTTGTTATTCGCTTTTCTAAAAGTATCAACTATAATATGTTTGGGTGTTCAAAGGAATCGTCTCATTGAGATGATTCTTTTGAGTACCTACTACATATGTTTTGGTTGTGATATAAGAAAATTCAATTTAATTATGCTCTGTTATATCTGGAGGCCTGAATTACTCGCGTTTTGATCGCAGTTAATGTAGTGATAGACAGTAAAATGTTCATATACACATCATACATAATATTTATCAAAACAAAAGCCTGCCCAGAAAATATGTGGCACCTTACTAAATCACTGTCTTATCTCCGCAGACTCCGCAGGATGTCACATTTGGTTGTCCTCGATGTCTATCCTCAGACTGAAATAACAAATCTCACCACAAACGGCAGCTCTCTAGCAAAAGAAGTAAACGATTACACCGCATGTGTGGGAGACAGGGGGCAGGCCATTGTCAAATATCTTTAGGGGCTAGGGTATTGTAACATATCTTCCAATATTTTAGACTTTCAACTGACAGCTCGTGGAGTTTCAACCGGTTCTTCCATTCATTAATTTTCATCATACTATGAGCCTTGTTGAAGTTATAACCAGGTAAGACATGAACCAACTTGTTCGTGCTCTGGTTTGTATGTAGTTCATGTATGTAAATCTTTAAGACATTTGTAGAGAGTAAAATTTGAATATGGGCTTCATAGCGACAAAACCAGGTCCTGTCTTCGGGGTTTCCAACAAAGAGCGGTTCAAAAACCAGCCTGCTCAGCTACAGAGACTAACTAGAAAATTGAAATTTTGCTTGAAGCAAGTCTAGATATGATACTTTCCAATAAGCGAATAACAAAGGCGCTGATAGACTGCACGGAAGCGTAGGCTGGTCTGCGCCTTTGTTGTTCTTAAACCCCCAAAGACAGGTTTTTTTTCATGTCGAGGCCCATATGATATAGGTCTAGTTAAGCAAAATTTTTAGCATAAAATTTGGCTCATATAGGAAATACAGTACTTACAGCACAAGACAAGATTTTAACTCTTTGATTGCTGGGAAATTTTTCATGTTTTTTTTTTGTCGTCTGCTGAATTTTTCAAAATTAACTTTTTCAAAAAATTCTTTAAGAAATACCATTAGTGTGTCAAACAATTTGCATCCAGATCAAGCTTGGTGTTCTGGTGGGCCTGATCTGGGTCCAAATTGTTTGCAAAGGTTATCAGCAGACGGCACTAGCAGGCAAAGAGTTAATAAAAGCGCCTCAAGCACTGTATAATACCCCGCCACTGCTGGGGGCACCAAAAGTTATTTTGTGAGATATATAATGCCTAAATAGCAACAGAACTGAGATAGACAGTGATATGACGTCCTTAGTCACAATATGTAACCTTTGATGGTCAACATATCTGTGAAGTTTCATTCAGATACTCCATATAGTAAATGAACTACAGGTCAAAAAACATTTTTCAGATCAATCAAGGGCGGATAACTCATGCAGGGTTCATACAGGCTGGACAAAACAAAATTCCCTGACATTTCCCTGACTTTTCCCTGACGCCAATCCAAATTTCCCTGACACAACTGTACTCGTCGGAGAAACTTGATTTTATTCAAACCTTTGTATATAGCTACAGTGAACAACTCTGCTTTCAATTTAAAGTGATAAATTTTAATTTTGGAAAGATTTACTCACATTTTCAGCATGTCTATAAATTTATAAATACATTGTAGCTATGCTTTCAAAATAGAAATTTACAATATTGTCAAATTACTGTATTAAAACTGCTGCTACTTTAAAAAAAATGGATTTTAACCTCTAAACCTACCTACAGCCACCCATAATGCAACCAGTATATACAGATATAAAGGAAAGCAAAGCATTTGTAATCTGATGTGGAAGATTTCATTTTAAAAGCTACAACAGAAAAGGTTTTTGTCATGATAAAATTCTACTAAAACCCTGAATGTAGCGAAATATTGACAACGGATGACTCACAAACATTGAGTAAGTTTGAGCACTTTTTTGAGCACAAAGTGCTAAGTTGAGCTAACAAGAGGCTTAATGAGCCGAAACTGCTCACCTGAGATATTAACTTTTAATATTTCAGAAGATTATTATCATTATTTTTTATGAGTCTATGGAAGCAAATCACCCACAGGTGTGGCAGTGGCCAATTTGAACCCCAGGGTTAAAGACTGCAAAGGGCCATCTGGATTTACATATAGTGAACCACTATGCATTGCTAGTTTGCTACATGCTAAATATAAAAAGTTTTTCCCCCATTATAAGGAAGCTAATGCCAAACCCTCAGGGCATGGCCAAGTTGGACCCCAAGGGCACAGTTGGCACAATTTATGCCAGAAGACATTACTATATATACTAAATCAGGTATTTCCCTAGGCCTAATTTGGGGCCAAATATTGGCCCCTGCCCTATCCAAAAGATAAACAAAAACTTCCCAAAATAGTGAATAACATTCCCAATTCATTAGCTCTACAGTTCTTGGAAAATTTCACGAAAATAGGACCAAAATAGCAAAGTTACAGATGTTTACATTCATACCTGTGAGCAACTATAAAGTCAATGCAATTACACTGGTATTATTAATGGTTTTGAATCCGATAATTTAAATGGAGATCTAGTTCTTTTCGACCAAATCTAGATTTCCGAATTTTTATGGCTCATATGAAATTTTCCTAAATTCAACAGGCCCCTGGCCCCGCCTTCAGTAAGGTAGGAAAATCCCTGTAAATATATCAACTATAGGACTCATAGATTTTTTCCATTATAAGTCTATGAGAGCTATTGATCAACCTGGACTTTGCCTGTTTTCACCGAAGGGCCTTGATTGGCAGGATTTAAGTGGGAGAGCACTAGACGTTGCAACATACGAAATAAATATGGTTTGAGAAGACTTTTTTTTCCATAATATATGGAGCTATATTGATCCCCAGGGTGTGGCCAGTTTTGACCACAGGGGCTTAATTGGTTGGATTTATGAAAGGAACACACCAGGGGCTTAATTGGCAGGATTTATGAAGGGGACTACTAGACATTGCTACATATTAAATATAATAAGCTGTGGGCCTAAGGCTAATGGTTTAATTCAGAAGAGGATTTTCAAAAATATTCCCATGTTATAAGTCTATGGGAGCTTTATGTTTTCCCTTACCTTATGAATCTTTACATGAAATTTCATCACATTTGGCTAACTGATATTAGAGATATACTTTTAAAAGCAATTTAGAAGCTATCAAAATGATCTAGCTTGGTATCCAAAATGTTAAAAATGCCCTAACAATTTTCTGTTTATCTTCATTTGATACAAACTGAAATTATAAAATTCCCTGACATTTCCCTGACATTTTAGCAAATATCTATTTTTCACTGACACAACATAAAATTCCCTGACAATTCCCTGACCTTGAAAAAATTTAAATTTCCCTGACATTTCCCTGACGCGTATGAACCCTGTCATGAACTGGAAAGGTAAGGGTGACGGTCCTTACTAAAAATATGTAACCTTTTATGTTCAACATATCTGTGAAGTTTCGTTCAGATATTCCATATAGTAAATGAACTACAGGTCAAAAACCATTTTTCAGATCAATCAAGGGTAGATAACTCATGAACTGGAAAGGTAAGAGTGAAGATCCTTAGTCACAATATGTAACCTTTGATGATCAACATATCTGTGAAGTTTCATTCAGATATTCCATATAGTAAATGAACTACAGGTCAAAAACCATTTTTCAGATCAATCAAGGGCAGATAACTCATGAACTGGAAAGGTAAGAGTGATGGTTCTTTGTCACAGTATGTAACCTTTGATGTGAAACATATCTGTAAAGTTTCATTTAAATATTCCACATAGTAAAGGAACTACGGGTAAAAAACATTTTTTAATTCAATCAAGGGCGGATAACTCACAAACGGGAAAGGTAAGAGTGACGGTTCTTAGTCACAATATGTTACCTTTGATGTGAAACATATCTGTGAAGTTATATTCAGATATTCCACATAGTAAAGGAACAATAGGTCAAAAACCTTTTTTCAGACCTATCAAGGGCGGATAACTCACAAACTGGGAAGGTCAGAGTGACGGTCCTTAGTCACAATATGTAACCTTTGATGTGCAACATATCTGTGAAGTTTCATTCAGATATCATGAACAGTAAAGGAATAACAGGCCAGAAACCATTTTTCCAATACGAAAAAGGGCAGTAACTCCGTTAAAAATGGACGGATTTTGCCCATTAACAATCCCATACCACTCATCGCCGATAACAATATGTATGCAAAATTTGAAAAAATTCCGTGAATAAATACTCAAGTTATCGATCGGAAATGGTGAGCACGGACGGACGGACCGACGGACAGACGGACAGACACCGAAGGGTATAACATAATACCTCGCCACACTTTAGTGGCGGGGTATAAAAAGGCAACAACTGAAAGGCCTGTATAAGATAACTTGCAACTTTTCTAATTTTTCACAAATTGATGTGCATCTTGTTTTGTTTGTTTGATTTGATTCTTTACGTCCCATCAACAATCTTTCAGTTAAACAGGGACGGGTCTTCCTGGGTTGAACCAGTACTAAGCTAGGATAAATTTGTCTTGCTCAAGAACCACAACGCAGTGATGCCGGTGAGGCTCAAACCCACCCCTTGGTCTCGAGTCCAGCACTCTACCACTGAGCCACTGCGCTCCCTTGATGTGCATCTGATGCAAAAACAAAAGGATCAAAATGATCCAGTATCACTCACCTGAGTTCAATTTCATTTGTGCTAAATATACAGATTGGAACATTACCCGGACCCCTACCTACCCCCCACCCACCCCCATTGCAAGTGTGAATCTATTTCTTTAATTACATCTTATCTGGAAATATATATGCTTATGCAAGGCAAAAACTGTCCAGTTTCTTACTTGAATCAGCATGATTTCATGTTTAATCTTGTTTTTGTGATTTTAGAATGACAGTTTGAAATGTCAAAAGATAAGAATCTACCCTCACACGAATAATGGATTCTTTTCTTGCTCACCACCCTTAAAGTAAGCTTCCAGAAGTCTCTGAATACGCTAAGATGCAATGTCACATGATGACGTTACTTGACGTTTTGTTTGTTTGTTTTTGTTGCTTTACGTCCCATGTCAACAGCTATGGTCATTGCGGGACGGTCAGTTCACTTAACCACACTTTTTCCTGGGCAGGCTTGAGCAAGCGGTTAACCAGTAATTTGTGCACATACTTTCGCTTGTAACTGACAACAACCCTTCTTGAATAAATCAGCGGAAGGGAGGAGAATGACCGTAGAAATTATTTCATGATCAATCTCCACGAAAGTATGGAACCGGGCCGGGATCGAACTGGCGACCCCTGGATCTGCAGTCAGACACGCATCTGTAGCCAGACACGTTGTTACTTGACGTCCTGGGTAAGATGGCATGGGTAAGATAAGATTTTCTATCCCAGAGTAAATCTCAGATATCCTTATCTGGTGTGCAAGAAATAAGATTCCAAAAATTAAAAACTTCTGATTTCTTTTCATGAAATTCACCAAAAAGTCAATCAGATCATCTACTCAATCTGCTAATCAAATAAAATGACTAGAATAAAAATGTCTTCAGAGTTTTCTGTTTACAAGATTCCGTTCTGATTATGAAAATGGGCATAATTCCAGAATATATATTTGTTAACTATTTGTCATCTATTTGAATTTTCAGCACTGTTGATTAGTCCTGGGACATGATTAATTCACTATTGAGGGACAGACCCACAAAACAAAAGCAATATGCCCACAGAAGGCCACATGGTACAGCAATTGTAATTGAAAGCAATGGTTGACAATGACTCACAAATGCGGAGCACAGACTGACCACAATAGATACTTTGAGTACTTTCTGTTCAGGTGAGGTAAAAAAGAATGAACTTTAACAAGAAACAAAACAAAAAACAGCATTGCTTTTAATGTCCTTTCCTTTAGTTATAAATCCCTCAACATATTTTTTGCACTACTTGCATCCAAAACAAAATGCAGATTCTTTTCTGCCAAACTATGGGGACACCTATACTTTACAAATGGTCGGCTGTAGCTAACCGTAAGGACCCTAATCAGACTGCTCTACTGTTTGCACCTGATCAGACTGCTCCATATGGAGCAATCTAATCTGGATCCATACTATTTGCATGCAAGTTGTTAATTTAAAGCAAAAACATTTCAGACTTTCAGCTGCATTTTCGGCTAGCATATTTTTCTATACAGAGACATCCTTAAAATAGTCTTAATTTTTGTACTAAATTCTGTAGATGTACATTTTCATTAAACTGTTTTCACAGGTCTAATTAAACAAAAAAATTAAGCATAAAAATGTGAACATTTTCTTACTCATCAGTTTTAACATATGTTTTGGGTGCTTAAAAGAAGTGTCTCATTGAGACGGTTCTTTTGAGTACCTACAACATATGCTTTGGTTGAGAAGTATATTTTTTTAATCACTCTCCAAACTAGGGGCCTGCTGTTTTGTTAATTTTCAGTACAATTTTGTAATAGTTACCATTACAAGCAGCTATATATAAGGGCAATAGTTACCATTGTTAGCCGCTAACATGTCGATCATCCGCCCAGGCGTACAAACAATGATTTCGCAGCCCCGCTTCAGCTCGGCGATTTGTTCAGAGATACCTGTACCACCATAGACACATACAGCATGCAACCCCAGAGACTTGCTGAACTTTTTGCACTCCGAAGTAATCTGCATGGCAAGTTCTCTCGTTGGAGTCATTATAACAGCTGGAATAAACAAAGAAGAAACTTTAACAGTCTTGTAGATTCTTTCTCTATGAAGAAACTGTGAAGATCATGCTCATGAAAAAGCCAGCAAACTAAGAAATTACTCAGAAATGTCAAATCTTTACCCATATAAGCCTAGCTTCCTTTTTATGGGACATATGCAAACAGTGCAGACCACAGATTGATGCTGCAAAAGTGGCATCTGATCAGGGCCGCCAATGTTTGTTTACGCTCGAAGTATTCTATTAAAATTTAAATAAAAATGAAAAATACCATCAAACCCTAAAATTGGAAATGGACTCATCCAATTGATAAGTATGGGAAAATTCAATTGACATAAATGGGTTAAGCCTTAAGCTTAAGCAATCATGATATAGAGCCATCACAACTCTTTGGATGCTGGATAATTTTTGCATGCGCTTTTTTTAAACAATCTTTCAGGAATATTTTAAGTGTGTCAAACAGCTTGGATCTGGATCAGGTTAATTATAATGTTGAGGGTGTGGGGAGGAGGGGTGTATTTAATTGAAGTCAACCTATTTAAGCATCATATAAATGAAATATCATTAGCAAACAATTTTGCATCTTATCAGTGTCTGCACGATTTGCTATCAAAAGTTTAACCTAAGACCCCCTTTTGTGATTTTTTATCATATTCTTTCAGCAAGTAAATCGTATTTACACTCAGAATAGTCAAATCTCCTTTTGAGTGCAAGAAGATTAAAAGTTCAAGATAATTTGACAACCATCCAAACCGTACCACAACTACAGTTACATAATATTGTGTATAGATAGATCCTTAACCCTTAAAGAGCCAATCACGACTGCAGCAGACGACAAATTTGCGACATCTTTTCTTGTTTTTGACAAAAATAAGGTATGATATTTCATGAGAATCGTCTGCCAGCAGACGATTCTCATGAAATATCATGCCTAATTTTTTATTTTGAAAAAAAAAAACAGCAAAATTTAAAATTGTCGTCTGCTGCAAATTATAGGTGGCGCTTTAAGCGTTAAGATAGATCCCTAGACAGATCTAGGACTTCACACTCCACAGGTTCCTGGCCAATGTTGCCAAATTTATGATAATCTGATCCGGATTAACCCAGGCATTATGACCAAAAAATTAATATCAATTCATAAAAGCTAATCGGATAGACTGTTCCTAGGCCTGATGGCAATTGTATGTATGATCAGCATAAAAACAGCTTGATCGCAGTCTTCTATGGTTGTCTTTTAAAAAGCTTAACCCGGATATTGAGCCACAGCATGAGATTTCCAACAATGTGGTATGTGCGACCAGCAAAGACTCAGACCAGCTTGCGCATATGCGCAGACTGATCAGAGCCTTTGCTGGTCGGTAAATATTCTATGACTGTTAAACTACTGACCTAACCTCATTTGAGTTTTCTAAGCTTAAAAGGAGGCTGCTGCACATGCTCGTCAGTCAATCTACACTTGTCAAAATACCACATTTTTGGAAATAACATGTCACGGCTCATATTGTCTTGAAAACAGTGTAGAATCCGAAGCCAGCTGATCAGGAGGCACACTGTTTTCCACTGTGCCTGTAATGGGCCGCAACACCAGAAAACCAGGTCCTGTCTTCGGGGTTTGAGAACAAGACACAGACCAGCCTGTGCATCTGTGTAGGCGCAGATCGGTGCCTTTGTTATTCTCTTTTTTGGAAAGTATATCTAAACTTGCTTGAAATTCCCATTTTCTAGCTAATCTCTGTAGCTGAGGAGACTGGTTTGAGTCTCGCTTTGTCAGGAACCTCGAAGACAGGTTTTGTCTTGGCGAGCTCAAATATATGCTAATAACTGGAGTCCTGCAGGTTAATTGGATAATGCATGTATTTGGGGACGATTGTAGCTTACAAAAGTATCTATCACGATAAGGAATGGTGCCACAATGAATTAAATCAGCAGACTGGTCGTAATCAGTGTATGTAGTGTGCTAGATGTATGAAAAAGATTCCAGTGGCCAATCTTGAACAGTAGTGTATCTTTATTATCCAAAGTATTAAGATGGTCAGAGCTGAGCTACTCAGATGTGCAAGTAGAGTCTAGACTCAAATCAGACTTATTCTAATGAGCAGTCTGATCAGGATTGACAGTTTGACATTCCACAACAGCATTTCAGGATCCTCATCTGAGCTTCTGATGCGCTGATCTAGAAAGTCTTGTCAGAGGGGGTCCAACTCTGATAACTTTTATTTTGGTAACGCTTTTTTCGCCTTTTTTAATTGATGAGGGGAGAGGATCCAAATAGCACTAAAAGTGTGGCCATTGCAAAATGCCATTTAAATGGCATTTCGCTAGTGTGCCAATGATGGCCAAAAATTGAATGCTGGCTAGGTAGCTTTGTGATTTTTCAGAGGATGCGGATCAGTATTGCTAAAAAAACCTATATTTTTGTGATTTTTCAGGGAGTGGGGTTTGAGTCGGGGTCCGTTCCACCTGTTCCCTATCTTTAGAAAAAATATATTTTAAAAAAATTGTCTTATCAAGAGCTTTGAATCTATCGGTATGTACGAGTTAAACTCCGGTGACCTAACTGAAAGACTAGATTACGTCTTGATCATCAGTTAGTCACACTGCCAACAATGGGAGACAATTAACTCTTTGCCAGCTTGTGGCGACTTTTGTTGTCTGCTGATAATCTTTGCAAACAGTATGGACCCAGATGAGACCCAACAAAACTTCAGGCCTGAGCTGGATCCAAACTGTTTGACACTCTGATGGTATTCCTGAAAGAGTTTTTCGAAAAAAGCTGATTCTGAAAAAAATCAGCAGACGTCAACAAAAGCATACAAAATTACCAGCATGCAAATAAGTAAAACAATAGGAATTCAATCTTTCAAAACAGCAGTAGTATACAAATATTTGGAGATTAAGGCTGCCCGATCAATTGGAGACAGCCATGTACCAATCAATTGAAGGTAGTTTCAATGACCTCACAAGACTAGAGGCCCAAGTGGGCCACACATCGCTCACCGCTCACCTGGACGAGGCTGATCATGATTATGCTACATTGTGCCATGGTGGGCGCATGATTGGGAGATGTTGAAGACCTTAGGGTTTTGCCGTTGGTTTTTAAAATCTCCCTTGGGATCTGGTTAAGGTTAACCCTTTACTCCATAGGCTATTTTTAGATCATGACATCATTTTCTATTTTAGACAACATTGAAAAATTGAAGAAAAATTTAATTTAAGTTTTGAATACTTTTGAAAATATCATGGAAAATACAGCATTTGATACAAAAGCGCAAAAGCTCCATTTTCCGTAATAAAATCAAATTAGTGATATGATATAAGGCGTAATTATGGAGTAAAAGGTTGATACATGAAAAAGCATTTATGATCCCTATTTTTGAAAAATCAACTTTACAAGATTATTCCCTTTTAAATGCATTAGGAAACAAATTCGACCTTGCCATAAAGTATGTCAATGCCAATATAGGATCACCATTTGAACAAAACTTGTAAGACCCCACACCCCTATTATGCTACATACCAAAACCCATGGTCATGGGCCAAGATGATTTTAAAGGATTTTTACCATATATGGGCATGGAGGCCATCTTGGTCATGCCACCATGAACATTTAAACAAACTTCCATTCCCCTACCCTCAGGAGTCGGGACCATATGAAATTTGAGTTCAATTGGCCCAGTGGTTTCAGAGCAATGTTTGAAAATATTGACAGACAGACGGACAACAAAGTCATTGGTATACTATGAGCCTTTGGCACGGGTGAGCTAAAGAACCATGCATGGGCCGATCCAGAGGGGGAGGGGGGGCAGGGGGTCAGGACCCTCCTCCCACCTGAAAAATTACCAAAATATAGGGCTTCTCAGCAAAAAGCAATACTGGTCCGGATCCCCCGAAAAAACACAATTTTTACATTAATTGTAATAAAATTAGTTTTAATGAGCGTACCTACCATGTATTTATCTTATAGCTATAACCTTATTGCTACTCACAAAATTTTGAGGACCCCATACCTTGGTGCGCCTTTGCTGGGTGGATAAAATGCCTTAGCAAAGAACACCGGATACTGCACGGGAAGTGCTGTGACGTCAGAGATAATTTTGGATATATTATTAATAATAATAATACACCAGGAATGGGGGTTTGGGATAGGTGGGCCTATCAGATAAATACATGGTAGGTACGCTTATTAAAACTAATTTTATTACAATTAATGTAAAAATTGTGTTTTAATGGGCACTTCCCTACCATGTATTTATCTTATAGCTAGAATCACAGCCCATTGGAGGGAGGATTCCTACACCAAGATGGGGTCCAAAATAAAAAAAAATAAAAACTTCCAGAGATAAACAGAGAATCTTAGAAACTGTTTGACAAAGTCAAAGTTAAAGATCTCTAAAGACTGAAATTAAATAAAGAGAGAAATGAATATTTTCCAAAAATCTCAGTCTAACTCTGGAGGTCCAGACATAATAATTTAGAACATAAATAACTACCTTTGGACAATCTGTCTCCTTCGGTAGTAGGTGACAACGTTGACACTAGTCTTCTTCTGGAGGAGCCTGATTGGTGGATCCCCCCGTCACCTTTTGCGCCACTACTAAAGGTCCAACTTTATGTAGATTTACAGATTGATTCTTAAAGTCTCTCAGATAATGGGAGGCAAAAAGAGAAGAGCTTGACCAGACAGCAGCTTTTATAATTTCTTCCATGGGAATGAAATTTAGGTAAGCCCAGGAAGTAGAAAGAGCTCTCAATTCATGAGGCTTGATTTTAAGTAATCTGCTTTGACTACTTGAAATGCTATTGTAAGCATTCTTAATTGTGAATTTAACCCATTTCGAGATCGTAGACTTATGTAAGTCATGATCCCCCCTCGTGGGTATGAACAGTCTATCTCTACCTTTCCGAATGGACTTAGTCCTTTTAAGATAAATTTTGACTGCTCTTATAGGACAAAGTTTCATGTTAAATGAATCATTTGTATGACAAAAATTTGATAATTTTGGTATGTTTATAGAATCAGGAGCCCTAGAAGGTAACTGATTCTTAGCTAAAAAACCGATTTTGGTTCTTAAAGTCAGAGAACCATCAAGATTACTGAATCTAAAGTGGTCCTTATCAATGGAAAAAGCATGAACCTCACTCACACGTCTGGCAGTAGCCATGGTGATAAGAAAAGCCGTTTTCATTGAAAGATGAAGCAATGAGGCTTTAGATAATGGTTCAAATGGTGTCTTACATAAATGCATAAGGACAAAAGCAAGATCCCATTTGGGAGCTAGAGATCTTTCAACAGGTCTCTGTCTTTGAAAAGATTTAATAAGCTCAGACAGAACTGGATGCCCGCCTATATCATATCCAGCCTTGAATTTAAGGGTATTAGATATTGTAGATCTGTAACCTTTAATTGTGCTAACTTGACATTTCTTTTCAGTGAATAGAAATGTCAAGAAATCAGCAATCACATGAGGAGAGGCCTGGATAGGATCAACTTTCCGTTGATTTGCCCAATTAACAAAGATTTTCCATTTTGCATCGTAAACTTTGCCTGTTGACTTTCTACGAGCTTTGGAGACATGGTCTGCAACTTGTTCTGAAAATTTCTTATCTCTGATTGATTGCTTGATAATTCCCAAACGTGAAGCTGCAGCATATCTATGTTTTGATGCCTGAACCTTCCTTGTAATTGTTCTAATAGATTTGGAATTACAGGGAGGGTTATTGGTGGAGACACCAGCAGACTCAGAAGTTCTGGGAACCATGATCTGCTGGGCCAAAAAGGAGCTATCAATACTATTTTGCACTGAGACACTCGTATTTTGTTGATCAATGCAGGAATGAGATGAAATGGAGGAAAAGCGTAGGCGTGAATGCGATTCCAATTCATCGATAGAGCATCTATTGATAGGGCCTTTTGATCTGGTATTGGAGACACGTATAGCGGAAGCCTGTGATTCAGACGTGTCGCAAACAAGTCTATGTTGGGAAACTGAGTCATGTGAAGTACTGCATTTGCTACTTCTTGGTTCAGACACCACTCTGTCGAGATTGGTTTGTTTACTCTTGAGAGCCTGTCTGCCAGAGTGTTGAATTTCCCCGGAACGTGTTTTACGAGAAGCTGAATCTTGTTCTGGAAGCACCAATTCAGGATTTCCCAGACTTCTAAACAGAGGTCTGGAGAACGGGTCCCCCCTTGTTTTCTCAGATAAGCCACTACTGTTGTGTTGTCTGTGGAGACTAACACAGTGGAATTTTTGATTGTGTGAAGAGCTTCCTTTAGTGCCATTGAAATGGCCATCATTTCCAGCATATTTATGTGAAGCTGAGATTGGGTTTCCGTCCAGACTCCATGAAACAGTAGTCCTTCCGGTTCCACATGTGAACCCCAGCCCGACAGGCTGGCGTCCGTAAATATTGTGTGTGAGTGGGGATTTATCCTCAAGGGCACTCCTTGTTGATAAATCTCTTCCTGCTTCCACCAATCGAGATGGTGTAAAATGTTCGCTGATATCTTGATTTGGTGATTCAGTGAAAATTTTTGTGGTCTCCATTGAGAGAGCAGGGACATTTGCAATGGTCGGAGATGTAGTCTGCCTAGCATTACAAAATCCGCTGCTGCACTGAGTTGTCCCAAAAGAGAAAGGAAAACTCTGGCTGATATGAATGTTTTCTGATAAATGATCATGATTGTTTCCAATAGTTTCTGAACTCTTGGATGTGGAACTCTGACAATGTTGGAATAGGTTAGAAATTCCATCCCTATGAAAGTGAAAATTTGAGTAGGAATGAGGTCTGATTTCTGGTAATTGATAATCAGACCGAGGGATGTTATAAGATACATAATGTAATGTCTGTGTTCCAACAGAGTTAGACGATTTTGGTTCCGAGATAACCAATCGTCTAGATATGGATGCATTATTATTGCCCTTTTCCTTAGATGCGTCGCAATGACCGTCATAAGGAGCGTGAAAACGAAGGGACTCGTTGAGAGACCGAACGGGAGGGCTTTGAAATGGTACACCCTGCCATTCAGAGTGAACCGAAGATATTTGCGTGACCGTGGATGAATCCGGACATGCAAATACGCATCGGTCAGATCCAACGAAAATGCCCAATCGTCGAGACGTATAGCATTCCTGACTTTTCTCTGAGTTTCCATTTTGAAGCTTTGAATGAAAACATGTCGATTGAGAGTTGACAGGTCTATAATCAGCCTTACTTTTCCATTCTTTTTTGGAACAAGGAAAATCCGTGAATAAAACCCGGGACTTACCGGGTGAATTTCCTCCACTGCCCCCTTTTGAAGGAGGCTGGCAACTTCTTCTTCCAACTGCGGACTTAGAGACTGTTGGAAAAAGATTGGGTCCACTGACAGGGGCGGTCGTTCTATGAACGGTATCCTGTAGCCTGTCTTGACTAAAGAGAGGACCCACTTGTTGTTTGTGACCTTTTGCCAGTTTTCGGCAAAGTGGGCCAACCTCCCTCCTACCTGAATGTGAGGAAGGGGGAGGGGCAGTGGAGTGACTTCCTCAGAACTTTCGGGAAGAGGAGGCCCCTCTTCTAGAGGGGGCTCTACCTCTTGACCCTGAACCCCTCTGAAAATGGCCACCACGGGCCGATCTCGGGGTTTGAGAAAATTGTTTTCTCTCTCTATTGCTCAAAGGTTGAGACTTTGGACCAGTGGTTTTCTTCTGATCGGACTTGGGCTTGTGGATCTGAGAGGAAGAATTCTGAGACTTGGCTTGATTAGAGATTGCCTTGTGTACTAAAGTACCTCGATTAGTCTCAGTGTTTTCTTTGTAAATTTCATCCACTTTCCCGCCGAAGAGAGACTGAGAAGCAAAAGGAGTTTTCCTCAGTCTTTTCTTAGCCTGGTCAGTCAAAGACCTAGGGGCGGCACGAATAGCAGCATCCCGCCGAACTTGCTGCAGGCCAATTGCCGTGAAAGCAGAAAGGCCAATGGCATCTTTAATGGAGGAAGAGAGAGATTCTAAGATCCTAGATAAAATTTTAGGATCCATCTTTTCTTGTTGCAAACACTTAAAAGCTGCAAAAGAGAAGATGTCGGCATGAGACAGCAGTCTGATGTTATCCCTACACTGCTTCTCAAATATCTCAAGATATTTAGCTGGCAAATTGCAGTTTCCAGACAAAGATAAACCAAGTCTGTTTGCGTCATCATCCAGTGGTGAGGCTGATGATGTTGAAAATTTCTCATTGTGAGCCTGATAAAATTTCATTGTCACAAGTTTAGCAATATCTTTGGCAGCTGGAATCCAATTCTCTCCTATGACTGTATTTTCTAGAGAGTTTTGAATATAAGTCACACTGTCCCAGACAACTGGTGACTGTGGCAAAGAAATGGATTTCCTCTGTGTTTTTTTAACGTCCAATTCGATGCTAGATCTCGGACGTGGGTTAGATTCTAACACCTCAGATTTCCTTGGAAATCGATCAGCTGGAAGAAACTTGAAGACTTCTTCAATGAGCTGATAGAAACTTGCTCTTTCTTCGTCCTCGGTTGGTTCAAAATCATCCCCGCCGGGATCTTGAACCGAATCCCTGTATTCGGACGAATTCTCAAAATCATTGTCTTGAGGTCTAACATTAATGCTTATGTCGTGTTCAGTGTTAGACTTGGCTGGACTATTGATCTCTCTAGCACAATAAGATGACCTCTGCTGATTATCTGATTGCACCCTTATTGGGGATGAGGACCTGATGACATCATTAGGATGTTCATGCCTCTGATAATCAGTCCTAGGTCTCTTGAATACTCTTTCTTCAGAAGAGAAAGATGAATAGGATGAAGAAGACCTATGCCTCCTGTATCCTTTTGGCCGCCTGTCATATCGACGAGATTTCGATCTTGACCGACGGTGTTTCTGTTTCCTCTTATGCTTTCTAGACCTATCCTCCGATGAGGAAGAGGAAGAAGAGTCAGAGGAAGACCTGTGCCTATGTTTCTTTTTCTTTGATCGGTTTCTCTTTTCCTGATGAGAAAGAGAGCGTGATCGGTTTCTTCTCATGCGATGGGAAGGCGAACGCGATCTAAGTCTTGATCGGTTCGAAAGAGCAGAAGATTCTCTTACCTGACGTCTCCTTAATTTGGAGGCAGGTGAAAGTTTTCCCGGTGAAGCATGTCTCAAAGAAACAAAGTTGTTTGGAGCTTTCGATTGTCGGTGTCCGGTAGAATTTCTGCATTCAGAAACTACCCGGTGTCCTGCTACAATTTCGTCCGTGGAAATTGTCCGGGGTTGAGACCCCGTAACAATGCCATCAGAAATTGAAGTGCTTGCCACCGCAATGTCCGGGGCGTACACTTGATTAGACCCAATTCCCTTGTCCGGTTGAGCTATACTCGGGACCGTAGAGGGAGGTCTTGTGTCCGGAGACACTAAGCTCCTGGTCAGAGACGTATGGTCGGTGACCTGATCAAGTGCCCTATCATCCTGTCCGGTATTCCGAACACGGAGGGTACCTTGATCTGAAAAGTTCGACTTTTCTTCATACTTACCGGCCGAACATCGGTTAGCTCGATGTCCGGCCGAGGACTCTGAATAATGAACATTAAGTTCATTGTTCAAATGAGTTCGTTGTTCCGGATCTGAGACAGACTCAGACCCGTGACGAACTTTTTGTCCTCTTGACGGTGAGTCAGCTTGGTAGTCCCGGGGGTGAGTCCTAGACTCGACCGGGACACCAGATTTAGCTGACAGCTCTTCTGAAGAGCCCGAGGCACCGTCTCGGTAGTTCAGGCGGGACTCCGAGGAGTCGATCACTTCCCGAACTACCGATTCGCCAGAGTCGCTCTCCACAAATTCTGGCGTCTTCATGGGTCTCTTCTTGAAAGCGGTTTGCTTCCTAGCTGAAGATTCCTTCTTCTTCGCCATCTTTGTATGGTATGAGCGACGTTTCTCGAATTTTCGCCAAGTTGCTGAAGACCAGGATTCGCAAAACCCACAAGTTTTGCCCCTAAAACAATTGGAACAATTCAAACAAGTGGGGTGGTTGTCCTGCGAAGATCGTAAATGCCCACAAAGGCCACGCGATTGGGGCATTACAGGCCTGGAGGAAAGAAAGGAGAGCGCGAGCTCGAGTATCGAACGGCCGAATTCCCGAAGTTCGATACAATACAAATACAAATTAGCGAAAATTCACAAATAAAAAACGTAGGACAAACCTAGCGTAATAAAATCAAATGAGTAGCCTGAAATGTGTACAAATCAAGGAAAAATACGAAAGAACTTAGAAAATGAAAATTCTCCTGTTCAACGTGTCCTTCTCCTCGTGCACAAAATTATTTCTGACGTCACAGCACTTCCCGTGCAGTATCCGGTGTTCTTTGCTAAGGCATTTTATCCACCCAGCAAAGGCGCACCAAGGTATGGGGTCCTCAAAATTTTGTGAGTAGCAATAAGGTTATAGCTATAAGATAAATACATGGTAGGGAAGCGCCCATTAAATCACAAAGCTACCAAGCCAGCATTTAATGTTGGGCCATCATCGGCACGCCAACAAAACGCCATTGGCGTTTTGCTATTGGGCTGATGATGGCCCACTAGTAATGGTATTTGGATCATCTCTCCCCTAATCAACTAAAAAAAAAATAACAAAAATGTCAAATTTATTTGGACCCCCTCTGACAAAATTTTCTTGGTCTGCACATGCCATTCAAAATTTCCCAGCATGCAATGAGTTAAGCATGATCTCCTGACAGCTCTTACAGTACCAGTTTATCATTTATTGCACTTCTGAGTCCTTTGCAGATTCTATTACTGGCAACACCCATTTTTCTCAGTTCCCATGAACTCTATGTCCCTCAATCATCCAGAGCATTTGGTACATACTGATGACCGATCCATAACATGTCAAGTAGTAGTTGTCCGAGAATCAGGTTCACCGGACAACAACAGTTATCATCATGATACAAACTCTAGATAAAGTGCAAGACACTGGAATACAAACATTACAACCAAATCACATGCCAGGGACACATTGCAACAGTATGTGTATTTCAAGTGAGTGCCTTTGTTTCAAGTTTTGAGCACTGAACAAATTTTTATGCTGACTAAACAGACCTGAAACTCACAGCTCAACCTCAAGGAGGGCATTAGTACAAGAACATTCCGGATATGTTTCTGGAAAACTGTGATAGCTACTTATAGCCAATAATTAGCACAAGATATTGAATCAACCTTTAACCCTTTGTATACTGAAAACTTGTAAACACATACTTTGGCAGACAATGAAATGCGCATATTGCTGTTTGTCTTCAGGGATATAAAAACATCATCATTGGAAATTCCTACCATATGATCTGTCGCAGTGACGGTGACCCCTTTAAACATACAATGGACAATCCCATCTTTATCATATCCATCTGTTTTGGAAAAATTCAATAGTTTATTATGGAATGTGATTTTGTTTATTTGTTTGATTTGATTCTTTACATCCAATTAACAATCTTTCAGTTAAACAGGGACGGGTCTTCCTGGGTTGATTTTGTTTGTTTGTTTGATTTGATTCTTTACGTCCACTCAACAATCTTTCAGTTATGCGGGACGGTCTTCCTGGGTTGAACCAGTACTAAGCTAGGATAAATGTGTCTTGCTCAAGGACCATAACGCAGTGACATCGGTGAGGATCCAACCCAGGGCCCTTCAGTCTCGAGTCAAGGTCTCTACCACTGAGCCACTGCGCTCCCTATTCAATGTGATAATTAAAAGGACATACTGTATGTGATTTGTCCATTTAAAAGTACATGTACATACATATGAAAGATAGATGCTAAATGTATATTCTAGTATTATTTAGATTTTTATGGTTTTGAAAAGCTATGCATCACATAGGTTTAATGCATGCTTTACATAGCTTCTTAAAACACAAGAATTTATAGGTATGTGATTAAGATTCTATGGAGCCCCGTGGCAGAGAGTTAAGAGTGTTGAACTTGAGGCCAAGAGGTCCCAGTTTCTAACCTGAGTCACTGGAGGTACATGTTGTGTCCTTGAGCTAGGCACTTTATCCTTGTTGCTTAAAAGTACAGATTATCAATCACCCAGGAAATGGTCCTACAATCCATGACCATATCTGATAGATGTGGACCTTAATAACTCAAGGACATATGAATATAAAATGATCTTTTTCCATATAACATTGAAATAAATGTCATTCAGTCATCATCATCATCATCATCATCATCATCATCATCATCATCATCATCATCATCATCATCATCATCATCATCATCATCATCATCATCATCATGTTTTGATTAACATGCAGGTGCAAGAGCATCTTCCACATCAGTGGGCCCCTCTCCAGGTAACTGACTAGCTTCACTCAGAGCAGATCTTACTTTGGGTAAGACTGCCATTTGTATATTTGTAGCAATGTTTTATGGCAGAATGCCCTTCCTTTCACCAACTCAGACGCTTTCGGCAGTCTAAAAGCTCCACCTGTACCCTACTGATTTGGGCTGTGTGCTCCACCGTTTGCACCATGAATTAGTAGTGATTTTTGGCTGGACCACTGCTACAGCCCCGGGAAGTCTATCTGTTGACTCCCGCTGTGAAGCTACTGTCACCCAGGTTGTGGCAGGTTAGTTTCTAGAATACTGCCACTTTCTAGTTTTGTGTAAAGGCCTAGAAAAAAACTCCCAGATGGGTGGCCCTTACGGGTTAATGAGCCCCATTTACCCACATGTTACAGGTGGTACTGGCTTTCATGGTTACCAGTAGCAAGATCAATCTTGAGAAAAAGAAGTATAAGTCATTAACTCATCATGGGCGGATCCAGAGGGGTCCAAACCCCCCACCCCCATTGAAAATCTTAAGTCCTTAGAAATACTGGTACGGACACCCTCGAGAAGCATTTGGACCCTATTGCTTCTCAAGAGAGTTTCTTACAGAGGGCAATAACTCCAAATAGACGGAAATTTAGCAGAAAAAAATGCCAAAACAATAGGGTGTCAAACAGTTTAGATCCGGATTAGGCCAAACATTTTGTCGGGCCGGATCTGGGTCCAAACAGTTTGCAAAGGTTATCAGCAGACTACCTAGTAGGCAAAGAGTTAAAACTTTCATCTGTTTATTTTGATTATGACAGGTATTTGAGGAACTTTAATATAGCCTAGATTGGACAAAGAAGTACAGGTTCAAATTAGTAGTAACTGTTGACTGTAGTAAAATCCCAGGTGAAATTAAATTTAATGGAGCCTTATCATTAAGAAAAGCAAACTTCATCCAATTTTGAGACAGAAATGGGAAACAAAAATGGTAAAAAAATCAGTCAGTGCATATCCTAGCAGTTTGGCAAAATGATAAAAGCAATTATTTTTTCCATTTTATGTACCTCTACAAAAAGTGAAGGCCACGCAAGGCTATTTGAAAGAACACAGCTCCCCACTCACTCGGAGAGTGTCTCGGTGAATAAGTTGCTTCCAATGAGCACCAAAATAAATGTTTTCAAAGTGCAATAAAAAGAAATTGACATTTGCCATCCCAAAAAATCTTTTGTAAAGCCACGATACTTTAACCCTTATCCCACCAATATTTTTTGTTCTGAAAATTTTGTCTGACTTTTATGTCTGCTGCATATATTCAAGTGCACTTCAGGGTACTAAGCAAACACTAAGAACCCTGATCAGACTGCTCCCTATGGGAGCAGTCTGATCTGGGTCCATATTGTTTGCAATATAGGTATCCAAAATGTATAAGCAGGGTAAGAAAGCAGACAACAAAAGTACTGAAATATAGTCTGCTTTTATATTCAAGTGCACTTCAGACTAAATTTTATCACAGGGAACAGTCTGACCTGGGTCCATATTGTTTGCAATATAGGCTTGCAAAGTGTATAAGCAGGGTAAGAAAGCAGACAACAAAAGTCCTGAAATTTAGTCTGCTTTTATATTCAAGTGCACTTCAGACTAAATATTATCACAGGGAACAGTCTGACCTGGGTCCATATTGTTTGCAATAAAGGCTTGCAAAGTGTACAAGCAGATAAGAGAGCAGATGACAAACGTCATGACTGGCGGGAAAACCGTTCAGCTACCTTTTCATAGTGAGACATTCTTGTATCAAGCCATGTCAGACGCAAACAGCAACTGTGCATCCGATCATCATTGTATGTTTACTTCCTTGAATAATCAAGAAATAAATTCGATTTTTGGAAGGTTCATGGAATCATAAATACTTCAGGTCTCTTGCAAAGTAAGTGAAGCCCAAATTCGGGCTTCATGTTAACTTTGCAAGTATTCATGATTCCATGAATGAACCTTCCAAAAATTGAATTTATTGCTTTATTTACATTTTATTATAAATAACTAATATATAGAAATTATTTATAATTTAGGAGATAAAACAATTTTGTATTTGTATGTAATATCTAAGCGTATTAACGGTTTTGTTGGAGTGCAAAACGGAAAAGCGGAATAGCCAGTGTAAACACTGACAGCCAATGGAGCAAACAAGAAGCTTGTTTTGCATGTTCATCTCAGGTGTGGCTCGCTGTTAATCACAACACCAGTGTCACATCTGGCGAATGAATTTGATGTTCGAACTGAATTGCATGGGCAAGTAAGTTTGGCAGCTGTAAATCAAATTTTGTGTAGTTCATAAGGCTATGAACGGTTGCAAAATTCTAAAGATACATTAAAGGCTTGCTTTGAAAATGTAAATATTATGCTATATACTCACAAACATCCATCCAAATTTTCAAGATTATAGCTTGTCTCCGTAGCTATACCTGTTGGCTTGAGCCCAATACTTGGCTGCACAATCTGAAGACAGGTTTTCCTGTCAAGTGGCTCGCATATATTAAATTGAGCTGTTTAGCGTAGACTTTAATTCATAATCATTTCTGTAGCAAGAATATCGGGTCATTCAAAATACCTGTCCATACCTTTAACTCTTTACATGCTGGGTAATTTGGTGAGTGTGTTCGTCATCTATTTTTATTTTTCAAATTAAAGATTTGAAAACATTCTTACAGCAGTAACATCAGAGTGTCAAACAGTTTGGATCCAGATAAGGTTCGATGTTTCGATTGGCCTGAACTGAGTCCAAACTGTTTGCAAAGGTTATCGGCAGACGGCACGAGCAGGCAAAGAGTTAATACCGCTGTATATAAAATACAGATACAATAGTAGAACTGGCATTGTGCCTTTATGATTGGATAAGGCAGGAGCTACTATATCTTATGAACTTGTGACAGACCTTTCTTTTAACAATATTTTAGTTTATTAGTGAAAAACTGACCAGTCTGCAAACAGAATAGGGATAATAAGAAAGTAATTGAGGATGAGCCGGAATTAAATGAATATTTGAAGAGAAAGAGAGAGAAAAAAAAATCACCTATAATTTCGAACTTACTCCGCATGAATTTGTAGTTGTGAAAACAGAGACTTTAGTCACAGCTTCAAATTTAGAATATTCTGCTGGAAAATTATATCAAGAATTAAAACACTTATTAGTTGGATAATCTGGGAGGATGCTACTGGCACGATAGAACATGGTAAGGCAAAACATTTTCATTTATTTTTTCATTTTTTTCATTTCACATTGTTTTTGTACTGCATCAGCAGTATCATTTAAGTTTCAAAGGCATTAGCAGTGCCTAGGGCCTTCAGTCCCAAAGCAAACCACATGATATTAGGGTCATGCCTTTGAATGAAGTTCTTGCAGATGTCACATCTTCAAGAACTTCAGTCAAAGGCATGACCCTAAAATTAAGGCATTAGCATGACCCTTACTCTTAAAGGTATTGGCACAACTCTGTCTTATATGCATTAGCAGGATCTAAAGCTTCTAAAGATCTTAAGTCTAAAAGGCATTAGCTGGACTTTTATGCTCAAAGCACGACCTTTAGTGTCATAGGCATTAGCAGGATCTCTGGTCTTATAGGCATTAAAAGGACTTTTAGTTTCATAGGCATTAGTAAGACCTTTAGTCTCATAGGCATTAGAAAAACCTGTTTAGTCTCAAATGCATTAGCAAGACCTTAAGTCTCAAATTCACTAGAAAGACCTTTAGTCTCAAATGTACTAGTAAGACCTTTATTCTCATTATAAGGCATTAGCAAGACCTTTAGTCTTACAGGCATTAGCAAGACCTTTAGTCTCAAATGATTTAGCAAGACCTTTAGTCTCAAATGCACTGGAAAGAACTTTAGTCTCAAATGCACTAGCAAGACTAGTCTCAAATGCATAAGCAATAGACCCTTAACAATATATTTAATTTCAAATGCATTAGCAAGATATTTTGTGGCTTTGACTGATAGGTGGCAAACAAAAACACTCTTAACAATCGACGAATGTGGATCATAATCGCTAGAAACAGTATTTTTGATTGCCATTTGTCACCCGACTGGGGATCAAAAACTCTGTTTCTAACGATTTTCGATATATAACGCCTTTGAGACTAAATGTCCTGCTAATGCCTATGGAACCCTAAAAGCACGACTGCTTGTTTTTCAAATCCATTTGAAAAGGTACTGTTGAGCACTGTTCATGAAAAAAAATGTGGCAATTTTCTGCTATTAACCCTTTACATACAAATTGATTATTCCTTCTGGTTTGATGCAATAGACTTGGGAAGATCCATTGTATATATTGAGGGGTCACAGGGTATAACTTTCAAATACATTGTAATAGTGTATTTCTTTCTCTAAACTTTAGCAATTTAAATACTGTGCAGACCCTATAAGAATTCATGCCCGGATCAGTTTTGGAGGAGGGGGTCCAAATTTGACGTTTTTGTGTGTGTGTTTTTAGGTAATGAGGAGAGGTAGATCTAAATACAATAAGTGGGCCATCATTGGCCCACCAGCGAAACGCCATTAAAATGACGTTTTGCTGGCGTGCCGATAATGACCCAACATTGAATGCAGGCTTGGTAGCTTTGTGATTTTTCAGGGGATCTGGACCAGTATTGCTAGAAAACCCTATATTTTGTGATTTTTCAGAGGGGGTTCGGACTCTCTGTCCCCCCTCTGGATCCGTGCATGAATGTGGCATTTTATCTAGGTCTTCACTGTTTGCCAAAGTACGGGTACTCACTATACAGAGGGTTAAACAATTTCAAGTATTTTGTATTTGCTGAGATAATCATTGTTATTATCAATACTGACTTGTAACTGATATTAAAGACGTGTTTGTGACGCAAATAAAATTATCTTAGGATGATAAAATTTTGACGTTTTTTTGTTTGTTTGTTTTGCCATCAATTTTGCTTACAGAGGTTCCAATTTCTTAATGAGGGGTGGGGGTACCAGTATTACTAAGGAAACCTACAGCCACTTGTCATTTTCCAGGGGGGTGGGGGTGGTGTGTGGAGGTCTAGACCCCTCCCCCCACCTCTGGATCTGTGCATGATCTACAACAATTTTCGTCTGCTCTTTCATCTGCCTATATTACAAACAATATGGACCCAGATCAGACTGTTCCATAGGAGCAGTCTGATCAGGGTTCATTGTGTTTACTTCCTTGGCAAAATCATTCTGGAGTGCTTTTGCATATATGCAGCAAGTGTTATAAGCAGACATTTTCTGGGCCCAAAATATTGCCACGATAAGGGTAAATTAAAAATTAAAATATTTGCTTAAGTGAGGCGATTGGCAACATATTATTTTAATAGGAGCAAAAACTTTACTGGTGTTTACGCATGTTCTGACAATACAGTTCATCTTCATTCATTTATAAGGATTTTATTACGACTGAAGATGTCTCTCCGACCATGACCTTATATTGTTTTCAACAGTTACAACACTAAACAAAACTTATTGCGCCATAAGGCTAAACAATCGAAATGACAGAAAAACAACAGCAACTATTTGGGAACAAGCCCATTTTCAGTCCTCCAGAGTAACATAAACAAAATACTAACAATAGGTTTAGATAAACAAAATTTTTGAGCGTAAAATTCTAAATATTTTCTTACGCATCAGTTTTTACTTATGTTTTGGGTGCTCAAAAGAACCGTCTGAATGAGACAGTTCTTTTGAGTACCCATAACATATGTTTTGGTTGAGAAATAAGAAAAATAATTTTTGGTATGCACTCTTAACTAAAGTCCTGTACTAACAGCAGTATTAAACTTGTCCATTTTAAAATTATTAATAAAATACTAGTATCGCACTGGTTTCAGATAATTCCAGCCCACCTCCTAAAACAGTATATGGTGGCAATTTCAACCATAATGCCTTATTTGACTTTAAAAGTGGGTCAATGTTAACTCTGCTTCCGTGCAAATCTGGTAAAATTCTGCACCATTGTGCACGAAACCATGTCCCAATGTTACATCCTGGCAAGTTTTGGTTAAAACCTGGCACTAAAAACAAAGTAGGGGGTGGGGGCAGGAGCGCTGGTGGGTGCCATGACTGAATGATGGACGGAATGAAAGAGGGTAAACCACCCTGAATAAACTAAAAAGGACACTAAAATATGATTAACTAGAAATTGTGTTTGTGAAACACTGTGCCCCCAACCATATGCCTGTCCATAATGATGAAATTTGCATGGGCAATAACTCGAAAAAAAATAAAATAACTTCTTTTAAATTTCACCACTGACCAAGTTTGAAGTTTTTGAGATATCTTGATTATAAAATTTCATTCTGACCACAAAGGGAGATAATTCAGATGTAAAAAAATACGGATCAGATATTTTTTGATGAGGAATTCATTTATGAAATTTCAAAACCGTAGCATTTTTTTAAACTGACGCACACACGAACAGACAAGCCGAAACAATATGCTCCCACTTTTTCAAAGTGGGGGGCATAATAAAAGTGATAAATAATATACAGATGGAGACATTTAAGAAGGAAGACTGCCCTTTTATCAAAGGGTTATCAGTAACCAATCATTATATAACTACTGTCAGACACCCCAGGAAGGATTAGAGTACCCTCAATATGATAAAACTACTTGACGAAATAATTTAGATAAGATAATATGATATGAAAACTACCATAACAAGCTAATCCAATGAAATTTATTTTGAGAAACGTTGTCTTCGTTTTCATTAACTTTTTGCATGTTGTTTCTGTTGTCGTCTGCTGACTTTTTAAAAAAAAAATTAACTTTAAAAAAAAATTCTTTTGAACACTATCAGAGTGTTAAACTGTTTTGGATCCAGATCAGGACCGATGTTGGTCCTGATCTGGGTCCAAACTGTTTGCAAAGGTTATCAGCAGACCACACTAAACATTAGGCAAAGAGAATATAAGAAAAGCTGCAGTTCATTTTCATTTAGGAATCCAAATACAGTAAAACCTGTGTAAAACGGTCACTCTCATAAAGATCAAAAATTGGTTTTCATGGCCAATTATCGCTTAATGCAGGTCCAAGGGGAGCATTCTGCAATACTTTTGACATTCATTAAGCTGCCAATTGTCATTTAAGATCTTTGTTTTGTCTATTTTTGAGTGGCTGTTTTACACAGGTTTTACTGCATAAGATATTGCTTAGATGTTTTGTGCCTTCTTAGTAAAATGTTTGTTTTTTTTTGTTTCAGGGCTGCTCAACAAGTTTGATACAACCGTTCCCTCGTGGGAAGAGGCCACTCACAAGTCCCAAAATGTTCATAGAGAACAACAACAATGTGAGTAACCTCCACATAAACTCTGAAGACAACCAGTCTATGGACCAAACCCAAATCATGAACTCTAGTGAAGACCAGTCTGTAAATCACAATCATATTCACATTCGCTCGAACTCTGAGGAGTCCCAGACTGGTTTTATTCTACCCAACAGAATAATAACAGATGGCAGAACTGTGTCAGTGAATCAGTCGGATGATATTCTTCTTATGGCAGAGGCTGTGGACACGTCTAAAGTGATACCATTTATACAAACAGACCAAAATAGTGTAATACCTTCGAGTCGGAACAGTTCGGGAAGGTCACATAAAACGTGTCAAAGATTACCGAACGGTATGAAGACTGGTGGAATAAAAAGTGTTCTTAAGACGGGGCATCCTGCTGATCACATGTTAGCAAACAGACCAATCAAAACAGTGACGTTTGTGGAGTCAGTGACGGTTGTGACGGTTATGTGATATATAATTAATTACATGAACAGCTATATATGTTTCGTTGTTCTTTTAAACCTGACGTCAAATAGACTACACCTTCAAAGATCCGCCAAAGATTTGCAGCAGAAGATGTTCTCAGATTTTGTCCATGCTAAACAAAATAGTTCCAGTTCAGGGACTATTTGTTTGCTTCCTTTGACAAACCTTTTATTGATTGATAACCCTTAAAGCGCCAAGAAAAATGCATCTGAAAATGTCGTCTGCTGTAGTCGTCTGCTGCAAATAATTGCCTTAAATTACTGGCAAATTTAAGTAAACAAGCAAAAAGTGTGGACCCAGAACAGACTGCTCCTATAAGAGCAGTCTGATCTGGGTCCACACTGTTTGCCATTTGCCTCTTAACATTTCAGCAGACGAGAAAAGCAGACGACTTTTGTTGCGATTGGCGCTTTAAGAGATAACTTAGGATCATCTACTGTAAAACATTTTATATTTGCGGCATCAAAATTTGGCGATTTTAAAGGACTGACATATTGGCTTTGTTTAATTTTGGCAGTTTCTTAATTTGATACCCTTTTTTTTCTATTCCCATAGGGGCTACTCTTAAAGGAAATAATATACTCCCAATGGGGAGCATATTCTTTCCTTTAATAGTAGCCCCTTTTAAGGCGTGGTTTTCTCTACAATGAAACATACTCTACGGTTTAAAAAATTGGTTTTTGACAATACGGATACCTGAACATACTAAGGATGATGTGTGTCCATTTATTGTTTATTGTGTAAATGGATGTGAAAATGTATTTTGCGGTCTCATATTTTGATAAATTTTGTTTTTATCGCCAACAGTGTCAAATAAAAATAACCGCCAAATATAAGTTTTCACAGTATTGGATAATTCCTTTTCTTTCTTTTTTATTTATTTTTTTTTAATTTAGCAGTCAAAGAAATCAGATACTTATAATAATACAACTTCATGTAGCATATGAATCTTCTGCTGGCAGAAGATTCATATGAAATATCAGACTTATTTTCCACAAAAAAGCAAGAAAGATGTCACCAATTTTATTGTCTGCTGCAGTCGTGAATGGCACTTTAATTCTTTTGCATGTTGTGTAATTTTTCATCCTTTTGTTGTTATCTGCTTACTTGCTTCAAAAATTAAATGTTTCAAAAAATCTTTCAGGAACACTATCATACTGTCAAACGGTTCTGATCCTGATCCAAACTGTTTGACACTCTGATAATTGATTCTAAAAGATTTTTTTCAAAAAAGTTAATTTTGAAAAAAAGTCAGCAGACGTCAACAAAAGCATGAAAAATTACCCAGCATGCAAACAGAGCATGTATGATAATTATGGGGTATGCAGGACATACCAGATGTTTTTGTTAAATGTTTATTTATCATAATGGCTTCATTAAACTTCATTTAAACTGTTATACATGTATATTGTTTGAATTACACCCATTCAAGAGCTATTGTGATTAAAAGACAGTAGTACAGAACCTCTGTTGAACTATCTTAGAGAGCCAGAACAAACATGAAGAAAAAAGAAAAAAATAGTCAAGATCAGCATGCTTCCAGATTTGCATTCTTCAACAAATTATATGGGCCTGGACACAACAAAACCTGGGGGGGGGGGGGGGGGGGGGAGTTCTGATCAAGTCATACCAAAAATTTCAAAGGCACTGACAAGACTGTGCAGATGCACAGGCTGGTCTACGCCTTTGTTGTTCCCAAACCTGGAAGACAGGTTTTCTAGCATTGGCGCCCTTATATCAATAACCTGCAGAATAGACTGTCCAGATCATCAACTGGATGTTTCTAGTTAATGCTGATCTTACACATTTACGAATCGGCTTGCGAACGTATCGCGAATCTGGAATCGCTTAGAACGCCAGGGCAATGCCACAGCATCAAAAGCTTACGTAGCTGTTATGCTGCACGATAACGAAAGAGGAAATTGTGAAGTGTTACAACTTCGTAAGCTTTTAATTCTGTGGCATTCTAAGCGATTCCAGATATGACGTACGTTTGCAGGCTGATTCGTAAATGTGCAAGATCAGCATTAGATTTAGCATTAAAGCTAGTTTCAGGCGTGTTTGTTGCTGAAGCCAACCAAAACACTTCACACTTTGCAAAATTATAACAAAGAGCCATAAATGACAATGGCTGCTAGGCGACATGAACAAGCTTGGAAATTATTCTAAACTAAATGTTATGACATGCAGTATAATCTACAAGTATAAGCTTTCACAAAAAAGCTTGCCTCACAGTTAGCAACTTATTTTTATGAACAACATGTATATAGGTACACCCTGCCTAAGTTCGCTCATTTTCTGGCTCTTCAAGACGTTGAAAGATTCAGAAAGTTCTGAAATGTGAATAATGCACAAAGGTTTTGCTTGGACTGTTAGGGGCATAATGTACGGGGTGCTTGGTTCAGTATTTAGTGATACATCAAGTGTTAATGTCGGTATACATGTATTTCTGCCACTTGCTGCGCATATGATTATTGATCATCATATGGGTACTTGTCAATTGATTCTCAGATAATCTCACTGCCAGGGACAAGTCAGACTCTTCGAGCACTCAACTTAAGGACCCAAAATACATGATAAGAAAATAATTACAATTTAACCCTTAAATGCATCTGAAAAAAAGTCGTCTTCTGCATATATTTTCTGACCTTTTTGACTAATGTAAGCATACAGGCAAACACTGTCGACCCAGTCCAGACGGCTCCTATAGGGAGCATTCTGATCTGGGTCTGCACAGTTTGGTTGTAGCGGCTTCTAAAACATTGAAACAGACGACATATGTTGTTAACAGTCAAATATTTTGTTGATCTGGACCTTGACGCTCCTGTCTAACACCTGAACAAAACAAGTAGCAGGTTCTGTTGAAAGGAGCTTAGTACATGAGAAACTCAGGGAATCTCAGAACCTTCTAGAATCTCTGACATTTTGTTTCTATGAATCCGTGACTTCTTGCTCTAAGGTGGTCTTCGCCTGTTCTTCACCATGGAACAAACAATGGTCTTGTTTATATAACTGTATTTGCCTACTCTTAACTTTTGTAAACAGATTGGACCCAGATCAGGCTCGACAAAATGTCGAGCCTGATCTGGATTCAATCTGTTTGACACTAAGACGGTACTCCTGAAAGAATTTTTCGAAAAAGTAGGTTTTGAGAAAAATCAGCAATTGACAAAAAACATGAAAAAGGGGGCAAAGAGTTAATTGACTCTAGATCTTTGCATGCCATTGCTGGGTTTTTGTCGTCTGTTGATACTTTCAAAAATTGTTTCAGGAAAACCAACAGAGCGTCAAACAGTTTGGATCCAGATCAGGTCGGATGTTTCATCGGGCCTGATCTGCATCCAAGCTGTTTGTAAAGGTTGTCAGCAGATGACAATAGCAGACAACCTTAACTACTGTATTCACTTTTCACAGCTTTCATTAACTCTTTCCTTGCTAGTAGTGACTTTTGTCATCTGCTGATGGCCTTTCCAAACAGTTTGTACCAAGATCAAGGGCTGAATCCAAACCGTTTTACAATCTGAGGTGAGTTCAACAATGCGAGAGCTCGCTGAGCGCTCGTTGATTGGTACCTATCTTTGTTCATATTGTGTAAAGCCTGACACCAGTACAACAAGCGCTTGAAAGCTCGCCTCAGATAGTGTTCCTGAAAGAACTTTATGAAACAGTCAATTTTGTAAAAAAGTCAGCATACAACAAACAAGTAGCCCAATGGGCAACGATCGCTCACCTAAAAGCCAGTTTTGTTTGTTTGATTTGATTCTTTACATCCCATCAACAATCTTTCAGTTAAACAGGGACGGGTCTTCCTGGGTTGAACCAGTACTAAGCTAGGATAAATGTGTCTTGCTCAAGGACCACAACGCAGTGACGCCAGTGAGGCTCGAACCCGCGGCCACTCAATCTCAAGTCAAGCATTCTTCCACTCCCTATCTAAAAGCCAGCATAATGTTTGGAGACAACACATTTTAAGATGCTCAAAGGCAGGAAACTCTGAATTTGAAACAGCGATCAGGCCAAAATTTAAACACTCAAGATATCATGCCAGTTCTGGTTATCTGCAAGCATTGAAAAGATAAATTAAATGGCCAAGAAAACCTGGGGGAAACTATTTTTTCAGATGCTTAAAGGAAGCTTACTCCATAGTCAGAGGTGGGATCTGCCTGAAATGCAAACTCATCCAAGCTTTTATGCATGTCCTGGTTAACCACAAGAATGAAGAAGATCAAATCAAAACAAAAATGAAGGCGCTAGAGTGGTCAAAACATTTCTTCCATCTTAAGTCTATGGGGATTTTTCCAGTCACAAGGGCAGCTAACTCCAGTCTGAGGTTCAATCTGGCCTTAATTCAAACTCATGCACACTTTTATGCTTGTGCTCGTTACCTGCAAGAATGAAGAAGATCAATCAAAATGAAGGCACTAGTGTGCTCACATTAATATACATCAATTTTTAAGACCCCCAAAGGCAGCTAACTCCTTAGTCGGTCCGAAGTTCAAACAAATTCAAGCTTTTATAGTTGTCCTTGATACCAGCAATTATGAAGAAGATCCCTTCGCAAATGAAGGCGCAAGAGTGGTCACAAAATTTCTCCAATTGTAAGTCTATGGGGATTTTTCTAGACACTCAAGGGCAGCTAACTCCACTGCCCGAAGTTCAATCTGGTCCAAATTCGAACTCATCCAAGCTTTTATGGTTGTCCTCATTACCTGCAAAAATGAAGAAGATCCAATTAAAAATGAAGGCACTAGAGTTAGTGATAGAAGTAGTTAGTAGAAATGATATCAAATTCCATTCAATTTGACAGATATGGGCTAAAATCCTTCGAACTTTGGGGAAAGTTGGTCCGATGCTCAGTGGGGAAACACATACCAAAAGAAAGAAAATAACTTTTCAAACAAAATTTTGGGCTAGAGGGGACGCTGAGACATACTTACACGGAACCACATTGTCGGATTTCACCATTGTTTGTTCTAAGTTGTAAAATAAAACAAAAATGAAAGTGACACCATCCTTTCTTTATCCAATTTTCGGCCTGGAAACTACCACGACGTGTCCCGGATGTGGCTTGGGAACAAAATTACGTTAACACAATTTCGTGGTAGTTCCTAGGTTTACCATCCGTGACAAAGCATTGCACAAAAATTTACAAAACATGAAACAAACACAGGACCCCCCACAATAAGAGCAAGGTAATGAAAATCTTATTTGTTTGTTATGGAGACAATTCCTTTGAACATCCAAAGCACATAGGACACAATGGCGTAGCCAGGACGCTGAAAAAACTACACACATCAAAGGGAGACTACTGGATCAAGCAGTGATTCTCTTCAATCGCCTCCCTTTTCAAAATAGAAAATTCTCTTAAAGGAAAGAATTTGCTCCCAGAGGGAGCGAATTCTTTCCTTTAAGAGCAGTTCCTTATGGTATGGAAAATCACTTTTACCACATTAGGTGACCTCCCTTGAATGTTGCTTTTTTTTTTTATTATGCATGTGCATAACTGCGTAATGGGAGCTACGCCAATGAAACATAATAGACTCAACAATGGGTGCGAGGTGTGTGGGAGCAGAGAATTCTCTGGTGAGACTGTGTATTTGCACAGGCTCCTCTGAGTTGTCGATTTTCACATAGTAACCTCGTTTGTCTTATTTGTTGGCATGTAGTTGGCATGTATTTCAAATACGGTTTTTGGCAACTAAGTGCCTGAAGAAGAGGGTTCTAGTTCACGGTATAAAGACGCAAAGGAGCCTATTGGTTCAAAACTGCTTTTCCTGAGCCCTATCCGTTCCAGAAAAGGAGCCTATCAGCCAAAACAAGCTTAGCAATAGACAGTGACATCAAAAGGTAAGTAAAATAATAAGTACCATTAACTACATGAAGAAAAGGACAATGCAACGGAACAACAGAGAAGCTATAAGACAAAAATCAAACAGCCACACGTTCGTTGATGATGCAGATTTTTTATAACCCGACACACTCTTCATTGCGGCGACGTCCACAGACGCTTACACAACAAAGAAAACAAACTTTTTCGAACAGTTTGGGCTGTTCTCGCAATTGTTTTTTTGTATTTTGTAAAGATTTTATGTGGAAAATGACTTATATGCATTCAACAGACAGAATTATACGTTATTCTCTCTATAAATGGCATGGAAAATAAAATAATTTGGCTAGGGATCCTATTTGCCTTTGGCTAAGGAGCCTATATGGTTACTGGCTACGGATCCTACATGCTATTTCTTTTATAACCTATAGGCTCCCATGGCACTTAGTTGAAAATATATAGGCTCCTGTGCCACGGGTACGGCTCATTATCATGTGCCACAAAATGGTCATTTTTCTCTCCACGTATAGGCTCCTTAGCCGTCTTTGTTTCCAAACATGACCCTTCTTTTCTACGGAACATTTTCTGCTGTGGTGTAGGCCGGCAAAATTGACTGAATTGTTTAGTTTTGCTTCATTTTCCAACCCAAACTAAATCGCCGAAAACAGAGCAGTCATTTTCTGTTTAACTTTGTAGACCAGAGGTGAGTTCAACAATGCGAGAGCTCGCCGAGCGCTCGTTGATTGGTACCTATCTTTATTTGTAATGTGTAAAGCCTGACACCAGTACAACGAGCGCTTGAAAGCGCTCGCATTGTTGAACTTGCCTCCGACTTGATATCAGCCTTTTCATATGTTTCAAAATCCATCCAATCAGAGACTTAAAAGTCCTGTGGCGTTTGATTTTATGATACTTACATCGTAAATAATCTAATATTTGCCCAGATTTAAAGTATCTCCTCTCCCCATGTCTTGTTTTGGCAGATAGGCTCCTTTTCTGGAGCGAATAGGGCTCAGGGAAAGCAGTTTTTCACGGATAGGCTCCTTTGCGTCTATATACCGTGTAGTTGTGGCGCCAACTTCAGCTCGATATTAAAGTATATTTTAAACTTTTATATAGTAAAAAAATACGGAAGACTTATAAAATGGATATTAAGACAGATCAAGACACTAACTTATCTTATTTCTAGATTAAGAAGTCTAATTCTAGCCGTTAAAGACAAAAATGGACTTATTAAGCATCATTCTGTGTTTCTCAGACCTGGGTCCGAGTGTGTTTTGACAATGTAACTAATAAGCGTTTTGCGCCTTCATGAAGCAAAATCGACTTTATCAATTTTTCATTTGAAGAGCGATTGCTAAGAGAGGTAACAATGTGAAATGAGTCTATTACAACTCAATTATTTTGCTTATCTGGACATTATACAATGAAACTTTCTATCCCTCTGACTCAAAACTGAACAAGTCCCATGTGTGAGAAACTGGGAGTCTCAGTAGTCAGGACAAAAAAATCAGAAAAGTTAACAAGTACAGGCATTTTGTGAAGAAAAGGGTTTGACACCTTGATTAGGGGTAATTTGGTATGCTGAATCCGAAAACCAATGTTGGCAAGCTGAGAAATGACGTCTTAATGGCCTAATTTGCATTTTTTCAAAATGGCCGCTAAAAATCATGGAATTTGACATATAACTGAAATGTTTTATTTTTGGACAATGTTTTTTAACCTAAATCATTTGTTTTACGTTTAAGATCGTTTTACCATTAGAATTCATGGTTTTGGCGGCAATTTACATAATTATTCCAGGATATTACCGTATTCATGGTAATAAATGTCCATAAAGTATATAAAATCAATATATAAACTTGATTTATTCAGTATCCTGCTTTTTAAATGTTAGTTTTATTCATAGTATGGTTTTGGACTGTTTACCAGCTTTTCAAGCAATAAATAAGAATGAAACTTTGATAATCAACAAGTTTTTTTTTCAAAAAAAATAAATAGGTCATAATGTCCATGCCCAAATAGATGGTACATTTTGTATCTATAAAAAGTAACAGCATGCTCATTCTTTATTACCCTAGGGTCTAATTAGTCCAACCTTGCATGATCAGGAACCTTTTAATGTGTGTCAAATTGTTTTGGGAGACCACCTAAATGGAGAAAAATATTACCCTAAAGAATAAACCTATTCGAGCTATGTGAAATCGCATGGTTTCCATGGCAACGCATAATGAGTTTCTTAAGAATGGGGATGTCCCTACAAAATTACTCATATCTCAGCAGCAACTCATCCGAAACTTTCAAACTTGGTAACAACTAAATGTTAAGACATAGGACTTTCATCCAATGTTCAGATATGCAAATTATCAAATTTGCATATTCATGTATATTAATGAAAGTATTAGAAATAAGAGAAAAATCGTGAAAATTAAGGGGGTGTAGATGCAAATTTGTCCACATCTCAGCAGCTTACTATCCTATACTACAAGCCTTGGTACCAATTTAATGCTAATGCATATCATGTTTACTTATGGACCAATATGCAAATTATCTAAAAATAGTATTTATGAATATTAATTAAATATTAGTGATGAGAATAAATTAGAGAACAATTAATCAAATTTACATGCAAAGGTACTCATATCTCAGCTACTATTTATCCTAGATTTCATACTCACTTACTTTCTAAACTTGTTCCCAAATTAAAGTCCAGAAAAAGTTCTATAATAGTGTTGTTTGATATGCAAATTATTTAATGTGTTTATTAATGAGTATTTTTTGAAGATACAACCTTATTGATTCGTTTTCAATTTTTCTTCAGTTTTCTATAGTTTTCATCAATATTCTTAAATATGTTTGTTAATTGATTGTATATCTGACCATTGGAATAAAATACTATGTCTTAGCCTTAATTTGATACTAATATCAATTGTCTAGAACGATTTAAAGATGAGATAGGAGTAATTTTAGAAGTAGACCCCCACTTATTTTTCTACGTTTTTTCTCTCATTTCTAATGTTTAAATTAATATTAATAAATCTAAAGTATGGATAATTTCACATAATGGCTATTGAGTAAAGTAAAATGTCTAAGCTATAAATCGGTACCAAATGTGGTAGTCTAGGAATATATCCAGCTACGATATGAGTAATTTTGTAGGTACACCCTCTTAATTTTATTACCATTTTTCTCTCCTTTATGACATTTAAATTAATATTCAAGAATATAATCATAAAATAATTTGCATATCCAATCATGGCATGAAATGTGCTATGTCTAAGCATTTATTTGTAAATAGGTTTTGTATATCAGACTATTGTGTTAAAGTACTATGACTCACCTTTCATTTGGTACCAATTTTGGAAGTTTAGAATAGTTAGCAGCTGACATATGGGTTATGTTGTATGTACACCCCTTTAAATTTTCTAACATTTTTCTCTTATTTCTAATGTTTTCATTAATATTCATGAATATGCAAATTAGATAATTTGTATATCATACTATTGGGTTAAAGTGTAATGTCTCAACTTTTATTTGGTAACAAGTTTAGTAGTCTAGAAAAGTAAGTAGCTTACATTTAGGTAATATTGTACACATCCTCCTTATTTTTTTCTACCAGTTTTCTCTTATTTCTCATGTTTTCATAAATATTAATGACTATTCAAATTAGATTATTTGCATTTCATACCATTGGATAAAAGTACTTTGTCTAGGCTTTGATTTGGTACCCAGTTTGATAGTCTATGATAACTAGCAAATGATATATGGGTAATTTGTATAGGTACACCTCCTTATTTTTTCTACGAATTTTATTTTATTTCTCTTTTTTTTTTATTAATACTTCTGAATATGCAAAAGCGAAAATTTGCATACATGTATCAGCACATTGAATAAAAAAAACTATGTCTTGGCTTCAATTAGGTATCAGGGTCGGTAGTCTAGGATGAGTTGCTGCTTAGATACGAATCATTTTGTAGGTACACCCACTTTCTTTAGAATCATATTGTGTATTTTCAAATTATGGGGGAAGGGTAAATTGTTCTAGCCAGTTTTTTTCTTTGCTATTTAGCGACCATTTTGTTTCGCCAGCAACTGACAGCTTGTTTTCCTTGAATTAGTGGAAAAGAGAAAAAAATCTATGAAAGTATGTGCAGCACGCAAGTGTCAATCTTGGGTCTGCATGTAAATGACCCAGCTACAGTGCCTGATGGGTTGCCATGGCCACCATGCAATTTTATGTTATCCAAATATGTTAATTGTTGGAGACAATAAGAATTTTTGGTAGTTAATGGTCCTATTGAACAATTTCGCATCCATGAATAATTGTCCTTGGATGCAAGGTAAGTCGAATAAGCCCCCACCCCCCTCCCAAAGTGTGTGTGGGGGGGATAGTTATTCCATAATTTTACCTCTATTTTTTACTTTCATTAATACTCATGAATATGCAAATGATATAATTATATTATATGACTATTGGATGAAAGGACTTGTCAAATGATATAATAACATGCAACAAGGCCAGTTTGGGAGGCAAAATTCAGTTAATATTTGTCTTTTTTTATAATTTTCCCTTATTTTCTGAAATTTTCATCAGAATTGATGAATATGCAAATTAGATAACTAATCTGCATATTAGACCATTTCATTAGATGAAAGTACTATATCTAAGCTAAAATTTGCTAGCAAGTTTAATAGTGTAGGGTGAATTGCTGATGAGATACGAGTCAATTTGTAGGTACAGGCCCACTTTCTTTAAAATTGCCTAGCTGAACCTTACAGAATCAGTGTCACCAAACCACGTGGTGTGTGACGTAAATTTTTGGTACCACCGGCAGCTAAATAATCAACAAGAAGCATCGCCTCGGAACTTCAATCAATCGTAAGTATTTTATTTTCCAGCCGATTTCAACGACATATAGCCTATTCTAAGGGGAAAAGTGAGTTCTTTACAACGGTGTTAATGGATTTGTCACCAGATTAATACTTTAGGCCTGAAAACGAGGCAAATGTCTTGGCAATATTTGGGACTGGCTTGCCGTGGTTGCACGGTGTTTTTCACATTTTCTGGACATTTGCCTCGTTTTCAGGCCTAAAGTATTAATCTGGTGACAAATCCATTAACACCGTTGTAAAGAACTCACTTTTCCCCTTAGAATAGGCTATATGTCGTTGAAATCGGCTGGAAAATAAAATACTTACGATTGATTGAAGTTCCGAGGCGATGCTTCTTGTTGATGATTTAGCTGCCGGTGGTACCAAAAATTTACGTCACACACCACGTGGTTTGGTGACACTGAGAATTTTGCTTAAATCACTATATTTTCCTGCAAACACTAGTGATATCATTGTGATGCATTTTTTAAATTTCTCATTTTAATGAAACCATTCCTGACACATTTGGGCCAGATAATATGCATGGACTATCATGAAAAAACCCTTAAGTAAGTCGGAAGCAAGATTTTGCTCAAGTCGTCTCCCCTGATTACCTCTTGGTCATATTTTTAATTCTAAATGCATAATTTGATGTCAGTGAAGATCCCAAATCATGAGAAGATGCTTTTGGATTGATTTGTACCAGTTTGGCATCCTAAACATGTTGCTTTACAGATTTTTATGGATTTTTCTTCAATTTGGCGGCCATCTTGGAAATATGCAAATTAGATAGTGAAGACGCCATTTTTCAGCTTGCCAACATTGGTTTTTGGATTCAGCATACCAAAATACCCCTAATAGGCATCTCAAAACCTTTTCTTCACGAAATGCCTGTACCTTCTTAAATAAGTATCTTTTTCTGATTTTTTTTCCTGACTACAGAGCCTTCTAGAATCTCTCCAGCATAGCCATATTCCAATAGGTTGCTCCAAGGGGGTCTGGTCTATTTGTAGCTAGCAAACTAACAATCAGCTTATGACACTCCTATATATCTATTCCTGATTGGTCGAAATTTAGATCATACAGCTGAAAGCAGCCGAAAAATGTTCCTTGCTATAAGAGTTCCCTTTGCATTCTGGGTGGTTTCCTTCGCTTCTTTGTCACCTGCCGACTTTTTAAAAAAAACTTTTCAGGAATACCATCAGATGTATCAAGATCAGGTCCAACAATTTGTCAGGCCTGATCTGGGTCCAAACTGTTTGCAAATGGTTACCAGCAGATGACCAAAGTGCATTACAAAAACAATCCTGTTTTAAGTTTCCTCCAAAACAAACCTCTTTTAAACTTCCTCCAAAAACAGTTCTATTTTAAGCTTCATCTAAAAACAATCCAGGTCCTATTTTAAGCTGACACTCCTACACCCTCTTCTGAATGTTGTTTTTTCTGTCTTTACTTAGAAAACAAGTTTTCATATAGTTTTCATCAGCCAGCATATACACATCAGGTTGGCGGCAATCGAGAATGTTAATACTATCGACGAACATAGATCAAAAATTGTTAGAAACAGAGTTTTTGATTGCCATTTGTCGCCCGACTGGCAAAAATAGCAATCAAAAAACACTGTTTCTAATGATTTTTGATCCACGTTTGTCGATTGTTAAGAGCATTTTCAATTGCTGCCTACCCAGTGTGATATAATTATTAAAGCACAGCATATAAAGAGCATTCTCCAAGTTAACACTTTTTTGCATTGTTGATATATTCCAAAACTACTTTTTTTGAAAAATTCTTTCAGAAACATGGCATCAGAGTGTCAAACATTTTAGATCCAGATCATTTGTTGTTTTGATGCTTTATGTCGCAGTCTACAATTTTCAGTCATGTCGGGGCCTGATCTGGGTCCAAGCTGTTTGCAAAAGTTATCAGCAGACGACACTTATAGGCAAAGAGTCAACATACAGTTAAACCTGTCTTAAGCGGCTACTCAAAACAAAAACAAAAAAATTGCTTTCTAGACTGATTATGGCTCAATGCAGGACAAAAGTATTGCAGAATGCTCTCAGCATGAAGGTCAAAAGATATTTCTTGTTGTTACATGTACTTCATTATTTTTTGTCATGGTTTTGTAAAATAGTACTTTATATTTAGCCTCTTGTTGCTTAACTATCTTGGTTGAACCAGTGCTAAGCAGAGAATGAAATGTCTTCCAAGGACACAACACAGTGCCTCCGATGAGGCTTGAGCCCGCAACTCCTTGGTCTTGAGTCAAGTACTCTTCCACTGAGTCACTGCGCTCCTCAGCTGATAAAATATAGCAAGAAGTGAGCAAAGCTCACATACCCCCGGCGATAGCCATCAGAGGTTGTAACACTTTCAGAGAAAAGACAAAATTGTTAAAGATTTCATAATCCTTAACCAAGTAGTTTCTGAGAAAACTTTGATGAAAAATGTCCCTATGTGTTATATAGGAGTGACCGAAGGAAAAATTGAAAATTTGAAAAAAGAAGGCAAAATGAGGATAAGCATCTTAATTTTCATTTACACAAGGCACTTTGCCTACCTGAAGGTGTACACAAAATTTCATAATCCTAAATCAAGTAGTTGCTCAGAAAACTGACGAAAAATGTCCCATATGTGTTATAAAGGAGTGACAGAAGGAAAAATTAAAAAAGAAGGCAAAATGAGCTCTAGTATCTTTATTTTCATTTACACAATACACTTAGCCTACATGAAGGTGTACACTAAATTTGAAAACACTGGCTCCAATAGGAGCCGAGAAATCTGTGAAAGAAATTTTCATTGGAGAGAAAGAAAATGAACAAATAAAGGGACTAATATGCTATAAGCAGCACCCTAGATTAGCAGCGTATTTAAAATGAAATGTGTGCGTACAGAAAAGCAATTCTAACGATCGGTATGCAATTACATGCGATGTCATTGCGTACCATTTGGTCCATTTCATTTCCATTTCGGTAATAAACAAATGCCAGTCGGGTATTGATTTTTTTTACCAGCGAGCGCTCAATATAACTCCAGTTTTATAATAATATTGGTGCCCAGTCCAGTATTTCGCGGAAAAACACTATGATGAAAGTGAAACTTTTGCAAAGTGTACATGCTCGATTGTCAACAAGGGGATGAGATTTGCTTCAGGTACAATAAAATCCTCTAGTTTGATACTTTTGAAAGGCAGATGATGGGAGTGAATAAATATGCAAGCACATTCCCGATGGCTTCATGCAATAAGAAAAGGTGTAATCACAGAAAAAAAAACGTGGCGTAAAAAAAATGAAAATACGCAATTGTTTTTACAAGTACGCAATTGAGGATAACCACGTTGCGTAAGTACCCAATTGACCCAAAGTTTCTCCGCTTCATAAAAATGGTCCTATTGAAGAAATTAACAACTACCGTCCAATCTCAATATTGCCTGTTCTGTCCAAGGTTCTAGAAAAACATGTTTCAGATAGCCTTACTTTGTACCTTAATGAAAATAATCTACTGCATAAAACACAATCAGGCTTTAGACCACATCATTCATGTGAGACAGCACTTAATTTTATGACCGACTCCTGGCTAAATGCGATTGATGATGGAAAAATGATAGGGGTAGTCTTAGTTGACTTTAAAAAGGCATTTGATCTTGTTGATCACGACATTCTGATGTCTAAACTCGAATTTTATGGCATAAAGGAAAATACACTCTCTTGGTTCAAGTCTTATCTATCACAGAGACAGCAGCAGGTCTCGATAGACAATACCAAATCAAGATTCAGACCCATAACGTGTGGTGTTCCTCAAGGCTCAATTCTGGGACCGCTTTTATTCTTACTCTTCATTAATGACTTGCCACTGTATACCAGCAATGTTTCTACAGATATGTATGCTGACGATACAACATTGTATGATGTCCAAACTTCACAAGATACCATTGAAAAGAATCTTCAGATAGCCTTGAATGAACTGCACAAATGGTGCAAGAATAACGGTATGGTTTTAAACTCAACTAAGACTAAAGTAATGCTCATAACCACTAATCAAAAGCGGCATGGTTTAGATAGAGATGGCCTCAATCTCAATTTTAATATGGAGCCTCTGCAAGTGATAACTAATGACAAGATTCTTGGTGTTTTTGTGGACAATAATTTAACTTGGAATGAACATATTAAGCACATATCAAAGAAAATTGCTTCAAATATATGGTTATTGTCTAAAATGAAAATTTACTTATCACAAGAGCATCGAATTCAGTTTTACAAGTCTTACATACAACCTCACATTGATTTCTGCAACATTATCTGGGGAAGTACAACTGAAAGTAACAAACAAAAGATTGTGCGGATGCAAAAGAGGGCAGTTAGAGTAATACTTGATTATAATGTGGAAAACTCACATGAGGCTATGAAATCATTAAATATACAGTCTATTTATGATCGCTTGTTTCTAAGAAAGGCCAAGTTTATGTTCAAAGTGTATCACAATCTTACTCCCACATATATAGGTGAAAACTATAACTTGCGCAGTAACTTAAACATATCGGTAAACCTCAGATCTGCATCAACAAGGTGTTTTGTGCCTCCAAAACCAAGAACAGAATGTTTTAAGCAGAGCATGAGATATTCTGGATGCTTGATTTGGAACAGCTTGCCTGAAGTAGTAAAAAATGCCCAAACTCAAGAAACATTCCATAAAAGATGTTTAAACTGGCTCTTGAATTAAGTTTGGCGGATAAGAAAATGATCACTCAGCAAAAAAAAATCCTTTTAAAATGCTAAACTATTCATTTTAAGTACATGTTTGTAGTTTGTATATATATTTTTAGTGAATATTTTGTTCATTTCACTTCTATCCATTTATTAATTTATGTTAATTCTTGAACCTTACAGTGTGGATCCTGATCAGCTGGCCTCTCAGAAGCTAGCTGATCTTGATCTACACTCATAGGGAATAGTCATAATTAGGCAGTATCCTAAATTTCTTCTGATGTGTTTTACAAAAATAAGACCTGTAAATAATGTAAAATGGCCCATACCATACTGTACCTGGTTATAACCTGTTTTGAAAACATTATAGATCCCAATCAGCTGGGTCCTGAAACCAGCTGATCAGGATACATATTGTTTTCTACTCTGCTTGTAAATGCATACTATTAAGTTGAACCCTGCAAGTTGGTTTAGATATACACTGCTGAAGTTTCTCTTTGCCTACAATTGTTGTCTGCTGATAACCTTTGCAAACAGTTTTAGAACCAGATCAGGACGGACAAAATGTCAGACCTGATCTGAATCCAAACTGTTTGACTCTCTGATGGTGATAATGAAGGAACTATATAGTAAATTAATTTAGAAAAGACAGCAGATGACAAAATACCTAAGATATTTCCAGCAAGCAGAGTAAAATAGAAATGGATGCTTGTCAAGATAAATACGGTTACTATGTTATAATAAATGCACTTGTGTAAATATCAAATTAACCCTTGTCCTGCTGAAACTAGATATATCCCGTTTTTGGAAACAACTGATCAGCTGATCAGGATCCACAGTTTTGCATTCAGTTTACGGTCTTGCCAAAATTTAGCTATATTTGCTCAGCAGTACAGGGTTAAACAATTTAAATTTGATAGTTTGTGTAGAATTGTTGTTTGTGTGTGTACATATTATTTATTTTGAGGGCCTCATGGAAGATTAGTTGTACTACTAAATGTTGTCACCCTCTTTAAATAAAGACTTTACTTACTTACTTACTTACTTACCCAAAAGCTTATCTAGGGCGCTGTATATGTGGCTGTTTTTTTATTACAGAATACAACTCATCACTATCTAGTTTTGTACCAAATTTCAGAATCCTAAGTCAAGTAGTTGCTGAGAAATCTTTGACAGAAAAAATGTCCATATGTATTATATAAGAGCGACAGAAGGAAAAAATGAAGAATTGAAAAAAGAAGGCAAAATGAGAATTAGCATCTTAATTTTCATTTACACAATACACTTTGCCTATCTGAAAGTGTACACAAAATTGAAAACACAGGCTCCAATAGGAGCTGAGAAATCTGTGACAGAAATTTCTGTTGGAGAGAAAGAAAAATGAACAAATAAAGGGACTGATAAGCAATATGCGGCTGTTTTTTTTTTGTTACATAATACAACTCATCACTATCAAGCTTTGTACCAAAATTTCAGAATCATAAGTCAAGTAGTTGCTGAGAAATCTTAGACAGAAAAAATGTCCTGATGTATTATATAAGAGCGACAGAAGGAAGAAATGAAAAATTGAAAAAAGAGGACAAAATAAGGATAAGCATCTTAATTTTCATTTACACAATACACTTTGCCTACCTGAAGGTGTACACAAAATTTGAAAACACTGGCTCCAATAGGAGCTGAGAAATCTGTGACAGAAATTTCCATTGGAGAGAAAGAAAATGGACAAATAAAGGGATTGATAAGCAATATGTGGCTGTTTTTGTTACACAATACAACTCATCACTATCAAGCTTTGTACCAAATTTCAGAATCATAAGTCAAGTAGTTGCTGAGAAATCTTTGACAGAAAAAAAGTCCATATGTATTATATAAGAGCGACAGAAGGAAAAAAATGAAAAAAGAAGGCAAAATAAGGATTAGCATCTTTATTTTCATTTACACAATACACTTTGCCTACCTGAAGGTGTACACAAAATTTGAAAACACTGGCTCCAATAGGAGCTGAGAAATCTGTGACGGAAATTTCCATTGGAGAGAAAGAAAAATGAACAAATAAAGGGACTGATAAGCAAGTTTTTTGTATTTTTTTTTGCTACACAATACAACTCATCACTATCAAGCTTTGTACCAAATTTCAGAGCCCTATGTCAAGTAGTTGCTGAGAAATCTTTGACAGAAAAAAAAGTTTACAGACAAACAGACAAACGGACAAACAGACAAACAAACATAATTACAGAAAAGGCAAAAACTATATAACCCCTATACTTCGTACCGGGGGTATAAAAAAAAGTTTACAGACAAACAGACAAACGGACAAACAGACAAACAAACATAATTACAGAAAAGGCAAAAACTATATAACCCCTATACTTCGTACCGGGGGTATAATAAGAAGAAAAACAGTGACTTGGATAGAACTGTCTCATATGACACAGATTCAGTACTAACAAGTCATAATACAATGGAATTTTTATTTGTTTCTTGACCCTTAAAAGCACCATTAAAAATTTGCCGCAGGCGACATTTTCAAGTTCTGTCCCTCTTAAAGAAACCAAATAAGACTTGATACTTCATAAAATGACACGCCTTATATTCCCCAAATAATAAATAAGAGATTTCGTATAGTTTATTGTCTGCTGCAGTCGTAATTTGCGCTTTACAGGTGATTTGGCAAAAAGATTATTAAAAATTCAATAAATAGTAGCCAATTGAAGACATCACATAAACAACTCAACAAACCCAATCTTCTATATTTAATTTCAAATATTTATTCAATAAATTTTTGAAACTTTAGACCATAATAATATACTTTATGCAAGGGTTAGAACATTAGCCTTGAACCAGCGAATTTCAATCTTAGACGACAATAAAGTCATGACTTTAAAACAGTATCATAATTTTTATTCAACTCTACAAATCAGTCATACAAAAACAACAGAAAAACCTTATCAGCTACTGCTAGTCGAGAATTTTGTCATCTGCTGATGATCTTGGAGTTTGGAACCAGATCAGGACCTGATCTGGATCCAAATGGTTTGATACTCTGATAGTGTTCCTTGAAAGAATTTGATGAAAAAGTTAATCTAAAAAAGTCAGATGACAACAAAAGCATAAAAAATTACCCAGCATGCAAAGAGCTAAACCGCAGTATAAAATGTAGGAGAAATACAACCCCACTTTGGTACCAAACTTCTGCGTGAGTTCAGAGTAAGTTCAGGGTGACCCTACTAATATTACACTATATGCATATTTTGCATACTTTAATGGTTTTTATCCATATTTGCTGAAATTCAAGATGTTGAACCGACTCCGGGGAGTTCACATGGTTTAACTCTATTACACTCAGAATCTGACCATTATGGAGCACAGTCAGTGGACATGAATCCTGTACATGTAAACTTTGGCCTCAAACTATGACCTTGACCTGAAAATAGGGTGGTCATTGAAATCCTCACTCTGTACATTGTTGGACATGTTTGTGAAATATTTCAGAATCCGTCCAGAGTTCAGGAGGTAATTACATACATGTGACCTTTGACCCCCACTATGACCTTGACTTTTGTGCAGGTTGACTGAAGATTTCACTATACACATTAACACAATGAGATGGACATGTGCTTGAATAAATGAAAAAATGCCACTTTTTATCATGAATGGGGCCAAACATAGGCCCTAGGGAAAGGCAAAAAATCCCCTGCACTAGAGACTCTTCCATTCAATACCAACAACATGCTGTAGAGAAAAAACAGTCTTAATAAAAAACGTGATCTGATTATCTCTCTTTTCTAGTACCAGGGCTTTGTAATGTTGAATCCCACCAAGAAAATGCGGAGAATTAAGAGATATCTCACCTAGTTGAGATGTGAAACAAGGGCAAAAACCTCTTAGTCTTTTCAGAGAGAAAATAACAAAGGCACTGATCAGACTGTGCAGATGCGCATGCTAATCTGTGCCTTTTTTATTAGCATACAACAGTAATGTTATCTCGCGTCGAGGCCGATACGATGTTGAAGCCCAGGTTTCTTGGCCTCTGCCTAGCTACACGCCTGCCCACAACATGCTGTAGAGAGAAAATAGTTTTAATAGAAACGTGATCTGATTATCTCTCTTTATCTATTATTCTCGGTGCTATAGCCTGTATGCAATATGTACTTTTTTCTACATGTAAAACAGACTTGATGACAGTCATATATTTTATTGGTATTCTTTAATGTAGTAATTTAGTCATTATTGCACCATTTATTATATGGGCCTCGTCACTAGAAAACCTGCCTTCGGGATTTCCGACAAAGCGATTTTCAAACCAGTCTCTTCAGTTTCAGAGACTAGCTAGAAAAATTGAAATTTCGCTGGTAGCAAGTCTAGATATGATACTTCTCGATAAGTGAATAACAAAGGAGCTGATCAGTCTGCGCAGATGCGCAGGCTGGTCTGCGCCTGTGTTTTTCGCAAACCCTTGAAGACAGGTTCTCTCGCGTTGAGGCCCATATAGAAGAATTGTTGAATCAAGTCCCTGAAGAACTTTGATGAAATAAAAGATAATGACCTAATGATCTAGTCATAAGGGTACCTTAGAATGGCATGAAAACACATAGGTTTAGATAAACACAATTTTTGAGCGTAAAATTGTCAATATTTTCTTACCCATCAGTTTTAACATATGTTTTGGGTGCTCAAAAGAACCGTTTCATTGAGACGGTTCTTTTGAGTACCCACAACATATGTTTTGGTTGAAAAATAAGAAAATATTTTTTTTTTGGTTCACACTCTTAACTAAAGGCCTGAAAACAGACATGATATGGGCCACTATGCAAGAAAACCAGTCTTCAAGGTTTCCAACCAGATCATACTCTGCTCAGATACAGAGACTAGCTAGAATAGTGAAATTTCCCTTATAGCAAGTTTTGATATTATATTTTAGAATAAGTGAATGACAAAGGCACTGATCAGACTGCACAGATGGGCAGGAGTTTGTTGAATGCAAACGTTTTCTGGTGTAAAGGCCTATATAACAGATCTCTATTAAATCTTTGCATGCTGGGTATATTTGCATAACTTTTGTTGACTGCTGATTTTTTCTTATTTTTTAAAAAAATAAAAACTTTCTGAAATACCGTCAGAGTGTCAAACGAATTGGACTGAAGTCAGGCCAAACATTACTCATTAGAAGCGTCACAAAAGTTCTAAAACTGGTTTTTAATGAAAATCAAAAAAAAATATTGCCATTTTTGGAATCTAACCTAGCCAAGCATTCAGTCTTGGGTAAGCATAGGCCCACCAAGGAAACACCATTTGAATGGTATTTTGCTAGTGGGCCTAAAGTGGCCCATTTTATATGTTTACTGGTATCTTGGGCTATGGTGATTCTTGAACTAACAAATATATTTGCAAGCTTTACTCACTTGCATAGACTAGGTCTGGGCAGAAATATAATTCTACATCTATAAAAAAAAATACAAGAAAATTTGAAAACCTATGAAAAGTGTTATAACTATACTGAAACCCTTACCATGATGGGTGTGCATTCATAGCTTTAACATTTGGCAATCTAAGAGATGGAAGTTGGTGGGACTGACTTCACACCCATCCACAAAACTGACAATGTGAATAGAGAATGCAGTTGCACAGGATTATCTTCAGTTTCATGTCAGGTGAAACTTAATTTTAACAGCTTTTAAAGAGGGGAAACATCTATTAGCTTCTACTCTTAGCAAAACATTTAAGGTTTTTCTTAAAATGAAATAACTGAGGTTTTACTCTGGGTAAACATTGAAGTTTGCTCTAGATAAACTCTGGGGAAGTCTTAATCTGGCTAAACCATCTGGTTTTACCCTAAACAAACCTTTGAGGATCAACTCCATGTGAATAATGATGGTCATAATTGGCTGAAACATTGAAGTTTTACTCTGGGCAAACCATTGAGATTCTATTCTAGACAAACTTTAAAGGTTCAACTGGATGGACAAAGCAGCCGTTTTTTTTTTTTGTTTTTTTTTTTTTTTGCTTAAACACTGAGAATTTACTCTAGGCAAACCATTAAGGTTTTACTCTGAGGTGTTTTTAAGCTTTGTGAGATTTTAGTCTAGTTAAAACAGTGACAGGATACTTAAAAGTTTGCCATAAGAATAAAAAACTCAATGGCATTCATACTCTTTGTGTGGAAGAAGGTACAGCTCTGGCATGGCTGCATGTATGCACAGGCTTGTCATACCATTTGCCGATTGTCAGTGGGATAAGAAACTAAAACCTCAGGAGGTGATTGGTTTGTTGAGGGTACTCACTACTCTAGAAAACCAACTGAACATGTTGACCATTTCTTGGTAACCATAACATAATTTTTTTAATGATATGATTCCTAAGAGTACCCATAATAAATGGTTTGGTTAAGAAACAAGAAAATGAGCTCTTATCTTAAGCGCTGAGCTAATTAAATCTCCTTATGGACAATTGAACAAGTTAATCTTACAAAATCTCTTTACTGGTAGCTTTAACTCTTTGAATGCTGGGTAACTTGCATGATTTTTTTTTTTGTCGCCTGCAGCTTTTCATGAAAATTATCCTTTTCAGAAAAAACTTTTTAAAAATTAAAAATGTCAATTAGAATGGATCCAGAAAAAAATCTGGGTCCATTCTGTTTGCTGCAACAAAAAAACAAGTTATTGTCAGGGGAGATAAAGTCATATTTCTCAATACATTGCCACAACACTGCATTTATCTCTTCTTTCCAGTAATTAACCCAACTGAACAATAGATTACACCACATTGCACATGAAATTTGGCTTGTCAGTAGGTTTTCTTTGTTTGTATTGATGCTTTACATCCCAGTCAACAACTATTCAGTCATGCTGGGAAGATTTCCTGTCTTCCTGGGTTGAACCAGTAATAAGCAGTGGATAAAGTGTCTTGCTCAAGGACACAACACAGAGACTCCAGTGAGTCTCAAAATAGCAACCTTTTGATCCCCAGTCTAATGCCCTACCAAGTGAGCCACTGCCCTCCGCTATTGTAATGTTAGTACATTGTAGGTAGCAAAATGTAGCTGATCATGTGTCAAAAGAAAAAGGCAAGCCAGTGAATTATTGATACTATTGTAATGATAATCAGCATACGCTCAAGCCTGCAAACATGTGCACAGTCTCATCATAAATATAAAGTATGGAAGTAGATCAATGTTCATACCTAAAACTGGACAACAACCCTAATTAGATGGCTTATCAGAATAGCTTATATCTGAAATCCTTTAAGTTATTGGGAAGCAAAATGTGAAGGAATGTAGTACATAAAAATAGCAAGATAAGGATTAGCATCTCTATGATAAGTAGCATTATGATTTCTTGCATGTGGGATAAGAATATATGAGGTTTTAGCCTGGGATAGAAATTTGTATCTTACTCATGTTATCTTAGTAGGCTGTCACATGAGAGTTGTACATTGGTTGTATTGGTACTCACACACATGGTCCTCCAGTGAACGCATTGTTATGTCAAACTGATATCATCACATAATATTGTATCATGGCATATTCAAGAACTTCTCCTAACTTATTTTTGGAATTGAATGGTGAGCAAGAACAAGAATCCATTATTTGTGTGAGGTTGCAATAAAAATGCGTCCCGAGGATCACCATTTGGCATCACAAGGCTTGCTGAGTGATGACATTGAACCTGAGGGGTTTTTTTTATTATCCCCTCCTCACACGCATGATAGATTCTTATACATTGTATTCAACTAGCTCATAATCATTAGAAACCTGATACCAGGTCCCGAGGTTATAAAAAAATTTTCATGCTCAACTCAACTGAGTACGAAATTTATCCTGCTCATTGATGTTAAAACATTTATTAGCATGATAAATACAACATCTGAGGGACTTAAAGCAAGAAACTTCCTCATCTGTCAGTATTTTAGTTTTAAAGAGCAGTTGAAATTTTGTGCTCCGTCGAGTTTAGCATGAAAAAAAAATCATAACATCGGGACCAGGCTAGAAACAATTTAACATTTAAAGGCCTAAATTTTTACTAAATAATAGTGAACCACTAATTATGACTCTCCCTGGGCGTTATACCACTGTAACACCAACATATCAAAGGCTGTTCATAATGAGGTGATTATGAACTCATTGCAGGGGTAATAAAGAGGTCCCTTGAAGGGTTTAGGCATTTTCCCATAAAATATTGATATTTATTTTGGTGAAAGAAATTTTGTTGTATACAGGTAAGTCCCCTGTTGGAGCTCCTTTCGTTCAGTGAGATACTGAAATTGATTCAATCTGTCCCTCATCATTAATCCACAAATGACCTCTTATATACCGAATTATCAGTCACCTCTCATATTAACTGCAATGTCGCACGTTGCCTGATAAACTTTGTCTATCTCACAGCATGTTACCTTTATCAGGTCATGATGACGTTGCACTATTTGAATAAAACCGCTAATGACGCTGAATCAACACAAAAATAAAAAATTACGTCATAATCGCTAGTTTGAAGAGTGTTCAACAATGGGTAAACTGATAAATAGAATACCAGGTTCGAGTCTTTTGATATCAAGTTTACCAGGCTTGGCTTTGAGAACACATGTTGAATCGCTCGGCAAGCCTCGCAATGTCAACATGGGCTCTCAAAGCCTTGCCTGGTAAACTTGATATCAAAAGACACTCACCTAGTATTCTCTATATATAGGTCTTAAAGCCACACACACCATAACCACAATACAAGTAACTTACCGACAGGACCATCTTCCTCATCCAACTCTGGTTGATCTAGAATGTGTCGAAACATCGGTAACAAGAACGCTAATGTTTTACCACTGCCGGTCTTGGCTATACCAATAAGGTCACGACCTGACATGATAGCTGGTAATGCCTGGGCTTGGATGGGAGTTGGACCGGCAAAACCATTCCTGCAATAAAGTTTTGATGAAGTTATCTGAGCCAGCTCATTAGGATTTGATACCGTGACATATGTGCAAGTCTCATTTAAATGTCCATGCTGATGTATACTGCTGGTCATATTTTGGTCATTTACAGTAAAGTTTGATTTGATTCTTTAAGTCCCATCAACAATCTTTCAGTTATGTAGGGATGGGTCTTCCTGCGTTGAACCAGTACTAAGCTAGGATTAATGTGTCTTGCTCAAGGACGCAACAAAGTGACTCCGGTGAGGCTTGAACCCGCAGACCCTCGGTCTCAAGTCAAGCACTCTACCACTGAGCCACTGCGCTCCCTCATTTTTGGTAAATTTCTAAAATTTTGAACGTTTTACTCTTTCTGTTCTCAAATAAAAGTTTGGTGATCAGGGTTGGAATTCTCAAAATGCATGTCAGAATGACAAACAGGGCAGATCCTGATCAGACTGCTTCTTCAGAAGTAGTCCGATCTGGGTCTGCCCTGTTTGTCTAGGCCTTCTTCAGGGCTTACACTAGCTCAGAATGTGTTGTAGGCAACACTTAAAAATAGCCAAATAAAAAAAATGGAGCCAGATGAAATTGACTTTAGTCAAGGGGTTAGCCGAAAGTTAGTAACAACAAGTTGTGCTGTATTAAAAACTCTTTGCCCACATGCAGTGACCTGTCATCTGCTAATATTCTTAGCAAACAAATGTCGGGCCTGATCTGGATCCAAGCTGATTGACACCCTGATGGTATTGATGTTAAATATGGCACAATAATAAAATGTGAAGAAATAATAAAAGCAAATTGGAAAATCAAAAAACGTATCAAAACAAACTTTTTAACAAATGTATACTTTTTGAACCACCTAGAGTGTATTGACTTATATTTGTAGCCAATCTACACTTTCAGTAGCAAATGGCTACCATGGCTAATGGCAGGGTGAGCCCTGCTTCTTGGCAGGCAACTAGTGTTCGAAAGTTTAGAACATTTACAATATATTTCAGTACCAAAAACTCATGTGTTGGTTTATTTATTATATCTTCACTCTTTGCATGCTGAGTAATTTTTCAAGATTTTTTTGTGTCTCAAGACTATAGATATATTTCAAAATCACTTTTTTTTTCAAAATATTCTTTTGGGATAATATCAGTGTCAAACAGCTTGGATCCAGATAAGCCTGAAGTTCTGTCTGGCCTGATGTGGGTCCAAACTGTTCGCAAAGATCATCAGCAGATGAAAATATTCGCTAGCAGGCAAAAGAGTTAACAGTATAAAATATTCCTTTTTTTTCAAATAAACTAGAGTAATGCTATGTTTGTCAAAATTGATTTAAACTTAATAACCATGCACATCACGTCCCTGTCAAACAGACAATCTGCTTTTTTACCTTTACTCACAGATCGTCAACGGACTGAGGTCCAACAGAATTTTAAATTTTCCTTGCTAGTGGCAACTTTTGTCGTCTGTTGATAACTTTTGCAAACAGTTTGGACCCAGATCAGGACCGATGTTAGTTTCAATATTCTAGCTAGTCTCTATAGCTGAGCAGGCTGGATTGAGCCTCACCTGGTCGTAAACCCTGCAGACAGGTTTTCTCGCGTCTAGGCCCATATATTATGAGGCATTACAGATTACATTTTTCATCACAAATCTAAGGCATCCTAACAAACAGTGCAGACCCTGATGAGATGCCACATATTGTGGCATCTCATCTGGGTCTACACTGTTTGCTTATGTATCTGTTTAACGACTTTCCAAACAAAATGGTTGACTTACCTTTTAAGTGAGTCAAGGACTTTTTTACTGACTCCAGCCTGGGCCCATTCCTTGATTAGTTTGGGACATCCTTTACCTCGAACCTTGATTCCCTCGAGGTCATTTCTGTAAGCTTCCACTTCTGCAAAAGAAAAGGAAGAAATGCTTGAGTAAATATGGAGAAGCTACAAAATGTGATTTATCAGGCCCCACGGTTATAAAACTTGTTTCATGCTCAACTCAACTGAGCATAAAATTTCAATTTCTCATTAAAACTAAAATATCGAAAAATAAATACTTTTCTTGCTTTCAGAGATTGTCTTTATCATGCTAATAATGTCTTTATAATGCTATTAAATGTTAAATGCCAACAATTGTTGGCATTTTAACATTTATGAGCAGGCTAATTTCATGCTCAATTGAGTTGAGCATAATTTTTTATAACCTTGGTACCTGGTCTTCAAATAAGAGCAGGGTGTCCACTCTTAGTCTGAAATGAAATTCCCTGACTTTTCACTGGCTTTTCCCTGACCAGAATTCAATTTTCCCTGACCAGTATACCGCGTTTTACGTCCTCCTCCGATTATAGCCGTCCACTCCACCCGCATATTATTAGTTCGGACATAAAATCATCAATAAATCTTCCCTTTTTTTAAAAAAAAGACACAAACAACTGGCAGCTTGTAAGTAAAAGATTATTGAACATTATATACCTAAATTGTGTTGCTTAAAATAGTTTGAACAATATGTTGAGTTTTAAAGTGTGCCCTCATTAAACTCAAAAGCAATTTCAAACCTAATAACGCACAACCTTAGGCAGTCAGAAATTTAATAAATTAGTGAAGAAGCTCTGGATGTAAGAATTGCAAGGCTTTTTCAGCCGACTGGTAACCACATAAGTCACAATACAAATTGAAGAAAAAAAGAGACCAAAGATTTGGTCTTAGGTCACCTTTCAACATTTAAACTAGCAAAGAGACAAATATATTAGAATAACTGGAATGCATATATACCGTAATCAACCAAAAACTTTATTTTATTTGGCAGAGTCATCATCTCATATCTGTTTGTTCAATTTTTGAGGGGTTTGAACTGTTCAAATTAAAAAATGATTTCAAAATTCCCTGATTTTTCCCTGACTTTTAAAGATTTCCAAATTTCCCTGAACATTTTACAGAATTCCCTGACTTTTCCCTGACCTTGAAGGAAAAACAAATTTCCCTGACTTTTGCCTGACCAGTGGGCACCCTGAAAAGTATGTATTTTTAAATTTCTCATAATTCCAGACAAAATATATTCTGTATTACTCAAAAATACTGTATATTTGATTTTATGAGTACCTACATTCTACATATGGTTTGATTTATTATAAAAAAAGAAATAATTAAAAAACTAGTACTGTTTTCAAAGAAAACAGATGCCCCTACCCCCATATATCTATAGCTAAGTATATAACCAAGGCCAAACTCTGCTCTGGACCTGCGTCGCTGGTGCACATCTTCAATGTGTAAACAAACATTATGCAAAGTTTGAATATAAAGGAATGAAAACTGTTGGAGTTACAGATTACACAAGACCCCCAAAAATGAAAAAATATTCGTGAAATGTGCACAAAATAGGAGGTGCACATCTTCAATTTGTGAAACAATCATTATGCAAAGTTTGAATATAAAGGAATGAAAACTGTTGGAGTTACAGATTACACAAACCAGACACCTCCCTAAGCATTCCGGATGGAAAAAATGTCATCTACGTTCAACACCCCTCGAAAATGAGAAAATATTTATCAAATGTGCACAAAATAGGAGGTGTGTGAACAATCATTAAGTTTAATATAAAAGAAATGAAAAAAATTTGAGTTACAGATTACACAAAATAGGCAGCCCAAAAGTGTTGCGGACCGACAGACTTACTTACAGGACGGAGGTTCTGAGGTTCCTTATGGTCCGTTGCCATTACAAATTTATGGGGTAAACCTCACAAGCTCCTTTTTAACTCCAGAACACCAAGCTATCCAAATCCTAACATCACTAAACACAGCCGTACAGATTACATAACCCACCTATGTACCGGGTGGCTGCCTGGAGTGGACCCACTACTAGATCTGCTTTCGCTAAAGCCACGCAGGTAAAAATGTTAACAAAGGTCAAACACAGTATAAATTAAATCTGGGTTATATGAATTTGATGAGAACAGAACATTTGAGCCAGCTCATGAGATTTTGATACTAATCACAGAGGTAAGATGAGCCTGTGCATCAGAACAGTCTCACCAGAGCTTTTACTGTGCAAACACTACAAGTATGCAACCAGACAAGGGATCCAGTCAAAAACTAGACATCAAGCCCCACTGTGTAGCTGAGTAAGCATAAGTGAAGATTCACATAACATCTATAATACCATAATCATGTCAACAAATTATTTTAGTGTAAAATTGCGAATATTTTTCTATCCATCATATTGAACATATGATTTGGGTGCTCAAAGAACCGTCTCATTGAGACGGTTCTTTTGAGTACCCACAACAAATAATTTGGTAGAGAATAAGAAAATCAATTTTTTAATTACCCACTCCTATATCTAGGGGCCTGTATAATCTCATGGCAAATTGATTTACAGTAAAACCTGTCTAAAACGGCCAATCAAAAATAGACCAAACAAAGATCTTTATAACAAATGGTACCTTATTGAAGGTTGAAAGTATTGCAGAATGCTCCCCTTGGAGCATTTTGCAATACTTTTGACCTGCACTAAACTATAACTAGTCTTGAAAAACAATTTTTGGTCTTTAGGCGCGTTGCTGAAATTCAAATTTTCGAAAAAAAACTTACCTCATCGACATAAAGGATGAAACGAGTCTTAAACTCAAGATAAATGACTCTACTTTATTTCTAATTGGGTCGTACGCTCAATAATTGGTAGCATCATATTTAAAAATGGGGAGATAACTCAATGTTTGCAAAAAAGGGAAACGTAAAGTACGGTTTTTAAACTGATTTTGTATTGACAAAAAGACGTTCTTTTGCGCAAATTGTTTTATTTTCTAAAAGTAAGTTTACTGTCATTTATATTTGTATGGATTTTATTGATTTTTGTAAATTTGAACATAGTATTTTGGGGGGATAACTCTTACTACCCTATAAAATTTAATATTTTCCTCTATATCATTCCTTATAATACCGTTATATTTAATCAGAACCCGCAAAACTTCATAATTAAGAAAACAGTTGTCTTTTCGCTTTTCAAAAGCATAATTTTCCGCATCCTGATATGCGTGACGGCTCAGAAATTTGCTCCGAAAGTTGCCTCCCCTGTGTTGAAAAACAGCGTTTTAATGCATTGATACGAGCATAGGAGATTTGCTGATTTAATTTGGAGAAAACTTACATTATCGACATAAATGATGATACATGCCTCAATTAAAGATATATATGTACTATCAATATGTGAGGATTGTACGTTAAAATCGAGTATCGTCATTGATAAAATGGGGAGGTAACTCTGGTACTAGAAACAATGTAAAACCAGCTCAGATGAGCATCGTTAAGTACCTCCTTGAAATATTGCTTCTCTGTGTTTTTAAAAAAAATTACACAAAAGTATATTTGTTTGAAATTTCTAGTCTTTCTTTCTTGAATAGATAAAATAAAATTTCAGAAACAACAATATGACGCCCCGATTAGATATTAATATTATCTAATTTGCATATTCAAGAATATTAGTGAAAACATAGGAAATGAGAAAAATTGTAGAATAAATTAAGGGGTGTCACCTACAAAATTACCTATTTGTCGCTGTTTATCATTCTAGACTAAGAATCGTGGTAACAAATTAAAGTTGAGACCTTGGCAAACTGACCAACTGAATAGATATACGAATTATATAATCTGCATATTCCTGTATATTAGTGAAAACATACGAAATAAGAGAAAATTGGTCGAAAAATTAAGGGGTATACGTACAAAATTACCTCTACACCAGCTGCTAACTATCTTATCCTCCAAAATTTTGTACCCAATAAAAGTTGAGAAAAAGCCATTTGACTAAAATGATTAAATATACGAATTATCTAATTCATGAATATTAATATAAAGGTTAGAAATAAGACAAATTGGTAGAAAAATTAAGGGGGTATACCTACAAACAGTCCTATACGTCTGTTGCTTACTAGCCTAGACTACAAAACTTGGTACCAAATTCAAGTTGACACATTGCCATTTGACCAAAATGATTAAATATGCGAATTATCTAATTTGAATATTCAAGAATATTAATGTAAACATAAGACATAAGACAAAATTTGTATAAAAATAAAGGTAGTATACTTTCAAAATTACCAGGACGCTAACTGCTAACTATCCAATCTTACAAAACTTGGTACCAAATAAAAGATGAGACATAGCCATTTGATCAAAATGATGAAATATACGAGTTATCTAATTTAAATATTCATGAATATTAATGAAAGCATACAAGAAAATTGGTAGAAAAATTAAGGTGGTATACCTTCAAAATTACCATATATCTACTGCTAACTATCGTAGACTACAAGACCTGGTACCAAATTAAAGTTGAGGCATTGTATTTTTTACCAAAATGATCAAATATACGAACTATCTACTTTGAATATTCATGATTATTAATGTAAACATTAGAAATAAGAGAAAATTGGTAGGAAAATGAAGGTGGTATACCTACAAAATGTCCTATATGTCTTCTGTTTATTAGACTAGACTATAAAATTGGGTACCAAATAAAAGTTGAGACTTTGCCATTTAACCAAAATTATTAGATAACCAAATTATCAAATTTAAATATTCATGAATATTAATGTAAACATAAGAAATAAGACTAAAATGGTAGAATTATTAAGGGGGTATACCTACAAAATTACATGTACTCCAGCTGCTAACTATTCTAGACTATTAAAACTGGTACCCAATAAAAGTTGAGACATAGCCATTTGACTAAAATGATTAAATATATGAACTATCTAATTTAAATATTCATGAATATTAATGTAAACATAAGAAACAAGACAAAATTGGTAGAAAAATTAAGGTGGTATACCTACAAAATTAACACTACGCTAGCTGATAACTATCCTACCTTACTAAACTTTGTATCAAAGAAAAGTTGAGACATAGCCATTTGATTAAAATGATAAAATATACGAAGTTTCTAATTTGAATATTCATGAATATGAATAAAAGCACAAGAAATAAGGGAAAATAGGTGGAAAAATTAAGGCGGTATAGCTACAAAATTACCTATCTGTCTACTGCCAACTATCGTAGACTGCAAAACTTGGTACCAAATTCAATTTGAGACATTGTATTTTGACCAAAATGATTAAATTTACGAATTATCTAAACTGAATATTCATGAATATTAATTAATACTTAAGAAATAAGAGGAAATTTGTAGAAAAATAAGGTGATTTACGTTCAAAATAACCATTAAGTCAGCTGCTAACTATGATTAACTTCTAAACTAGGTACTAAATAAAAGTTGAGACATTTTCATTTGATGAAAATGATTAAATATACAAATTATCTATACTCATACTCATAAATATTAATGTAAACATAAGAAATAAGACAAAATTGGTAAGTTAATTAAGATGGTATCCCTACCAAATTACCTCTACGCCAGCTGCTTACTATCATAGACTACAAAACTTGTTACCAAATAATAGTTGAGATACAGGTAAGCGACCCTATGATTATATGTATTATATGTATCGAAATATCTAATTTTCATATTCACGAATATTAAATAACACATAAAAGAATAAGTCAAAAATGGTAGGAAACTAAGGTGGTTTGGCCTACAAAATAACCTATCATTCAGCTGCCATATATCCTGGACTACCAAACATGGTACCAAATAAAAGTTGAGATATAGCTCGTTGACCCAATGATGATTATACAAATGATCGCATTTGCATACTCATAAATATATAAGAAAACATTAAAAAGAAAGAAGAACACAGAAAGATAAAAAATAGTTCTAGGCTTTGTTTGTTTGTTTGATTTGATTCTTTACGTCCCATCAACAATCTTTCAGTATTCTAGGCTTTGATTTGAGAATAGGATAACTAGCAACTGACATATGCGTAATTTTGTAAATACACCCATTTAATTTTCCAAACTTTTCTCTTATTTCTTATATTTTGATTAATATTTATGAGTGAATATGTTATAAAATTTGTTAAAAGGACAATTTGGTAAAAGTGCAGCGCTTTGGCATTATTTGGTACCAAGAGTGGTTGCCTAAAATAATTTGCAGCTGAGTTGTAAGTATCTTTGTGGTTACACCCTTTTATTTTTTCAATGTATTCATTAATTTTCATGAATATGCAAATTTGATCATTAGCATTCTTTACCGCTGAATGAAGCTGCTATGTCTTACTTTTTTATCAAGTTAGTACTTTAGGATGAGTTTCTGCTGAGATATAAGTAATTTGTAGGGACATACCCAACTGTTTTGAAGCGCATTGTTTATTGCCATGGAAACCACGCTATTTCACATAGCTCAAATGGGGTTATTTTCAGGGCAATACTTTTACCTATTGAAGATGGTCCCACAAACAATTTGACGCCCATGAGAAGTTGTCCTGAGGATGCAAGGCTGGTCTAATTCGACCATTGGGTACTAAGATATTTAAATGCTTTTACTTTTGATATAGAGATTGTGTAACACATTTTGTGGGCATTGCTAGGAAGAATGGACATTATGACGACAGTTAAATCAAAGCTACTTGTCGATTCTCAAAACTCATTTCTCATTTATCACTTTAAAAGCTTGAAACTAGTAAAAAATAGTGCTATGAATGAAACATTCGTTATAATAGTTGGACACTAGATAAGCAAAAAGTAAGTGAGTATAAACAGGAAATACCACACTCACTACTGCAGATAAGCCCACGGCATCGTGAGAAAGAGCAACAGAACACGTACAGTCACAAGACATCAGGAAGACAATTAAAGCTATCATTCTCGTCCTCGTCAAGGTGTTAACAAAAATAGAAAGAACACAAAGAGACGTATAATAAAACAAAGACCAACACAGAGCCCCCACAAATATTCCAAGGTACATTAAACAATGAATCAACAACAATGTAAGATTCTGTATGGTTTTGGCAGTCATCTTGAAAACCTGCAAATAAGCTCAATAAGACGCCATTTCCTAGCTTGCAAACATTGCTTTTCGGATTAAGCATACCAAATTACCTTAAAGAAATGTGTCAGACCCTTTGTCTTCAGAAAAAAGTCCATACTCACACTGGTCAATGTAAACACACCGTTGGTTGCTACAACGAGCTGGTGGTGGCATTTTTACGCACTGGTGATGGCTTAAAAGGTAAATTTATCTATACCTGTTGACTTTATGATTTATTTATAAGCTTGCATTTATTTTATTTGCGATGACACCTGGCGCACAGACCATCGGTACCATTGCAGTTTATGGCTCTGCCAAGCAATTGGTGATTTAATTCATAGTTTTGACGGCAAATCCAGCACAGTTCTGGACTTTTGCCATGGCAGGTGCTTATTTCTAGTAAAACTGCCTAAATTGAGGGGAATATACATGTCTAAGCAGAGCTGTTATCATATTTACATGTATTAACATCCAAAAAACGATTACCACTTTGTATTTCTTTTCTTGGTAAACTAGCTAACGTTTTTATTGAGGAATATTATTACAACGCACTGGGAGCATATTTTGACGCATTGACACAACGCACTGATGGTTGCCTAGATGTACCATGGTTGCTGGTACAGCCTTACCACAGCATTCACTGTTCTTATAAACGGTACACAAATCGCTATTTGAGTCAGCAAATGATATTTCAGTACTGTGACGAAGACTCAGGTGAGCCTGTGCAAATGTACAGACTCGCCAGAGCTTTCTCTGCAAGGAATAAAATAGAGAGTAGTAATCGTTTTTGGATGATATTTCATGGGACTATGATAACATAGCTGCAGCTGTGCATAGACATGCAAAATTCCCTCTAGTCAGGCAGTCACAATAGAAAAAAAGCACCTGCCACTGTCAAACTCCACAACTGTGTTGGATTTGTCGGTCAAACCATGAATTAAATCTTCAATTGCGTGACAGAGCCATAAACTGCAATGTTACTGACGGTTTCTGCGCCCAGGTGTCATCACAAGTAAAACAAATGCAAGCTTATAAAGAAATCATTTTTGTACTTTGATGAAGGCTCAAGCATGACTCTGCAAATGTGCAGACTCACCAGAAACGCTCCAGAGCTAGCCCTGTTCGCACTTTGATAGTGTTTCTGCCTATTTTTCAGATTGGCCCCAAAACTTTTAATTTGATGAGATTGTTTTTCCGTTGTGATACATTGCAATAGTTAAGAAGCCTCCATGCGAGCTTAACATTTTTTGTGCTTCAACAACAGCAGAATCTTGGGCGAAGATTTGGTACCAGTAAAAGGCATTTTAGCACCCCAGTGGCTTAGGCTGCTGTCTATTCTAAGGCGGTGGTTCTGTTGTTGTTGATTCGTTGTTGATTGTTACTCCCATTATAGGATTCTGTAATTGTTCTATATTTTGTTACTTTATGTCCATTCTTGTTTTGCGATCATCTTGATGGGGAAGAGAGAGAGAGCTAGATGCTTTGCTTAGTTTGTCTTCCTGGTGTCTCATGCTTGTTGTGTGGCTATTCCTCTCAGTGTCATGTCTTTGTCTGCAGTTTGTGATTGTGATATTTCCCAATCATACCGACTTACTATTTTTGGGTGTCATTCATGCGAACAGCGATGGCTTTGGCGAGTCTGCACATTTGCTTGGTCTAGTCTGAGCCTTCGTCACAGTTCAAAATTATTTTGTGGTGGCTCAAATGGCGATTGAATGCCAATTTGTGCGAGCAGCAAAGGCTCTGGCAAGTCTGCACATTTGCACAGGCTTACCTTAGCCTTCGTCACTGTACAAAATCTCTTGTGCTGCCTAAAATGGCGATTAGTGTGCTATTCATGCCGGCAGCTAATACTCTGGTGAGTCTGCATATTTGCGCAGGCAAAGTCACTGGACAATGAGAATAAGTTTCAAGATCTCTTGTGCTGGCAGCAAAGGCTCTTGGGAGTCTGCATGTTTGCACAGGCTCGCCTGAGCCTTCGTCACAGTATCGATATATGATGTGCTGGCTGAAATGGCGATTTTTGTCACGTTTATGTGAACAGCGAATGCTGTGGTGAGTCTGAACCAGCAACCACAGCACTTCTGTGCAACCATCAGTGCGTTGTATCAATGCGTCAAAATATGCTCTCAGTGCGTTGTAATAAAATTCCTCAATAAAACATTTGCTAGTTTGCCAAGAAAAAAAAAAAAGTGGTAATCGTTTTTTTGGATGTTATATCATGGGAATATGACAACAGCTGCGCTTAGACATGCAGATTACCCTCAATTTAGGCAGTTACACTAGAAAAAAGCACCTGTCAAGGCAAAACTCCAGCACTGTGTTGGATTTGCAGTCCAAACCATGAATTAAATCACCAATTGCTTGGCAGAGCCATAAACTGCAATGTTACCGTTGGTCTGTGCGCCAGGTGTCATCACAAATAAAATAAATGCAAGCTTATAAATAAATCATGAAGTCAACAGGTATAGATAATTTTACCTTTTAAGCCATCACCAGTGCGTAAAAATGCCACCACCAGCTCGTTGTAGCAACCACAGGTGCGTTTACATTTACCAGTGTGATACTTGATCCTTTTCAAATTCCTATTTCGTGATTCTGATTCTGCGAGTATAAAGTTATCTCCCCTTTTTTTCAATATGATGCTACCCATTTCTGAGTGTGCGACCCAAACAAATATTAAGTATAGACATTTATCTTCAATTGAAGACTTAGGTCCTTTAGGACGATGAGGTAAATTTTCTCAAAAGCATTCAGAAACTTCGCCTAATAGTATATCAAGTGTATTGGTGAAATGCACGAAAACAGAGTATTTTTCACACGGGGGTAGCAACTTTGCAAGCAATTCCCCGAGCCGTCAAGCATGTCAGAATGTTGTTAATCATGTTTTTGAATAGCAAATTCATATTTTTCTTCGAATTGATCAAGTTTTACACATTTTTACTAAAAATAACGGTATTATTAGAAACGATATTGATTGAAATGTTCTATTTTATAGGGTAGTAAGAGTTATCCCTCATTAGCTATATCTGCAAATGAAGAAAATGAGCCAAATTTGATATAAAAATAAATAAAAGTTAAATTGTTTTAGAAAATAAAATAATTTACGAAAAAATAATGTTTTAAAACTGCAAACTATCGTTTCGAAATTATTGGTACTTCACAATTCCCTTTTTTGCAAGGAGTTATCTCCCCTTTTTTAGATATGACGCTACCAATTTTCGAACGTACGACGCAAGCAAAATTAAAGTAGAGGCATTCAGTTTGCGATGACACCTGGCGCACAGACCATCGGTACCATTGCAGTTTATGGCTCTGCCAAGCAATTGGTGATTTAATTCATAGTTTTGACGGCAAATCCAGCACAGTTCTGGACTTTTGCCATGGCAGGTGCTTATTTCTAGTAAAACTGCCTAAATTGAGGGGAATATACATGTCTAAGCAGAGCTGTTATCATATTTACATGTATTAACATCCAAAAAACGATTACCACTTTGTATTTCTTTTCTTGGTAAACTAGCTAACGTTTTTATTGAGGAATTTTATTACAACGCACTGGGAGCATATTTTGACGCATTGACACAAGGCACTGATGGTTGCCTAGATGTACCATGGTTGCTGGTACAGCCTCACCACAGCATTCACTGTTCTTATAAACGGTACACAAATCGCTATTTGAGTCAGCAAATGATATTTCAATACTGTGACGAAGACTCAGGTGAGCCTGTGCAAATGTACAGACTCGCCAGAGCTTTCTCTGCAAGGAATAAAATAGAGAGTAGTAATCGTTTTGGGATGATATTTCATGGGACTATGATAACATAGCTGCAGCTGTGCATAGACATGCAAAATTCCCTCTAGTTAGGCAGTCACAATAGAAAAAAAGCACCTGCCACTGTCAAACTCCACAACTGTGTTGGATTTGTCGGTCAAACCATGAATTAAATGCCAATTGCGTGGCAGAGCCATAAACTGCAATGTTACTGACGGTTTCTGCGCCCAGGTGTCATCACAAGTAAAACAAATGCAAGCTTATAAAGAAATCATTTTTGTACTTTGATGAAGGCTCAAGCATGACTCTGCAAATGTGCAGACTCACCAGAAACGCTCCAGAGCTAGCCCTGTTCGCACTTTGATAGTGTTTCTGCCTATTTTTCAGATTGGCCCCAAAACTTTTAATTTGATGAGATTGTTTTTCCGTTGTGATACATTGCAATAGTTAAGAAGCCTCCATGCGAGCTTAACATTTTTTGTGCTTCAACAACAGCAGAATCTAGGGCGAAGATTTGGTACCAGTAAAAGGCATTTTAGCACCCCAGTGGCTTAGGCTGCTGTCTATTCTGAGGCGGTGGTTCTGTTGTTGTTGATTCGTTGTTGATTGTTACTCCCATTATAGGATTCTGTAATTGTTCTATATTTTGTTACTATATGTCCATTCTTGTTTTGCGATCATCTTGATGGGGAAGAGAGAGAGAGCTAGATGCTTTGCTTAGTTTGTCTTCCTGGTGTCTCATGCTTGTTGTGTGGCTATTCCTCTCAGTGTCATGTCTTTGTCTGCAGTTTGTGATTGTGATATTTCCCAATCATACCGACTTACTATTTTTGGGTGTCATTCATGCGAACAGCGATGGCTTTGGCGAGTCTGCACATTTGCTTGGTCTAGTCTGAGCCTTCGTCACAGTTCAAAATTATTTTGTGGTGGCTCAAATGGCGATTGAATGCCAATTTGTGCGAGCAGCAAAGGCTCTGGCAAGTCTGCACATTTGCACAGGCTTACCTTAGCCTTCGTCACTGTACAAAATCTCTTGTGCTGCCTAAAATGGCGATTAGTGTGCTATTCATGCCGGCAGCTAATACTCTGGTGAGTCTGCATATTTGCGCAGGCAAAGTCACTGGACAATGTGAATAAGGTTCAAGATCTCTTGTGCTGGCAGCAAAGGCTCTTGGGAGTCTGCATGTTTGCACAGGCTCGCCTGAGCCTTCGTCACAGTATCGATATATGATTTGCTGGCTGAAATGGGGATTTTTGTAACGTTTGTGTGAACAGCATATGCTGTGGCGAGTCTGAACCAGCAACCACAGCACTTCTGTGAAACCATCAGTGCGTTGTATCAATGCGTCAAAATATGCTCTCAGTGCGTTGTAATAAAATTCCTCAATAAAACATTTGCTAGTTTGCCAAGAAAAAAAAACACAGTGGTAATCGTTTTTTTTGATGTTATATCATGGGAATATGACAACAGCTGCGCTTAGACATGCAAATTACCCTCAATTTAGGCAGTTACACTAGTAAAAAGCACCTGTCAAGGCAAAACTCCAGCACTGTGTTGGATTTGCAGTCCAAACCATGAATTAAATCACCAATTGCTTGGCAGAGCCATAAACTGCAATGTTACCGTTGGTCTGTGCGCCAGGTGTCATCACAAATAAAATAAATGCAAGCTTATAAATAAATCATGAAGTCAACAGGTATAGATAATTTTACCTTTTAAGCCATCACCAGTGCGTAAAAATGCCACCACCAGCTCGTTGTAGCAACCACAGGTGCGTTTACATTTACCAGTGTGATACTTGATCCTTTTCAAATTCCTATTTCGTGATTCTGATTCTGCGAGTATAAAGTTATCTCCCCTTTTTTTCAATATGATGCTACCCATTTCTGAGTGTGCGACCCAAACAAATATTAAGTATAGACATTTATCTTCAATTGAAGACTAGGTTCATCCTTTAGGACGATGAGGTAAATTTTCTCAAAAGCATTCAGAAACTTCGCCTAATAGTATATCAAGTGTATTGGTGAAATGCACTAAAACAGAGTATTTTTCACACGGGGGTAGCAACTTTGCAAGCAATTCCCCGAGCCGTCAAGCATGTCAGAATGTTGTTAATCATGTTTTTGAATAGCAAATTCATATTTTTCTTCGAATTGATCAAGTTTTACACATTTTTACTAAAAATAACGGTATTATTAGAAAAGATATTGATTGAAATGTTCTATTTTATAGGGTAGTAAGAGTTATCCCTCATTAGCTATATCTGCAAATGAAGAAAATGAGCCAAATTTGATTTAAAAATAAATAAAAGTTAAATTGTTTTAGAAAATAAAATAATTTACGAAAAAATAATGTTTTAAAACTGCAAACTATCGTTTCGAAATTATTGGTACTTCACAATTCCCTTTTTTGCAAGGAGTTATCTCCCCTTTTTTAGATATGACGCTACCAATTTTCGAACTTACGACGCAAGCAAAATTAAAGTAGAGGCATTCAGTTTTGATTTGAGACCGGTTTCATCCTTTATGACGATGAGGTAAGTTTTCTCAAAAAGTAAGCCTTATATGAAATTCAGCAACGCGCCTACTTTTTGAGAGTAGCGTTTTACACAGCCTTTACTGTACCTTCAGGAGTCATTCTGGCTATCTCTGGTACTTCAACATAGAAATTCTTCCTAAATGAGGCATAGTAGACCTTGGTATGATCTGTCACCACAAGTTCCTGTAAAAGAGACACAGGTTTAGATAAACAAAAATTTTCAGCGTAATATTGTAAATATTTTCTTTCCCATCAATTTTAACATATGTCTTGTGTGCTCAAAAGAACCGTCTCATTGAGACGGTTCTTTTGAGTACCCACAACATATGTTTTAGTTGAGAAATAAGAAAATTAAAATTTTCGATATGCACTCTTAACTAAAGTACTTCATGACATTCAAATTTGCAATAATTACCATATCCAATAACTATCTGGGCTATTCAAGTTAAAGCCATGATTCCTGGATTCTCTGTGGAAGATTATCTGCCTGTATGAGACGGTAAGTGGGCAGAGCTTAGCTACTTTGTCTTGTTTGATTTGATTCTTTATGTCCAATCAATAATCTTTCAGTTAAACAGGGACGGGTCTTCCTGGGTTGAACCAGTCCTAAGGTAGGATAATGTGTCTTGCTCAAGGACCACAAGCAGTGACGCAGGTGAGGCTCGAACCGGCAGCCCTTCGGTCTCGAGTCAAGCACTCTACCACTGAGCCACTGCGCTCCCAGAGCTAAGCTACTGAGCAGATTAGATAAGACCACTGACTTGGCCCGGAGTTTATAAAACTTTTTTTTAATGCTCAACTCAGCTGAGCACAAAATTTATCCTGCTCATAAATGTTAGAATACCAACAATCATTGGCATTTTGACATTTATTAACATGACAAATACAAAATCTGAGAGGTTTAAAGCAAGAAACTTGTTTATTTGTAGTGTATCTTCCGATCCAGTTAAGATGTGGCAGCAAAAAATAAACCAGAATGTTTATCAAAGTCCGACACACAAAAAAATGGTCATTATTTGATTTTATCTTCTTATCTGGAAGAGTTATTTAACCTAATGTGAAAACAGCTCATTCCACTATCATCAGCAAGTTAATTTACGAAATTTACTGAAACTACCTCCCTTTGAATTAAACAAATAACAAACAAAGAACCTCCAATTTTGATAATGAATAGACTAAATTAATGTTAAAATGCTTGTGATGACGAAAAAGAAATTCAAATTTGACCTACTCTGTTGATTATTAAAATGCTGGACCAGCAATGAATTTTCTGTGTGTCTTCATGCACGCTCTTGATCGATGTTTTGTGACGTCAGAGTATGTTACAGCCTAATGGATGTGGCCGTAAAGCAATGCATACAGCTAACATGCACACCACCGTATTAGAGAGTTTGCTCAGTGATGTTAAAATGTGCTTGAATGGTTTGGAATAATGGTGGATATCAAGCTATTGATGTTGTGACTTTTCATTTTAAGGGTACTCGTGTTCTCAGCGGCTCTACTGTTACGGTGCATAACGTTTCTAAATGATAACAGTTTGTAATGTAAAAATTTGAATGAAATGCATTCATACATTTAGAACTGGCAGACATAAACGTCAAATATGGGCCCAGTGGGTCATGAACATGCTGATTGTTGATGGCACTTTGGCAGTGAAATGACATCACTTGACGACTATGTACATGACTTTCAATAAAAACAATGTACAGACCACATAAGACGTCTGAATGAAATAACCGTGGAGGAGGTAAGCATTTCTATTCCTGGATAAAATCTCAGATATCTTAATCCTGTGCCCAGAAAAATTAGAATCTAACTCCCTGCTTTGAGATTCAATGCATATTAATTCCCAACATACTAGACGATACTTATAGTCAATAATTAATATTGCATAAATTATGTGACCAAGTTCAGTCAGATTTGTTTGAGTTGATACTTTAAGTCCTAGTCAACAATGTTCCTGTCATGTTGGGACAATTTCCTGTTTTCCTGGGTTGAACCAGTACTAAGCAGAATATATAGTGTCTTGCTTAAGCACACAACGCAATGCCTTCGGAAAGTCTCGAACAGGCTACCCTTCAGCACCAAGATAAGTAAGATTTTCAGTAACCTTACCTTTTTCTTTTTGGCCAAGGTGTTTGCCAAGGCTGTGTCTAAGTCTTCTTCTTCCTCCTCAGAGGAGTACTGCAACAGAAAATAATCAACAATTAGGAAACTACATCATAATTGAGCCGCACCATGTGATTTCCAACAATGTGGCATTTTGACAAGTGACTCAGACAAGCATGTGCAGCCCCCTTTTAAGCTTAGAAACTCCAAATGGTGTTCATTCAGTAGCTTAACAGTCCTAGAATATTCAAGCGACAAGCAAAGGCTCTGACCAGACTGCGCGTATGCGCAGGCTGATCTGAGGCTTTGATGGTCGCATATACCACATTGTCGAAAATCTCATGCCACGGCTCAAATCATAATATATTTTACCTCATTCAGGATATAACATTTTTCATTCTGGAGACCTGTAAAAAGATACTTTGGCAAACAGTAAAAACCCATATGAAATGCTGTATAAGGCAGCATTTTGTCAGGATCTGCACTGTTTGCTTAGATAAAACAATATTCAGGAACAGAATACATCATTTTATAGACTATTTGACTGATAACCCACATCATTTTATAGACATTTTGACTGATAACCCACATCATTTTATAGACATTTTGACTGATAACCCACATCATTTTATAGACATTTTAACTGATAACCCACATCATTTTATAGACATTTTGACTGATAACCCACATCATTTTATAGACATTTTGACTGATAACCCACATCATTTTATAGACATTTTGACTGGTAACCTACATCATTTTATAGACATTTTGTCTGATAACCCACATCATTTTATAGACATTTTGACTGGTAACCCCTTAAAATACAAACTTGACAATTCCATACTTAATGAATCCTTATGTATGGGATAATCCATCATAATCAGGGTTTGCGCTAGGATTTATTTTTTTTTCGCCACCATTTTCGCCAATCAGATTTTTTTTGTGCCATTTTCTCGAACTTAGAGCCAGATTTTGGCCATTTGTCGCCCAAAAAGAGCCAGGTTTGGGGGCATTTTTCACAAAAAATGTCTTCTGTCTTTAACCCCCTTAATTCTGGTGGATTATTGTACACACATTGATAAAACAACTAAGGACTAGTCCATTTTGTATTTAAAGCGGTTGACAGTCTTTAAATTTATGTATATTTGTACCTGGAGATTGTTGATTTTTCTTAACAGTGCAAACACTGATGAAATGCTGTTTGGGTATTCACTGCTTGCCAAAGTACCTGTTTGCAAGTATTCAGAATAAATAGGATTAACCAACATTGTACGTTTAAGGTGTCAAGCAAAAAATAATACACAGGGATGATAGTGATCAGACTTTCGATGTCATTATCAGTAATTGTCATTCTTTCCATAGAGTTTATATGGAAAACCTCCATTCAGGTTTGAACACCTGAACGTGAGACAGGTTATTTCTTAACATAACATTAGATAAAAAATAATTGCTAATATATATATGACGCCAATTTTAAAATAATATGACTTTTTTTCTCTCGATTTTTTTGGTATTTGATTTTAGTGATTAAAAGTTTGCAATCAATGTTATTCTCGCTTGAATATAAAATTATAAAAGATCATATAATACTTTGATTAAAATGTTTAAATTGGGAAATTATATGTTAAATAGAACGAATAACTGCATTGCCAAAGTAGTTTGCTAAATATTGTAACAAGGGAGCTAATTCAAAAATATTAGGGGAGAGCACAATTGCATAATTTTTACCTCGGAATACAGGCCCGAATTTTTCTGACAAAACAAATTTAAATCAAGTGAGCCATAACATCATCTACCTTTTTCTGTTTAGAAATGATAGGTTCAGATATCTGAAACTGTCGAGAAAAGCACTTTGAACAGCGTGTGCAGTTGCTGTCTTGAAAAGAGAAGCAATGCTACTGTCGGCCTTTGCGAGATGCGCGGATCCTTTCGCATGCCTGGTAATGTCTAGTGAGTGATGCCGTCAGATGAAAGAATGGCACAGTGAACACCATGCAAATCTTTCTCCTTTCTCACAAAGCTTGACGGAAAGTTCGAAGCAATATATCTATCTTCTTACGAGTGGAAAGTGAGCTTGCAAGTGACACTTGAGTTTTTCTTCTTCGTGGACGTCTATGCAGCGGTCAGAAAGCTATGTAATGACTATTATTATTGACCACAAAAAGCAAAGATGTCACGATGATGGCGCAGTTTATTTCATGCACAGCATGGCACCATGTATATTATAGTCTGTAATTATGACCGTTACCGGTAGCAGCTGTTAAAAGTGTGTGCCGATCGCCGTAGGTTATAAACATTTATACTGGGTCCGAGGTTATCAGCGCGTGTCCAGGTTTGACTCGATCAGCTACTGAATTGTGTGGTCGATAATTGGGGTGTTAATTGACAATTAAGACACACATTGATGACCATTAAGCGGCACGAGGCAATGACTTGTAGCCGGAGGTGACGATTCCGACGCCAGACAAAAATTTACTTGCGATTTTTCTTTCGCCAATAGTTGTCGCCAAATTATAATTTTTTGCGCCAAATTTATTATTTCTTCGCATTTTGCGACAATGGCGATCGGTAGCGCGAACCCTGATAATGAAAAGTCAGCCCTAAAATCCAGAATTCAGGCACAACTCACAAGTAGAATGTCTAAATATAAACACTGAATCATGCATATAATAAACTATCAGTGAACTTGTCAGTGCATAGGGCAATTAAGGGATAATGCATATATTCAAAATGTTCATTTTGAGAGGTATATCGTTAGATAAAAATTGTGAATTTGCCGGTGCGGTAAGTTGGTCTGCAGTGAATGATTGTGGTATTTCCTGATCATACTCACTTTTTTTAAATAGTGGCAACTGTTTGATGTTTATCCAGTCAGACATCTTGATACATTTGTAGGTGTATTGGGGTGAGTTTTAAATGCCTCTTTTTAAGATTCAATAGGTATTTTATTTCTCTACTTATAGTTGAAGTTAACTAGAAATTGTGTTTATGAAACACTATGACCCCAACCATTAGTTTGTCAGTGCTTGCACTAACTTTTTGAAACAGGAAGTCAAGACTTCCACCCTTGGAGATTTGGAAGTCAGGCAAATTGGCCTGTACAGAATTTTTTTAAAAGCTCACCTTGTTTGCATAAATCTGCAAATTTTAAATAACTCACAAAAATATTTTAAGTTAAATTTGCTAGCTCTTTATGATGTTAAAAACTTTGCTTTATTGCTTAGTTATCTCGGTTATGGCATTTAAAACTCAGAATTTAAATGCAACTGTCTCATTATTTTCTTCGTAATGCGGGCCTAGTGGGTGGGGTATATTGCTGATATTTATTTTATCTGATTTTTTTCAGATTTTGGCATTTGATTCCGGAAGAAAAACATCATGCCTACTGCAGAAATGTAAAATTTATTTATGAAAACATTGTTGTCTCGTTTTACAAACAAAATTAAACATTGAAATAATATTTGGAAGGAAATGCAACAAATTTGGGCCAAAAAACGGACGTTCATTCAGGTCAGGTTTCCTGACACAGATCTTTTTTTTTTTCTAAAAAAATATCACTTGCGGTCATCACAGTAATCATTTAACACCTGTCAATTAAATCTGCACAGCAGGCAGTGGGCGGTCTGAGGTTGTCCTGAGCGCCTATTGGTCAATAACTGAATGAATTCTTTATCAAAATAACTGCTGTTACGCATGCTTGACTTTCTGAAGTAGGCGGCGAGATCAAATGGCCAAATTCTCAATACTGATGTATACGTCAGGGCTATTGCTGACAGGCGTACAAGATTTTATGGGGAAGTCAGAGTATGTCCAATCTTCGTATTTTCAGTGTACAGAAGCCAATTTCAGACGTAAAAACGCCCAAAACGTACACTAGTGCAAGCGCTGGTATGTCCACCATCCTTTTCACCAGGTAATCTATTCATCATCCTCTTTCAGTTGACCAAATCTGGTAATAGTTTTGGAGATATCTTTGTTGGAAGTTTTTGATGTCCAAATTTGCAAAGGGCATTAACTAAAAAAAAATAAATTTTCACCAGGTAATCTAATCATTACCCTCTATCAGCTGTGCAAGTTTGAAGCCCTTAGCTTTAACAGTAACCGTTTTTGAGGTATCAAGTTTTCTATGACAAAATTTACAAAGGGCCATAACTCAACAAAAAATAAAATGATTTTTTTTACATTTCTACCAGTTATCTACTCATTATCCTCTAAAAGCTGAGCAAGTTTGAGATATCATGTTTTCTATGTCCAAATCTGCAAAGGGCAATAACTAAAAAAAACTAAAATGATTTTTTTTATTTTCACCAGGTAATCTATCATTATCATCTATAAGCTGTGCAAGTTTGAAGCTCCAAGCTGTTATAGTTTTTGAAATATCCTGATTACATAATTTCATTATGATCCTTTAAAAGGGGCATAACTCCACAAAGGGAGATAATCCAGATTAAAAAATATATGGATCAGTTATTTTTTGATGAGGAATCCATCTATAAATTTTCAAAACCCTATCTTAAATTTGTAACGGACGGACACACGGACGAGCCCAAAGCAAAATGCCCCTTCAACTTTTTCAAAGTTGGGGGCATAACCCCTTCAACTTTTTCAAAATTGGGGGCATATAACCCCTTCAACTTTTTCAAAGTTGGGGGGCATAATAAAATGACCTAAAAGATCAGGGGCGGTTCCAAGATTTCCAGAAAGGGGATTCGAAGTATGGGTGTTCGCGTTGCTGATTTTGCCTCATTTTTCTTAAATATCCTATGAAATGAAATAATTTGGTCTCACTGAGACCAAATTATTTTATTTTCATTGGATATTTAAAAACATGAGACCGGGAGGGGTACAAGTGCACCCCCTGATTCCCCTCAGGATCCTCCACTGAAGATGATGAACACCAAGGAAATCAAGCCATCAAGGTTCTAAAGTACCTGCTTCTAACTAGAATTGTTTTTCTACGAAAACACAGATGTCTCCCCCCTTTTGATGTCAAAAGCATGAGCCATTAAATACAATTTCAAACAGAAACATTAGATGCAATTTCTAACAGAAATTCTAGTCAATTCATGCAGACAATCAGCTTGTATCTAGTAAAGATATCTGTCAATGTAGTTAACTATTGCACAATCATAACCTGGTATAAAATAGTCATAGATAATTGTTTTTCTGATGGACAAAGTTCCAAGGGAAATGACTCAAAGAGTATAAATGACAGAGTTACTATTCTTGCACTCTACACGTCAACACATGCTGGTTGATACTTGTATAAAATTTCGTGAATATAGTTTAAGCGGTTTTCAAGTTATAAAGCGGACACGGTTTTTGTGATGGACAAAGTTCCAAGGAAAATAACTCAAAAAGGCAGAGTAACCATTCTTGCACTCTGCACGTTATCTCATGCTGATTGATATTTGTATAAAGTTTGGTGAATATAGCTTAAGCGGTTTTCAAGTTATAGAGCAGACACGATTTTTGTGATGCACAAAGTTCCAAGGGAAATAACTCAAAAAGTATAAAAGGCAGAGTTACCATTCTTGCACTCTGCACATCATCTCATGCTGATTGATATTTGTAAAAAGTTTCGTGAATAGAGCTGACAGACAGATGGATGGACAGACAAACAGACGGACTCCAACTACCCATAGAATTCAATTTTCCTAAGGCCCAGTGGTGTAAAATTCCCCATTTGCCCACTCGCATTGGCTAAACGTCGGGTTCAACATGTAAAGTGCATTTTATCCTTTAGAGAAGATGAAAAAAGGTAAAAAAAACAGCTGGTCGATCTTTAACATCGCAAACCGGATGTTTATACCAGAGAGTTGCAAGTAGGAATGCGCATCTCTGTGATTAACTCCCCAGCGGCGTGTTCACGGAGCCTCCTCTGGAACTCAGGGGGTGTAGATGACGTAGAAATCGGCGGGCGAATTTAGACATTGAACACCATTGAACACCACATTTTGCTCACATCAATGCCTGTCTTTGGTACCACATTTGCTGCCAAAATTAAATGTCACAGCAAGACATTGGATCGTTTTAAGGAAAGAAAATAGGGGTGGTGGTGGTGGGGGGGGGGGGGGGGGGGGGGTCATGACAGATTTAGTGTGCCATAAAGCAAATGGAAATAATAAAGCCTCAGCAGAAAGAATAATATGAACTTTGGCACTACCTTAACTGTGCAAAGCAATCAAACAGATCTATTCACAACTATTATGCGTGTAATCAACTGTGCATCTTTCTCAGTATTGACAAAATAAACTTGCAGGTAAAACACATCATTCCAATCTCCAGTTTCAGTCTTTATCGGTACAGGTTTTAACAGGTATTGGCTTTTACCAGTAGCCTAATTACCCTAGAGCGTTGTTTCCTTGATTAAATTCTTCTGAAAATACATGTTTCCTAAGGGAAGTAATGACCGCCACAGAAGTCACTATTGGGGAGTTTATTTGGGTACTGTTTTTTACCAATATATGACGGAAACATCCAAGTTTTGACAATTTGGCAAAAACAAAAATGGCCGTTTCCGCTGCGGTTTGCTTTGCTCTGCGCGTTTTTTTGGCTAGATTAGATAAAAACTTCTCTCTTTTTTTTGGCAGATAATATCCTTTCTTCCCCTTCCACGCAGCGAAACACCAACCACCCATGTAATTGGATTTGGTCAAACACCAATGACCCATATAATTTGAAAACTTTCCATACCAACCACCCATAGAAAAATGTATCGCCTGCCGTCTTCCCCCTCCAGGAATTTTTTTCTGTCAGTTATTTTAATGGTGAATATGTTGTCTCGTAGTAATTCTAAACGATCACGCTTGTTTGTTTTCTTAACATATCCAAACTATATCTACTTAGTCATTAATTGAACCAGAGAGACTTACTCAACAAATAGATGGCAATCTTTGTTACCATTTCATCTTATATAAAAAAGACTAGAGTCAAAGCATTTGACCACCCCTCTCTGAAAATACAGCAAAATAATTTGTGAAGTGCGCCGCTCACGCCGACATACTGTCACGGAAAGGTTAATAAATTTGTTATCTGAACTATGAATCCACCCATATTTATACAAAATGTTTTCCATATGTATATAAACATATCCTTAAAATATCATAGAATTACTGGTACACAGTCTCGTACTATAGCAAAAGTCCACAATTTACTGGGACAACCCTCGTATATGAAATTTGGAGGCAATCAGGTAATAAATGATTAAGGTAGATTGTCCACAAGTGCAAGCTGATAGGCGGTGGCCATTTTGTCGCCATCTTGGTTATCGTTCGTCAGACTAAACCTGTATTCGAACTTGAACAAGAGTTTGATGGAAGCAATCCATACATGAAATTTGGAAGAAATCCGATAAAAAATGACCAGGCTAGGGTGACCACGACAGCTGACACTGATAGGCGGCAGCCATTTTGTCAGCCATCTTGATTTTGCTCCTCAGACAAAACCCATATTCAAACTTGAATGAGAGTTTGATGAAAGCAATCTATATATGAAATTTGAAAGAAATCCGACAAAAAATGACTAAGTTAGAGTGACCACCACAGCGCACATTGATAGGAGGCGGCCATTTGTCGGCCATCTTGGTTATCGGATGTTAGACAAAACCCGTATTTGATCTTGAACGAAAGGTTGATGGAAGCAATTCATATATGAAATTTGGAAGCAATTTGATTAAAAATGACTAAGTTAGAGTGACCACGACAGCGGATATTGATAGGTGGCGGCCATTTTGTTGGCCATCTTGGTTAGGGGATGTCAGAAAAAAAAACTATTCGAACTTGAACGAGAGATTACTTAAGCAATCCATAAATGAAGTTTGGAAGAAATCCGATGAAAATGACTGAGTTAGAGTGACCACGGACAGACAGACAGACAAGCCGAAAACAATAGGGCTCCACCAACATTCGTTAGCGGGGGCCCTAACAAAGATCTTAATGACAAATAGAAGCTTAATGAAGGTCAAAAGTATTGCAGAATGCTCCCCTTGGAGCATTATGCAATACTTTTGACCTGCATTAAGCGATCACTAGTCTTCAAAAACAATTTTTTTGGTATTTTTGAGAGCGGCCATTTTACGCAAGTTTTAGTGTATATGGACGTACCTCCATGAGATCAACATTATTCAACATAAGTTCTCCTTTCTGTACCGATGTATCTTCTTTCTTCTTTGCCACGGCTGTAATGATTGTCACCTTCCCTGAGGTGGTGCTAGTTGTTGTAGTAGTGGCTGAATTCTATAAAATACATGAGCAGATTATACAACAGCACTTTTAATACATCTCGATAACTAAAATCTTGTTTACTCATAGTACCTGCTTAAATCAACAAAAAACTAGTATTGTTTTCAGAGAAATATATGTTGTTGTTGTTGTTGCGTTTGTGTTTAATGTCCCATCAACAGCTAAGGTCATATGGAGACGGGGCCATGGCTTAAAGTCTCATCCGACAGACTGGTGAAGCCGGGAATCGAACTGTGACCCCTGGTTTACAAGGCAAGCGGTTTATCCACTACACTACAGCGGCTCCTAGAGAAAAGTTCTGTGAAGATTAATCAACAACAGTTTTAATACATCTCGATAACTCACATTTTAATAACTCAAAGTACCTGCTTAAGTCAACAACATAATTGGGATGCGTTAAATTCAGATTAGGTGGCGTTTATTATTTTCCTTCAGCTTCCATAAATAAAGTTTCCTGGAGGCTATTAAAACTGGTTCAACATAAATTCACTTACTGGTCAAGCTATAGCTCTCATGGAGAAGTTTAGAGGTTTTTAAAGAGATGATTTAGTTTGAATTTTGAATTACCCTATATACATGAAAACTTTTCCCAATTGTAACTGAAAGTATGGTTAAGTTAGTCAGATAAAGTCTTAGCATAAAATAGTGATTATTTTCATTTTCATCTGTTGAAACACTGATCAAAAGAACCTTCTCGTTGAGATGGTTCTTTTGAATACGGTTACCCACAACATACGTTTTGGTTGAAAAACAATAAAAAAAATATAATTGGACAGAAATCTTATCAGAACCCTGTTTCCTCTCTAGTCTACCCCTAGCTTAGTGGTAGAGGGCTCGACCTGAGATCAAGTCGTGGCTGGTTTGAGTCAGACCTGGGGCCAAATACTTTGAAAAGTATTCAAATACATTACAATTACTTTGACTTATCAATGATTACAATTACATTACAATTACAGGACCTGTAGAAATGTAATGATTACAATTACAATTACTTTAGAAATGTAATCAAATACATTACTAATTACTCTTAAAGTCTTTATGTTAAATTGCAATGCTATATAGTACTCACATTTAAAATTATAAAGACGGATGGGGTCTTTGAAGTTATATATAAGGCCATGTCCTATACTGTTATTTCGTAAATAAATGTGAAATAATTAGCTATTAAATTTTATTCAAGTTCTTTTTAAAGTTAAACAAATATATATACACTATGCACAGGTTTTAAAGTTTGATACATCATACATTATATCTGCCTACATACTTTATAGATCTGTTTCACTATACAATACCACACAGCAAGATAGATTTATAAAGTATGTAAAATGGAAATTGTTTGTTACACAACTGCAACCTTTTACTAAGTCAGCTATTTTTAAATTGTTACTTTGATGATTACATCTAATCATCATAAGTTTTTCAAATGTGTCATATTTGAGGGAACATCTTTCAGGCCTAAAAGCTTTGCATGCTATGCTGAATAAGCATTCTACATTTGGCCTTGATACATGTATTTCCTGAAGATTCTGGTGGGAATGCAAAATGGCTCAAAACTAGTGCTGTGGGAGCCCAGTGGCTCAGAGGTAGAGTGCTTGACTCGAGACCAAGGGGTCACGAGTTCCAGCCTCACCGGCGTCACTGTGTTGTAGTCCTTGAGCAAGACACATTTATCCTAGCTTAGTACTGGTTCAACCCAGGAAGACCAGTCACTGATTGTTGATGGGACGTAAAGAATCAAATCAAACAAAAACTAGTGCTGCCATTGTGCATTGATTTAATGATGTGATGGAAATAAACACTTGCAACTCACTATTGGATGAAAAACAGTTATTTAGCAATTCCACAAGAGTATGTACTTTTGTGTAATAACCTTTGTCCAGTTCGCACACATATACAGGTAGCTAGCTTTTAAGAAGGTCATAAGTACCTTTTCAAATGGGCTAGCTATATTCAATAACAAAATATTTAACACCTTTGAGTAGTCTTCTTTTTATGATATGGATTTTATGAATTTACATAGGAAATCAGCTAAGCATGTCAAAATGAACAGAACTAGTTTTGTTTCTCAAAATTTCTTTAAAGGCCTCCAGCAAATAGGAGAAATAGAAATGCTGTCAAGAATATATTTTGGGAGAAAATGTACCTTATTCCATGTTAAGTTGACTATTGCCATATTTTTATAAATTTTAATTTTGAATAAAAAAAGTTTGGTTTTTAATTTTTTACAAAATGCAATTAATCTTAAGCACCATGTTAAGTCTGACTAAACATTTTAAAGTGTGCTACTTTTATTGTCCACAAAAGTCCATTTGTTTTATTTATCCTGTGTACTTTTTCTCATTCATAGATCTGAATTAAAATATTACCATTAGTCACCATTTTGTTTCTTGTGTTGGGCAAATTTTCGAAGTAAACAGCCAAATGTATTTGAAAAGTATTTGAAAGTAATTATAATTACAGCTAAAATATTTTCGGTAATCATTACAATTACATTACATGTATTTGAAAAAAAACATGATTACAATTACATTTGATTACTTTGAAAATTGTATTTAATTACAGATAATTACAATTACTGATTACGATTACCCCAGGTCTGGTTTGAGTCTCATTGGGGGCACTGTGTTATGTTCTTGAGCAACACACTTTATCCTCTTAAACCCAGAAAATATCCCGATATGACAGATAAATTGTTGGCTGGGATGCAAAGCATAACTCAAATAAACCCCTAGCTTGAGCATTGCTACTATCTAAAATTTATTATGACTATAAAGCCTTACTTACATTTTCATCGGGTTTGACTGTGGTGTCAGGTTTGACCTCTTCATTGACTGACTGAAAAATACAAAAACATTTGGTTACATTAATCATAGGTCAAGATAAGCCAAAACATTTTACCTAAAACTGCAATAATTTTCTAACCCATCAGTTTAACCCTTTACCCCATAATTTCAAAAGTTTTGAAAATATTATGGAAAATAGAACATTTGCTTCTCAGGAGCAAATGTTCTATTTTTCATACTATTTTCAAAAATCTTACATTTCAAAGGTGTCCATAGGTGCTTGTGTGGAGTAAAGGGTTAAACATGTGTTTTGGGTGCCCAAAAGAACCAAATGAGACGGTTCTTTTGAGTACCTACAACATGTTTTGTTGAGAAATACCCTAAGAAAAATGTTTTTTTCAAATATGCTCTCTTATCTGAAGGCCTGTTTATAACATAAAATTTGCTATTTCATTACTCATTTTCAATGAGATGATTTGAATGAGTATCAAAATTATTTGACCAAATAAGTAAAGATATGATATATGCTTCAAATAGTTACATACTGTAAATCCAGCCATTATTCAACACTGTTTTTGCAAATTTGGCTGCTCGACATTTTCAAACTCTTTGAGGAATAAAAAAAAATACATGTAAAATGGTAACTCTGCCATTTAGGACTTTGCAGGGTCCCTACAGTTTCAATTAAAGTACTGATCAGACATGCAGTGGATGTGAAAGCAGATATTGGTCATCCTATTATTGTTTATGATGCTTTATTAACAAATAAAATATTGATACAAGTGGTCAATTTGAAACAAGAAAACTCAGTTAGAGATTGGTGTTACTTTCTGTATGACAGGATGATAATCGAAAGTCATGTATTTTGAACAGAGAGGTTATCATGCCTCGGCAAGAAGTTGTTCATTAGATGATGTCATTATTAACATGTCATTGGTATGACTTGACATTTCGCAAACTTTAAGTCGAATGTTTCTGTTTTGCTTTAATACATTTTGTGTGTCAAATGCGAATAAACAGGGAATGGGAATATGTGACAAACAGATTATAACATGGGGATTGAATAACGCCATCAATATAAAAAAATGTTCACCCATTATCAGCCCTCAAGTTAAAGCTCTAGGGCTTATAATGGGGTCTTGGATGGATATATCTGACAATAATCAAAACAGCATGTAATAATTATCACATGTGCGGGTCTATTCACTTTTCAATTTTAAACATTATTGTGATAAAATTGTCAATCATTTTCTTATCCATCAGTTTAAACATATGTTTTTGTGCTCAAAAGAACCGTCTCATAAATATGGTTTTTTGAGTACACACAACATATGGTTTGGTTTAGAATGCAGTCAATTTTGCACTTTTATGTGGAGGCTCGTTACCTGCATGTAAGCATCTAGAGGATCTATTTCATCGCCATCTGCCGTGCTATTGTTAACATTGTCATCTTCATCGTCATCATCTTCATCCTCTAAGCTCCACTTTTTGGACGGCGGGGCGATATTTACAGGGATCAGTTCTTTCGACTTGTTCTTCTCTGCTCTCCATTTCTCTATTCTTTCTCTCCTCTTCTGCATCTCAACCTCCAACCTCTTCTGTTCTTCTTCCTTTCATAAACGAAAAGCAAAAAGAAATCTTCTATATCCAATTCTAAAACAGTCATATGTATATAAAAAAATATCAAATTTGCATATGAGCCAGGTCACCAGGTACACAGGATTTTGGTACATATTTTGTTGTCAAGCAAAAAACATAGGTCAAGATAAAATGAATTAAACCAATTGTGAATGTTTTCTTACCCATCAATTGTAACATGTGTTTTGGAAGCTCAAAACAACCATCTCACTGAGACAATTCCTTTGAGTACCCACAAAATATGTTTTGATTGATAAATAAGCAAATTAATTTTTAACTATGCACCCTTATCTAGGGGCCTAAAGGAAGGCAAGCTCAGAGCCATGGCTACTCCCATACGTAAAGTACAGTTCTTTTGTTAAGCATACGTATAGAAAAATATTTTCTTATTTCTCAACCAAAACATATGTTGTGGGTACTCAAAGAACCGTCTCATTGAGACGGTTCTTTTAAGCACCCAAAACATAAGAAAACATTTACAATTTTAGGCAGAAAATGTTTGCTTATCTAAACCTATGAAGTATGACTTAGGCAAAAATTTAGACCTCCAACCCTGCTGGATACATCAGCACAGGAGTTTATTGGATGCTTTTGCAAATAAGCAATAAGTACAAATAATCTTGAGTGTTGACACATATAAAATTTGGCTTAACTCTTACCCTGCAAAATGCTGCCTGCTGATAACATATACAAGCAGTTTGGAACTAGATCAGATATGACAAACCTTCTAGCCTGATATGGATCCAAACTATTAGACACTCTGGTGGTATTCCTGAAAGATGATTTTTTTTAAAAAAGAAAAAAAAGTTCATGTTTTAAAGTGTGCAAAATTACCCTGCAAGCTGAGTCAACAAGTATCACTCATTTGTTTGTTAGCTTTGTTGCCTTACTCCCCAAGTCAACAGCTATGGTCATGGCGGGACGGTCAATTCACCTAACCACACTTTTTCAGGGGCAAGCTTGAACAAGCAGTTAACCAGCACTCTGTGCACATACTTTTGCTTGTAACTGACAACAATCCTTCTTGAATGATTCAGCAGAAGGGATGAGAATGACCGTAGAAATTATTTCATAATCTCTGCGAAAGTATGGGAACGGGGCTGGGATTGAACTCGCGACCCCTGGACCTGCAGTCAGACTGGCATCTGTTGCCAGATATGTTACAGACTGCGCTACGCGGCGCGGTCAAGAATCACTCAGATTTATTTCACTAACCATGGTTGTGGCATTGTAGACAAAAATAAAACAACATTTTTTCCGCTATTTTCCTTACCTAACTGACCCATAAAAGCAGATTCACCGCCCCGATAGCTCAGTTGGTAGAGCGTCCGCTTACGGAGTGGGATGTCATGGGTTCGAATCCCGGCCGCACCATACCAAAGGTGTAAAAAATGGTACTTGCAGTTCCCTTGCTGACGCTTGCATAAAAGGGTTTGTGCTAGGAAGATAGAGTAAGGCAGGTAAGTATCTGTTAAAAATATATTGTTATGTCGCAATAAAAGCTCTACAGAGCTTATTTTATTTGTTTCATATAAGCAAGGTTGGCAATCGACCGGTCAATATGCATATTGACCAGACCAGTGGTCATTACTGGTTTTAACCGGTCATTACTGGTCAATTGGTGGTCAATTGGTCGATTGAAAAAACTTGGTTGATGTAAAGATATCTTGGCATTATTTATACCCCCTTTTACTGAACTCTATAAAGACTAAAAGTAGATTTAGTTTAATATAAGACAATACACTGAGATTAAACTGAAAATGTGTGTTGTTGTTTTATTAGTTGATTTTGCTTTAAAACAAGTACTAATAATTAATTAAACGTAAAATAAACAAAAATGTAATGTCAATAGTTTTAGATCTTCAGTCCAAATCATTACTTCAAACTTCAGTTCAGACTAACAGTCTTGAAGTTATTTTCTATTAACCATTAATAAAAAAGGCAAATTCAAGTTATGAAAATAAATAATTTTTAAAACTAGGATTTTTCATAGAAATGAAAAATATAAAAATAGATCATGGACGTATTTTAAATGAGAGAAAGTAAAAAAAAAATCAATACTTCAAATTGATCATCAAAGAGAATATCATGTACAAATAAAAGATGCTGTATAAGTTAAAATTCAAATTAGTTTGGCTTCTTACCTGAAAAGTGAGGTGTGAAATTATAAAGAAAACACTTAATGTTGAACATTATTTTAGATGTATCACAGAGTTATTTTTTTACTTTAAATACTCTAGAACAAACAAAACTGTCAAAATACAGGGCATGTCTCTCAGACTGAAGAAGGTGTGTCCAGTTTATAACACCTATCCAATCACTGAGCTTAAAATGTATTTGCTAATTCAGTGGCATCTGTGTGTATAATATAGAGGTGTGAAAGTGTTGTCATTCAGTTATCTGCTGTTATCAGTTAATAATTAACCAAGTGTCATAAACTAATAAAAGTTATGTCTCAAATTTGAGCAAAAAAACCCTGTATGGTTATTCTATTCTGCCTTTAATGATGCAAGAAAAACTAGTGTTAGGTGCAAGGACTGTGATGCAGAACTCAGTGCTCAGGTCTTGAGATGGAAAATTCACCATGAAAAGTGCCCTTGGCAGGGATTAAACTGTATTTTTTTTTTCAATAGATAGAACATAAAACCTGTACAAATATCTCAATCCACCACAAAAACGTCCTTTAGAATTTTCAATCGACCACTCAAGATTCGTATTGACCAGTATTGACCACTTTTTGGCATATTGACCAGGGCGGTTTTAACCGGTTAAAACCGCTGGTTTAAACCAGGGGTGGTTTCGACCGCCCAACCTTGCATATAAGCGACTTTAAATAAAGCTTCTTTATCTTTTTTTAGATCCAACCACAAAACATTTATTTCATACTATAGACAAAGACTTTTTTTATTTACAAAATTGATAAGGTAAGTAAACTAATACTGTAATAACCCATCAGTCAAGACTTTTGTCATCTGCTCCTCTCCACAGTCTGATCAGGGCTCATATTGCTTGCTTCTATAAAAAGTATTTTGCCTGAAATAAACTTGAATATCTGCAGCAGATGTAAAAAAAATATCTTCTGCTTTTTACATCTGTTGCATATCTTCGAGTGCACTTCAGACTAGATTTTTCCATGGAAGCAAACAATGTGAACCCGATCAGACTGCTTTTAGGAGCAGTCTTGTCTTATCTGGGTCCATATTCATTATTGCTTGCAATTGAACATAACTTAAACAGAATAGAACAGACAACAAAAGTTATGACTGGGGGTGGGGGGGGGTTTGGGCTAGTGGTTAAAAGAGTGCTTACCTTATCCAAGGGTTCATCTTTAACTCTCAAGGCACCTTCCCCATACTTCCTTTCAGGGGAGCCGCTGTCTCGGCCTTTAGACTTAGAACGTGACTTTCTGTCTCTGTGACTTAAAGTAAAAAGAAAGTAGAAATACAGACAATTTTGATAGGATACAATAAACAGTCTTCATAACTATTATTTTAACATTAGAGCCACGACATGTGATTTCCAAGAATGTGGCATTTTGACATGAATAGACTCAGACAAGCCTGTGCAGCCTCTTTCTCAGCTTAGAAACTCCAAATAATGTTCAGTCAGTAGCTTAATATTCATAGAATATTCAAGCGACTAGCCAAGGCTCTGATCAGACTGCGCGTATGTGCAGGTTGGTCTGAGCCTTTGCTGGTCGCACATACCGCATTGTTGGAAATCTCATGTACCGGCTCATTAATCTTTTACCAGGACTTTATTACTCAGACAGGAAAAACATGTGTAAACAAAATAGTCCCAGATCAGACTCTCCTTGAGTTGATCCAACAGGGACTATTTCAGGCCTCCAGATAAGAGTGCGTACCTGAAAATTATTTTTCTTATTTCTCAACCTAAACATCTGTTGTGGGTACTAAAAAATACTGTCGGGATGAGACGGTTCTTTTGAGCACCCAAAAGACATGTTTAAACTGATGGATAAGAAAATAATCACAATTTTACGCAAATTATTTTTGCTTACCTGGCCCTATGCTATTTGTTTGCTTTCTTCAGATTATCTATTGTTAACTAGGATGGATTAGGACCAATTATCAACTGTAAGATTCACACTAAGATATTCAGTGCTTAAACAGTTTTAAATGAAAAAAGTCAATAAACAATTTGAATTGATCACTAAAATTAGGCTTGCCAACAGTTAAATAAAACAAATCCACATAAAATATGGCTCTGATATTCTCTGTTGCGAAAAAGTTTTTAAACCAAAATTGTATTAACAATCAACTCTCTGAGTGTCTGTGGTAGAATTTAAAAAATGCTTTACAAAGTTATTGATATTGATGTCCTATTTTAATAAGCGGTCAAAAATTGGTGTCTGTTGTTGAAGTCACTATTAAATATTAGAAAGTATTCTTGCGAAACGAACAAGCTGCCAAAATATATATACATCATAGGAAAGGGAGCAGGAAATTTCTTTCAAGAAATGGGAATTTAACTAAATTTCTAAATTAAAATCATCCCATTTATCATAAATTTTAGATGCAACTATGTCATTAGTTATGGACAAGTCCAGGTCCAAAAGCCTGCTTAACAGGCTAGCAACAGCAAACACATAGTATCCGTCTAACCTGGTATCCATTGAATGTATTTTTGAGATCTCATTAAAATCAAATTACGTGAAATTTGATCACAATTGGCCAACTGAATTTTGAGATATACTTCTTTGAAAATGTGTACAGCTAACGTTGATGCCATATGAGTGCCGGACCATTTAACATACCAATACTCCAGATGGGTCTTTGACTCAGGTGAGCTAACAATGCTATTATCTTGGAGAATTTTATCAACTAACTTATCAACTAACTTATTTGTACCTTCTATCTCTTGATCGGGATCTTTTATCTTTCCTTCTTCTCTCTCGAGACCTCGACCGCTTCCTTTCACGTGACCTGGAGCGCTTTCTGACCTTTCTGTCTCTTGACCTTGACCGCTTTCTGTCTCTTGATCGAGATCTTCTATCCCTGGACTTAGATCGCCTATCTCTTGATCTGGATCTCCTGTGCCTCTCTTTTGACCTTGACCTTTTAGACCTTTTTGATCTTTCTCTGCTTTTTGACCTTGACCTACTTCTTGATTTTCTCCTATATGATCTGAAAAGACATAGAAGAACTAGCAATTATTTGGTACTTGAATAACATACGGTAGATGTTTTAAAATTTCGAACACTAGTTGCCTGTTGAAAAGGCCTAGACAAACAGAGCAGACCCAGATCAGACTGCTTCTGGAGAAGCAGTCTGATCAGGGGTTTCTCTGTTTGCTTTCCTGATTAGGATTTTGTGAATTCCAGCCCTGATGACTTTCATTTTATTTGAGAAAAGAAAGAGAAAAGTGTTCGAATTTTAGAACATTTACCGTAATTACTAAACAAGACAATTATTTGACATTCCTTCCCTTTTGCATGAACAATACTTTCAGTCTTTCTTTTACTACAGTCAGGGACCATAAGTAATTACACAACATCAGAAATCCCATAGACTTCTGTGTATTTTCACATCTGCAAAATGCAAAATAAGAAACTTCTGTCTTACTCACATTGATACAATAAATATGGAATACGGTAAATGTTCTAAAATAATTATTTTTTCCGCTGTTCGTAATTTTAGAAATTACGTTTTAGAAAAAGTGCTAGTGTTCGTAATTTTAGAATGCGGTCTTTATCATGAGCAAAAACGGTATATATGCATGTAAAAATATGGTAGAAACGTGTTGAAAACACAGCGATATGATTCTGCGCTATCTACCCATTTTTCTTTTCAACCTCCGCTAAATTCTTGCGGACTGAGTCAGTAAAATGTCAAGCGTGTGCTGTAATTGCCAAGTCAAGAGCCAGGCAAGTGCATGTTATGTCACTCAATTTACTTACAAGTCGTAAAAGTCCACTTATTTAACCTCGGACTACAGATGAATCGCTACACTTTCGTTCTTCCTTCAGAAAACCAAAACGCTTTTCGCTTGCTCTCCATCTGCGCAAATGCCGTTTATAATGTAATACAGTCACTCAAGGACATCTCGTCGATAAAAATTTTTTGCAAAGATATACATGAATCTTTGAAATACATAATAGTGATTCATTTACAATTTTTGTCTTATGGGTCCTGGGACTCGTTATTTCCAATATCAATGAGTCCCAACTGCAAACTTATGAGTCCTAAACACTATTTTTAAGGACAAGCCTGCAATACTATTGCATCCCGGGACTCGCCAGGACTCGCTGAAATAAAAACTTATGCGCAAAAGATGCAGGATGCGCAGGTAACAAAATCACTGTACGTAGACGAGCTCTCTGAGTTAAAGAAAATGACGAAATTCAAAAAGAACACACATCTCTCTCTTCATCTTGTCGACCAATAGAAAGTACGCTAAGTGTCGTCCGAAAAGCCGATGCACGCGATAAAATGGGTTTTCAGTATATCTCAATAAGTGTAGACATAGTCCGGTCCCATGCGTGGATCTAGAGGGGGCAGGGGATCCGGACCCCCACCCCCCACCTGAAAAATCACAAAAATATAGAATTTCTTGGCAATACTGGACCGGATCCCCTGAAATTCTCAAAACTACCAAGCCAGCATTCAACATTGGGCCATCATTGGCACGCCAGCGAAACACCATTTAAAGGCGTTTCGCTGGCGGGCCAATGATGGCCCGCTTTTTGTGATATTTGGATCCTCTCTCCCTTAATAAAGAAAAAAACGTTGCCAGAGTTCGGATCCAGATCAGATCCGAATGGAATTCAGGAAATTTAAACATTTAGGCATGCGATAGAAAGCATGCAAAGCATCAATACTGCCCAATATCCGACTTTGTCCTGCAAAAGCCGATGCGCACGAGAAGCATCTCCAAGTATCATTTTCAGCACCTATACATGATATTTTTCAAGATTAAAAGAGATTCGTATGCAAGCGCTAGTCTCTCTCTCTCTCTCTACCACCTGCTTTCAAAGTTTGCAAATAGTTTGGATCCAGAAGATCTCCGACGACTTGCCATGCAAACCTAATCATGGGGAAACAGGCATACCAAGAATTAATAATGTAAGCGAATGTCTGACTTTGCGTCCGATGCCTAGAAAGAATATAATTGAGCCTTGACATGAGATTTCCATCAATGTGGTATGTGGGACCATCAAAGCCTTAGATCAGCCTGCGCATATGCACAGTCTGATCAGAACCTTTGCTAGTCGCTTGAATATTCTAAGAGTGTTAAGCAACTGACTGAACATCGTTAGGAGTTTGTAACTTAAAAGGAGGCTGCACAGGCTCATCTGAGTCTACACTCGTCAAATTGCATTGTGTCGCGGCTCAATTTATGATATATTGGCTTCGAGCCAATGCGTACGATACGCTGGGTACATTCATATCTTTACCTAACCCTAGTGACTCTCGGTCCGGAGCTTTGCCCGTTGGTCCTGGTGTGGTTAATCACTGAAGTGTTCGTGATGTATTCTATGGAAAAGCACTAAAATTTTATGCTCAACGGAAAATAATGACCACCTGTGCTTAAAAAAGAAACATCTTTAAACCACATCCGCTGAATTTCCTATACTCAAATAATTTCAAAGATATGTTCCTCAAAATGCCCTCTACCAAAATTGCACCAACAGTTATGTTCAGTTAATAGAGCACCGCCCTAATTCACCAGCTACATAAAGTTCAAATATATAAGTATATAACGGAAATTGCGCCTGATTCGCTAGTGCCTGTTCAAAGCTTGGTGTCAGATGGACAATCTCGTAACCATCAAATCCGTTTTAAGAAAAAAATAGTACATCATGCGAAATCCCAGCTTCTGTACCTACAAATGAGCATGGTAAGTGCCTAACCACTGAGCTACCATGCTTATCTTTTATGTGTATTGTTTCAAATCAGTTTATGTGTATTGTTTCAAATCAGCAGTGACGACGGTGAGGCTCGAACCTGCCGCCCTTCGGTCTCGAGTCAAGCACTCTACCACTGAGCCACTACGCTCCCTAGAATCCTTAGTGATTCTTTACTGGGGAATAAACTGTAATGTATTGCTTATTGGGCCAAATGGCTTGCTACCATCCTAGCCAGGCAAATACTACAATACAGAAGCTAAGAACGGAATTACGTTCCGTCCGAATTGCTCTCGTTGGACAAAACTATTTATTCTGTTGGATTCACTTTAGCTAGTCATGAGGAAATAAGATTTCAGTCGGCTGCCGAGTAAGAAGCAAAGTAGAGTCAGGTAAATCACACCGTACCTTCCGTCCCTTGGCATTGTGGCCGGAATGAATTCTAATTTGAGAATGAACGTTTCCAAACCGTTACCGGGGGTCCGTGGAAACACCCCAAACCACCCCAAAACACCCCAAACCACCTCCAAACCACCCCAAACCAAATCTAAACCATCCCAAACCACTTTCTTAACACCAAAAATATGTTTTTGTGATAGTATCAATAATATAAGAAGAAATTTAAAAGCATTTTTATTACGTTGACCTGCCATGTTAGCCCCAAACCACCACCAAACCACCCCAAACCACCTCTAAACCACCCCAAACCAGTAAAGTAAACAAGTACTAATTAGATACCGAAATCCTGAGGATTAAAGGTGCATCACATGTTTGATCTTTAATTTAATCTGCGACAGTTATTTTATTCTTTAACCTGATTAGGATAATTGATTGCTTGCAAACAAGCAGTCGAAATTAAATATGGACTAATTAGCTTCCGAATAACGATTAAAGGCGCATCACATGTTTGAACTTCACAATGAACGGTGTGAAGCGAAAAAAGGGGATTTACTGTTTGTGTGTGTGTTGGTCCAGCGAGAGAGGGGGAGAGAGAGAGAGAGAGACAGAGAGAGAGGGAGAGAAAGAGAAGGAAACAGATAGGGGGAGGGTGTGTGTGAGTGGGCTTGTTTGCATCCAGGGAGACTGGTCTGAGGTGGTTTGGGGTGGTTTGGATGTGGTTTGGGGCTAACATGGCAGGTCTACGTAATATACGTAATACAAATGCTTTTAAATTCATTCTTCAAGTCTTCATACTATCACAAAAACATATTCTGGGTGTTAAGAAAGTGGTTTGGTGTGGTTTAGATGTGGTCTGAGGTGGTTTGGGGTGGTTTGGAGGTGGTTTGGGATGGTTTGGTGGTGGTTTGGGGTTAACATAGCAGGTCTACGTAATATACGTAATACAAATGATTTTAAATTCATTCTTCAAGTCTTCATACTATCACAAAAACATATTATGGGTGTTAAGAAAGTGGTTTGGTGTGGTTTAGATGTGGTTTGGGTGGTTTGGTGGTGGTTTGGGGTGGTTTGGGGTGTTTTGGGGTGGTTTGGGGTGTTTCCACGGACCGCCGTTACCGGAAACAAGACCTAAATACGGTAACCGCAACTGGTATAGCTATACACCGAAAGAAGCGTTCTTTCCGTGGAAGCAAACAATATCTGGAATCGAGACAGGTCACCGACAAGAAAAAGACCATTTCATGGTATAACCATTTTTTCTGATCATCAGTCTTCATCTTCAATCTACGCCGTTACAGGCTGAACTTTGTACTCAGGTATTCTTCTCCAAAGGTATTTCTCTCTCTAGTAATTTTACGGCAAATTTAAACTGTTATATATCAAAAAGAGATCTAAAATAAATTATTGGGAAGAAACTATTGAGATGCAAGTTTCTGGTCCTTTGTTTTATTTTCATCTCTCTGTCCTCTCAATGTAGCCTCCTAATTTTTCACAAATCAACTCCCTCCAGTTGGGAACTCCACCGGACTGTCATAACCTAGCAGGGTGTAGATATATTAGGTGCATGAATTCCTAGCTCAATCTCTCAATCTTTTCATTAGAGTGTATCTGGCTTCATCATACAATGGACACTCCAGAAGGTAGTGTTGTACTGTTTCAATCTGCCCACACTCACCGAACCTTGTTTCCACCTGCCCAAGTTTATGTCTATAATCATTCAGTTTACTGTAGCCAGTTCTTGGTATTTTCTAATTAAACTTGTAATCACAATCAAGATGGTAGTTTAAAAATTATTTCCTTTATTCAGGATTTGCCGGACATATATATATACATATTTACATGCCTTGCTGGGGAGGGTGACCATGCGCTCACAACTGTATACGGGGGAGAACTGGGGTTGTCGTTATTGAATTATGGAACCTGACATCGACAACCCCTTATTCACGAGTGAAGCATGAATTCAAACATTCATTGGAATCCTCACCCATGAACAGCCGTGAGTGCCCCACCACAGCACTGCCATACGGACAACTTAACCAAAGAAGCCGCTACCCTGGATAACAACAAAGGCCGAACTGCATAGAGAGAAAATTGACCACCCATGCGTGTCTTGTACGTATAGTTAAATAGGGTGGATGCGGGCGGGTGAAATTCTGGTGCCGAAGTGTCACAGACGATGTCTCACCAAACTATGAAATAAATTTTGTTTGGCGCTGTAAACCCGCCACATAAGGCGGGAATATTACAGCAGCCAATCAAATTTGGAGTCTCTATGCAGATCGGCCAATGAATGAAGGGCTTTCTGTCCGTGCTGACGTCACATGGCGCCACTAAAGCACGGAATTTCGTTTAATTCCGTAAGGAACTGAATAGAACAGAACAACTAAGCACCGAACCGGACTTCCCTCGTTTAATTAACAGTTATGGAACATAACTTCACGATTATACTCACTTACTATTCTTAATTGTAGCATTTGCTTGTAGGGATTTATATTTGGATAGTCCAAGCGAGGATTACTTTTAAGGAAGGGTTTGCAGAGGTAGAAATATCGTCCAGACTCCCCAATATCCAATCTTTGCTGTCACTTGTATCTGATGCTGACTCTTGCATGCCTCTTAACACCTTGTACAGTCACAATACTTGTCTCTTCCCCTAGCTCTTTTGCCTCCATTGCTGCTTCCTTTGCCAATCTATCAGAAACCTCATTACCTTTTACTTCACTATGCCTTGGGGTCCACACAATATCTAAATTCCATCCCTTTGACAAACAGTGAATTATTACTCAACAATTCACACACTAGAGCTGATCTATTTCGATTCTAACACATAATAAACAACGAAAACAGATTTGAAGTCTTCAGCCTCTTCCAACTTTCCGCCATTGTACTAAATAAATCCCGCCAATAGTTGGACTGTGTCGCATACGTTTACATGAATATGTAGCATCTTTCAAGCGTAAAAAAAAACGTTACACCATCTAACGCCACGACTGACGTCATTTTACAGAAACAATTGACGTCAGCTCGTGCGCGCTTTCCACACGATTTCAAAACTGTGACTATATCGATTGATATAACACGTTTTTTAGCATTGGCTTCATAGGCGAGTTGTGTTTGAATTGTCGGTAAAATAGCCTTGATGGCTTATGTTTTATATGTTAAAATTGAATGCTGACTTTAAATAAAGTTTCTTGTATCTTGTATCTAATTAAGATTTTTGCATATTATTTTCAGTGAAGTAGCAGCAATGTATCATCTTGACATATGCTAGGTTTCGTGCATAATGATAAATGTTCCATAGAGTTTCATGCATTTCAACAAATGTCACGTTTCGTTCCCTATCATTTCTATAGTAAAAATGCCAAAAATATGGGGTACTTTTGGAAAGTTTAACACACATCGAAAGACAAACAGTATTTTTAATTGAAACGCAATACTTCTTTTGTGGAACACTTGTGTTTTTATGTCTTGTGTTTGTCATGCTTTCGCCTCTGTTCATTGCTGCCTTGTGGTCACCTGCTGGGAAAGGGCTGACCTCTTGACTCTAGTTTGTGATGTTTAATTGTGTATTTGTCACTTTCCTATGTGGTATCCTGTGTTAGGTGTGGTACTTGATTGCATCAATTCCTAATCTTTGCTGCCTTTCTTACTTTGTGTTATTACACCGGAGATAGTGTTGTTTAACTTGAGTTGAATTAGAGTTTACAACTGTTTAGATTATTTTGAAATAAACAACTAAACTGTGGGAATTACTGTGGCTGTGGCCTTACAAGGGAATTATCTGCCGCTTCACATCCTTTGACATCTTCGTTTTGATATTGCGTCAGATAAATCCAAGAGTCTGTTTGCATTGGCAGTAACATGGTCAACATTAATTTCAGGTGAGACCACTAGAAATACCAATCCCAAGATACCTGGCACACGAGACATACTCCAAGACCTTTCCATGTAATATGTAGTCAGTCTTCACAGTCTTATTGGATCCTGTCACATGCACATGGACATTTCGAGGGATTGAGCTCCATATCTGTCCCAGTCTCCTATGCCGACAGTGTATCAAAGTAAGAAAGAGGGCAAAGATGAGGAATCGATACAATCAATCACCACACCTGACCCAGGATACCAATGGGAAAATGACAACGTCACAATTATACATCACAAACGAGAGCCAAGAGGTCAGTCGTCTCCCATCAGGTGACCACAAGGCATCAACAAACAGACGTGCATGAAAGCATAACAAAAGTAGGTAAGGGTGCAAAGACAGAAATAACATAAATGATCCACAAAAGAAGCACTGCATTGGAATGGTCAGTAAAATATTTTACTGGAGGGCTGAAACCGGTTTAACGGTGCACCAACCTCACCCTTAGCTCAGATGTGGATCAAGACACATAGATGTTTGGTTTGCATTAAAGACCCCTAACTTATCAATGCATCATCTCCTAGAACATATAAATCAAGACATAAAAAAGAGATAAAGCAAAGATAAGGACTCAACAATAAATAAAACTGAATACCGGAGCAAAAGAAATTCAACAGGTAAGCATTGGTGGGCCTGACAACAGCCAAAGCATCAGGCCCCTACCATCATATCAATAGATAAGTCTTTAAGTCAGAACCATCATAGAAACTTAAGTCCGATCCACAGGCCTGCAATTAAAGAGGAAAGTAAAGTTGCCAACCGTAATTGGGTTGACCACCAAGCATGCAGTCTGCCGCAATGCATTAATGTTATAGCCAATCTTTTCATAATGGGAAATTATTTTAATGAGCTGTGCTGAAAAATTATTAGAGCCAATAATCTTTTTTCAAATTATACACCAAGTCACCATAGAAATCAGGTTCCGAAAGTTCTTGGCGCAAGAGAGATTTAAGTCCAATTTGGAATTTAGATACCAAATCATAGTATCGCCTATAAAATTTAGAAAAGGTTTTGCGAAGTTTAATATACCGATAGCATTGTTTAAGAAGTTTCTGAGCTAACAATTTATTGCAAGTGTTGAGGTCAGCAACATAGCTAGATGCTCTAGCAAAACAAATGAGTTGAGAGATATAGACTCCATAGGATGTAGAGCTAGGAACATCACCATCTTAAAATTGGAAATTGACAATTTCAGAATCAAAGTCGTCACGTTTATCATAAATTTTGGTAGAAACGATATCATTAGAAATTCACAAATGCAAGTCTAAAATGCAGCTTCGATATCAGAGGTATTGGTTTTATTAAGTTGGAGCTCTGACGGGTATATTTGATTTACCATATTGTCAAAATAAACATTATTAATTTTTAAAATATCGTCCAAATATCTGGATGTAGTGTTAAACGCATCAATAACATCAGCCTGCTTATCATCAGAAAGAGACATCATAAAGTCCCTCTCATAACAAAACAGGAATAGCAATAATATTAACAATAAAAGAGAGCAACTCCGACTGTCTGTTCACCTGCTGGGAAAGGGCTGGCCTCTTGGCTCTCGTTTGTGGTGTCTACTGTGAGTTTGTCACTTTCCCATTGGTATCCTGGGTCAGGTGTGGTACTTAATTGTATCGATTCCTGATCTTTGCACCCTTACTTACTCTGTTGTCAAATTTAGAAGATGTCTTCCCTCAAGTTTAGTGTACCCAACCGAGTTTTAGTGACTTACCAATCACAGAAAAAAAAAACAAAAAAAAACTTTATTTATTTTGGTGATTCAAGACATTGAAATTGGAACCAATCACACAACTTGCTTTGCTGCGAAACATATACGCTGAAGAATAAGCTTGTCCCAGACACCTACCCAGACACTGCCAGTGGGCTGCAGTCCTATGTACTTTCTCTATTTTATAAAGCTGAATTTAAGCATGTGTAGAGTAAGGATTCCAAATAGTAGATTCCTTACCCTATAAGCATATACACTGAAGGACTTTAAAAACGCAAAAATCGAAATTCATAAAATTAACAACTTTTTAATGCATCAATTTTATAGAGATTTGGCAAAATTAAACATCAATATGTCTAAAATACATGATTTAAATTTCATATCAAAATGCTAAATAATTTTAGAGCATCAGTCTATCAAAAGACAATACCCTTAGATTCGAAAACTGCAATTTGAAATTTGTCTTGAAATTGGGCATGATTTAAAGTTATTGTAATAAATTATTTTGATCAAAAATCTTAAACAAATTACCCTTGGAGCCCTGCTATTTGTCTGGCAGTGTTGGTAGCCAGTCGGAATGGATATCGTCGATATAATCGACGTTAGTTGCCGTCTTAATGTCGGTCGCCATTCCTAGTTGGCCAGGCCTGTGTCGACCTTTAACTGTCCTATTAGCCTGGTAACAATCTCTGAGGCGCTGTATAGCTGACGGATGGCAATTATAATATCTGGCGACGCCAGAAACACTTACCCCAGCTTTTAACATTCCAATTGCGCCAGGTCGTTCATGTTCAGACAAAGGTGGTACGAATAATAAAGCTATAAAACCAAAGCTACTGTGTTTTTATACACGTATACCTACAAGCTATATGTGAAATGATCAAATATTTTGCTTCATTGATTTGTGGGGACGCCACATGCAAAAATTAGTAAATCGCGGATGCGTAGCTGGTGGTGGCTATTGTCTATAAAAACACCGGTTTTAGGTATAGATAGAGGCAGAGTGTCGTTTCCAGCCGATTTAATTTGTTAAAGAAGATTAAAAATGATCTGGGGTCAAAAATTAATAATTTTCATTTTTTGCGTTTTTAAAGTCCTTCAGTGTAAAGCGCGCCAATATCTGCCCATAAGGAAAACACCATTTCAGTTGTATTTCACTGGTGGACCGTTAGTGACATTTGGTCAATCAGCCTCCCACTAGCCAAAGCTATCAAGTTAAGGCTATTGAGGAAGAGAGAACTTGTTGATTTACTTTTATTGTCTTCTGTATGTTATGTTTCTGTTGTGGTTCTTATTCTTGCTCATGGTGCCGTGGTTATTCTATATATTGTGTGGTTGTTGCATTTCCTGGTCATACTCACTCTTTCTTACATGGCAAGACAAGCCTGTATGGTGTATATGTTCCTACAAAGAACACATTTGTTTGAGAATAGGCAAACAGAAGACCTGGCGTATCTAGAAAAAAAGCATTTGTTACACAGTAAGCATATAAAAGCAGGTCACTATCGACCCGTCTGCTAAACGCCATTTCAATGGTGTTCCACTGGTAGGTCAATTATGACATCTGGCCATTCCAACTCCCACTGTCATAAGCTATACTATATTGTCTTCCGTGCCATGTTTTTGTTGCCGTTTTTGTATCTTTCTCACGGTGCCATGGGTTGGTCTGTATATAGTGTGTGATTGTTGCATTTTCTGGCCATACTCATTTTTCTTGAATGATAAGACATTCCTGTATGAAGTATCATGTTTCCACACAGGATAAAAGTGTTTAAGAAATGGCAAACAGAATACCACAGGCATTTAGTAAATCATTTATTAAAATAAGGAATTGGTATCAACTACGCTACCCTACCCTAGCCAGGTATGCCAGGTAGTGCTTTAACATTTTGTAATTTGGACAAAAATCTTTTGGCTTTGTTTTTGTCTAAATGAGAGGAGCCCTAAACTCTTCTGTAATCTTTTCATTGATTGTTGAAGGAAACAGACTGTCCCAACCTGTCCCGACGTGTAATAGATTCAGGGAAAACACAATCCTCAGGGCTTCTCTGTATGTCTGGCATCTACAATGTGGGGCACTGTGTGATGGCCTGGTGACTTTCGAAATGTGTGCAGGAGTCAAGTACTGTTTTTTCGACGAGGCAGTGCCACAATAACTCTTGTGAAAGAGAAACTAAAGGGACACATCTCTAAGGGCCACAAGAGAACACAACTTAAGCTCACTATGTGCGTCGCTGATACTGGTGAAGTCCTAGTTGAGTTTCCCTATCTCTCGCAGGTACGAGGTACGGCGTGTTGCCATCCTCTGAACTTTCTCATTCAAGGAAGATAAGAAAGTACTGTAGTGAATGTCATTTAAATTACAATTGTCTGCAAACACTAACTTTATTAGGTCAGTGACCTATATAATATAGGTAAGTAAGTAAGTAAGTAAGTAAAGACTTTATTTATAGAGGGTGACAGCATTTAGCACATACAAAAATACAATCAAGTACATGTAGTAACTAATCTTCCATGAGGCCCTCAGTATCTATATGGACATATATACACATATACAAGTTAACAACATTACATTTGAAAATATACAAGATAACTGACAAATTATCTACATTGAAAATTTACTCTGCAAAAATTAAATGTATGGTAAGTCGGTACAAGATAGTAACCAACTATTATTGAGAATTGTCACAATCACAAGTACCTACTTGTGTCGTCTGCTGATAACTTTTGCAAACCATTTGGATCCAGATCGGGCCTAACAAAACATCGAACCCGAGCTGGATCCAAGCTGTTTGATACTTGCAAGAAAATTTCAAAAACGACCATGAAAGAAAATCAGCAGACAACGAAAAAGCATGAAAATTACCCTGTGAGTGAAGTGACTTAGCGTATCTTTATAAAATTTAAGATTTATAGAATATGATTACTTAGATCCTTTATATGTACAAGATATATACTAGAATAGAATCATTCATAATGCATGTCAAGACTAAGTTTATGGTGTATGTGAATATAGTTTAATTAACTAACCATTTCATACATCTGTTATGAAAAGTGTCAATAGTCTGGGCTTTTTTTACTTCTTCTGGCAGACTATTCCACACCAGACATCCAGAGTATCTCAAACTGTGCTTGTAGTATTCTGTCCTAGGCTTAGGTGGGATAAAACAAGCAGCAGCAGAAGACCTTAAGTTAATACTTGTATTCACATTGTTTCTTAAAGTGAAGTTCTCAGATATATATTCAGGAGCAGTATTGTTAAAGATTTTAAACATAAATTTAGCCTTTCTTAAATAAAGCCTATCATATATTGACATTATTTTCAAAGATTGCATTGCTTCACTGGAATTATCTACACTGTAGTCAAGGATGACCTTACATGCTCGTTTCTGTAATTTGAATATCTTGCATTTATTGGACTCAGAAGAACTTCCCCAGACAATGCTACAAAAGTCAATATGGGGTTGGATGTAAGACTTGTAGAATTGAATTCTATGCTCCTGTGATAAATATTTCTTAATTTTTGATAAGAGCCAAATACTTGCATTAATTTTTTTAGTCAGATGCTTAATATGATCAGTCCAATTCAAATTTTTATCGACAAACACACCTAAAATTTTATCATTTGAGATTGTATTAAGTGTTTCATTATTAAATTTAAGATCAAGTTTTTCATTTTCTAGCCTTTGTCGCTTTTGATTTGTCGTCACAAGCATAACTTTTGTTTTTAAAGAGTTAATTATCATACCATTTTCTCTACACCAGACATGTAAATTGTCCAAAGCTATTTGTATGTTGCTTTCAATCTGTTCCATGGAATTCTGAACATCATATAATGTTGTGTCATCCGCATATAAATCTGTACACACATTGCTGGTATACAAAGGCAAATCATTAATAAAAAGTAGAAATAGAAGTGGCCCCAGAATAGACCCTTGAGGTACACCGCACGAAATATGCTTAAATTCAGATTTACTGTTATTAATAGCCACCTGCTGTTTCCTATTAGACAGGTAACTATTGAACCACAGTAAAGTGTCCGCTTTCAAACCATAAATTTCCAATTTTTTAATTAAAATTTGATGATCCACAAGGTCAAAAGCTTTTTTAAAATCCACTAGTACAACACCAACCATTTTACTATTATCTATAGCATTCAACCATAAATCTACCATGTTTATAAGGGCAGTTTCACATGAATGTTGTGCCCTGAAACCAGATTGTGTTTTATGTAATAATTCATGTTGATGTAGAAAGTCTGAAAGGCTGTCATGAACTGGTTAGGTTAAGTTTTTATAACTGAAAGAGAAGACCAAACCCTGAACCCAGGGCTTTATCTGCCATGCCTGCAGGGCCGAATTTCGGTCCCATTCCGAATGGAAAATAGCCACATTTTCCCAATTGCATGTCTATTTTTCCAATTAAGAAGGTAAAAAAATATTTTAAAGACCGCTGAAACTTATGAGAATCAATGACCCATATCAGAATGTTACTTAAACACTTGTGATTGGCATAAAACAATCTAAAATAACTTGATCTCAAGGATAAACTTTACTCCCATAATTTTGTTTTAGATGTCGATTATTTTTCCCTTTTTTGACATTAAGTCCATATTTTTTCCAAATTTGGCCAGAGGCATTTTTCCCCAAATTGCTTGATAAAACCCTGGATGCGCACTGAATTACGCATATAATCATTGTAAATGGATATGTTTGATTGCTTTGCACGGTTTAGCTAGCGCCCAAGTTCATATTAGATTTATCTTGCTAATAACCTTCTCAAAAAATAGTAAGTGAGTATGATCAGGAAATACCACAATCACAAACTGCAGACAACCCCGTGGCACCGCGAGAAAGAGCCGCTCAACCATCACAAGACACCAGGAAGACAAATTAAGCAAAGCAATCAGCTCTTCTTCCCCATCAAGATGATTGCAATACTAGAATGGACATAGGTAACGTACAACAAAACATAGAACAATTACAGACTCCCACAATGGGAGTAACAATAAACAAAAAGTCAACAACAACAGAACCACCGCCTTAGAATGGACAGCAGCCACCGGGGGGCTTAAATGCATTTTACTGGTACCAAATCTTCGCCCTAGATTCTGCTGTTGTTGAAGTACAAGAAATGTTCTGCTCGCATGGAGGCCATCTAACTAATGCAATGTATCATCATGGAAAACACTCTAATCAAATTAACACTCCATGATGAAACAAAGAAAAGGGCTCATGACTCACAGATAGTCAGAGCTAAAGAAAACCTCAAGTTGAGCCACAGTGGGTCCAGCTACAGATAAGCATCAGGCACCAACCCACCGATTAAAGCTTTACGTCAGAGCCGTCATAGAATTTATAGACTAAATCACCATAAAATATAGGTTCTGATATGCCTTGTTGCAGAAGAGTTTTTAATCCAATGTTGTATTTAACAATTAACTCTGAGTGTCTGTGGTAGAATTTAGAAAATGCTTTTCGAATTTTATGATATCTATAAACTTGTTTTAATAATTTAGCAGTTAAGAATAAGTTTCTGTTGTTGAAGTCATCAACATTAGAGCACACTCTAGCAAAACAAATAAGTTGAGAAATATATACACCATAGGAAGGAGAGCGAGGAACATCTCCATCAAGAAATGGGAAATTTACTATTTCAAAATTAAAATCATCCCGTTTATCATAAATTTTAGAAGAAACTATGCCATTTGTTATTGACAAGTTCAAGTCCAAAAACGGAGCTTCAGTATCAGAAGAATTCGCCTTATTTAACTGAAGTTCAGTGGGATATATCTGACCTACCATTTGTTCAAAATAAGGATTATCAATATTAAGTAAGTCATCTAAATATCTGGAGGTAGAGTTAAAAGCTTCAATAATATCAGCTTGATTATTGTCTGACAGGGATAACATAAAGTCTCTCTCATAACAAAAAAAAAACAAATCTGCAACAAGAGGAGCACAATTAGTACCCATTGGAATACCGACAATTTGTCTATATAATTTAGAGCCAAATCTTATAAATATATTGTCTAAAAGATAATGGAGCGCATCACACATTTTCTGACATGACCACAATTTATATCGTTTAGGTTGTTCAGAAGTAAAAAAGGCATTTTTATCATTACAAGCCAAATAAAGTGAGCCCTCCCTGTTAAATGTTTGTTCAATTAATTCTGTTAGTTTATCTTTTATTAGATTATGAGGCAATGTAGTATAGAGAGTAGAGAAATCATATGTAGACAAACCAGATGCTAGAAAACCTCTAGACTTCAATTTATTAAGAATTTCACCTGAATTTTTAATAGACCATAATAATTTTTTACCATTTCTTTCATAAACTGTTGTGCAATATTTAATGACATGGTTTTTAATCGCAGTGAGGCAAGAAGTCAAAAGAACAGACAACTCAGTAGTTGTACATGCACTAGAAATAGCAATAAAACGTGACTTATAGGGCCGTTTATGAAGTTTAGGTAACCAGTATAACGTAGGAAGCTTGCTATGGTCCTCATCAACAAACAACCCAAACTTAGCTGCCATATGGCATCGATGCCTATCAACGATAGACGTCTCATCATGCCTGTTATGCGCATATGTTTTGGCAGCGCTAAGTTCTTGCTTTAGGGTGTTAATATAGTATCTTTTTCAAACGACCAAAACATTGTTAGCAGCCTTCTCTGCGGGGGCCAAAACAAACTTCCTATGGAATTCCTGGATCCCTTTCTTCAAGTGTCTAAAAGTGAATTTAGGTTTAGGTGGTAGAAGATCTAAATTGTTGCAATAAAATGAAATTCTACCATCAATAATTTTGAAAATATTAACCTTCCTTCTGTACCAATATTTTCCTTCCGCGGAAGGAGCATTCCTTCCGGTGTTTAGCTATACCGCCTATATTTTGCGACATACGGTTTGTGGTATTTACGAAACAGAACACGTGCGTGGGATATCGCAGTTTACCTTGTCGAAATTTGAAGTAAATTTGAAAATTCACTAATGATTCTTCACTTTTAAATGCGTATTTTTATAATCCTATCTTAGTATCTAGATGGTTTATTTAGATGTTGGAATGGTTCTCCCGCAATGTTCTCTCCTCCGATTGTCGTTGTTGTTGACGGATTGCCGCAACGTACCGGTACTCGGCATTTTTCGACCACCTTATCTTGATCCAGTCTCCCTGAAGAAGCTTGTATGCAGGAGGGGATCCATCCTTTTTGGGGAACTAGTGGCAGTGCAGTTAGCTCTGGAATATTTCCTGCAACATCTGGAAACAATCTCCTGTAGATTCCTGAAAATCTTTAGTGATAGTCAATCCACAGTGGGAATCCTTATACTCAACTGGAAAGAGACAGGCTATAAGGACATTACCACAGAAATCAGGCAGGCTATCACTACACTACAGCAGAGGGGAGCCGAAGTGGATATTTCCAGGTCATGCCAGTATCGCAGGAAACGAAATCGCCGATGCTCTAGCCAAAGAAGCTGCTACAGAGGCAATGAATCAACCAGAGGGCAGAAATTCATCTACAATACTTGAGATCAAGGAGGCCACCAAGAAGACCCAAATTTCGAAATGGCAATCTAGATGGGACAACACAGAGTACGGCATAGTTCTGGGACCATAACGTAGTTTGTAAGTTTGTTCTAGGCTCAAACTACGTTATGGTTTTTATGCACGATAGAATGAAAATTAAGTCATGTATTTTAATCCCTGCAATTCCAGCTTGCGTGTACTGCTGTGCACTTCTGGCAATTAGTAGTCGTGAAGAAAAATGTTGAAATATTTGAAATACAATAAGTATGTCGTATATTGACACTTACGATGTGTTAAAGAGTGAAAAAACAAAAGTGTTTTGTAAACAGAGAGATGTTGTTGTCCTACATCATGGCGTGTGGTTCTCAGTGTCATCAGCGTCAGTATAGGAGGCAGGGGACCAAACTTGACAGGTATTGGGGTATAACTAAACACCGGAAGGAACGTTCCTTACGCGGAAGAATGCTCCTTGTTACTCTTCAGCATGACTTAACCTCCACATTGGACAGCGGCGTACAGGCAGACACGATTGTCTTGGAATTTTCTAAGGCTTTTGACAGAGTTCCAACAATTCAGTTTACCCGGGAGGCTACACCACGATGGCATCAGGGGATACCCAACAGTAGATCACATACTTCCTTTTTGGCAGAACCCAGTGTGGCTGTTGAGGGTTGTTCTTCAGAAAGCGTGCCCGTCTTAAGGGGGGGGGGGGGGGTCCTGTATGTGTCAGTACTGGGGCCCTTGTTATTTTTGCAATTTATTCTGTATGTGCCAAATACTCCAAACACCTCTAGGAGAGTATTTACTATTACATGGAGTGCACACTGAAATGGCTATGAATTTTAGTCAAAATAATCAGAATATAACATGAAAAGGACAATCAAGAAAGATGTGTAAATGAATTAACAAAACGTAAATTTTGGAATTTTAACTGTATTTCGAACTATAATTAATTATTGTTGGAAAGGGGGGATGGCATGCTGTGAGACTGACACGACTAAAAATTCTAGATGATATTATGTGTGAATGATTGATGATAGATGATAAGTGTCATAAACGACCTCAAGACAATCTCATCTCCAGACATGTTTGTTTGCAGATGACTGCATAATGTATGGACCGTGATTATGTCATCCTACAGCAAGACCTTGATGCTTTAGCAGAGTGGGAACCCAAGTCGGGTGGTGAATTCCATCCTCAGAAATGTAGTGTCCTGAGTGTATCAAGATCCAGACCCCCTTCAGACCCCCTCCCACAAGCTAATAGGACACATCATGAATACTGAAGATGCAACAAAGTACCTGGGTATCAACCTCAAGGCTACCGTTTCTTGGAAGACACACATAGAAATTATCTCCAATAAGCCCAACAGCATGCCCAGGATCTTAAGACGCAGCCGCAGGTTTTGTGGTGAGGATTAAAAAGCAAACACCTACTTCAGCATAGTCCGCTTGAACTTTGAATACTGCTCGTTTGTTTGGACCCAGCACAAGAAGTGTCAGATTCGGAAATTAGAGATAAATCAAAGAACAGCTGCCTGGTACACAACAAACCAAAACAGGAACACCAGCAGCCTGCCATCAATTCTCAAGCTTCTCCAGTGGGAATCTCTCGATTCCAGGCGTTCCAGAATTCAACTGATACAGACAGATAGTATAATGTGTCCTTATTATATGTACAAGGGAGTATGCAGGTTTATTTGTGTTGTTATTGCTTCTTTGGCTTTTATATGGCGGTTTTGGCTGCATTTTCTTATATCCTCTTTACAGTTGGTCAGGCCTTTATAATGACGATTGTGGCATAAAACTTTCATGGGTGGGTTAGAGCCTGGTGTTTTAGTTGGTTGTACTTACCGTACTTAAACTAGGAGGTTTCTTTGGCTCTGGCAGAATGGGACTTAAGAGCTTTTTACTTTGTTTCATCTTAGTATGTTGATTTGATATTATTGTATGTATTAGGTGTCCATAGAAAGGCAACTAATGCAGCTGGTACTTGAAGGCACTATAAAGGATTTGTCTGCAGTTTGTGATTATGGTATTTCTTGACCATTCTCACTTACTTTGATTTATTCGATTGTTTCTCTGTGATGATACATTGCATTCCCTAAGAAGACTCCATGCGAAGTAAACAATTTAGTTTTAATGACAACAGAGTCCTGGGCAAAGATTTGCCCCCGGTAAAATGAGAAACAAAACATTTTTGCATCTTGATCCACATCTGTACGAAGGTTGAGGTTGGTACAGTGAAACTACTTTAAGCCCACCAGTAAAGGTATTTTACTGACCGTTCCAAGGCGGTGCTTCTTTGTGTATCATGTTTGTTATATATGTTTCATAGTAAGAAAGAGGGCTAAGATCAGGATTCAATACAATCAAGTACCACACCTGTCGCAGGATACCACATGGAAAAGTGACAAACACACAATTAGACATCACAAACAAGAGCCAAGAGGTCAGCCCTTTCCCAGCAGGGGACAACAAGGCATCAATAAAAAGACGCCCGCGAAAGCATAACAAACACTAGACAGAAATAACACAAATGATGCACAAAAGAATTACCACCTTGGAATGTGCAGTAATAAAATCATAAATAAAGTTGCCATATCACGTAACGCCGGCACTTTTCAAAAGAATATCACAGCAGAAGTGCAACGATATCATATGATAACGAAATTTTATCACATGTTACCTAAGAATCCATTGATCTATCTTCAGGATTCAGCTTTGATTAACTTATATCTGGTGCGACACGCTCTAGCTCCAATGACTTGCTGACACCTCTATCTCATTGACAGAACGTAGGTCAGTATGAATGCCTGTAGGATGTTTCTCCGTTCCTGAATGAAGGACTGCTGCAGCTGTTGTTGGTTATGCCGAGCTTCGGTTTATCTCATTCTCTAAATATTCAACAGCACTAATGTCAGGTGTCTTTGTCCATGGTAGCCGATTACTATTCTGCAACTGTACCAGTGCCTGTCTGTGATATTCTTTTGAAAATTGGCGCCATTATGTGATTTTGTGACTTTTACTTATGGCGTGATATTTATATTTTCTATGATTTGAATTTATTATTGAATCGATTGAAAATAAATTTATGCCAGGTATGTATCATGCTTATTCCCAATTTTAACGCAATCTGTACACACATTATTAAATTACATAACTTATATAGTAAGTATTGCATTAGCTGTGGTCTGGAGTGCATTTTATCTCCGTCAGGTCTGGTACTTGATTGTATCTATCTGATCTTTGGATAATTCTTTACCTTTCCTTTAGCTGCAATCAAATACCTATTTATGCAGATATACTATTACTTACACACCTGAGTGCTTGTAAGTAACAAATGCTGTTTCTAAAACACGCATGGCAATAAATAAAGAAGGGATGGCTAGGTATGGAATGGTAACAGATGTCAGTCATATAACAGAGCAACGCAGCATAATATATTTCCATATGCCTTATTTGGTAGGTAGGTAGGTGGTGGGTGGGTATATAGGTAGGTGGATGGGTGAATGGGTAGGTAGGTATGTTGACCTGTAAGAAGGTATCTAGACCTGCATGTAGGTGGGTAGATCTGTATGTAGGAAGGTAAATATTACTGTAGGTAGATAGGTAGACCTCCAGGTACGTAGGTGAATAGATAGATAGGTAAGAAGGTACAGATAGATAGGTTTGTACATAGACCTGTAGGTAAATAGGTAGGTAGACCTGTTGGTAGTCAGGCCCGTAGGTAGGTAGGTAGGTATGTAGGTAGATTGGGTTATGCAGCCCTTTGAAAATTCGTGGAAGAACAATTTCGGTATTTAGTATATCCCTAACAACCTCTTTCTCAAAATCATGACCGGCCATTCAAAACGTTCACAGAATGTGTAAACATATGATTGAGGTTGAATAAAACCGATCAGGTGAGGTTTTTCCAAAAAACATTCCTAGCGGCGTAAAGATAAGTATCTAAGGAACATTTCTATATAAGTTTTATAAGGTTACGTCATAAACTGAAGTGAAAATTGAGTCCACTCTTATCAATTAGAATTTTGAACAAAATGTGCACATAAATATTACGCCGTAGAATGTGTCAAAACCAAAAATGACATTCGGAGGCGTAATCTTACACCTAAGTACGGCAGAGCATACCACATGCTAGTCTCAAAGTGGACTCCAAGAAGTTTCTGGATATCCCCAACAGGAAAAGCTTTTGCCTAATCCTACAAATACAGACAGGTTATTCGAAACTAAATGACTACAGACAAACTGGGCCAATGTGACAGTAATAAGTGCGCCTGCGGGGAACCCGAGACACCCGAACACTTCCTCATAGACTGCCCAAACTACCAACAGTACAGAGAAGCTATGCAGCTGAAGCTATCATCCCAACTTGGATTGAACTTCCTAGATGCTCATACCTTACTCAGCAATGATGAGCACCCAGAGCTACCAGACTGGAGAGAAACCATTAGACGGGAGGTTGCAGCCTACATCGAGGCCACAGTTCGTTTCAGTGAGGAAATTCCAGATCTACCCCCTCCAAATCTTTGATCCGTCAATCCACAACTTGTATTTCCAAAGTACAGTTGAGTTTACATTTGCGGAAATACACCTACATAAGAGGCCAACAGTACATTCGAGACCACCTGTGCCGAAGAGGCCGTGGATTGAGGATTCGAGTTGATACTTTCCAGATTAAGATAGTTTACTTATGAAACGCCAAACATCATTCAACTCTGTCTTGACCATATCACCATTGATTGAGGGTTCCCGGTCTACCTTTCTGGCGGCCGTGGGTCGTGTCGACCTGCTGGTTATAGGGTGGCTGGGTCATTTCAGCCTATTTTGGTAGGTTGTTTTTGTCGATATACCCTGATCTGCCTTATGTATGTCCCCCAATCAGTCAGTGGCTCTTTAATATATATATATAGATAGTGACGGGTACCGTGTTTTAGCACTGCCGTTCGTAAACTTCTCAATTTTCCAACACAAGATCGACTGGATGAATGATTTTGCACTGTTGGGGAGTTTGCACTGTTTGTTCAGACTGGCTAAAAGAACACAGTTACCTGACTGGTTTTAATCAAGTGATAGCTTCGTGCTTGTCCAAAATGGCTGTAAAGTCGAAGCGAGGTCAAAATAAGGCTAATTTTGTTCAGCAAAGCAACAGAATAACGGTTTCGTTCAGGTAATGTTGATATCATTATTAAATTGTCAGACCAGGATACAGAATCGTATCTTCAATTTTCAACGAGAATAGACATCCTTGAAATCGAAACTGAAAGTAGCTTCCATTCGGGAGTGATTCCATCTAAAACAAACTGTAAAATCATGGAAAGTTTTAACATCTACGAATATACCCAATTGAAAAAAACAAAATACGGAAATAAGCATTTCTTAGAAATTTTGAATGCCCAATTAAAATTTGAAATACCCAAATGAATGAAAAAGGAGTGAGTAACATACCCAATTGCTCAAAAATTAATTAAGGAACTGAGTGACAAATAACTTTGCCATTATGTCTGACAAAGTGACATTATTTTATTACAACCATTTTACTCAAAGTGCACCAATAGATCAACTTGGGATGTTCTCCAAAACGATCTTTTACCTGTCTAGTCTTGTGAATTCCTTCCGACATCATGGGGTTTTGTCGATACATACAGTATCACATGAAAATGTGATAGAATAATGACATATCTGTCAATTTATAGATGGTAAAATCTATCGAATGAAAAATATTATGACACTCCACAGAAATTATGTCCTTTTATACCTTCCCTGGACCTGCTAAATGGAAGCTATCTTTCTAGGTAAATTTATGCACGTTACTATACATGACTTTGCTTTTGGAATTTACATTAAGTTGAATCTGTCCTCACTGGCACTTTGTTATGTCCTTGAGCAAGTTGCTTTATCCTATTGCTTAATAGTACTGGTTCAACGCAGGAAATTGTTGGCTAATATTTAAGCATCCCCACAAAGAAACAAACATCTGATGACTTTTCGACATCAGGTGTAAGTACTAAGGTAACCCTTGTCGGGCTGAGCCCAGATTTATTCCTTTCTTTAACTTTGTAGATCCAGATCAGCTGGTTTCTGATGAAGCAATCTGATCAGGATCTACACTGTTTTCCACTCTGATTGAAAATAAATGCTTACAACCCGAATGCTTCTGGTTAACATAATAAAAATTGGGGAGTAGTGTTGTACATGTAAAATATAATCAGCATGACAGGGGTTACACGCTTACCATGCGGTTTAACCCTTACCATGCTGAGCCCAGATATATCCTGTTTTGAAAACCGTGTAGAACCTGATCAGCTGGCTTCTGAGAAGCCAGCTGATCAGGATCAACACTGTTTTAAGTTATCCACATAATATTATCTAGTTAAATTAATTGTACTTTTATTTTTGTTTTTCAGATTTAGAGATGGGTTTTGATGGGGACGGAGGAGGTGGTGGATACAGGGGAGGCGGTGGTGGATTTAGGGGTGGAGATAGAGGGGGTGGTGGGGGATTCAGGGGTGGAGATAGAGGGGGTGGTGGGGGATTCAGAGGTGGAAGGGGTGGAGATAGAGAAGGTGGCGGGGGATTCAGAGGTGGAAGGGGTGGTGGTGGAGATAGGGGAGAGGGTGGGGGATTCAGAGGAGGCAGAGGCGGTGACAGGGGAGGAAGAGGCGGTGACAGAGGAGGAAGAGGAGGCTTCCGTGGTAAGCATGTGGTTCAAGAACCACAGGTTTAAATAAGCAAACATTTTCAACGTAAAATTGTAAATGTTAACTTTAATACCCATCAGTTTTAAGATGCGTTTTGGGTATATGTCTTAGTAGCTATTCATGAAATGAAATTCTCACGATAGGAAGCTCAGTGGTAGAGTGCTTGGCTCGAGACGGAGGGACCGTGGGTTCGAGCCTCACTGGCGTCACTGCGTTGTCGTCCTTGAGCAAGACACATTTATCCTAGCTTAGTACTGGTTTAACCCAGGAAGACCCGTCCCTGTTTAACTGAAAGATTGTTGATGGGACGTAAAGAGTCAAATCAAACAAAACTCTCACGAAAATGCCTGAGTTTACAGTATACAGATTTTAAAGGGTATCTTTACTATCCTCAGTGACAGTATTGTAAATTCAGAATTTTTTTTTAGAATTTTATTTTTCGTGAATAACGTTAAAAGACATTCATGTATTCGCGATGTTCATAATTAGAGACTGGTGCATGATTTATAGGGGTCAAAAATTCCACTCGTTCGCTCGTACTTATGAGTGAAATCTAGAAAAGACGAGTAATTCTTCCCAAAGCAACCTGTATGACCAATGCTTTGGGAAGAATTACTCATCCTTTCTACTTTCACTCCTAAATCTGAGGGTGAAACTAGCATTTTCTGAGTATTGACTGTGAAATCTTTTTGTCAGTATATGGGATGCAGTTATGAATGTAACAGGGTAAATATCATTTTCACAGTGATATAAGAAACTAAGTCCTGTCAGGGCTGGAAAATTCTACTCCTCCGCTTGCCATGGCGAGTGGAAATTCTCGTTGACAAGTTATATTTTTAATCTGCTCGTCCTTAAGGGCTAGTGAAAATTGCTTTCAGAAAATTAAGAATTCATGGTCTGTGCCGTAGAAACAGGAAATAGTCATATACACAAAGGAATCTGATTAATTCTATCTGGGAACATCGTAATTAATTAAAGTCAGTAAACCGAATACATAAACTATGGTTGTCCATAGCAACGCTCTCTGCCAAAATGAGGCAGACAGTGTATCACATCCTATAATCAATATCAGCAGTGTATTTTTTTTTTCGAAAAAATTTAAAGCCAACCCAGTTAATCGGATTTTATTTCCCCCTTGGTAATAAACAGACATGTGCTTGTTTTTCAAAGCAGAGCGTAGCCTCTACAGGAGCCGATGACAGCAACTTTGGGCCAGGATAGTGAAAAATGTTAAGCAAGCTGCCGAAACGGAAGAGTAAACAAACTTTGATAGTACTAAAAGGTAGCGAGTTATGAAAAGTTTCAATGACGGGGGAGCTGGATGGAATACCGTGAGACAGCAAGTGCTTTACTTTGCCAAATTGTCATAAATGCCCTAAACAAATATTCATCACAGTTTAAGACAGTTTTATATTACTTCAACACTTTATAAAATGAATGGTAAAAACTAACTACGTGTACATGTATTTGGTTAGATTTTTGGTTTAAAAATATTCTGTGGCAATTTGATGTAGGGCGAGCAGAATCATGTAAGGACGTGTAAAAAATCTATGGCACTCATCCTATGGGACAAGTGGACTTTGGAAAAATTTCCAGCCCTGCATATAACATATTACTCCCGTATGTTCTTTATTGCATATATGCTTTTAAAGGACAAATACATGTGTTTGCAGGACGAGTGCAATATTGAAATATTTTTGTCTCCTGATTTACCTATATCATTAAACGCCAGTGTGATTTCTAAAGTCGCAAAAATGTCTGAATGTACAGTAAACATTCACAAAAGCCCATGTTGCTGACAAAAAAAAAATTGTCAATAATTCATGCCTTGTATTAAAAAAAAATATAAATTTGTCTATCAGTACACACATTTATGTTGTTGGTACTCAAAAGAATCATCTCAGTCACAGTGAGACCATTCTTGTTAGCTCCCAAAACAAAGGTTGCAACTGCCAGATTAGCCTGATACACAGTCTCCAATGCCAATTTCATTTTACTTAATATAATGTAGTACAAACTCATCTTCCATGTAGCACTGGCATTATCCTTCTTCAGCCTTTGAGAACTAAAGTTTGTACATAAAGGAAAATATGTTTCAAAAATATAAATAAAACAATATCATGGGTGAAAGTTTTCAAGATTAATCCTGAATTCAGGATTTTGAGGCTGATTTTCAATAGAAAGTCAGTCTCAAATCCTGAATTTGGCAGATTTTGATAGCTTCTCTGATGATTATTTTTCAGATTATCTAAACACAATTAATCATTTAAACTTTAAATTATTCATTTTTGTAGGTATCCTGCAATTTTTAAAATTTGAGTTTCTAAAGTTCAGGATTTTGGAAAGGACCTCTGACACTTTGATAGGGTATCTGCCTATTTTTCAGATGCTTCCCAAAACTTCCCTATGCATAAGATATCACTGGTTTCCTTTTGGATAGGACCCTTGAATTATTAGACATGAATTAAGGTTATAATTAGACAGGAAAACCCATGCAACAAAACAGGAGACCCTACCAAAGGGGGTAGGGGTTGCAAAATTCGACTTCACCAAAACATTTAGCAATCAATTATTTTTACCTGTACGGGTATTATAACATCTATACTCGATTACAAATCACAGTGAAAGTATTTTAAAGTCCAAAATAACGAGCATTTTAGTGATTATTTTTGTTGTTGTTTTTTCTATCTGATTTGTTAAGAAATATTTTGAAGTGCAACTGTAGTCCATATTCAACCTTGATGACAATGTATTTACCTGGTGCAATATTATGCAGCAGGGTATTATAACCATTCATCCATGCGTAAAGTACACCTAGTCAAAGTCCATGTAGTTTATGTGTATTGGATAGATACAGTATTAGTGCAAAATAATCTACCAACTGAACTTAGTAAAAGGACAGTTTTCATAATCTATAGAAAAATATGCTAATAACGTTGTAATATTTTATGACTAATGGGTTCTGGAAAGGAAGCTTACTTGTACTAATTATTTCATTATACTGGAATAAAAGATTTTCAAGAGAGCACACCAAAAATGCAAATGCTAATGTTCGGACTCGCCCAGTCGTCACATTTTGGGCTGTGGGATATCATTCCCCCCCAAGTTCCAGCTAGCTTTTCACATATATTATGTAAAATATGGGAGCACACTTACGTGCAAAAGGATTAGTTGGAACTCGGGGGGGGGAATGATGTTTTAAAAACATTTTTCTATTTCCTATATGTATAATGCAAAAAGTGACCATTTTAGCCCCAAAATAAAGCTGTACATTCATGGAAATAGGAAATGAAATGCAATATCATAAAATAGGGACCGACAGCGAGCTTATATATGAAGATGGAAGCATTTGGTCGACTTTGATTTCTATCAAAATTATAGGCAGAATACACTGTGATTCCCATTACCACCGTCAGAGGTCCTTTGAACTTTCACCCATGCAATAAAGAAGGAGACCTGTAGAGTCTTCTGACAGTTAATAAAATGTTCTTAATTTTACTCTGTAGTTTTAACTTGATCTTGTCCTATGTATATGCAGGTGGCAGAGGTGGTGGCAGATTTCAAGATTACGGACCACCAGAACGAGTTGTGGGTTAGTATATTCACAGATTACACTGTATCAGAACTGGAAATATCTTCAAAGTAAATGTCAGGAATCAAATTTAAGATTTTTTCAAGCCTAATCAGTACAAGTTAGCTCTGCTGCCTTCTTTTAACTCTTGCTAGAATTATCCCAATAAGACGTTTTCAAGCCTAATCAGTACAAGTTAGCTCTGCTGCCCTCTTTTAACTCTTGCTAGAGTTATCCCAATAAGAAGTTTTCAAGCCTAATCAGTACAAGTTATCTCTGCTCTTGCTAGAGTCTTCGCAATAAGACATTTTCAAGCCTAATCAGTACAAGTTAGCTCTGCTGCCCTCTTTTAACTCTTGCTAGAATTATCCCAATAAGACTTTTTCAAGCCTAATCAGTACAAGTTTGCCCTGCTGCCCTCTTTTAACTCTTGCTAGAGTTATCCCAATAATATGTTTTCAAGCCTAATCAGTACAAGTTAGCTCTGCTGCCCTCTTTTATCTCTTGCTAGAGTTATCCCAAGCTCTGAAGTGAACTTTTTTCATCATGATAATCTTTGTTGTTTAGAAACTATGAAAATCAACACAAATTAGTAATATATACAGATTCTGGTTCAAAATTTGAGTTTGAAATTAATCTTGTAGCAAATTATCTCCTTGTATCCCAGTACTATATATATATGTATTTGAAAATATTAAGGAAAATGGAGCATTTGCTCTTTGGAGCAAAAATGCTCTGTTTTCCATAATATTTAAAAAAGTAAAAGAGCAAATGTTCCATTTTCCATAATATTTCCAAAATCTTACATTTCAAAGGGGTCCAAAGGCACTTGTGTGAAGTAAAGAGTTAAACATTTTGATTTGGGGTGCTCAAAAGTACCGTCTCGATAATAACTGTCTCATCCAAAACCTGTGAAATTGTGAATGTGGGATTTTATTATTTTTATATTTCTAATTGTTAACCCTTTACCCCATTTTCCATCATATTTTCAAATACATAGTATTTCAAAGGCATCAAAAAGCGTTATTATGGAGTAAAGGGTTAAAGCAATTTAAAATTGATATATAATATGTATTGCACTTTTGAAAAAATGTTGTGCTTGTGTTTAACATATGGTCATATGGAGATGGGGCCACGGCTTAAAGTCTCATCCGACAGACTGGTGAAGCCGGGAATCAAACCTGCGACCCCTATAATAGTTTTCTAACCACTAACAATATTTATTTCAGAAATGGGTGAATTTATGCATCCATGTGTAGGTGACTTAGTTTGCAAAAGAACTCTCAATTTTAAATTGATATATACATGCAATATGTATTGCTTTTTTGAACAAACGTAATATTTTAACAACAAACAATATTTATTTCAGAAATTGGCGAATTTATGCATCCATGTGAAGACGACTTAGTTTGCAAAAGTACAAATGAAAAAGTACCGTACTTCAATGCACCCATCTTCTTGGAAAACAAACAACAGATCGGCAAAGTGGATGAAATATATGGACCAATCAGAGATTTTGTATCCTTGAGCTGCAGAGTAGTATCTGTCATTAGAATGATAGAAAGTTGGGGAACAACAAATGTTGGAAATCAATAAATTGGATTAAACCTTAAAGCGCCAATCACCACTGCAGCAGACGACGAAATTTTGCAACACCTTTCCTAATTTTCGAAAGAAATTAGGAATGATATTTCATGAGAATCATCTGCCAGCAGACGATTCTCATGAAATATCGTGCCTTATTTGTTATTATGAAAAAGCAGCAAAATTTTAAATTGTCGTCTGCTGCAAATTATAGGTGGCACTTTAAGGATTAAAACACCATTAACCCTTATCCTGCCAATATTTTTGTCCTGAAAATGTTGTCTGCTTTCTGCTTCATAGATTCACGTGCACTTCAGACTAAATTTTCTTGCACACCGGATAAGGATATCTGACATTTTACCCTGGGATAGAAAATCTTATCTTACCCAGGCTATCGTACCCAGGCTGTCATGTGAGGGCTACATACATTGGTTGTATTGGAACTCTTGTACATGGATGTTAAGTGACGTCATTGTTATGTTTAAATGACTTCATCATGTGCAAATGCATCTTATCCTATTCAGGGACTTCTGGAAAAAAACAGTGGTGAGCAAGAAAAAGAATCCATTATTCGTGAGAGAGTAGGATAGAAAAATCTGTCCCTTGGGATCACCGTTTGTCATCACTCGGCAAGCCTCGTGATGCCAAACGGCGATCCTCGGGACAGATTTTTCTATCCTACCAGCACACTCATGATAGATTCTTATATTATCATGGAAGTAAACACTGAACGCTGGGCAGTCTGATCTGGGCCCATGTTGTTTGTAATATAGCCTACGTAAGAACATAGGAGATGAGAGGAGTAGGAGAAAAAAGTTGCAGGGCCTTTTCCAGCAATTTTGGGAAAAGGCCCCTGGCAAAAATTGGAAAAAAATGATTGACTTAACATCAAAATTGGGAGAAATTAACGACATAGAACATAACAAGGATAGCAAAATATATCCTCAAAATCAAGTTATTTTACATTGTATTATGCCAAGCATACCACTTAAGCACAAGTGCTTAAGTATCATTCTGATATGGGTCATTGTTTCACATAAGTAGTAGTGCTCTCTAAAAAATGTAAAAAAAAATAAATTTACTTTTCTTAATTGTGAAAAAACGGACATGGTATTGGGAAAAAAGGTGGCTATTTTCGATTGGGAATGGGGCTGAAATTAGGCCCCTAGAGATGGGCAGAAAAGCCCCTGAGTTGTGACTGACAGGAAAAGGGTTAACACCAGTGAGAATGGGTAAATATCATGAATGCCATTGCTAACTTCATTCACACTTTTTATATCCCTGCAAACTTTGTTGTTAGATAGACCTGTACAGTTTCCTTCTGTCTGACTGTCTTTGTGAAGGTCAGTTTTGCTCACTTCAGCCATATGCTCAAAGTGAGCTGTTGTGATCATAGGATGTACGTAGGTTTAGATAAACACAATTTTTGAGCATAAATTTTTTATTTTTTTCTTACCCATTGGTTTAAACATATGTTTTGGGTGCTCAAAAGAACCGTCTCATTGAGACGGTTCCTTTGAGCACCCACAACATATGTTTTGGTTGAGAAATAAGAAAGTTAATGTTTTGGTATGCGCTCTTAACTAAAGGCCTGGATGTATGTTGTTTGTCAATCCTGTGTCCGTTGTCTGTCAAAAGTTTACTTTAAACAACATCGTTCTTCTAAACCACTAAGTGGGATTCCACCAATCTTTGCATGAAAGATCCTTAGGTGGTCTTTCTCAGTTTAATATACAAAGATTTCCATTCTATTTAGATCTGGTTGCTGTGGCAACAGAAAAATGGAAACATTAATTTTCAATTACACTCTTATCTGGAGACCTGCTTTCATACTCTCAAATGTTGTATTTATCATCCTAATAAATGTTAAAATGTCAACAATTGTTGGCATATTAACTTTTATGAGCAGTATTTATTCCATGCTCAGTTGAGTTTAGAATGAAAAAAGTCATATAACCCTGAGGCCTGAGCTGTATAGCTAAGTTGTAAAGATGAAACTTGCCATAACATGCATCTTAGCCCTGACCAGTGCCTTTGTTGTTCGCTATTTGGAAAGCATATCTAAGCTTGCTACAAGCAAAATTTATTCTAGATTGTCTCTGTACCTGAGTAGGCTGGTTTGTGTATGACCCAGAGGTAAGTTTTCTCGTGTTGAGGCCCATATAACTCTTGAAGTTTTTATCCCTTGATTCTGTTAAATCATGATTTGTTGGGTTTAAACCTTCCTTAACTCTTTGCTCAGTTTTTCAGCATAAAATTATCAGATAATATGAAAGCAAAATCTTTTAAGAAAGCTGAAAAGGTAAGAACCCTATTTACTGTGTGTATATGAGTTAGTTCACACGATATCACCACATATGTCATTAGTTTAAACTTTTATTTCATTATAGGAATGAAATTTTATTTTTTGGTTTTTATCGATGTGTAAACTCCGGCGAATCACTCACAAATTGAATAAAGCCGGGAGGGCTTTATGTTAAATTTGTGAGTGATTCGCCGGAGTTTACACATCGATAAAAACCAAAAAATTAAATTTCATTCCTTATAATTCCAACTTTGGAACAAAACAGCATATTTGTAAAAGGTTGTTGACAAAATTTCAAATTTAAAAGCCCACTGAAGAAAAATAGTTCATAACCGCTGTCTATGAACGATCGGGCAGCCATCTTGAAAATTCTGTCAGTTCAAACTTTGTTTTGCTAAATAATGATTAAAATTGCACCCTATTTTGGGCGAATATGTGAATATGGGCTGATTGGGCTCAAAACAACTCCATTTAGTTTGGGAAATGTTTTCCTTTGTCAAATATACGCACAGCTTGCTGGGCTCATTGAAAGGCCTTACCACGGATTGGGTCACAGATCGAAGCACTTACCTTCACAAGTCCTGCCTTAAATCTCCGAAGTAGATCTAAGATCTTAGCGTCAATTTAAAAGTGCGATTTGACAAGTTCAAACTGCGTTGAAACATTTCGGTGTTGATGGATGTGAGCCTTGACATTGTTTTGATGACGATTCTCTTTAATGACGTGACCGTTTGTTAAGTGACGTCACATAACTCCCCATCCTGTTCATTTCTTAGAGTTCCCCCGTTGCTTTGAAGATGCACCACCATGTACAGCGTAAGGGCTTTTAAATAAGCTTTAGAACACACTTAACTATATTTAAACTGGTGAAAGTGTTATGTTTTACGTATATCTACAGTTCGTTATTATTAACACAATCTACCACTGTGATATCAAGGCAGTTATCAAATATTCCTACGCATGGGCTTTTATCGAAGTGTAAAAACAATTTAATTTTGCCAACGGACCAATCAAAATCTCTGAAAAAGTGATAAAAGCATTGAGTTGGAATTATTTTTGTATAACAACATGTGTACATATAATACAATAAGTTCACATACAGATCACTTCCAGATACAAGAAAGGGATTCAGAAGAAAGTCTATTGACTTTTGTAAATCTGTTTCCCAGCTATTCAATATTTGAAATACAGTAAACATATGACTTGAATTCACATTAGTATGTATGAACAATACAGCAAAAACTCGGTAATTTGAACTGAAATTAACCAGGTTTAGCTGTATTTATTATAATGTCAGAGCTGCTGTTTAATACAAAGTATAGGGAGTGCAGTGGCTCAGTGGTAGAGTGCTTGACTCGGGACCGAGGGGCCTCAGGTTCGAGCCTCACCGGCGTCACTGCATTGTGGTCCTTGGGCAAAACACATTTATCCCAGCTTAGTACTGGTTAAACCCATGAAGACCCGTCCCTGTGTAACTGAAAGATTGTTGATGGGACGTAAAGAATCAAATCAAACAAAATAATACAAAGTATGAATTTTAACTTTGAAAAAGAGATTGAATATTTTACAAATTACAGTTATCCTTGTTGTCTCCACGGGGTTTGGAGATGATAAATTCTATGGGGGGAGTATGGTCATTGCCTCTATGTACCCAGCTAGCAGAATAGTCGTCAAACCAATCAATTGTGAATATAAACATGTCATTGGTGAAAAGCTTAGGCCAGCCAGGGCATAAACTGGCAAGAGCCTCTGCTGCTCGCATACACAAAGTATGGATGTAGATGAAGGCTCCGACCAAAATTTAGACGTCCAGCTTTGCTTGATACCTCAGCTTGGGCTTTATTAGAGGCATTTGTGCTTATGAGATACGGTAAATATTCTAAGATTTCAATCACTAGTTGCCTTCCAAAAAAGGCCTAAACAAACAGAGCAGACCCAGATCAGACTGCTTCTGAAGAAGCAGTCTGATTATGGTCTTCCCTGTTTGCTATTCTGACAAGCATTTTGTGCATTCCAGCCCTGAAAATCTACAATTTATTTGAGAACAGAAAGAGATAAGTGGTCGAAATTAAAAAAACATTTACCTAAGTACTACAATCACGTGTGCTGGCTTATATGTATTTATTTCATGTCACATCTACCTTCACATGACTAATGAACCAACCTACAGAAGGAAACATGAATGGACAACTTGACCATTCAGGTTTCCATCCGTAGGTTGGTTCATCAGTCACCCACCCAACCATAAAGCTTGTATGACTGTTGCATGCTGACAAAATAAAAGTACAGGCCTGCCTGCCCATATGCAGCCAGCCAAACAGGCTACACACAAAATTTCAATATTTCAACTAGTCTAGCTGAGCATGCTGGTTTGGTTCTTTGGTCGGAAACCTATTGCGATGAGGTTCATATTTGGATATCATAATTCAGTACCATACTTTATTAAAATTTATTCAAGTCTGTTGGAGTACCTGGCTCCGAGGTTATAAAACTTTTTTATGCTCCGCTGAGCTGAGTTACAATTTATCCTGCTCATAAATGTTAAAATGCTAACAATTGTTGTCATTTAAACATTAATTAGCAGGATAAATACAACATCGATAAACATCTGTAGTTAGAGTTTTAGAGTGAGAAAAATCTTAGTTTTTCACCATTTTAGTTTTTATGAGAAGTTGAAATTTCATGCTCAATTGAGTTGAGCATGAAAAAAGTTTTATAACCTCAGGGCCTGGTAAGGTGTAAATGGCTGTGACAATAAGGCAAACTGTGAAGACAGTGATAATTATGACAGTCTGATCTGAGTCCAAAATGTATGTCTTTTGAGTCCAAGAATATTTTTTGTTTCAGTTTTTTGTTGATCCTTACAAACTGTTACCACTAGAGAGGTTCCTTGCAACGCCTAAGGGACGAGGAGGTGCGAGAGGAGGAAGAGGTGGTGGGAGAGGAGGAGGAAGGGGAGGTAAGTCTCATCACAAAATTACTCTTAACCCTTAGTACGCTAAAACCTGTGTAAACCGGCCACTCCTGAAAACAATTATTGCTTAATGCAGGTCAAAAGTACTGCAGAATGCTCCAAGGGGAGCATTCTGCAATAATTTTGACTTGCATTAAGCTGGGAGCCCAGTGGCTCAGTGGTAGAGTGCTTGACTCGAGACTGAGAGGCTGCGGGTTTGATCTTCACCGGCGTCACTGCGTTGTGGTGCTTGAGCAAGACACATATATCCTAGCTTAGTACTGGTTCTACCCAGGAAGACACATCCCTATTTAACTGAAAGATTGTTGATGGGACATAAAGAATCAAATCAAACAAACAAACAGAATTAGTCTTAACCCTTTGTACAGTAAAACCTGTGTAAAACGGCCACTCTCAAAAAGACCGGAAACTGGTTTTCAATACCAATTATTGCTTAATGCAGGTCAAAAGTGGAGCATTCTGCAATACTTTTGACATGCATTTACTTACCATTTGTCATAAAGACCTTTGTTTTGTCTATTTTTGAGTGGCCGTTTTACACAGGTTTTCACAGATTCCACTGAATCATTCTAGTAGGGTTGTTGTCAGTTACAAGCGAAAGAGTGTGCACGAAGTACTGGTTAACTGCTTGTTCAAGCTTGCCCAGGAAAAGGGTGGTAAGGTGAACTGACCGTCCCGCCATGACTATAGATGTTGACTTGGGACGTAAAGCAACAAAACAAACAAACACAAGTTTTACTGTATTCTGATGGATTTTCCCATACAGATAAATACAATAAGGATGGGGTTGTCCATTATATGTTTTAAGGTGTCACAGGTTGTAGATTCTATTTATTTTAGCAAACAGTATAGGAGCGCATTGGCTCAGTGTGAGAGTACTTTACTAGATTGAGGGGCTGCGGGTTTGAGCCTCAATGGAGGCACTGCTTTGTGCTTGTACTTGTTCAACCCAGGAAGATCCATCTCAACATAACTGAAAAATTGTTGACTGGGACGTAAAGAATCAAATCAATCAAATTAGCATTGTGCAGCATTTCATCCGGGCTTTCACTGTTTGCCAAAGTACGATCCAAGATGCAGATAACATGTAAGATAAAATTTGTTGTGCTGCAAGAACATTTGTCTGTTGGGTCACAGTGCCTTTTAATCTCCTGCAGCGGAGAGGGGATTATAAGAATGGCCTTCGTCTGTCAGTTAGTCAGTCCGTCTGTAACACTTTATTGTCATCTCCTGAACCCTTAACACTTTGGTCAAATATTCATCTCATTGAGACCATGAGACCCATAACTCAGTTATGCAGATTGAAGGTCAAGGTCACAGTTCAAGGTCATGGATTTTACCCTTTAATTTTGTGTCCGCTCCAGATCTCTTGAACCCTTTGAAAGATTATCATAAAACCAATTTAATGTTCATTTCAGGGAGACAATATGTGCAGAACCCATGACTCAGCTAGGCAGACTTGGTGTCAAGGTCACCGTTTAAGGTCAATAATTGTACCCTTGAATTTTGTGTCCGCACCCTTAGAATTTTTTTCATTAAACTTTGGTCAAATGTTCATCTCAGTGTGACGATGTGCAGAACCGATGACTCGGCTATGCAGACTCAAGGTCACAGTTCAAGGTCATGGATTTTACCATTGAATTTCGTGTCCACTCAATATCCCCTGAACTATTTGAAGGATTTTCATTAAACTTATGGCTAAATGTTAATCTCAGTGGTATGATCTGCAGAACCGATGACTCGGCTATGCAGACTGGAGGTTAAGGTCACAGTTCATGGTCATGTCTGCTCCATATCTCCTTTACCCCTGGAAGGATTTTCAATAAACTTTGGTCAAGTGTTCAACTCAGTGAGATGTTTTGCAGAATCCATCACTGGGGTACGTAGACTCGAGTTCAAGGTCACAATTAAAGGTAATGGGATTAAGCCTTGCATTTCGGGTCAGCTCCTTATCTATTTTACCTCTGGAAGGATTTTCATTAAACTTTGGTCAAACGTCAGTGAGATGGTGTGCAGAACCCATGAATCAGACTTGAAGACTCAAGGTAAAGGTCATTGGATTAATTTTGTGTCCACTCTATATGTATGTATTCTTGGAACAAACCCTGGACTCTGTGAACCAAAGTTGAAGCCCTAATCCTACGACCAAGAGGCTTATGATTCCACCTTTCTGACTCAGTAATTCTGTGGCGGGTGATTTAGCTGTCATTCAGACTGCTTTCTTGTTCAACTGCTTCCTGGGTCGGCATAGGACTATTCCAGAAAAAAAGACATGGGAGGGGAAGACGGCAGGCGATGTATTTTTCTATGGTTGGTTGGTGCGGAAAGTGTTCAAATTATATGGGTCAGTGGTGTCAAAAAAGAGAGAAGCTTTATCAAATCTAGCCAAAAGGAAGCGTAGAGCTTAGCAAACCGCTGCGGAAACAGCAATTTTTGTTTATATGCAATCGTCAAAACTCGGATGTCTCTGTGGAGTATTGGTAAAAAATGGTACCCAAAATAAACTCCCCAATAGTGGCTTCTGTAGCGCTCATTACTTCACTTTTCAGAAGAATATATTCAAGGAAATAATGCTATAGGGTAGTTAGGCAACTGGTAAAAGCCAATACATGTACCTGTAAAAACCTGTACCAATAAAGACTGAAACTGGACATTTGAATAATGCATTTTACCGTTTCTTTCATTGAGAAAGATGCCCAGTTCATTACACTCATAATAATTGTGAATTGATCTGTTTGATTGCTTTGCACAGTTAAGGTAGCGCCTAAGTTCATATTATTCTCACTGCTGAGGCTTTATTATTTCAATTTTCTTAATGGCACACTCAGTCTCTCATGAACCCCCCACTCCCACCCCACCACCCCTATTTTCTTTTCTTAAAACGATCCAATGTCTTGCTGTGACATTTAATTTGGACAGCAAATATGGAACCAAAGACCGGCTTTGGTGTAAGCAAAACTATGGTGTTCAGTTTCTGAATTCGCCCGCCAACTTAGGACGATCTCCGTCGTCTGCAATCCCTGAGCAGAGGAGCTTTCACGAACAAGCCGCTGGGGAGTTAATAGCAGAGATGCACATTTCTACTTGCAACTGTCTGATATTAACATCCGGTTTGCAAAGAAAAAGATCGACCATCTGTATTTTTACCTTTGTTTCGTCTTCTCTAAAGTATAAAATGCATTTTATGTGTCTAACCCGAAGTTTCACCAATGCGAGGGAGGGAATGGGGAATTTTACACCACTGGGCTGTAGGAAAATTGAATTCTATGGGTAGTTGGTGTACAAAGCTTTCTAATTACATGGGTGGTTGGTGTCCGAGGAAATTTAATTCCCTGGGTGGTTGGGTAAAAAAAAAGTGCCGTCTTCCATCCCCAGGTGTTTTTTTCTGGAATAGCCCTCATTGACTTTAAACCCAAAATGGTCCCAGATAATTATATACAGCTTTTTATTCTTTACATTAACAAATTCTTCACATTGTTGGGTGTATGTTGGTTACGCTTCGAGTGTACTTGATTCAGCATGCTCAAGAGTGGTCCGACTATCTGGTATTTACAGGTACATGCATTTCGTATCGCAATACAACATCGGTGGGGGTCTGTTTTGTAATATGCTGATATACCGGTTTATCAGTTACCTTTCATATTGACTGCATTGTTGCAAGCTGACCTGATAAACTTTAGCTATCTCACAGCATGTGCCTTTATCAGGTCATGATGACGTTGCACTTTTTGAATGACGTCAATGGCGCTAAATTGACACAAAAATTGATATTTACTGATAAATAGAATACTAGGTTCACATCTTACCAGGCTCAGGTGGAATGGCTCAGCAAGCCTCTCGATTCTACAAGCGTCCTCTTAGCCGTGCTTGGTTAACTTGATATCATAAGAAGCCCACCTAGTATTCTCTATTTATATGGTTGCAGCTTTAGAAGTTGAAAGTAGCATCAGCGTACATGTTTGATAGTTCCAACTGTTACATACTTATTTACCCCAAATGCAGGAAAAGGATTGGAATATCTATGATATGCTACAGGGTTTGCAAAGGCTTGAAAAGTACTTGAATATACAGGACTGTCTTGAAAAGTCCTTGAAAATAAAATTTGCCTTGAAAATTACTTGAAAAACACTTAAAAGGCATTGACAGTCCTTGAATTTTTACCATTTACAGGAGGATTCAGCAGTGTTTTTTGAGACCTAAATCAGTATAAAATTGTGGTGGCTTTATTTGGTGCAGCATATGCTGCACCAAATAAAGGCACCACAATTTTATACTGATTATCTTAAGCTAAACTCCGTTCATAAATTGTGTGGCACCGGTTTTTCGCAGTTCCCGCTTTAATGCGTAGTTTTAGGTCCTACATCGCTGTGAGAAAGTTTTTCTAGAAGACCTCCCCTAATTTCTCCAGCAGGTTCCGTGGCAGTGCTTGTTTGAGGCAAAGCCCTGATATCTTGAGAAAAATCAGAAATTTCAGAAATGCGTCCACAGACTAAGTTCAGTTGACGATGATTGCCACATAAAATATATCAATATTCATCGATTTGCTTCACGTCTCTTGAATATATTTTTGAATTGCTCTAATGTAACACACCCGTTACTCGAATATTGAATGATTTGATAACAAGATAGAATAAAAACGATTTTTTATTCTGCAAAAATATCCTTTACGTTTTTCAAGTCCTAGTACACGTGAAAGTAAGGATCGGCAGGAGCTGGTAAGGGGCTTGGGGTCCTGTAATAGTGGCAATTAGTTCTAGGTGCGTCCTTCCAAAGCAAAGGGTCAAGCAGGCCCATGTTAATGCCCACATTGTGACGTTCAATATGTTCAATAACGCATGGATGTGGCAAGCACGACGTAAAGCCATTTCGACTGGGATGCCCCATCACAAATTCATCAATCTTCGCAAAAGTATGGCTATGCTCATAAAAAGACACTGTAAAGGTAATACCTTGGTGACAGGCATTTCTACAACCATTTATAATCGCTTGGATTAATCGACAATACATCTTGATTTGTCTTTTATGATTTCATACCCGTGTATAAAATATTTGTTTGATTTGATTCTTTACGTCCCATCAACAATCTTTCAGTTAAACAGGGACGGGTCTTCCTGGGTTGAACCAGTACTTAGCTAGGATAAATGTGTCTTGCTCAAGAACCACAATGCAGTGACGCCGGTGAGACTCGAACCCGCGGTCCTTCGGTCTCGAGTCAGGCACTCTACCGCTGAGCCACTGCGCTCCCTAGTGTATAAAGTATGAATCCAATCTTTTCTAACGATATCCACGACGAACATTTATCACTTAGGTACACCATGAAATTTAGTTTATTTTTTACTTAAATTTAATAGCAGCTGAACTGCCATTGATCTTGGTGAGCATTTAACTGTTTTAAAGCTATATTTTGTTCAGTGGTTTTGAGCCGCAGAATAACTTCATTCAATAACAGGTAGAAATGTTTAAGATGTATACTGGAGAAATGTTATCCTCAAGTTGTAATAAGAGGAAATAGTATTATGTGCGTAAAGCGCCTGGTCAATGTTTAGTTTTCCAGATACACGGTGTGTAGTCACGCCTTATAATTTCCCACGAATTTCTCGCCAATTGAAATAACCACTCCCAAATATTATAATGAAAATATTGTCATTTCCATATAAGTTCATGGAGGGCGTTTCAAACGTGTCAAATTATCTTAGTCTGGTGGCGTATTTCTTAATTTCTTGATTTTTCCCAAGATATCAGGGCTTTGCCAGAAGTTCGCACAGGCACAGAACCTGCTGGAGAAATTAGGGGAGGTCTACATGAGTAACTTTCTCACAGCGATATTGGACCTAAAATGACGTATAAAAGTAGGAACTGCGAAAAACCGGTGCCACACAATTTCTGAACGGAGTTTAATATATTTAGTAATGGACTCTAGAATTTCAGAAGTAAAATTTTAACATGTAAATCAGTATTTTTCTTAAGTTTTCATCTTGAAAATGGTAGAAAAGTCTTTGAGAAGTCCTTGAAAAGTCCTTCAATTTTACACAATCTTGCCTGTTTGAACCCTGGAAAAGGATTGGAATATTTATGATATGCTACTTACATTTCAGGTGGATTCCGAGGTGGTAGCCGTGGTGGCGGTGGTTTCCGAGGGGGTAGAGGTGGTGGAGGAAGAGGAGGCGGAGGAGGGTTTAGAAGTAGGGGTAGAGGGAGGTTCTGATCATCCCTCAGTAGACAATGGGAGGTTTTTAACTGAATAGACAGTTGAGTCAGTCACAGAGCAGGTGGAGGGAGATTCTGATTACAGTAAATGTTCTAAACTTTTGAACTATTTTCTCTCTATTCTCAAATGAAATGTTGGTTTTCAGGGTTGGAAATTACAAAATGCTTGTCAGAATAGCAAACAGGGAAGACCCTGATCAGACTGCTTCATCAGAAGCAGTCTGATCTGGGTCTGCCCTATTCGTTTAGGCCTTCGCAAGCAACTAGTTTTCAGAATTTTAGAAGATTTACTGTATCCCTCAATAGATGACTGAGCAGACAGTAGAGTCAGTCACAGAGCTGGACAAGGAAGAGATAGTTACACTTTGACAGCCTATATTGCAAACATTATGGACCCAGATAAGAACAGTCTGATCATGGCTCATGGTAAAATTTTTGTGGAGGGCGTTTGAATATATGAAGTAGATGTAATAAGCAGGCAACATTTTTATGACAATGAATATTGGCTGTATGTGGGATTGTGGGTTAACAGGAGAGCTTGGTGATACACATGTGGGCAGTCTTCTTCTATCCATGTAAAATTGTTTTAGTAGGAACTTAATGAGGATCATGATAGTTTGGTATTTATGCATTAAAGTCATGAATTAAATTTGCATTTGTAGCTACAGTAAAACCTGTCTAGCAACTACTCAAATATAGACAAAACAAAGGTCTTTATTGCAAATGGTAGCTTAATGAAGGTCGAAAGTATTGCAGAATGCTCCCTTTGGAGCTTTCTGCAATACTTTTGACCTGCATTAATTGATAATCTGTCTTGAAAACCAATTTTGTCTTCTTTTTGAGTGTCGGCTTAAGACAGGTTTTACTGTATCTACAAAATGTGTTTAATTTTAAAATTTATGACCAGGACAAATTTCATGCTAAAGTGAGTTGATAATGAAAAAAGTTTTATAGCCTTGGTGCCTGTTCTCAAGAAGAGTAAATGATAGATCATGGTATTTAATTGTGGAGTTTAATGTGAGCCTTGATGCTTCACGAATATTCAAAAAATCAGTGGCGGATCCAGAGGGGGTTCAGGGGGTTTGAGCGAACCCCCTTCCCACCCCCCGTTCTTAAATATCCTATGAAAATGAAATAATTTGGTCTCAGTGAGACCAAATTATTTCAATTTCATGGGATCTTTAAGAAAAATGAGATAAAGTCAGCAAAGTGAACCCCCACAAACACCCCCCCCCCCCCCCACACACACACACACAAACCTTTATACATATGAACCGCCTTTCCAGAAATCCTGGATTCGCCCCTGTACATACATCACCTTGCTGCTCATATATAGTATTGTTTCATTTTTCCAGATAAGAGTGTGTAATTAAAAACTTGTTATTTCTCGCTCAAAACATATGTCGTGGGTACTCAAAAGAACTGTCTTGATGAGTTCTTTGAGCACCCAAAACACATGTTTAAACTGATCGATAAGAAAATAATCACAAGTTTATGTACAACAAGTTCGCTTGTCTGGACCATTATTGTATTATTCATCAGCATCACCATTATCATTATGACCATGATTTTATCCTCATCACTTTTTAGATTAAGGACAAATTATTTTCTGCTGACATTTTTCAAAATCAGCTTTTCAAAATATTCTTTCAAGAACACTATCACAGTGTCAAGCACTTTGGATCAAGACCAGGGCAGACAGACTGTCCGTCCTGATCTGGGTGCAAACTGTTTGCAAAGGTTAGCTGACGACAATAGTTGTCACTAGTAAGGAAAGAGTTAACAGCAATATGAGCCGCGACATGAGATTTCCAACAATGTGGTATGTGCAACTAGCAAAGCCTCAGATCAGCCTGCGCATACACAAAGTCTGATCAGAGCCTTTGCTAATCGCATAAATATTCTGTGATTGTTAAGCTACTGACCGAACATCAGTAATAGTTTCTAAGCTTAAAAGGTGGCTGCAGTGCACAGACTCGTCTGATTCTACACTTTCTGCCACATTGTTGGAAATCACATGTCGGGACTCATATGTGTATTCATTGAGATCTAGATTTTTCTATTCAGGTATCCTTTTACATTGAGGCTGTTATTATACCCCCCCGCAAACTTTGTTTGTAGGGGGTATACTGTTTTCACGTTGTCCGTGCGTCCGTCCGTCTGTGCGTCCGTCCGTCCGTAACGCTTTGTTTCCTTAATAACTCGAAGAGTCATTGCCGGATTTTCATCAAACCTTGCAAACATGTTCATATATGCAAGACAAATACTTTAGACAAAAAAGTAAGGGCTAGGGGCCAATTCTATTAGAGTTATTTCCCTTTGTAGTTCTAAATGGCTTTTAATATAGTGCTTTATGCTTATGCTATTATAGGCCATACACGAGCCGATCAACTCCTACCACAGCTTTTGATGGAACAATTTGATACTTTTCCTGTACAATGTAGACACATTGAACATATGCATGAAGGAGTTTGGTTTAGAAAAAATAATTTTTGACAAAATGACAGCTGTGAGAACTTAGACAATTTTTCCCTAATAAGGTGTTTGTATATGCATAGACAGTGCTTTTATGGGCCGATCAACTCCTACCACAGCTTTTTATGGAGCAATTTTTATACTTTGCCTATACAATGTAGACACATTGAACATATACATGAAGGAGTTTTGTTCAGAAAAATTATATTTTTACATAATGACAGCTGTGAGAACTTAGACTATTTTTCCCTAATAAGGCTTTTGTATATGCATACATGGTGCCTTCATGGGCCGATCAACTCCTATCACAGCTTTTGATGGAACAATTTGATACTATGCCTATACAATGTAAACACATTGAACATATGCATGAAGGAGTTTTATTCAGAAAAAATATTTTTTGACGAAATGACAGCTGTGAGAACTAAGACAATTTTTCCCATATTAGGCTTTTGTATATGCATAGATGGTGCCTTCATGGGCCGATCAACTCCTACTACAGCTTTTGATGGAACAATTTTTGTTTGCACAGATTCTACTGAAATCTTCTTATCAAAACTAAGGTCTTCTTTAGACAATTTTTCCCTTATTAGGCTTTTGTATATGCATAGATGGTGCCTTCATGGGCCGATCAACTCATACTACAGCTTTTGATGGAACAATTTTTGTTTGCACAGATTCTACTGAAATCTTCTTATCAAAACTAAGGTCTTCTTTAGACAATTTTTCCCTTATTAGGCTTTTGTATATGCATAGATGGTGCCTTCATGGGCCGATCAACTCCTACTACAGCTTTTGATGGAACAATTTTTGTTTGCACAGATTCTACTGAAATCTTCTTATCAAAACTAAGGTCTTCTTGTTCGAACTATAACTTGCCAAGTTTTTTCACTCACTCTTACTGTGCGGGGGGTATCTATTAAGTATTGCTTATTGACTTTTTTCATTGTTTTTTGTTGCTATTGGTTTTAATGTCTTATTTTATTTTGCCTGGCATAAGCAAGCTTTTGAACTCTTGTCGATTAATTTTCCATGATATTCATCATGATTTTCTTTTTAAATTGTTGTTTTCAAAAATTCTTTTGGGAATACCATCTGAGGATCAAACAGTGTGGATCCATTTTGTCTGGCCTGATCTGGGTCTAAACTGTTTGCCAAGATTATCAGCAGACAACAATGGCAGACAAGAAGTTAATGAGCTATGCTTGCATATGATTGATATGTATCTCTTTTTTGTTGATTTAGATTATTGCAGGATCCCTGTTTAAAAGGAGTTTACATTAAAGGTTAAAAGAATATGTATAAAAAAGAGGAGGGACAATTACTAGACAAACTGTATACAAGGTTGGGAGAGTTCTCAACCAAACATATGTTGTGGGTACTCAAAAGAACCATCTCTGTCTCAATAAGATGGTTATTTTGGGCACCGAAAACAAATATTTAAACATGATAAGGAAATATTCACAAGTTTATGCTCAAAAGTTTGGTTTATCAGGACATTTGTCACAGACTGATGGATTATGCTTACCAGAACAGGGATAGAATATAAGAATCTATCATGAGTGTGAGGGTAGGATAGAAAAATCCATCCTGAGGATCACCGAGGCTTGCCGAGTGATGACAAACGTGATTTCGAGGGACAGACTTTTCTATCCTACCCTCACACGAATAATGGATTCTTTTTCTTGCTCAACACTGTTTGTATATTTTAAAATAAGCTTCCAGAAGTCCCTGAATAGGCTAAGATGCAATTGTACATGATGGCGTCACTTAAACATAACAATGACTTCACTTGGCGACCATGTGCGTGAGTTCCAATACAACCAATGTATGTAGCCCTCACGGGACAGCCTGGGTAAGATAAGATTTTCTAACCCAGGGTAAAATCTCAGAAGTCCCTACCCGGTGTGCAAGAAAAGCTATTTCCTTTTGCACCGAAAGGCAAGCTTCCTCCTTTTTTGAATGCAGTGTATCTAGATGAAAACCTTATGATTGTCAATGCTGAGTATACTATATATACCAATGAACTATACCGGAGTGGATAAAAAGGCTGTAAGTCCATGTTAATATTTGCACTTTTGTTTATTCTTGCAATTCTTAATCTTAAGCAACAAAGAGACAAATCATCTTTGGACATGAATAATGCATTTAATTCTCTGTCCGATAAGAATGGCCTAAACTACATAACGGAGTATTAGCCATTCTCCATGCAATGGACTTGATTGGACATTGAAAAACGATATGTAAGAAAGCATATAACTTTACTTATTATGCCAGATCAGGCTTTTAGTTAAGAGCGCTTACCAAATAAATATTTATCTTATTTCTCAGCCAAAACATATGTTGTGGGTACTCAAAAGAACCGTCTCAATGAGACTTTTCTTTTGAGCACCCAAAACATCTGTTCAAACTGATGGATTAGAAAATATTTACAATTTTACGCTCAAAAATTGTGTTTATCTAAACCTATGCAGATGTGGTAGTATCATATGGGTTGCAATGCGAGAAAACCTGTCTTTGGGGTTTCTGACCAAGTATGGCTCAAACCAGATTACAAAGCTGCAAAGTCTAGTAGCTAAAAAATTGACAATTTGCATGGAGCTAGTTGGAATATTGTACATTCCACATATCAAATAACAAAGGTACTGATCAGACTGTGCCTATGCACAGGCTAGTCTGCACCTTTGTTGTTGCAAGCAACAAAGTCGAGTTTACTCTCATCGAGGCCCATATGATGAAGTACTGTAAATTTGGAAATTTTTGCGAGAATTTTATTTTAGCGAATAGCGTTAAAAGACATTTGCCACGTAAAAATCCGTGACTTTGGCATGATTTACCTACATCACTAAAGGACAGAGTTTTTGCCATTTCGCGCAACTCCGCATCTGCGAAGTTTCACGAAAATAAAACCCTCACAAAAAATTCTGAATTTACAGTAAGTGCACAGACTGTCCATGCACATAACTTTTTTTCAAAATCTTTACCCTGTTTGTAAAACAGTGTAGATCCAGATCAGCTTGTTCTTGAAACCAGCTGATCAGGATCAACACTGTTTTTATCCAAAAATAAATCCATATTAATAATGAATTTTCACCAGTTTTTTTAATGTGTTTGTGTTTAACATCCCACCAACAACTTAAGTCATATGGAGAAAGGAGCCACAGTATAAAGTCTCATCTGACAGCTTGGAGACAAGGTACCCCTCTGGTTAACAAGGCAAGTGGTTTGTTCAGTAAACCAAGGGGGCTCCTAAATTGCACCAGTGGATTGACTGTAAATCGAAAGTTCATGTAACAGTAAACATTAAACAACTCATAAAGTTTTTAGTGTACGCTTATAGGAGCATGTGCCCTGATAAGGTTGAAAATGTTACAGTAAAACCTGTGTAAAACGGCCACTTCAATAAAACAAAATATGGGTTTCAAGACCAATTATCGCTTAAAGCAGGTCAAAAGTATTGCAGAATGCTCCAAGGGGAGCATTCTGAAATACTTTTGACCTTTATTAAGCTACCATTTGTCATTAAGATCTTTGTTTTGTCTATTTTTGGGTTGCCGTTTTACACAGGGTTTTTCTGTACTTGTAATAATATGTATAATAAAATATACAATATATCATTTTTCTTTCTTGTCCTTTCATGTTTATGTTCTTAATAAAAATGTTGTAGAATTATAAAATTTGTAATCAAGTTACAATTTTATGAATAAAAGTTTATACTTGCATGTTAATACAATAGGATTGTTTCCTTCGACAAAATCATATGACCTCCAAAATCAAGCGTTTATTAAACTACTAACGCATGGGTGAAAGTTTTCATGATTATTCCTGAATTCAAGAATTTGAGGCTGACTTTCCACAGAAAGTCAGCCTCACAATGCTGAATCAGGGAGATTATAATAGCTTTTCTGATTTATTTTCAGTCTAAAGACATTTCACCATTTAAGCTTGAAAATGTGAAAATCTAGTGGGCATATTGCAAGTTTTAAGATTGGAGTTTGGAAAGTTCAGGATTTTGGAAATTTTGTACTTTCACCCATGCTAACGTGACATTATCACACAACCTACAGTTGGACAATACCTCACTTAAATGGCGACAAAGTATTGTCAAGCATTGTAACTTGATTACAAACTCTACTTCATAAAAGTTTATGCTTACATACTTAATAATACAATAGAATGCCGGGTCACATAGCGCAGTCGGTAACATGTCAGACTACAGATAGGTGTCTGACTGCAGATCCAGGAGTCACAAGTTTGATGCCAGCCCGGCCCCATACTTTCGTTGAGATTGATCCTGAAATAATTTCTACGGCAATTCTCCCGTCCGCTGTCAGCAGATTCAAGAAGGGTTGTTGTCAGTTACAAGCCAAAGTATGTGCACAAAGTACAGGTTAACTGCTTAATCAAGCTTGCCCAGGAAAAAGTGTGGTTAGGTGACTGGGACGTTAAGAATCAAATCAAACCAAAATACTGCCGTTGGAACACGACTGTGGACAAACCGATTCACGAGCACGATCACAAAGATTGTCAGCAGCTCATCACAAAGTCACATGGTCGATCCTGATTGGATTTAAATATTAAGGAAAGCAATGCCAATCTGTGTCACTGTATACGTAAGGTGTCAGTGCTCCGAAAATAGCTACTTTTGGCGTGTATCAGGCTCTGTGTTGTGTAGCTTGGTGTACAGTTTTAACTGCCTCGTATAACATTATTTCCTCAGCATATAACCTTATCATGTATCCAGTGTCTGTGTAGAAGTAACTACACATTTCTTACGCGATAATTATATTCACATGTCCACAAAAACAAACAACACTTTTAAAGTTTGTTGCTGTCTTAGGAATGGAATAAGGAACATATCAACTGTCTGCTGTTAGATGATTCATAAGAAATATCATGGTCTATTTTCTCCCTGAATTTCAAGCAATACATTACAAAAGTCTTCCTGGAAAAATATGAATTCTCTAAATAAGATGTTAAAATGCATCAGTTGAGGAGCGCAGTGGCTCAGTGGTAGAGTGCTTGACTCGAGACCGAAGGGTAGCGGGTTCGAGCCTCACCGGCGTCACTGCGTTGTGGTCCTTGAGCAAGACACATTTATCCTAGCTTAGTACTGGTTAAACCCAGGAAGAACCGTCCCGCATAACTGAAAGATAGTTGAGTGGACGTAAAGAATCAAATCAAACAAACAAAAAAACAAAAGTGTATGGCGCAATTTGTCATTATCGGCGTTTTAAGGGTCAAGATCAAAGCAGTATTAATTTCAAAGCCTTTTCAAGTTCCAGATAATAAGATTTTTTGACATTGACATGATTTGAAATGAACTTAGACTATGTTGCACAATTATTTATAGAAACTAGTAACTATTTGCATGCTGGATAAGTTTGCATAGTTTTGTCAATATAAAGACTATTTTAGGAACATCACCATACAGCTACAGACTTTTGGTCGGGTCTGATCTGGATTCAATCTGTTAGCAAGGGTTATTGGTGGCAATCTTTTTGTCACTTTCGGGACAAACTGATCTGTTAAAATTGGATGCAAGGGTAATAGCGCCGGCAGGCAAAGTTAAAACGACAAATCCACTCTTACAACTAGGGTAAATAAATAGATCAGATCTGATCAGGTTTTCATAGCAGCCTAATGGAGATCTATAAATAGCACAGACCCTAGTCATAGGAGTGAATCTATTTGCGGACAATTAAGAGATTATGTCACCGAGACAGTTCGAAATGTCTGAATAAGAATGATGAAGGCTTATATATATATATGTGTGTTTGTAAATGTGATATTTGACACCACAAATCCCCAAAATAGAGCACTGCATGACGTGTTGCATATAGATCACACAGGAAGGCTTTGCTTTCTTCCCTTGTCACCCAGACAGTTCGAAGTGTCGCGGTTAAAAACTTCACACAGTAGGCGGGGAGAGAACAAACCAATCTGCATCTAGTACGTGACTGCATCATTTTAATGACATATCGACTTGGCATCGTCGCTCAGACTCAATGTCCACGGTCGAATTCCATTGGCAGTACAATAGAATGACTCCAAAGCAGTAACAATTTGTTGGTGGGAAGTTGATGAATGCCCAGGCCTTTAGTTAAGAGAGCGTACCCAAAAAATATTTCTCAACCAAAACATATGTTGTGGGTACTCAAAAGAACCGTCTCAATGAGACAGGTCTTTTGAGCACCCAAAAACTGATGGATTAGAAAATATTTACAATTTTACACTCAAAGAATTTGTGTATCTAAACCTATGATACCTAAATTAATAGTTAAGCACATACTATATTATTTACACAGTATGTAAACTGAAATAAACATCCTGTACCCATTCCTCCTAGCTCACGCCTTATACATTATGAATTACAGCACTCGTGCGTAACCAGTTGTCGGAAATCGTGATATGAGAGTTGTTGGTACAGCTGTAATTGCGAGGGCCCACCTATCAAAATTCATTTTTCCATAGATCTAAGTAACTGTTACAGTTACAACCATGTAATCATGTATACATGTGATTGCCAATTCCACTAAAACCGTGCAATCTGGCATTTAAGCTCGTTTTCGACACAGAACGGCTCTGATTGTGAGCAAGTCGTTTTTCAACAAAGCAAAATGCAAAGGAGGAAACCGTTAAAATCATGGAATAAAACGGAATAAAATAGATAAAAAGGCTTTTCTTACCTTGTTCGAATGTGTATTGTCTGTATCGCTAACAATATAAATCGAAACGTGTACATGTACCTAAATACACGCATTTTCCGACTACTGGTTACGCACGAGTGCTGTTATTCATGTTTATAAGGCGTGAGCTAGCGGAGGAACGGTACAGGATGTTTATTTCAGTTTACATACTGTGATTTAGGGAGTGCAGTGGCGTCACTGTGTTGTGTGTCCTTGAGCAAGACACATTTATCCTAGCTTAGTACTGGTTCAACCCAGGAAGACCTGTCCCTATATATACTCAACTACAAAAGAAACCCATCAGTCATTTCTCGGAGCAATTATGGAAAACAAAATAAAGAAATAAAAATATATTAATACCCTATTCCTTAACAATCAGCTCTGCATCAATTCATTGAAAAATGTAACAGTTTTACTTAAATCCGTTCATGCTGTACGCCAGTGTACAGACAAGGGGTCATTTGCAAGGGGTCATTTGCAAAAATGACAAGTTTTTCACTGCAGAATAATTATCTCTATCTCGTCCAATTCAGTTCACTTGAGTTAAATTCTTCAAAAAACGGACATGACTCTCTCCGGCAGCAATAACTGCATCATAACGAGGTTGAATAAAAAGCACGTAACGTCGCACAACATTCTTGGGAATCCGCGCCCATCTTAATAGAGAGCAACCTGAAGCTGTCGAAGATTCCGAGGTTGCACTGAACGTTCTTAGATGCATCGCCAGAACTCATCCAACAGCTGCTCCATTGGATTGAGACCCGAGCTTACTAAACTATCGCGTTTTGTTTTGGCTTCTACACACACTCGATGGCCTCGTCAGAGAGAGACACACCGGTTATTGGACGAAGTTAACTGTTTTAGACGATAAGTGAAAACCAATTGTCTGAAACTTGCCATTTTTAAAAATGACCCCTTGTCTATACCTTGGCGTACAGCATGAACGGGTTAAAGTAAAACTGGTACATAATTTGATATTTTGATGCACAATTGATTGTTGAATAATATGGTATAAAATATATTTTCATTTCTTAATTATTTTTCCATAATTGCCCGAAAAAGTAACAGATGGGTTTCTTTTGTAGTTGAGTATATATATAAGATTGTTGATGGGATGTATAGAATCAAATCAAACAAACAAACAAAAGTAACTTAAATTACACCATAATTAGCCATTGACGTTCCACTTCATTATCATAATGGTATGGCCTAGTTTCTATCTTGTAGTGATCAAAGATTAGAAGAGTCTATGGTGTAGCACTTGATAAGTTAATTGGAATAAATGCACCAGAAATATCCATTGCACTTTGATAGCTTTGGCAGTGTGTATTTCTAAACATAACTGTTACAATCTAATGAACATTTCACATCTGTCCCAAGTTCTATATCATCTGAATCTGTACGTTGCAGGGCCTTTCAGCGTTGATGCAACGGGAGAGAGCTGGGATGAATAGTTAGTCCCAATGATGGACGGCCCTCCTGAAGCCGTCAACTGTATCAGCGCGCACAATATTATCGTCCAAATGGTTCCAGTCGATGATAGTCCTGGGGAAGAATGAATACTTGTAAATTTCAGAGGTACACTGTAAAGTCTTAAAACATTTACTATTATTAGTAGATTGTTTGTCAATGATGTTGCTAGTGACACAGTCTTTATATTCTTTGGGTTTGATGAGGCGTTTCCCCCAAATAGGAGTCAAGTAGTCATGAGATTGCATTGCTGGCACCAGCCCCTCTACCACCTTGTAGAGGAATGTTAGTCTATTGGCCTTCCTTCTATCCTGGAGTGGCGGTAGGTTCAGCTCTGCTAGCATCTGGGAGACACAACCCTGATCTCTTGAAATGTAATTTCCGGTGATAAATCTGGCAGCCTGACGTTGTACCTTCTCCAGCTTATCGATGTCCTTTTGGAGGTAAGGATCCCAATCAATGGAACTGTATTCCAGAGTAGACCTGACTAGTGACAGGTAGGCAGTTCTTCTAGAATCTTGTGGGCAATGCTTTAGATTTCTCTTCAAGAATCCCAGAGTAGAGTTGGCCTTTTTGGAGATCTTACTTATGTGTGAGTTCCATTTCATATTGTCAGAAAGTGTGACGCCTAGGTATGGGTTATCAGGGACCTGTTATAGTATATGGCTATCAAGTTGGTAGAAGTGCGTAGATTTCTGATTAATGCTCATAAGGTAGCATTTCTTCGCATTAAAACGCATTCCCCATGTATGGGCCCATGTCTCTATCTGTCGGAGGTCCCTTTCCACAGCAAGATGGTCGTCTCTGTTTCTGATGCTGCGGTATAGGAGGCAATCGTCGGCAAATAGACAAACCGTTGACTTCACTGCATCTGGGAGGTCGTTTATATGGCACAGGAACAATAGAGGACCAAGGACTGTACCTTGAGGAACGCCAGAGTCCACGGTGACTGAATCAGATTCCTCGCCATCAACAACTTTCATCTTCCTGTTTGTTAAGAAGTCGCAGAGCCAAGCGTTGATATTGCCGTCGACGCCATAGAGCTTCATTTTGTGTAACAGCGTACTATGCGGGACTGTGTCAAAGGCCTTGGAGAAGTCCAATATAATTATGTCGATTTGTGATCCACTATCAAACTTCCCAAGGAGGTCATGGACGGTTGTAACAAGTTGGGTTTCACAGGAATAGCCCGATCTAAAGCCATGGTTGAGTGAAGTTAGCATGTTATTCCGATCTAGGTGATCCAGGATGTGTTTACAAATGATGTACTCTAAGATCTTACATGAGACACACGTGAGTGACACAGGTCTGTAATTCTCTGGAAGATGGACATCACCTTTCTTGTACCCAGGTGAGACGTTAGCATTTAACCAGTCAGAAGGTAACTTTCCGCAATCAATGGAGCGTTGGAAGATGTTTGTCAAGGCAGGTGCAAGTTGACTGGCACAAGTCTTTAGCATGATGTTAGCAATCCTGTCTGGTCTTTGGGCTTTGGCTGTATTGATACCGCGGAGAAGTTTTTCAACACCATTGGTAGTGATATGGAGAGGCGATATTGGTCGTCTGGCTCTCTTCTTGGTGTCAGGTAGTCGCTGGTCATCGTCACGTGTAAAAACAGACTGGAATTGCTCCACCAGTAGCTGAGCCTTTTCCTTGCTATCATTGACTAATTGACATCATCTTCTCTAATTTATAATGGCTCAGTCTCCGTATGACCTTAGCTGTCAGTGGCACAGAAACACAAACTCACTTTCTAAAGTTTATATTATTCAATGTTGCTTGTCATTGGGAATGTCAGATTTGCCAACAAAATTAGCATGGATTGTTTTTTCACACTTCGAAACCCTCAGTGCAATAAAATTATTATGATCTATAACATGTTGGAATTTTACATTCCTAATACATATGCTGGGTCCCGATTCATCGACCTAAACATCTGTCAGTGTGGGTAGTCACGTGGTTTTTGTTTGGATACACTGCACGGATGTTTGAAAACGTACGGACATTCTGATCGAATGTAAGAAGGTTTCTCTATGTTTTCTCATCTATACCCAGAAAGTTTAAACCATTTTCCAGCCCACATTTTTCCCCATCAAACGCTACCAGGATATCCTCTTTTAGCCATTACTTTGAGTATAAACTCTGTCACAAAGAAAATAATTGACGTCCATACAGATTATTTCTATGATTCAGGCTCGATATTCACCACTACAAATTTTGTTACAGAGTTTGTAGCTTTATGAGGATATCCTGGCATCGTTAGACCTGAAAAAAATATGGGCTGGAAAATGGCGTATAACTTTCTGGGAAAAGATTAAATAACACGGAGAAATCTCTACTTACTTTCGCTTAAAGATCGTTGTGGAATGAAGTCCGACATTTTCCGTACAATGTATCCTAACAAAAAACATGTGACTACCCAACCTGTCTGTTGTGGGTTCTAAAAGAAATGTGGTAATAAGACTTGTATGTTAAAACTTATGGATAAGAAAAAACAATCAAGATTTTACACTTAATAACATGGTTATCACCAGCATTGACATGCATTTGTTGAATATAAGTAAACCATGTAGACCATGATCACGTGCCACATCTGTAGCCTTTGATCAATGTACATACTGTTGGCAGCAACCAATGCATAAGACCTTTGTAACCCGTCGTCAGACTTGGGAGAGGGCAGGGATAGAGGTGATATAGTGCCTTGGTTTTACTTTTGGACCAGTGGTTCATAAGGAGGAGTAGTTTTAAGGTTTTATTCTAATTTTAGCTCGGGTCGTTTAGTGTTAGTTCTAAATTGAAATAAAATGCATATTAGCTTCCCGCTAATTATATTGTGGCGATGTGGTTTCATGTGTATAATAGGGTTGTGTAACTTATAACATGTGTTATGGAAACTACAAACCTTACTACATGTATGTGAATCAAGTATATGGTAGCCCATATAAGTAATAAAACATTCATAATGGGTGAGTATGTTTTTCGTTGATGGAGTTTGTTGGCTAGATGATTTTGTTGGAAGCCTTTGAATAATGTCAACTGCCATGCCAGAGTTACTTTACCCATGTGTTTACAAGGCGAAGTGGCTTATCTGAGGGGAAGGTTATGCGACCATATAGTGTCACGTGTATAATACATTTTAACATATATGGACTATGCAACTTAAAACCTTACAATCCGATATAGGAGTAAAGGTAGCATATATCAAATCATCCTTGGTGGGTTAACATGTTTTTCCACTGAGGGAGATTGTTAGCTGGATGGCTCACTCTACAATAATATTCATTAACAGCAGCTGTGTAGTATAAAATCCATGTGATTTTCATTTAACAATTTACAAGTGAGGCGTATCCATTTTGTTTGAAAACTTACGTTTGATTCCTACCAACTCAAATAGCACAACCCTAGGGCGAAGATTTGGTACCAGTAAAATGCATTTAAGCCCCCCGGTGGCTTAGGCTGCTGTCCGTTCTGAGGCGGTGGTTCTGTTGTTGTTGACTTTTTGTTTATTGTAACTCCCATTGTGGGAGTCTGTAATTGTTCTATGTTTGGTTGTACGTTACTTTATGTCCATTCTAGTATTGCAATCATCTTGATGGGGAAGAGATAGCTTAATTTGTCTTCCTGGTGTCTCGTGATGGTTGAGCGGCTCTTCCTCGCGGTGCCACGGGGTTGTCTGCAGTTTGTGATTGTGGTATTTCCTGATCATACTCTTTATTTGCGACGAATTTCAAGAGAACTATACCACCCTAGTCTAAAAGTACAGCCTCATAAGGAAGAACATCAACCAGGAAAATAATTGTCAAACACACCTTCAATCGAGAGCAAAAGGTAAACAAAACGTGTGAGATTACCACATATGTATCACATGATTGCCCCCCTTGTAATTGGTTTGTTATATTTATAACAAATGATAGGAGTTTCAGAATTATTAAAGTACTTTGGAATGGATGAAATCACTAAATTATCCTTAAAGATATTATGTAAATCAATGAACTCCATACCTTTGTTAATGAATGGAATTTTGATTAAATGTCGTTTATGGTTGACCTCAGAATCGATATAAGGTTTAAGGAAATGTTGAACATAACACCTTGTAAGAAGTGCTGCTTTATATAATTTGTTTGCTCTATTGTAAAGTTTATTAGCCCCTAACTCTAAATTACCTAAAACTGAGATAGGCAAGGAACTAATGAAAATAAGCCATGCCGACCATGTATTTAAAGCTATAGAAAGATCCTTTAGAGAAGTATTTATGCGTTTTCAGTCCAGAATTTGAGCCTATTGTTGCTATTTCTACGTTTACCATGAGATCTACTTTTACGTTTTTTACATTCCAAAGCAGAAAAACATCAAAATCTAACATTTTAGAAATATTACCTTCATGGTAAATATTATCTTTAAACCTAAAGGAAAAGCTGACTGCAAAATTTAATCTATTTTAGTTCAGTTTCATGTCTCTTTATATTTTTTAGTCTAATTTGAATTTGGATGCTATATAATTTTTTCAACCGGCTGAATTACAATTTTACTAGGTGAATGACCATTATTTTTTAAATGGAGATAAAGAAATATGTCAAATTTTAAGGCTTTTTCATTTTACGAAAGTGCTCACGAAATCTAGTCTTAACGGATCGACCAGTTTGTCCAACATATTGCATTCCACAATTAATTTCAGTTCAAAGTAAGAAAGAGGGCAAAGATCAGAAATCCATACAATCAAGAACCACACCTGACCAAGGTTATAACATAAATCAGATCAGATGAAGTTCAGTCCATATCATTATTGATTATGGTAAATTGCCTACCATTTACAGATGATGTAATGGTAGTTTTAGAACATAAACGTGTGCAACAGACACACCTCTTGGCATTGCACTTAGAAACGTTAGGATACATTCCACGTCTTTTGAATGCATTAAATGGTTTGGTGTACTTCCTAATGATAGGTGACCCAAGAGGAGATAACCTAATGGTAGGAAGCATATCCTGAAAATTGTTAACAGAACTAGAACAAAGGACGCCGAATGTAAACTAATGGGCGAAATATGTAATTTTGTAAATTTAGTTCTTATTGTAAAAGTTGTGTGGGTAAGTACCATCCCAAGACAAGCAATCGACACACCAGTTATTAAGGTGACAAGCCTGTTTTAATATGCGTCCTTAAAAGTAAAGGAAGGCATAACAAATGCAAACGATAATCCAAATGACTAATGCAAGTCCACAGGGATATAGCTAATTTCATATCGAGTTTTCCCCGACATGTACCGATTAGCTCCGAGCACTCCTGATTAGAAAAATATCTGGCCAATCAAAAAAACTTCCCAACAACGTGATGTTCATTTAAATAAGCATTGCAGATACCCAATGTCGACAAGTGAAAACGTGCGATTTTATATATTTTGGGTTGTATTAGCAATTTCTATCGCTAGATTGACTTGATAGCTCGATGCCACATTACCAATGATGTTTTTGACGATATTTTGAGTCATTCTTCAAATGGTGAAATGTTTACATAAACACCGACTCAGTCAGTAACACTGGTGCTGTGACATACTAAATACTGACGTCATCAGCCTGTATTCAACCACGGGTGCTGTTTGAAAAACATAAAATTGGTTTTCGAGGTAACAATAAACATACAAAGCGGCTCTAAGTGGCCCTCACTTCGTATGCAATATATACAAGCCTGTTTGCTTACAAAACAGAATTTCTTTTGGTGTTTTGATGCTGGCCTCGAGCACATGGTTGCTCGGTCTCGTGGTAATGGAACAAATTCCGATTGGCTGAGAAAGACATGTGATATAAGTACATGTGACTAGAGTCCCGATGGAAATCCGGAAAAGTACGGAAGGCCTGTGAAATAAGCTATAGAAAGCAGAAGTTATACAACGGGGTATGAAATTGGTCATCTAGTGATCTTAAATGCGGTACAAGCCAAAGAGGATATCCTGGGACAGGAATAATGGAATGATATTGTACACACAATCCTGAGGATTGAACCAACTTTTCTCATCAGTGGTTTTCATTGTGAACTACCTCATTCATACGCTATAAAATTTATGTTACGTGCAATACCCAAGAAGGAGATTAAGGAGATCTTATGTATAACAGTCTCAAGGGGTAACCCGCCCAGCAATGCCAGCTAGAGTAATGCAATTTGGGGTTTTATCTGGGAGACTTTGTATTTGTCTGAGGGATTTTCTTTAGAAGTTTTCAAGGTTTTCAATATCCTGACAAACACACAAGAAAACATCACAAACAAGAGGTCAGTCCTTTCACAGAAGGTGACCACAATGCTGCAATGAATAGACAAGAAAGCATGACAAACACGAAACATAAATAACAAAAATGATCCACAAAAGAAGCACCACCTTGGAATGGTCAGTAAAAAATATTTTTACTGGAGGGCTTAAACTAGTTTATGGTATTAAACTCACCCTTATTTCTAATGTGGATCAAGATGTTTGGTTCACATGAAAGATATAAAAAGGAGATATAACAAAGATAAGGAGTCAACAGTATATTCAACTGAATATCAGAATCCATATATGACCCTTGGCACCACAATGTCCATTTAGGCATGTCTTCAGTCCATTAACGCAATGAAAAATAGTAAGTGAGTATGATCAGGAAATACCACAATCACAAACTGCAGACAACCCCGTGGCACCGCGAGGAAGAGCCGCCCAACCACCACGAGACACCAGGAAGACAAATTAAGCAAAGCAATCAGCTCTCTCTTCCCCATCAAGATGATTGCAACACTAGAATGGACATAAAGTAACGTACAACAAAACATAGAACAATTACAGACTCCCACAATGGGAGTAACAATAAACAAAAAGTCAACAACAACAAAACCACCGCCTTAGAACGGACAGCAGCCTAAGCCACCGGGGGGCCCAAATGCACCCTACTGGTACCAAATCTTCGCCCTAGATTCTGCTGTTGTTGAAGTACAAGAAATGAAACCCTGCTCCCATTAGTGAGTATGCAGTTTTACAAATATGTTCTTAAACGGGTATACAACCCAAGCTTAATTTTTCCTCTATGTGGACCTTATTCTTGATATCCTTAGTGATTCCAAGGTGAACGGTGCATTCCTCGCATGGGGGTTTTGGATGTCATGGAACAGTCTGCATCCCTGGTTTGAAACCAAAACACGGTTTATAGCTATGGTTTCCTCTTTAATTCCACGACGGTGGGTCAGGCCTCAGACTCTATGATGGCTCTGACGTAAAGCTTTAATCGGTGAGCTAGTGCCTGATGCTTATCTGTAGCTGGATCCACAGTGGCTCAACTTGAGGTTTTCTTTAGCTCTGACTATCTGTGAGTCATGAACCCTTTTATTTGTTTCATCATGGTGTGTTAATTTGATTAGAGTGTTTCTCCATGACGATACAATGCATTAGTTAGAAGGCCTCCATGCGAGCTGAACATTTCTTGTACTTCAACAACAGAAGAATCTAGGGTGAAGATTTGGTACCAGTAAAATGCATTTAAGCCCCACGGTGGCTTAGGCTGCTGTCCGTTCTAAGGCAGTGGTTCTGTTTTTGTTGACTTTTTGTTTATTGTTACTCCCATTGTGGGAGTCTGTAATTGTTCTATGTTTTGTTGTATGTTACTTTATCCATTCTAGTATTGTAATCATCTTGATGGGGAAGAGAGAGCTGGTTGCTTTGCTAGGTTTGTCTTCCTGGTGTCTTCCTGACATAACCAGCCCAATATCCTGAGTCTCACATTTTGGGAGGTTAAAACATAAGTAGCTACTCTTATTGGAGTTCACGCAGTATCTCTCTCTTTCGGTGTTGTTCTCAATATCCCATACCATTACGTGCATGTCACAATGCCTTCTTGACAGTCCGGCTAGATCATCCACCAGTCACATGGGGGATATTAAGGATATTCATTTGGCCAATATGGCGTGGTGGCTAAAATCTGCGGGTGCTTTGAATTTTGAGCTGTAACAAGACCAGTGTGCTCTTTTGCTCTGAATTTCAGAAATAATCATAAGAGTTACATAATATAGTTTATATTTTTGTTGCGGAATGAAATAAAAACAAAAAATAAACAAGTCAAATATTACCTTGAAGTTAACCAATTTTTGCCTACCCGCTCTCCTATTTATCTCTATCATAAATAAAAGTTTTTTACACGAACGTGTAGTGTGATATGTCATCCAGCAAATCTACTACATAAAATTTCCAAAATTTATTTCACAAGGTAACTAATCCTGCTTATTTGATAACACCTAACACTCATAAAATAGCCGACCAGTCGTAATGTACATGTATATCAACACCTGTGAACAGGGCTACCAATCCACTTCTTTCATAGGAAAATACAAAGAATACCTTTTTACTCCAAATAATACTTGCTTCGAGATAATTATGAGCAGAAATTCCTATGATGAACAAGCAGAAGCCGATTCGTACAGGTTACATTGGGTTCTGTCTTATTGGAGGAAGTTGTTATGATTTCATGGTCGCGAAAAGCTAGCATGACCTCTGCATGGAAGAAAATACATGTTATGAAATAGTGCGGTCTCGTTGTCACTGAAAGAATGATAGTTTGAACCAATTGAAGTAATTAAACGCATGGTCCTCTGTCTACCCGACTGTTTTAGCATTCGTCGTATATTTTTTATTATTTGCCATAATCATAGGTTACAGTCAACTAAACAAATAAGTTCGTACGAGGCGCGACAAACAGCGAAAAATGCGTGTTGCTATTTTAAAAAATATGCATGCAAAGATTGGCCGCAGGGGCATGATTCTTTGCGTTCTGACTTGAGTTTTCGCGGGCTACCCACAACCATGCACCCAAAAATCATCACTACCAGATAATTAGGTACTAGATTTGTGATAACATTCCTTGCCCAAATAGATTCCTTAAATCGAACGCTTAACTGAGTTTAACTGACTGAAAACATAACAATGTACATCTATCTACAGCAACCATGAACCCCATACCCCCCCCATATTTTTAAATTATCACGTTACTCGTTCTTTACTTCGTCGTATATGTTTTAAAGGATATTTCTTGTTGTTACCTATTATACTCTCATCTTATAAGATGTTTCAAAAATCAAAGGGCCACTTAGCTTCTCTCTCATACCATTAGATTGTCCGTGGCCAAGATAAGTTTGTTGAAAGCCTGCTTAGGCCACGAAACAAATATTTTGATATGAATATGTGATATACACTATACATATTACGATAATACGGTAAGGGGGGAGACAAAGCTTTTAAGTTGCTGGATGACAATGAAATAAAAACAAAAATCATGGCCAGTAACGAGCAAACCACCAACATACAGCCACTCCCCATAGTGCAACACACTGAAAAATGTATGAGTAATTACTGCCATACACTGAAAACGCTAGAGTAAAAATTGAGCTGATACTAGTAATACATTAAGTTGTATTGATTTTTACTATGAATAGAACATATAAGATAATTTGTTGTGTATTTAAAAATGAGATGGTGTTTAATAAAAAAGAAATAAAAAAGGTGGCAGCTCAGCTGTCATCTCTTTTGATACCAGCCTGAGGCATTTTTTTTATAGAATATGCACTCTAGATTAGGGTCAGGGGACAAAGCCCTGGTTTAAAGTATTCATATGGCTAAAACTAGCTCCCAAGACACGCAATTATTTCATTGCCTTCTGAGTGTCATCTGCTGATAACCTTTGCAAACAGAATGGACCCAGATCAGGTCCAACAATATGTTGGCCTAATCTGGATCGAATCTGTTTGACACTCAGATGGTATTCTTAAAAGAATTATTTTGAAAAAGTTGATTTTGAAAACAACAACAAAAACAACAACAACAGCAAAACAGCAGACGACAAAAGAGTATCATAAAATTTCCAAGGGGGGGGGGGGGTGGGCAAAGAGTTAATACTATTTTACCAGTTTATTCTTCAGAAAATCAAAAATAGTGGCTTAAGAAACTATACTGGTTGCGCCGAGTGGTACGCTCATGCGTTTTTGCGTACACGTAAGCACTCCCTTGCCAGCTCACACTACCCGTTTACTGTATTGGTTCGCAGGCTGATTTTGGACTAAGAACAAGTAGATTGATAGAAACACACAAGGCATCATGACAGTGGTTGTATGGTGGCTATATAATAATACAGAAACATGGTTACAAGCAGCTCACACAAATGGAAAAAAGAGCTATAATAGCAGAACTTTTAACGCCGGTGATGCAATCAAAAATGACCCAATGTGTCCAGCCTAATAGAGTCTCTGTCAACATTTAAAGTAAAATAAGACCTAAGACACAAACTTAGGTCCCTGTTCTGTAATGCACTATCCACTTTTGCAATCATCAGAGCTGCTTATCTCCAATTGTACAATTGCTGTAGTGTGGCAGCTATTGTTTTGTGCCTCTGGTGGATTGGTCTGTGGTCTGTGTGGTATTTACTGGTCATCCTCACTTGCATTTTGATACGACTTTGAGGATGTACAGGTAAGTAAGAATCAAATCAGGGAATGCAGACTCACATTGAGCAGGCCTCTAAACAATAATGTGATTCATGCGCGGATCCAGGGATTATTGCCAGGGGTCCAGGTCCACTTGCCAGAAAACAGCTCTGACAGCGTTATATTTTTATTTAGTCCTCAACTTATTTTACAGAGGGTGTCCAATGGCTATTTCAAAGAAAACGATTATTTTCTAAGGTTCCAGAGGGGGTCCAACTTTTTCCAGGGGGGGGGGGGGCAACTTTTCCAGGGGGGGGGGGTGTCCAAACGCTAATTTCTATAGCAACCCATATAACTTGTGATTTTCCAGGGGGTCCAGATCCCCTATCCCCCCTCTGGATCCGCACATGTGATTTCACAACTTATTTTTCTTATTTCAAAAGGAAACCTTAGCTGTGGCTTCCCAAAAGATCCCTCTCAAGAAGACGATTCATTTGAGCACCAAAACAAATGTTTGGACTTATAGATAAGAAAATATTCACAACTCTACGCTGAAAAAAATGCCTATCTGGACCTATGTTATGTAATGTGACAGGGCCTCAAAACTAGATTTTAACCAGCACTATAAAAGCACTGTAAAACTCATAAGTCATATATGAGCCAGCACATGAGATTATGGAACCTATCGCATTATCGAGCAACGAAAGCTCAGTCAAGCCTGTGCATCTCTACCAGAATGCTATGATATAGATAGTGACACATGAGAATACGATGATACATGCACGGATCGAGACCCGCTTAGCCCTCACGCGGTTTTTGTATTTCCCTATGAAGTAGAAAGATTAGTAGACGTGTGTGCGTAAACTCACCTGTATAACTGACATGTATATTATTGCCAATGGCTATCATATGAGGATTAGGTGCTATTGAATCAGCAAGAGTAGTGACATTGTGAAATGAATTTTGGAAATTTTATATTCCGTGTTTGCTAGATCACATATTACACTACATGTTCGTGCAAAAAGCTTAAATTTATTATGAAGATAAATGGGAGAGTGGATAGACAAAAATTGGACAACTTCAAGGTAATATTTGTCTTATTTATTTTATGCTTTTATTTCATTCAGTAACAAAAATATAAACTAAATTATGCAACTCTGATGATTATTTCTGAAATTCGGAGCAAAAGAGCACATTAGTCTTGTTACAGCTCAAAATTCAAAGCACCCGCAGATTTTAGTCACCACGCCATATTGGCCAAATGAATATCCTTAATTAAGCCATTTCGCACTTCTGTATAGTGGTCCTCAAGATGGAGCAACAAGGGATTGTTATATCTTTTCTAGTGAGACGTTGATTGACGACTCCCTGCTGGATGTCAGTGGTGTCTGACAATAGTCCGGCCCACTTAACTCTGGAGGTACGGTCAGTATACATATCTCGAACCAGTAGCCATTCATCTCCATGGATCCCATCAAGGTACAGTCTACTCAACAGAGAGTTGTGGTCAACTACGTCAAACGCTTTTTTGTGTATCCAGCGTGGTCATCAGAAGGTCTTGCTTAGTGTTTTTGACTCTAGGCCTTGAGGTTATAAAACTTGAGTACAGTCTCAAACTCAAAATAAAGCGCAATGATTGGTTGCTTGTCGACACATGTAAAATAAAACCGTCCAGAAATGACAAAAAATACCCAACGTTTAAAAGAATCAGAGCTAGTCCAACAGGTCATGACAGACCTTCTACCAGAAGAGGATTGGTGAATGAGTCCAAATGCCAGGTCCTACATATTACAAGAACCAAATTTCCCATCGAGACCAAATATATACTTCATGGCACTGGCTTAGAATCAGTTTCGTCTGCCAAATATTTGGGTGTTACAGTCTCAGATAACCTTTCTTGGACCCCCCACATTGATTCAGTCTCCAAGAAGGCAACCAAACACTAGGGTTTCTAAAAAGAAACACCAAGGTCCATAATAAGGACCTAAAATCCTTAGCATACACAACTTTAGCGGGACAACAACTGGAATATGCTTCAACAGTGTGGTCCCCTCACACAGCAACAGATATTGCTAAGCTTGAAGCTGTGCAGCGCATGTCAGCCCGCTGGGCTACCCGTGACTATCAGTGCACCTCTAGCGTGACACAAATGCTACAGGACCTAAACTGGCGTACTCTTTAACAGCGGGGAATAGATAGCCGGCTTACCCTTATGTACAAGATCACAAGTGATCTAGTAGCCATACCTGCAGCAGACTACCTAATCCCAAATACTAGGCGGTCTAGACACAATCATCTAGTAGCTTATAGGCGAATCCCAACACTCAAAGACTATTACAAGTACACATTCTTTCCCCGCACCATTGTCCACTGGGATGCCCTCCCATTTCATATCCCTATCATACCTACTGTGGCACAATTCAGTCATGCTGTGTGCCAAGTAGTGCACATCTCACCATAGATATCAAATGTTCTTTTACCTTTTAACTATACTAAACCTCTCCCTTTCACTTGTATACTATTTCTTATCAATTCACCTCTTTTATTCAATTAACCCCCTTTTTACACCTGCATACCGAATCCTGTCTGATGTCCTCAACTGAGGTTAAGACGTAAAGGAAGAAAGAAAGAAAGAAAGATTTTTTTTAAATTAATTATTTAATTTTTAGCAGGGCTTCCTTAATCCCAAAACTTTGAGCTTGCTCCCCAGCACCCTAAATAGTTACCAGTGCTCACCAATCTCCCTGAAAATAAATAGCCCTTCTCCCTAAACTGGTGCCCTGTTATCGATTCAATAGATAGGTATATCTAGGGGGGGGGGACCAGACTACCCTTCTCCCAAGCTCTCCAAACCCCTTGGGTCCCACTGCTAGACACGCTAGAAAATTAAAATTTCGCCTAGTAGCAAGTTAAGATTGCGCAGGCTGGCTGGTCGTTCGTCGAGGCACGTGTAATTTTAGGGAATCGAGACAGTTCACCGACAGGACAGTTCACCGACACGCATTTTGAAGACAGTTCACCGACAGAATTGAAGACAGTTTTCAAACAGAGTTGAAGACAGTTCATCGACAAATTTTATATTGTATTTATGTGTAATGTCACAATTTTCACCATTTATGGTGATATAACGAATGAAGGCCTAATATAAAGCTAATTAAATTACCTTTTTGGTATTGCAACATGATTTTATTAGGCATGCATCGATCTGCCTATAATATTTAGCGATCATTACATTGTCTGTGCGAAAATACGTCTTATATCACTAACGTAAAATAGGGGTCTAACTATATAAAAATGAAAAGGTAGGCCTGAACAAATCTGTTTAAATATTCAAAAGGAATGCTTTGAATTGCTGGCGATAAGATCACATCATATAGCTTTATGTAGCAATCAAATGTCTGTCTATTAATCATTAACCAGACAAACAAAATATCGCTTTCTCAACAAATTATATCAACATATCACCTCAAATCATAACTGATCAGTATTTCTTCACAATAATCAATTAAATTTTCGAGCCATATGTCAATAACGTGATAAAAAATTGTCGATGAACTGCCTTCAAAAGTGTCGGTGAAGTGTCTTCAAATCTGTCGGTGAACTGTCTTCAAAATCTGTGTCGGTGAATTGTCTTGTCGGTGAACTGTCTTGTTCCCAAATTTTAGAGATTCTATTCTATTCTAATATAACGGAAATTAGCGAAACGTACCGACAAGCAGACAGTCGGAAACACTATTGCATTGTGGGATAGGTGTCGCTGCCACGTTGAGAAAAACAAACCCTGGAATTTTTGCAAATAACACGTCAATTTACCATATCTTCTTTATTTAAACACCCATTAAGTTTGCACAATACTCACAAATCCTACGGGTATCGCCTAAAGCAGATAATTTACTTCTGGATCCTTTTAAAAGGATACTTTTTGGCCAACCGGCGACAGGTAGGTTCCATCGAGTGAGCTGTCAAACGTTGACTTCCAACATATTAGACGAGGTTTGGGATAATTTAAACTTTTCAGCCATACACGTGCAACTATCGATTATAAATATAGTATGCAGCATCAAAGCTTGAATACAACACTTTCTATGTTCTGATGAGCAGAAGAATAGATTTGGCTGTGTAGCGCAGTTGGCATAACGTGTCTGTTCGATCTGGTTCGGTCCTATAATTTTGTGAAGATTGATCATGAAAACACAAGGGTTGTCAGTTACAAGCGAAAGTATGTGCACAAAGTACTTGTTCAAGCTTGCCTAGGAAAAAACGTGTGAGCTGATGATGATACATGGTGTTGACAAAGTGGATTGGGATCAGCACATTTCAGAAATTTCTTCCAAAGCAACTAAGACAATTGGTTTCCTTCGCAGGAACTTGGCTTTTCACCTAAGAGTACAAAGGAAGTTGCATACAAAACTTTGGTTCGGCCTAAGCTAGAGTATTCAGCACCTATTTGGAGCCCTTACTAGAAACTTCAGAATACCAGATAGAGACAGTTAAGAGGACAGCAGCCCGCTTGACCGACAGGAGATGGCGAAATACATGTAGTGTCAGCGAGATGCTTGATGAGCTTTAGTGGCCATCTGATCTCTTGAGGCCCGTAGGGATCGGTCCTCCCTGCTTCTCTTTCATAAGATACATTCTGGTGATGTATCTATAGAAAAAGACAAGTACCTGCCCCATGCTCACAGTTTGAAATCCACCAGGGCATCACACAGTGCCCAATATTGTGGATATCAGACATACAGTTGTAATATCTCATACAAGTCTCTAATTGCTGTAATGACGGACAACAAAGTCAACTATCAGAAGAGCATGTGTTTATTTATTTCGATCAGTAAAACGTCGTGGGCGGAAAAGAGTCAAGTGCGCATGCGTGTTCAGGCCATGTGCTTACATACTAACTAGCAATATGAAGTCAGCGAGCACTTATAGCTTTAGCTTTAATAAAAGAATATACTACAACAGTGATGCCCTGAGAACTTTTTTCCCCCGAACTAATCCACAGTGGAATGGTCTTTCTCCTTTGGTGGTCAATTCCCAGACTACTGAGCAGTTAAGGGCACTCCTCATTTAGTCAAAACACAGCCGAAAGATTTTTCTTGTTTTTTTGTTTTGTTTTTTCTTCGAAATTCCAAATTCCCACTCCCTGGCGTTATAATCACATGCAATCGTGCCAGAAGAAAGAGATAGATAGAGATAGGAACCATCTACCGGACAGCATTGTGCATGCAGACTAAGTAAAGAGCTTTAAGTCAGCTCTCCTTAAACGCGACTTAATTCGCGCGCTCTATCCGGGAGTGTATATACCAGGATTGGTCCTACTCCGTACAGATACAGATCGTCCCAACATGACCATAGCTGTTGGCAGTGTTCTTGGAAACGCCGAATCAGCCATATTTTTACGCACACTTTTGGGTTTGTACACATACACTTTCCAGCTGTGGATTCTAATTTACGTCAAAGAATTTTCTGCTGACGTGTCTCAAACTCATTAAAAATACCTGAGGATGACAGCAGGCAGGGTTTTTTTTTGGCCCGTTTTGACGACCGATATTCGGTCGTGTTCCCAATGCCAAAAAGTATGTTTTTTTCCCAATTTGAATAAGAAAATTCCCAATTCAAGGAACAAAAAAAAAAACGGGAGAAAAAATAACAAAATATCGCCATTTTACGATGTTTATGTTTGTGGTTGAAAGAGCGGGTCCGAACAGTCCGAATGATACAAGGGAAATAACCAAATATTGCAAACTCCCAAACGGTAACGTCCCTTTGCGGCAATTCAGCAGAATTTATTCGAGAAGGTGCCGGGGAGTTTGTAATAAACACACATGGTTTATTTTACTGGTACCCTACTCTGGCGTATTAATTTAGATTAAACGGGGCACCTTTCTCATAACAAAAAAAGAAAAAGCTTGTAACATATTTTCGCGATGTCGCATAATACGAAATATTACAGAAAGAAACTAAAAAAAATGGAGTCAAGTAAAAAAATAGATGTGCTTTTTCGTCAGCAAGCATTAGCATCGGAGAATTCTGCAAATATCACCCCCAAACAGACCGAAAAAGTAGAAGCATCGGCCGAAATTGCCGAATCGTCTGCTTCCACAAAAAATTGTCCGTCGACATCCGCTGGTGTACCTTCTCAGTGTGATGACACTCATTCAAATCATGACAGCAGCGATGACAATCAATCGTCTGATGGGTCCCAGAGCACACAAGATACATGTCTAGTTCCAGACCAGCGACTGTTTATGTCATCAAAATATGAATGTAGATACAACTGGTTGTACTACAGTGCAGCAAAGGGGGGCTATTGTTGTAAAATATGTGAGCTCTGACAATACTTGATATTTTTGTTTTTATTATAGGGTGTGTTTTTTCCCAATTTTGTATAAAACGACGCGAAAATTCCCAATTCTAGGGGTCGGGTCATGTTCCCAAAATGCTGAGAAAAAACCCTGGCAGGTGTCCAAATTTGGCTTCCGCCGTGTAAGATCAAAAGAACGCCAATAATCAGATGCTCCAGGGTTTGTCATAATATGTCTGAGTTGTTAACAACACCTTTCCGATAGCAGTAGGCGTGATTGCACTTGCTCTCGGCCAATCAGAACCTCGCACAGCAACCACATCTTTAATGACCGCACAATCAATAATTATGCTTATGCAAATTTAAGAAGCAAGTGGTTGATTAACACTAGATTTTAATCTTTTTAGCTCACCTGAGCCGAAGGCTTTCGGTAGGCTTACAGGATGGGACTCGAGCCCGCGTCCATCCGTCCGTGGGTCAGTGCGTCCGTTCACACTTTCAGACATGAATATCTCCGAGACCAGCTGGCCGATCATAATCAAATTTCATCAAAAGCATCATTGGGGTGGGGGATTGGCTGCATTTGGCTCAATGAGACGGTTCTTTTGAGCGCACAAAACATATGCTAAAACTGATGCGTTAGAAATTATTTATAATTTTACGCTCAAATATTTGGTGTATATAATTCTATGCCATATATGATTCATCTTTTGATTACAGGAAGAGCTTCACTATGAAGGTGAAAGAGATAGATCGGACGGCTAACATTGCCTGGTCCCCTGCTGCTCTACACCCTATATATATGGTAGCCGGTACAGCAGCAAAGCAGCTTGATGCAACTTTCAGGTATGGCAAAGATTTCCTTCTGTTCAAGACGCTAGGTGTGGATCAGAATAAAGTTGCATATTCACTGCACAGAACTTTTTCATAATTGTGTTCCCTCTTTAAAAATGGTGTAGATCCAGATCAGCAGGCTCTGAGGCTCAATCAACAGCAAATCAGAAGTTCATGTAATGTTAACAACCCATAATGTACTCAGTATGCACCTAAACGAGCACTATATCAAGCCCAGAGGTTATAAAACTTTTTTCATGCCCAACTCAGCTGAGCATGGAATTTATCCTGCTCATAAATTGTTGGCATTATAACATTTATCAGCATGATAAATAAAATATCTGAGAGACTTAGAGCAAATAACTGCTTAATTTTTCGGCATTTTAGTTTTTATGAGCAGTTGAAATTTTGTACTCAGTTAAGTTGGCCAGGTCAGATAAGCAATGTACTTGCCATTATTGTACATTTTGAGGGCATAACTGTAAGTAATAATAGAATACCTCATAAGAAAAAGTAAATAGTAAATAAAGAGTAAATTTATAGAAAACAATGGTGTTGTAAAAATATTATTACATTTTTGTCAATCTATGTTTGAGACACTTTGTTGTGTGTAACTTGTGTCCTTTAGGAAGACACTTTAGTCTTTATCCTCATTGCTTTGTACCAGGCCTCCAGATAAGAGTGTGTACTATTAGAAAATTATTTACTTTATTTCTCATCCTTAACACATGTTGTGGGTACTCAAAAGACATGTTTAAATTAATTGGTAAGAAATTAAATAAAATTTTATGCAAATAAAATTTCCTTTTCTTGATCTATGTTGTACTTGTTCAACCTAGGAAAACATCCTGACATTGACTAAAAACTGTTGTCTGGGATGTAAATCATCGACTCAAATCCTACAATTTGGTGATTGTGTAAAGTGTCTTATTATCAGGCCTCCAGATTAGAGTGTGTATTGGAAAATTTTCTTTATTTGTCATCCAAAACATATGTTGTGGGTGCTCAAAAGAATCGTCTCATTGAGACGGTTCTTTTGAGCACGCAACAAACACATGTTTAAATTGATGGGTAAGGCAGTGATTCATTTACAATTTTTGGCTTATGGGTCCTGGGACTCGCTGTTTCCAATATCAATGAATCCCAACTGCAAACTTATGAGTCCTAAACACTATTTTTAATGACAAGTATGCAATACTATTGCATTCCGGGACTCGCCAGGACTCGCTGAAATAAAACTTATGCGCAAAAGATGCAGGATGCGCAGGTAACAAAATCACTGGTAAGGAAATAAATGCCATTTTAGGGGCCAGATATCCTTATCTGGACCTATGATTATACAGTGCAGTCCCTTTATATCGCTACATTTGGGAACCATAGGAATAGACCATGTTATAAGCAAATGGTGTTATAAGGGAACAATTTTACAAAAGAATCATAGGTAAATGACCATATCCTATCATTCTTTTGTAAAATTCCAACGTAAAAAAAAACTGGGAGTCACAACATGACCATGTTATATCCAAATCTGTGTTATAATAAAATGCAGGCCTTTAGTTAAGAGTGTGTACCAAAAAATTAATTTTCTTATTTCTCAACCAAAACCTATGTTGTGGGTACTCAAAAGAACCGTCTCAATGGGACAGTTCTTTTGAGCACCCAAAACATATGTTCAAACTGGTGGATAAGAAAATATTTACAATTTTACGCTCAAATTTTGTTATTCTAAACCTATGAAGATGTTATAAAGGGACTGCTCTGTACATGTTTTTGCATTATAAAGGGACTGCACTGTATATGTTTTTGGCTTTTTGCATTATAAAGGTACTGCACTGTGCATGTTATTATATTTCAGTACATCAGCAGCTCTAGAATTGTATAATTTGAACCTGGGAGACTCCTCTCTTGATATGCCACTAGTCTCTTCTATACCTTCAGAATGCAGGTAAATATGCCCCAGTACGCATGATTTGGGTACTTAGCGCATAAATGTCAATGAGCAGCAAAGGATCAGGCGAGTCTGCACATAAACACAGACTCACCTGATCCTTCCCTGCTTGCATGCACAAAAAATGTTTTAAAATGAAAGCTCAAACCAAATTAGATCTTAACTCAGCATGGGCAATTATTACAGGGGTCGCAAGTTGGATCCCGGCCCAGTCCCATACTTTCGTGGAAATTTATCGTGAAGTAATTCTACCGTCATTCTCCTCCCTTCCGCTGAATCATTCAAGAATCATTCAAGAAGAGTTGCTGTCATTTCCAAGCGAATGTATATGCACGAAGTACTGGTTAACTGCTTGTTCTAGCTTGCCCAGGAAAAGGGTGATTAGGTGAACTGACTGTTCTGCCATGACCATAGCTGTTGACTTGGGACATAAAGCAACAAAACAAACAAACTGGGCAATTATTAGAGGCATTTGTGCATATGCTAGAAGTACTTAAAACAAACTTGTGCACTGGCCCTTATAACTTAGTATTGATCTACAGCTAACTTGTTATCACAAAATCCATGGATTCAGGCCGCCAGACAAGTTATCAGGAGGTGCCTCTTAACCAGAATGCAACCATGTCTAATAGAGGAGGTTTAGTATAAAGACTGAATCTTTTTACTAAATGGGAGAAAATTCATTTTATGAATAAGATGTGATTGTTAAAATATCTATCGTCTGATTCTTGATAAAAAACAGACAGTGCAGACCTAGACCTGGAAGGAACATTCTGATCAGAATCTTCCTTGTCTGCATTGATAATTAAAATTGTGTGAATGAAAAACCTGTCGATGAAATGTTTTATTTAGAATAGTTTGAGAAAGTACCAGTACATTTAATTTAGTGTTAGTTACATTTCTATCTAGGCATGCATCAAGTATTTTTCATTTCGAAATAATGAATAAATGTGTATGGAAGTGCCAAACCTCAAAATATATTTTCCTAAGAAAAAAAATAAAAGATTTGCTTTATGTAAAGAAATGTCTTTCGTATTGACTAACCAAGGATTTGGACTGCACAGGTCTGAGATAAGAGTGTATATTTGAAAATTACTTCTCTTTATTTCTCAACAAAAATATATGTTGTGGTTGCTAAAAAGAACCTTCTCAATGAGACGGTTCTTTTTAGCACCCATTACACATGTTTAAACTGATGAGTAATTACAATTTTATGAAAAAAATGCTTACCTTGGCATATGGTGCATTTACAGATTCCACAAAGTGGCCTGGGGATGCTATGAGTCTAGTTCGGAGTCTCCCAGTGGTGTGATAGTGTGTGGGGCTGATAATGGAGGTCTTCTCTCCTATAATGCTGACAAGTTTATCAAGGGAGAAGCAGAGTGTTTACTCTTCAAGAACAACAAACACACCGGCGCTGTGAAAGCTCTGGATTTTAACCCTTTCCAGGTTGGTATATATGGTAGACACAGGTTTAGATAAACAAAGATTTTCAGCGTAAAATTGTTATTTTTTTCTTACCCATCAATTTTGACATATCATATGTTTTGGGTGCTCAAAAGAACCGTCTCATTGAGACGGTTCTTTTGAGTACCCACAACATATATTTGGGTTGAGAAATAAGAAAACTTTTTTTCTGTTATGCATTCTTAACTTCCCGGCCCGTTCCCATACTTTCGTGGAGATTGATCATGAAATAATTTCTACGATCATTCTCCCATTCGCTGAATCACTCAAGAAGGGTAGTTGTCAGTTACAAGTGAAAGTATGTGCATGAAGTACTGGTTAACTGCTTGTTCAAGCTTGCCCAGGAATAAGTGTGGTTAGGTGAACTGACCGTCCCGCCATGACCATAGCTGTTGACTTGGGACGTAAAGCAACAAAACAAACAAACAAAGCACTCTTAACTATAGTCCTGGTACATATTCTAAAATTTTGAACACTAGTTGCCTGCAAAAACAGCACATACCCAGATTAGACTGCTTCTTTGAAAGCTATAATAAGGGAAGATTGTTTTTAGACATGGCTTTGGATAGTTCACACCCTTTTCACAATCAAAATGTGACATTTTTTGAGTCACCTGCGAAACATGGCAGACACATTGGAATCATGTCACTTTGGATATTGTAATAGGCGTCACACCTTTTGCACTTAAAGGGTTGCATCAATTTTGACTGAGTTATAACTCATAACTATAGTCCTGGTACATATTCTAAAATTTTGAACACTAGTTGCCTGCAAAAACAGCACATACCCAGATTAGACTGCTTCTTTGAAAGCTATAATAAGGGAAGACTGTTTTTAGACATGGCTTTGGATAGTTCACACCCTTTTCACAATCAAAATGTGACATTTTTTGAGTCACCTGCGAAACATGGCAGACACATTGGAATCATGTCACTTTGGATATTGTAATAGGCGTCACACCTTTTGCACTTAAAGGGTTGCATCAATTTTGACTGAGTTATAACTCATAACTATAGTCCTGGTACATATTCTAAAATTTTGAACACTAGTTGCCTGCAAAAACAGCACATACCCAGATTAGACTGCTTCTTTGAAAGCTATAATAAGGGAAGATTGTTTTTAGACATGGCTTTGGATAGTTCACACCCTTTTCTCAATCAAAATGTGACATTTTTTGAGTCACCTGCGAAACATGGCAGACACATTGGAATCATGTCACTTTGGATATTGTAATAGGCGTCACACCTTTTGCACTTAAAGGGGTGCATCAATTTTGACTGAGTTATAACCCTTTTATAACAAGCAAGGCATCCAATCCTCTGAATTCTAGTTTTATTTTCCCATGAATATATCTGTTTTCGTGTTGTTTTGAGTAATCTCATCAAGACACTTTAAATGCACTCACAACACATGACTTTAGTCAGCAAATGCAAATGATAGTAGTTTCAATTATTACATGTACCTTCTTAAGCCTTAAAGCGCCAATCACAACTGCAGCAGACGACAAATTTTGCGACATCATTTCTCTAATTTTCGGAAAAATAAGGTATGATATTTCATGAGATTTGTCTGCCAGCAGACAATTCTCATGAAATATTATACATTTATTGACTTATGTTGAGGTGGACATGGAGTGTTATTGAACAGTAACGTCATATAAGTTACATATAAAACGTGCAATATGTAGTTTTATTGACTCGAGTGGATACGCATCATGGCCAATCAGAAGATGTTTATTTATAGATTTAATATATAATAACATGCCTTATTGTTATTTTTGAAAAAGCAGCAAAATTTGAAATTGTCCTCTGCTGCAAATTATAGGTGGCGTTTTAAGGGCTAATTTGGGCAATGTAAAGAATATATACTAATCTGTTTCAGACAAATCTTCTTGCGTCAGGAGGTGCTGAGTCTGAGATTTTTATATGGGACCTCAACAACCATGAGAAACCAATGACCCCAGGAGCAAAGTCACAGGTAGGATATGGGTTTTCTTTTGTGCTGGTATCATAATCAGACCTACCAAAGGCTCCAATGCTCAACATCTGGTTGAATATTAAAAAACAACTGCTCTATGAAGAAAATAAAAAATCGGGGAATTTCATGCAACAGCCTATGGATTTCTGCGTTTGTGGTATAAATACGAGCTCAGAAAGTATTCTCATTAGGTCATATTTACTTTTCGCGCGATAAATACGTTCCGGTCAAATTCTGGTACACCTATTTTAAGCGAAATGTAAATCTGACAAAACGAGAGAACTTTCTGACCTCAAATGTATACCACAAATGTAGGAATGCATAGTCTGTTGCATGACATTCCCCGATTTTTGATTCTCTTCCTGGAGGAATTGTTTTTAATTTTCAACCAGATGCTGAGCATTCGAGCGTTTGGTAGGCGTGATAATGTTTAATCAACTGAACTTATCTTTGTTTAACCTTTGTCCTGGTGAATAAATATGAATACAATATTTTTTAAAAATTATAACCTGACACCCCTAGATATGTACATTGGACTAACCCTAGTTAAAGCTGCATAGTCTGTAACTTTTGATATTCTAATTTTGGAAATAAAGTTTCTATTTTTCAAGAATACAGTAAAAATACTCAAATTCAGGTTAACATTTTACCATTTTCATAAATTTTAACAAATTATATCTATCAAAACAACAGCATTTATATTAAAAATCAACTGTCTCGAATTATTGGAGGGACGTAAATAATTCATAACAAGAGAAAAATTGCCCTTTTTATAAGATAATTCACTGTTCCATGCAGCTTTCAGCTGTACTAAACATATTTATTGTGAAAACATAACTTAATTCTATTTTTACAAATGATTTAAAAAGAAAATATTTTTTGTCGAAAAATGTTCATAATTACAGATCTAGTCTCTTTAATTGTATCAAACCAGAAGGAAGAATCCATTAGTATACAAAGGGTTAATAGAGTTAATATAGTGTAGTGTAAGAAGTTCTCATAGAAAAGTACTCTGTGTGTGTGTTAAAGGAGGATGTGTTTTTATTAATAGGTCAAATACTGAAATACCGTGGCTCGCCAAAACCCGTCTTCGGGCTCTCTGACTAAGTGAGATTCAAACCAGCCTGCTCAGCTACAGAGACTAGCTAGAAAATGGAAATTTGGCTTGTAGCAAGTCTAGATATGATACTTTCCAATTAGCAAATAACAAAGGCGCTGACCAGAGGCTGGTCTGCGCTTTTGTTGTTCGAAATACCACCGAAGGCAGGTTTTCTTGCGTCGAGGCCCATGATATAGAAGTTGCTAATTTTATGGTTTTTCTTATTTTCAGCCTCCTGAAGATGTAGCGTGTGTATCGTGGAACAGACAAGTTCAACATATTCTTGCTTCAACATTTGCGGCCAGATGTGTAGTCTGGGACCTCAGAAAGAATGAGCCCATCATTAAAGTCAGTGACAGTATGTCGAGGGTATGTATGAGTTTACTAAGAAAATTTGTTATCAAACTTCTCTTATAGGTCCTGGTTGTGGAACTCTTGAATGGTAGATATATTACAAGATTTTCAAATGTCTGTTCACAAGTTTTGATGTTTATAACAGATTTAAATCTATAAATGAAAGAACTGTTGTGTTTGCATTACTTTGTAATGCTTGAATTTTAATTCTTAAAGCACCAACTGCGACTGAAGAAGACGCCTGCTTACAACATAAATAAAAATGGCATAAATTTGCCATATTATGGCTACATTACGCCTTTGTTTTCGTTTTATAGACAAGGGTTGATACTTTGCTTGCTTGCATTTTTTTGCCTGTTGTCTCCTTTGATGTTAAAATGATGTATACACTTTATTTTGAAATTCCGAAATTCACACAAGCGACTTATTATTTGCTCCTTGATATTGTTGCAAAATGTTAAAGTTTATTGGCCTTCTGAGTGTTTTGTTATAATACTTATACTTGTACTCATTTTCTATTTAGATAAAATGTAAGCTTGTATGCTGGAACCCCGAGGTGGCTACACAGATGTGCTTATCGTCAGAAGATGATCATACACCAGTCATACAGTTGTGGGATCTGAGATATGCCACATCACCAGTTAAAGTGCTAGAAAATCACCAGAGGTGAGTCAGTCTATATAGGTAAAACACTCTGACCAATGTCTTGTCTCAGTCTTGTTAACTTTTGTTTTCCAGCCAGTTCTGTTGATTTTTTTGTTTGTTTGTTTGCTTTACGTCCCAAGTCAACAGCTATGGTCATTGCAGGATGGTCAGTTCACCTAACCACACTTTTTTCCTGGGCAAGCTTGAACAAGCAGTTAACCAGTAATCGTGCACATACTTTCGCTTGTAACTGACAACAACCCTTCATGAATGATTCAGCGGAAGGGAGGGGAATGACCGTAGAAATTATTTCATGATCAATCTCCACGAAAGTATGGGACCGGGCCGGGATTGAACTCGTGACCCCTGGATCTGCAGTCAGCTTCGCATCTGTAACCAGACACGTTACCGACTGCGCTACGCGGCCCGGTCCAGTTCTGTTGAGTGATTTCAGTAAATACATGAGGCTACATGGAAAACAATGTAGATCCTGATCAGATGGCTTCGTTAGAAGCCAACTGATGTGGATCTACACCATTTTCTAAAGAAGCTTTTAACTTTTGGATAAGGAAAATATCACAATATTATGCTCCAAAAGTTTGCATTTCTGCACCCATGTGGTTATCATTTATCCTTATGTTGCGTAATCCAGATATATCCTCCTTAGAAAACAGTGTAGCGAAGCCATCTGATCAGGATCTGCACTGTTTTTCATGCAGCCTCAGAGTCCACTGTAAGCCATCGGATCAGGATCTGCACTGTTTTCCATACAGTCTCAGAATTCACTGCATTAATTGAAATCATGCATTTGAGCTGTCTTGTAAAACAGAAGTGAATATTTCATATTGATGTATTCAGCAGTACATGGGTTAAGAAGAACAAATCATAGCCATACTCACATATGCAGGGCTGGAAATTGCTCGCCATGGCGAGTGCACTATGCTGTAGGGCGATTAGAAATTTTGACTGCTTGCAATGTAAATTATTGAATTTACCTACATATGGTGATGTAGGACAAGTAGAAATTTTAAAATTTTTCACCCCTGACTATGCAAATGTGAGTCTGATTTGATAACATCAAAATTTTGCAATAGTACTTTGGCCAGCACATAAAATTTTGATACTTTATCGCAAATGTGCAAAAGCCTTCTTTATTTGCCCATGCTGTCCTATCCAGCATAGCTAGAGGTCTAAATTTTGGCTTGAATCGTCTTCATGTGTGCGAGCAGTGATGTCCCTGATGAGATAGCTCTTCACTCTCTTATTTATAACAGTGACAGAACCGTTGAAATTAACAATACTTCAGATTTCTGTATAATTTCTGGTTCAGACTGAACACATCAAAACACTATTCCATCTAAACATATATTCAAAAGTTACTCTGTCTCAATTTTTTCCCCAAACTACTTTTGTCTATATAGCAATTAACAAATATCTTGCAAACAAGCTCATTAAACCCAGTAATGCCAAAAAGAGGGTAGATAATTTGGAATTGTCATTTATTCATTATGGGTTTTTGGCTTTTATGATTAATTACAGTACAGACCCAGATGAGATGCTGCATTTTGCAGCATCTCATCTGGGTCTGCACTGTTTGCTTATGAGCTTTTCCTGGAATATCAGGCATAAATGGGTTGAATGAACTTACAACTGATTCCAGGTGGCCTTGAGTTTGTTATGAAATATCAATTGTGTCATCATATTTCTAATTCCAGGGGTATATTAAGTATGGCTTGGTGTCCACAAGACCCAGAATTGCTTCTGAGCTGTGGTAAAGACAATAGGATCCTCTGTTGGAACCCCAATAGCACAGTGCAAGGCGGTGAGGTAAGATAGAAAATTATTCTTACAACACAAAAATTGTTTGTTCTTAATAGATAATGATAAAAAAGGAAGGGATAAGCGTGGTAGCTCATTGGTAGTGCGTTAGACTTGAGATCGAGGGTCCCTAGTTTGAGACTCACTGGAGGCACTGTGTTGTGTCCTTGAGCAAGACTCTTTATGCTCTGCTTAGTACTACTGGTTCAACCTCGGAAGACAGGTGCATATTTTCTTATTTTTTAGCGAGGGTGCTCAAAAGAACTGTCTCATTGAGACAGTCCTTTTGAGCATCCAAAAGATATGTTTCTGCTGATGGATAAGAGAGTACCGGTAATTTTCACAATTTTATGCTCAAATTTTTTATGTCACCCCTGCTAGCCAGAGCTTTCTCTGCTCTTACACACAAAGTAAGGACACAGATAAAGGCTGCAGCCAAAGTATAGATTTTGTTCCCACTATATGCTAATGCTATGCATGCATGTTTAAAGAATGATTTTACGCATATGTGGCTTTTTATGCGCCAAGTACCAGATTCTCAGGAACTGACTTAATTTTGTTGTACCAAAGAGTACAGGTCATGATGAGACTCCTGCTGTGTGTTGAATCTTGGCCTTCACTGTTTGCCACTAATATTTTTGTGTCATTATCCACTAAACCGGGCAGCGTAGAGCAGTCAGTAACGAGCCTGTCTGCAGATCCAGCGATCACAAGTTCATTACTTCTTTTCTTGTGGAGATTGATCATGAAATAACTTCTACAGCCATTCTCTTCCCTTCCGCTGATTTAAGAAGGATTGTTGTCAGTTACAGGCAAGAGTATGTGCATGAGGTACTAGTTAACTGCTTAGCCAAGCTTGTCCAGGAAAAAGTATGGTTAGGTGATTTTACCATCCTGACATGACCATAACTGTTGACTGGGATGTAAAGCATTAAACAAAAAAAGCATTATCCACAAATAAGAATAATAAAACTGGGAATAAATATTATGAATTACCTTCATACCTTGTTTTCTCTTAGGTTGTGTACGAGTTGCCTACAAGTCATCAGTGGAGTTTTGATGTACAGTGGTGTCCACGTAATCCTAATGTGATCTCTAGCTCCTCCTTTGATGGTCATGTGACAGCTTACTCTCTCATGGGAGGTGGACACCCAATACAACATATTAATAAGGTGAGATTGACAGATTTTATTGTTTAGCGCTGATGAAATATAAGTTTATTCAAATGCACTGAAACACAGACAAATGAAACCATATTAAAGGGTAAATAATGAGTTGTTTTTTCAAATATCATGAAAAACTCAGAATATTAGGAATTGAATGGGCCTCATTGCAAGAAACCCTGGCTTCAAGGTTATAAAACTTTTTTCATGCTCAACTGAGCATGAGATTTCAACTGCTCATAAAAAATAAATTACGGACAAATAAAGAAGCTTCTTGCTTTAAGTCTCTCAGATATTGTATTTATCATGCTTATAAATGTTAAAATGCCAACAATTGTTGGCATTTTAACATTTATGAGCAGGATAAATTTTGTGCTCAGCTGAGTTGAGCATGAAAAAAGTTTTATAACCTTGGGGCCTGGTTTTGTGAATTGTATGGGCCCCATTGCAAGAAACCCTGATTTTGTTGCATGTGAACAACAGAAGTGCTCAACCAGCCTGTGCACCCATACAGTTTTATTAGCACCCTTGTTGTTTGCCATCTGGGAAGATAATAGCTCAACTTGCTACAACATGCAAAATTTCAATATTTTTATAAGCTTGCTTCTGCAGCGGAGCAGGTTATGATCCTTACATAGGTCCAGATAAGGCAATATTTTGAGGGTTAAATTGTAATTATTTTCTTACCCGTCAATTAGAACATGTGTTTTGGGTGCTCAAAAGAACTGTCTCATTGAGAAGATTCTTTTGAGTACCCACAACATGTTATGGTTTAGAATTATAAGAATTTTTTTTTCCAAATACATACCCTTATCTTGAGGCCTGCTTTGCTGCCTTATTTTTTTATGCGGATTTCTCATGAAGAAACCCATGTGTAGTAGTATTGTGTTGATATCTGTCATTGAAACAGAAGTTTTTACATAGTTTTGATGAGGAGCACTGTGGCTCATTGGTAGTGTGCTAGACTTATAGAGATCAAAGGATCTCTGGTTTGAGACCCACAGGAGGCACTACATTGTGCCCTTGAGCAAGTCACTTTATCCTCTGCTCAGTACTGGTTCAATCCAGGAAATCAGATAATTGTCCCGACATTACTGAAAAATTGTTGACTGCGACAAAGTCACAGATAGTTTTGATTTGACTTGTTAAATACTTTATTTCTTTGCATAAATACATAACAGCAAAATTACAAGCACTTCATAAATTGTTGCTAATTTTAGGAGGGCTGAGCACCAAAGACTTTGGCAAGACTGCACAGATGTGCTGGCTTTTCTGAGCCTTCCCGGCTTGCATATTGAGTTAGTTCCAAAAGCTCTATTTCAAATTAACCAAAATTTGTCGATGGACAAATATGATTCGGGTAGCTTTTGGTTTGAGCATATAACTGACATTTATTTGGTATGCCTTCTTAATATAAGGGTTTGTTATAAGCCTGACTGCCACGTTACACTTATTAGAAAAAGAAAATTGAATGCTTTAACTTGTTTCCTTGCTCACAGAGATACTTTTGTACAATTTTTAGACAATTGTGAGAAATGTACAGTCTGGTGATGTAAAATCATATTTTGAGGTATACTTCCTTGCCTTTAATAGTTTAATTCCTGCATTATGTATTCAATTAAACCTTCCTTGAGTTTGAAGTTGCATTAGTTATTTGCCGGGTACTTTATACCTATGTTTCATCAGTTAGTTTGTTTACCCTATAACTTCAGACACACGGCTTTGTATAGTGGTTGTTGCAGAATGATACACAGTATTCTTACTGACATATCATCTAGGTTTGAGATATTTGTGTATTTAGATCTGCAATTCACAAGCTGTGCAGTATGATAATGATACTTTTCATATACATATGGGCCTCAGCCCGAAAAAACCTGACCGATGCATGCCAACAACAAAGGCACTGACCAGCCTGTGCATCAGCACTGTCTGATCAGCACCTTTGTTATCCACTTTCTAGTAAGTATAATAACTCTACACAGGTTTTTTTTTGTGTTCTCAGGGGCCGAAATTCGGCCCCATAGGTGACTTTTTCCCCAATTTTGAAAAAGAATCCCAATCTTCAAAAAAAAAATATTTTTTTTGAAGATTGGGATTTTCACTCATTCACCACACACACAAGCTACATGGTGACATTCTACTACCATTTTTGTATCTTATTTCTCCTTCAATTTTTTTAATGGCAAAAGAATGTGTAAAAGCTATTTTTTTTTTTTTATTGACCAAAAGTGACATAATTGTGTACTATTCCCAATTTAGGGGTTTACTGCACTAATTTTCCCAATCTAGAAGGCCCCAGGGCCGCTTGGCAAAATTGCACAAAAAATCCCTGCCACTCATACATGCAAAATTTCAATATTCTAGCAAGTCTCTAGCTGAGCAGGCTGGTTTGAGCGGTACCTGGTCGCAAACCACGAAGACAGGTTTTCTCACGTTGAGGCCAATATTATGTAGTTCGATAAATATACTTGCACAATTATACAGTGAGACTAGATGTTTTGTTTTGATCAGATCTATTAGTCTTTTTTTCCCGTATGTTATGTAATCAATCAGCAAAGGAGCCATTGGTACTGCACTGGTCACCAATGTAGTAGGCTAAAAATCATAAATCATCAAGAGAATATTGTAATATTAGGCTTGAAAAAACAAACATCTTAAGCTAAAGCTGTATGGCTTATGAACAAATATGTGTCATACTAAAATAATGTATAGAAATTGAATACATTTTCCTGAACCCTAAATTATGAGGTAATCTGAAGTAGCAAGATTTCAAAGCTTCTTTAAGGAGTCGCTGTGGATAACCGCTCACCTTGGTAATCAGGGGTTGTAGGTTCAGTCCCCGGCTTCACTTTAAGCAGTGGCCCTGTCCCCACATTGTCTTGGCTGTTGCTGAGACTTTAAACACAAACAGCTTCTTTTAAGGTTGCTTAAGGAAAATGAAAGTAGACTAGTTATGAGCATAAGTGTTTACTAACTATGCATGCTCAAAGCAGCCTAAATAATATGTAATCAGATCATGCAATAGTTTGCTTATTCTCTTGTTGAGTGTCAGATATATTGCATGTTTGTTGTCTGCTACAGTCCTGATTGACACTAAATAGTCTCGATGCATGTGGCCATGGGCATATGCATGGACAGCCTGGTCTGAGCATGCACAGTTTTATACACTTTTCCCTCTTTTGACCAATGGAACTTTCCTTCCATTTTGATACAATATAGGTTGCAATGCATTTTAGAGGGGTCACAATTTGTTGGCTTATATACTTCTGTCCCTGAAAAGTAAAATGTTTTTTTCTGATAGCAAACAGTACAGAACCTAATATGGTACCTTTTACTGTGGTATCTCATCTTCACTGTTTGTCAAAGCACTACATTAGGGTTCCTGTCAGAGAGGTTGAATTCTTCTGTAATTGTCTCTGTGTGTACTCATTAATATAGCAGTGTGAATCAGTGGACCTTAATGTACTTGTCCACAATGCTCGGATAGTAAGCATTAATTATAGCCACTAAAGTAACATTCATTTCTGAATGAACTAAATAAACCTAGAACATTCAGATTCTGTGTTCCATTACCCATATAATCCTTCACAACACTGTCCATTCAACATTCAAGCTGTTTGTATCTACCATGCACATCTTTTGATCCAAAATAATGTGTACCAAACTCATTTTTTTGTTGTTGATTGATTCAGAATAAAAGCTTTGACCTAAATTCTTAAAAAAATGTCAACAATACAAAAACTCAGTATAATATTTAATTTTCTTCATATTATCTCCATATTTGGAGAGATGATTGTGATTGGCTTCTATGTAAGTGTTATTCAAAATATTGAAGAAACAACCACTTCACTTGAATAAATGAAATTAACTCAAACCCCATTTTACATCTTCCAATATAAAATTTCATCAGCGTAGATAGATATGCACAAATATGTTTGCCTACTAGAGGTTTGCTTTAAAATCCCTAGCCTATCTTTAGGCCCTCAGTTAAGAGGAAGTATTTATGGATTTATTTTCTTATTTCTCAAACAAAACATGGTTTGTAGTTTTCAAAAACAACGGTCTCCATTAGACATTTTTGAGCTACAAGGACCTATGTTTAGCCTGTTCTGTATAAGAAAGTAATTATAATTTTACACTCAAGTTTTCGCTTACCTGAACCCATCTATAATCTTTAGGAACTTAGAATTTAGGTAGATAAGTGGTGAAGGAGAAAATAACTAAAATAGATCTTTATAGTAAAGGTTGAGGATATTTTTGTTCAGTTTATAATAGATCATATGGGCCTTGACGCAAGAAAACCTTTTGCAAACAACAAAGGCGCAGACAAGCCTGCGCATCTGCGCAGTCTGATCAGCGCCTTTGTTTTTGGCTTATTGCAAAATATAATAAACCTACTACAAGCAAAATTTCAGTATTCTAGCTAGTCTCTGTAGCTGAGGAGACTGGTTTGAATCTCACTTTGTTGGAAACCCCGAAGACAAGTTTTGTCCAGGTGAAGCCCATATCAGGCCTTCTAATGAGTCCTTCTTTAATCTGTACAAACAGCTATCCAGAGGGGTTAGATGTATTGTTTTTGGTTTAAACCTTCATCATCTAGTAAGGAGCTAAGTGGTAGAGTGTTTGACTTGAAATCAAAGGAACCCTAGTTCCAGAGTCACGGGTGGCACTGTGTTGTGTCCTTGAGCAAGACACTTTACCCTCTGCTTAGTACTTGTTTAACCAAAACAGACAGGAAAACATCTTGACATGGCTTAGAAACTGTTGACTGGGACGTAAAGCATCAACACATACAAGTCATCAGGTACACTCTTTGTGTGCTAGCAGTAAAGGCTCTAGTGAGACTATGCAGATGTGCAGACATGCCTGGGCCTATGCTTATCAATGTGATATTAAAATGCCATTTCATATAAGCTGGCCCAGTTGTTTTTTACTTAGTCACTGATGTTTTGACCTTATCTTCATAGCTTTAGATAAACACAATTTTTGAGCGTAAAATAGTAAATATTTTCTTACCCATCAGTTTTAACATATGTTTTGGGTGCTCAAAGGAACAGTCTCTTTTAGACAGTTCTTTCGAGTACCAACAACATTTGTTTTGGCTGAGAAATCAGAAATAAGAAATTCTTATTTAATTAAAGGCCTGCTTATCATGCTCAATTATTAATGCATCTCCCCACATTTTGTACCCATATGTTCCAATACTCCTATCATTGGCATGTATTTACAAGCAGATGGAAAAATAGCATGGATCCTGATCAGCTGGCAGCTGAGAAGCTAGCTGATTTGGATCTACATTGTTTTCAGTACAGGCTATATCTGGGTTCAGCATGGTAAGGCCAAAAAAAAAATAGTTGTGTTTCAGGTGACCCTCAGAAAAAAATCAGGGTCGGTAGGTAGGGAAAAACTTTTTTTTTTTTTTTTTGAAAGAACAGCAGTTTAGGGGGTTTCAGAATTATGTGTAGTTATTTCATATTTAATACTTGTTCATAAATGTTTTAATGCATTTCCTTGACTAATATACATTCAGAAATGCAAGTGTTTCTTGTGCTGGGTGAGAGTGGCAAGAATCACTGCATGCTGACAGGTTTCATTATATCTGTATTCACTGCCTTGAAAAATGGATAAAAGTCAATTAAATGGAAGGTCATCTTTTGTGTTTTGTTTCTTTCTTGTCAAACCTTTACAAACCAATAAATCCAAATAGTTCTGATCATGTGAAAATGAAACAAAACTATTAAAACTTTTTGAGTGGGGGCATGTATTATTCACAGTAATTTCACATGTGCACCAAATGAAGACTCAAGACCAGCCTGCATATCCACACAGTCTAATCTGGGTCTTTGCTATGTGCTAATTGGATACCCAACAATCCAAGGCTTTATAATAAGGCCAGAAATGACACTGATCAGACCACACAATGTGCTGATCTGAGTCTTTACCGGCCTAACAATACTGTGCCCCAGCTCAATTTATATATGGTTCAGTCATATACAACCCTAAGAGTTCACAGGTCAATTTTACCAAAAATGATTACTTTTTTTATGCATACTATTTTCTGATGTCTCATTAATCAGCTCAATGGAAGGGGTTCAACTTGTTTAGTAAGCACACACTGATCTGTCTAATAGAACTTTGCATGTGTCTATTTAATTAATCTTTGTACTGGTATATATCTTTGGGTGCATATGCTGTACAGTTAAAATTATGCAGCGGAGATTCATTGACTAGATTGTTCACATATGTGCAAACCTGGTGTTCTTTCCAATTATTCATAGCACTTTTTTTCCATATGGTCTTTGGACGATTACTTTTTTCCCCTTCTGTTCACATTCTTTGCAGATGGGTAATACTGTCTGATACTGTTTCTTCAAACTTTGGTCTACCTCTCCATCATCGGATGCACAGTAACAACAGAGTAAAGCCTTTCCTAAGCCACTGGAATAATATGGCAGTTGGATGGGAGTCTCACATGTAATTCCAGTTCTACACATTACTGTCTTGAACATGTCATTTGATGGGGGAAGAATGGCTGAACCACAAGTATAGTCGTACTCACTCATGGATAGTGCGAGTGACATCTGCTGTCTGTCAGTCAGCTTGTGTCTTGAGTAAATGACTCGTGGTTTTTCACAATCTATGCAGACCACAGAACCACGTGCATTCTGAACACTGCAAACAGCTGGATCAAACAATGGCAGGGAACAAATATCTTCTTCTTCAACTTCTGCAGTCTGATTGTTTTGTTCTTGTGTTTCAACTTGACCACCTTGAGCAGGGTTTGCTTCTGGCACCACTTTTTTGGCTTTCACAGGCTGTTTCACATTCTTTCTTTTACTGTCTGTCAGAGATGGTCTATCTGCCTCTGTGGTTTCTTTACCTTTGACTTGTTTATATTTGAGATAATGATTCTTGTCATCTTTGTCCAGCACTGGATCTGGCAGCCAAAACAGTTCTTCTTCTGTCAGAGTTGGTGGCAATCAACAGTCTCTGTCTTGGCATTTCCTTATCTGAAAGGCATAATTTGTCATCCTGCAGTGCTTTTGGACCCACTCTTGATATGTAACATCTTTCTTGGTGAAACTTTTCTGAAGTTTGTTGAGGTCAAGAGTGGGAAACAGCTCCCTCAGATGGCGTTTTATAGTGTCAATTGCTTCCTCTGATATGGGGTCAATCACTCTGATGAACTGGTTTTTCAGCTTCAGTCGACTAAATCTGTCCTCTATTATCCTCTTGACTGGTTCTAGCAGCTGCCGCCACTGTTCTTTTAGATCTTCTTTAGATCTGATATCAGCCATTGAGTTGCACTTTTTTAGTTCTTTCTCTGTAGCCTCTCTCCCTTGTTTTCTTTCCAATGACACATTCTGTAGGCCAAGGTTTAGAATACTCATTATTCTTTCTGCTGGATTGATCCAGCTTTGACCCGGAGCACATCTCAGATGAATGACCATGTCAAAGTTGAACTCCTTGAACAGACAGATGTTGGAACATCTTACACTCTCCAGGGTGTTCCTCTGGTCAGTGCCTCCATCTGTAAACCTCATCATAATGGGTGGCTTTACTTCATTGCTCTCTAGGATTTTGGTAAGCATCGCTGCATGACGGAAAGGATTAGAACTTTGAAACACTGAATCATTTATTGCTGTGGTAACTATTCCATTGACAAATGATTTGTTTGTGTTCTCAGGAATATTGCACTGCAAAACCACTGACGGTGTTAGAGATGCTTTAGTCATATCATGATCTAAAGCCACTAATGTTGTGCTTGTTGGTACAATAGAGGTTCGACCTCTCACCCCAGTAGACACCGCAGAGCCAGGTTCTCCCACAGGAACTTTTGCTTTATCATCACTACAAAACATGACACATTTTCCACCTAGTTCAACGGCTCTTTCCTTCATATACAGAAGCTGAGCATTACAGAAATGAGAATCAACATGTGACACTCTTAATTGTCTTCTCTGTATTTTATACTGGACTTTCAGTCTTGAAGTAAAATTCAAAGCTGTGTGAGAATACGGATTTCTGGGGACAAACTGGAGCCTGACGAGACTTTTGGAAGGTACAGCGGTACCTTCTGGACAAGCATTTGTGGTCTTTCTAATCATCTCATCCAATGATATAAATTCGGAAAGATGAGCCTCTCCGTGTCTCCTATCGTCTGCAGCGGTGATGTTTTCCACTACACCTTCCATCGCATCAAAAAATGTATCAAATGTGTTACTTGGTCTCCCTGGATTTAGATGGCACAGGTCAGCAATGAGACCTGTATGTCCCAGTGATATTAATCTTAACCTTTCTTGCGTAATAGGGTGTGCAGCTACAGCACCATCAAGTGTTAGCTCTTTATATATGAAATCACTGAGGCTCCCTGGAGCCAAATTTGATACAGCAGAAAGCTTTTGTTTGAAAACCCTTCGTTGAGCCCTTGTATGTCTCTCCAGTAAGTTTGGCCTAACTTTTTGTAAGAGTCTTGCACCTTGTACCAGCATATCAGCTTCTGATCTTTCATTAGATACCTGGGAAATGCAAAGAGTTGTTATGACTGAACCCCCTGGACTAAACCTTATGATGTCAATGGGAACTGTCAAATGCAAGTTCTTAACAAACTTATAACGCTGTTCATTGGACTGAAATGGTTCATTTATGTGTTTGCTTTCATCAAACACAACTGGTGTACCAATTTTACATGCTTTTACAACTGAATCTAAAGTCTTATATTCCTCTCTCAAACTCAGCTCATTACAAGATTTTCTATGTTCTACTGTGGCATCTTCACTAATTGTTCTGACAGGATGGTTTAAGCTTTGGTTTGATTTTGCCGTCTTATTTTGTTCAACTAGATAGTGTTTGTATGCACTGAGACAATCAGCTAGATCCTTGATGTCTTTTGAGGCTGTCTGCCATGCTTCAGATGAGTTCATAATAGGCTTCATCAGTATGCTGGAATAAAAAAGATTAAAGATATATGAGCCGCAACGTTAAAAAACGGTCTTCAGGGTTTCCAACAAGGTGCGCCACAAACCGTGCTACGCAATAACTGAATATGGCAAGAGGCTTGAAATTTCTGATTTAGGAAGAAGAGGGATTGTACTATCCGTGTAGCGAAAACTAAGGCGCTGATCAGCTTCGCGGTTACCATGAAGCTGATCTGCGTCTTTGTTTTCGCATATGAAAAATTCCGGTTTTCTCATGACACGCTCATATAAAGAGGAGGACAACATTAAACTATAAATTCACTTCAAAGTATAGTGGCTGTAACTCAGGTTTAAGATTTTGATGAAATAGTCTGTAGTTTTAATGACATACTAGTATTTTAATTTAAAATCATACCTTGTAGATATGACTGTTGCACCCAAATAAATACATGCAAAAAAATGTTTTGTTATCATATATACTTTATGTAGAAAGGCACTCAGACAGCTTGAGTATCATTTTTATGACAATTTTCGCAAAACAATAGTCATTCAAATGATATTGCAACAATCCGGTTGACTTATTGCATCAAAATGCCTATGATGATGATGATGATTATTATTGCTGTAGATGTATGTAAATTCACTGTGTCTGTGCCATTTTATGTTTAAGCTGTCAAACAGGTCTTCTTACTAGGTATTAAAGTCATTAATTTTAAAGACTTTCTTATTTTTTTTACACAGTCTTCAAACAACAGCAAAATCTTAGACCTGTCACTGATACAGTCATGTACAAATTTAAAAATTAATATGATGTGGTTTCATAGACCAATGTTCTTATGTTGTTGTAAATATCTATATTTAATACAAACTATCAAAATGTATTTGACTCTGCCTCAGCCCTATCCTTATGCTTCATGTACATCAAATTTGTGCAGATTTGATAACTCATACGTCTTTGGTGGTCAAATCTGGTAAATGATGTTCAAATAGAAATAGAGAGAAGACACTGTCAGCTCAGACAACTAATCTACATTGTCTGCACATGCATTATGTTTACTTTGTTGTGCTGGTTTTCATCCGTATAGGTACCTACCTGTATAGTGCATTTGCATGACTTTCCATAGAAGTCACATCCAAAGGCATCGACTTCATCTTTTTTCTTTTAACCTCATTGTAGCCCTGGAACTCACTGAATGCGGTTGGTATTGGAAGCACCTCTTTTCTCTTGGCAGAAGTATCATTTATAGTTGAATGCTGGTTCGTTAGGTACCAAAGGCAGTTGCTCACTATCTGCAAACAATATGCTTCGTGATACAGATCAAACCAGAAATATTTAAGCTATGCCACGAGAAACCCTGATTTTGCCATTGCTAAAACACTTGTTTGTTTGTTGTTTTGTTTTTTCGCAAATGCTAAAACAAAGGTGTAGATCAATTGTGGGGTAACCATGCATCTAAACAGCATCTTTGCATTCACTACATATATTGTGCAAACACTCTTCTTCCTGAATTGGAAATTTAATGCCTCTAGCCATCAGTGGTTGTACAGGAGGGTTTGTGTCAGACCTGCTTGAAAACCCTAAAGACATTTTTATGACATGGTACACTTCAAAGAGCATTAACGCAATCATGTTTAAATAGGATACCTATATTTGTCAGCAGTGAGTTTTGAGAACAATTTGACTGGTATAAATTAACCTGTCTTTTAAATGAAGCATTACATTTCTTCTCAATAATGGTTTGGTCTGGAGTTGTTCAGTAAAAAAGCAAACTTCACACACATAGCATGATAGGCTATGAGCTAAAGAAAAGCAAGAGATACAAGCTTGTGTGGTAGAATATCTAGGCTAGTGGTGCACAAAAATCTACAGTATAGACAGTAAAGATACAATTACTTGAGCAAGTAACTAAACTAAACTAAAACTAAATCAAACTGATCAGTGTGGTGACCTCTACTAGGAGTATATATATTGTATACAAAGAAACCATCACCATTTACTTAAAACCATCACCAAATACATGTATTTACCTTTAAAATTGTTTTCATCTGAAAGAATAATATCATATTTAAAGATCTTTAACTAAATGTGTAAAAGAACCAATGACAACATTTGCTGTTTAACAAGAAATAGGGTTAAAATATTTAGATCTACTCTTTGTATATTGTTGCAACCAGCTCAACTTGTTTGTATGTATCCTAAAATGACAAGTTTGTTTTTAATAGCCACGTCAAGACGTAAACAATAAAGACCTAGATCAAGATTTTGTCATATTGCAGCTTGAGGGTTTCAAAACTTATGGGACCTGCCATTTTACCAAGAAACTAAAAGTAATATATACCTTACCTGTACAATGTATGTCCCTTCTGTGTTGGCAGCTTGTTTTGGGAAATCCAAGCTTTTTCCTTTGAAGAGTTTTATCACATCATTAAAGAGTTCATCTTTTCTGTTCAGGTTGGCTGTCTCAGAACTGCAAAATGGAAAGCATTGAGGTCAAACAAGAAAGCATATAATCATTCTATACTTTTCTATTGAGGATTTTTAGTGTCTAGCATGAACAGTCTCAATAAAACAGAATCTTATATATATTCATTTCTTGCCATATATCAGTGTGATCAGTGTTCCCAAAGGATACCTAATATTTCCGAAACCCTCATTTCTTTAATTCACAAGATATGTTTAATTCATCATGCAGGCATTTCAATAATACAGATGCAGCTGTGATACATTGGAAGAAAGTTCATGTTTATTTTGACAAAATGTTTAAAAAAAAATACCTGTTTTTTTTTTCATCAGGATAAGCTCTTCCTTTTGCCATAAGCAGTTCAAAAGCATTGATGGCCTTTTTGGTTGTTTCTTGAACAACTTCTTTCATTTCTTCTCTGTCTTGATCATACTGACAGTCAAATTCCAAGTACTTGATGTTGAAAGATATAATGTCGCCTACAGTAAGGTCTGGCGACACAATCGTACCATTCTGTAAATAAAATAGACAGCCAAAACATTACACATGGAAATATAAATGGTGCACAAGCAATTTACCTGCTTAAAAATTGAGCTGCAACATGACAATGCCAACCAATCTGGCTTTCGTCACAAATTTAACTTTCATGCAAACCCAAAAATAAACTTAATATATTGTACCACTTCAGAAACTGAGGGCGAGGTTGGCATCGTATAACAAGCATTTAAGAAACAGTTCATGAGGGTCTGGATGGGGGGGTCTGGTATTCACTATTCATTAAAAATTTAGCCCATTATTCATCTCATTAAAATTTTGGGTTATTCATTAAAATAAGACCAATTATTCATTATAGGTAAGAGAGGTGGCAAAGGAATCTGATTATTCACTATTCATTAATTTTTTCTTCAATTCATTAAAAAAATAGTATTATTCATTATTTTTTAGGATCTCATTATTCACTATTCATTATTTTATCGGCTCATTATTCACTATTCATTATAAAAAAGGGCCATTATTCACTAATCATTATACCCCATCTAGACCCTCGTTCATGGTAGTTTTCCAGCTAGGTAGTGTACAGTAGGAATGCTTGGATAATGCCAGTTTGTAGAAAAAAATAAGACCATTTATGTGCCAGTCATTTGTAGCCAGTTTCAGAAAAAAAGATTGTTGACATATCATTTTGACTATTGTGCTCTCGTCTTGTGAAAGCCAGCAAAAGTTGCTATGGAATATAAAATTGTGAGCTGTGGAATAAAGCAAAACTGTTGGGACATTTTTCGAATGTCTGCCACCCTCTACTAGTAATCTGTGCAGGTACATGCAAATCTTTCACGGCCAGTCTGGGCTAAACATTAAAAAACTGCTGTTCTACAGCACTAAACAGACATCAAACACAGCAATTCAGCCCCATTTTGCTTCTGCTATCACAGTCTCAAGGTTTTTACTCATTGACACTTCAAAAACTAAATAATACCTTACAACTTACCAATTTATACAAGTGAGACCCCATAAACACGATACATGGTTGATTCCAGAGCAGGGCTTATTTTCACCATTTTGGGACAATGACCCATACCCCTGCAATTGGGAATTTTAGCGCGTAAACGCCCCGAATTGGGAATTTTTTAGTGTCCTTTGCTATATTGTCAAATCATAAAATACATCATATTTATCTAAATTTGGCTGTACTGTTAAGTTATAATTAGAATTGCATGATGTATTATATGAGACTGTGCAATGCTGAATATTCCCAGAATCCCAGGGTTCCCACTCATATTTTTTTTAGGGTGCCATCTAGGGTAAAATTTTGGTGGTTCGTTTTAGAGGGTTCATGAAGCCACAAAACCTCTGACAGCCACTCATTTTTATAGCACAGTGTATGCCTAGATTTGTTATTAACTGCTAAAAAATCACTATGCAAACCCACCCTAAAATTTGAGCAGGGCTCCCCTAAACAGAATTTGCTGGAAAATGACTAAGTTAACACACTGAAAAAAAAATTGGGCAGGGGTTCCCCTATACATAATGCTTTTTAGTTCACCCCCAGCCCTTTTTCCCAGCCATCATAAAGTAGGGATAAGATAGAAAACTGAAGAAGTTGGGTGGGGTACTTTGAACTACAGAAACTTACACCAAAATACCAGCTTCTTCAGGTTTGATAGACAAGAGACAGATACAAGATAGTCAAAATAAAATCTTACCTCTTTAATTTTCCATCTCACTTGAGTCCCATCCTTACACACAGATGTACCAAATTAAACTAGCTATTTTTTCAGCTGTTTGGTATTTATCTTTTATGCATCGGGAGAACAAGTTTTAATGTTGCACTTACAGGGGCAATTATCTCTTATAACAAAGAAGTAATCCACGGCTGATATGCCGATGGTTAGAGGACATAACACCCCTGGGCCCTGATAATTAAACGGCAGGTTAAATTTATACATGACCGATAACAACCGTCGGTAGAAAAATGTAAACATCCGGTTCACACCACGCTAATTTTCGTGATTGGGAACCCTGAATACACATGCTGTACACACATTTTAAGCCAACTTTTACTAGACAAATTGATGATTTGTTTTCAAAAAATTTAAGACTTGACATTGGGAATTTTCCGCCGAAAATTGGGAAAAAAAGATACTTTTTGGCATTGGGAATATAACCAAATAACGGCTATAAAATCGGCCAAAAATAAGCCCTGCAGAGGGGGCTGGATAGGGGGTTCAGTCCCCCTTCAATTTGCCAAACTATTTTAGTTATGGTAAATTTTGTGGAACCATCAGCCCTCCCCACCCAAAGAGAAAATTTTCTGGATCCCCGCATGTGATATGAAGTTTTGTGGTGATTTGCGGTGGTACTATCTAGTTTTGGGGTGGTTTTGGGTGTTTCAATGGACCGCTCATTGACTGACGGTTCAGGCCCAATTTTCAATACAATCACATTTTTCAAGACCGGTCAAGACAGGAGCAGGCCATATCCTTTTGGATCGGCTCATTTTAAGCTCAACTGTCAGCAGAAATTAGCAATTTAAATCCTTTTTAGTCCAAAACTGGTTCTGTCCGAATCAGTATTTTCGTAGCGAAACTCACCTTTCCTTCTCCGGATTGTCCGGTGACGGCCACTGTAGTCCCTTTTTCGGCTGCAGGATGATAGTTCCGCCATAAGTGTGACATTGTTAACGAATGGGGGTATGAACTAAGGGTCTTTATTCCCGCAAAATGCTGGCATTTTTTCAGATTTACTTGAAGGATCGCCGCCGCCATATTTGTTGATCTTCGCGTAGAATAAAATCCGGTACCGTTTATATTTCCCGGGACTGCCTACTAGTACTGGTAATCAGGTAATGGGCGCAAATACAAAAAAATCGAGAAAAAAGTTTTACGGTCGGCGGTCTATGGGTAGGGTCAGTCGGGTCATCGGAAACACAACTATTTTTTTTTTGGCCTAATGATTAAACAAATGCTACTTTGCCCTCAATTTCTTGATATTGGTAAGACCTATCAAAGGGCCAGTTAAGCAAAAATAATTTGCGTAAAATTGCGATCAAGTTTGAACATATGTTTTGGGTGAGACGATTCTTTTGAGTACCCACAACAAATGTTTTGGTTGAGAAATAAGAAAATTATTTTTTTGGTACACACTCTTAACTAAAGGCCTGCTTTACCCTCAATTTCTTGAAATTGGTAAGCCCTATTGCTTTTTACTTGTCTGAGTGTGCAATTAACAGTCCATTTGTAAGAATGTCTGTCCATCTGTCATTCCATCTCTCAAATGTAACAACTACGACCTTGAAACTTTGTCAGCTAATTGGAGTTGATGAACAATGAACAGATTATCTGATAAAGTTATAACAAAATTCAGAAAAGTTGGAGTTGTGATCCTTGTTCAAGGATGAATACCAGCTTTGTGGATGAGCTCAAGGTTTCACAAACATACATGTAATTTCTAGTTTTCACATTTATTATGTTAAGTAAGTAACACCCTGTTGCAATGACGGAATATTGATATTTATCTTTTCAATTCTGTTTCTTGTGATATCAAATTTATGTATGAGACACAACAGGAAAAATGTACCTATACCAGTATACCATATTCACATTCCCATATTGGTCCAGATTAAAAAAAAAATGTGCGTCAAATTGTGATAATTTGCTTATCCTTCAGCTTAAACATAAGTTTTGTACAGTACAGTTAAACCTGTTTAAAACAGCCACTCAAAAAAAGACAAAACAAAGATCTTAATGACCAATGGTGGCTTAATGAAGGTTGAAAGTATTGCAGAATGCTCCCCTTGGATCACTTTGCAATACTTTTGGCCTGCATTAAGCGATAATTGGTCTTGAAAAACAATTTTTAGTCTTTGAGAGTGTCCAGTTTAGGTTTTACTGTATTTAGTATTATGAGCAGTTTTTATTGCTCCACCACTGTAGCTAAGAGGTATTTCTATGTACGCAAATACTTCTTAACTACGGTTGTGAGCTGACAAACAATCTGTCAGAGAATTGTAGCATGTTTGTCATTGTTGCATGTCTTGGGTAGCGAGACTAAATGTGTTTGTTTATTATTTTCAGGTTGCAGATTCATTCAGTACATCTGATCCATTCAACCAAGCCGTCTCACAACCAGAACCACAGATGGTCATGCCATTACAGAAACCTCCTAAGTGGTTACAGAGGCCTGTTGGAGCAAACTTTGGGGTAGGTGTCCTTTCCAAAATCTGGAATATTTCCCTTTAACACATAAACTTTAAGACGGTAATTTTAGTTGTTGTGCAAGTCCTCTTGTGTTTGAGCATGTTCATCAACACATATTATGATACCACTCTTATTTTAGGTACTGACATGCAACATTATTTACGTTTTCAAAATAAGTCTACAATGGATCTTTAGATTTTCACAACTGTTCAAAACCCCATGAGCAACAGAAATACACCTGAAAGTTAACTAAGCTCATTTGCATGAGAAACAGCATCAAACAGTGAATTCAATGCAGTTTTGATAGAAGGTGAGCCACACCTCTCAGGGCACTTTTTCTAGTTTTCAATGTATCTGTTCACAGCTTGAGAGTTAAGAAAGGGTTTAGCAGATTTTAGTTTTTCATAGAAAAATCTAAATCTATTTACTTATGAAGATACATGCTAAAGGCATGGTCTATTATTCTTGTTCTATTTATAGTTTGGTGGAAAACTAGTCTCATTTGAGAACAGCAAGAGCCAGAACACCCACCAGCCTTCCCCACGTCAGATCAGCTTGAGCCAGGTTGTCACGGAAACAGATTTGTTGACAGGGTCCTTACAGCTGGAGCAGGCAGTGAGCAATGGACAACATGTAGAGTTTTGTGCCATGAAGGCAGCCAACTGTTCGGACAGAGAACAAGAGAACTTATGGAATTTTCTTATGGTAAGATTGTATCTGCAAATATTTCAAAAAATACATCTTCTTATTTTCTTCCTATCACTTAAACAATTCTAATGCACTTGCTTTTGTAATGTGACTTCTGATTGGATAGCGTCAAAAATTTGCGACAGTATAACCGGTGATATACTGTTGCAAATACACTGCTCAAAATATTTAAAGGAACCCCTGATGATTTTCCATAGGTGCATGATGATTTTCCATAGGTGATAATGTTAACCCCTGTCCAATAGACAAGAAATGTATTTCACTAGACTATAAGGCAGAAACCCAGTTTCATTTGCCATTTGTGCTACGATAGTCAAAGTTTTGGATCAGAAAAAGTTTTTGATAAAACAATTACTGCTTAAGTTCATGGCACAAATTTTGTAATTTTTAATTTTTGTGAAAATGACAATTTTTTCTGGAACTCTGTAGAATCGTCTGAATTTGTTAATAGCGTAACCTAATGATTTCTGCAACATTGAAAGGCTATTGACTGTACAGAAATTATGCTGTTGTGGTGCTTGATTGAAACATCCTCTTAAATTTGGGTTTTGAAAAAAGGGCTTTTTTTAACAAAATTCCATTTTAACATAAAGCGTTCAGTGGAGATTTCTGGAAAGAGATTACTATATTTTTATTAACAAGCATCATCCTTGATGGGTAACCCAACTAATCACAGGAAAAACATGTTTTTGTCCAAATAATCCAACTCTCGTTATGAGTCAGACTATGAGTAACTTTGTATTGTGATCAATGGCAAAATATGCAGTGTTCCTTTAAATATTTTGAGCAGTGTAGTTTGATGCCATAAATCACATCACATTTTGTTGGATGACATGTGGCTTGATGTGCCTTTCAATGCCTAATTTGAGACAAAACTGCAGAAGTGCATTACAATGGTGGTTGACCATATTCAAAATTTTCATTTGGGGAGGTATATCGTCAGATAATGGTTGGAAATCACGTTTTAAGGCTCTGCTCGCATGTTGCCTTAAAACTAATATTCCAACCGTATATCCGACAATATACCTCCCCAAATAAAATTTATGAATACAGTTGTCCCCTAATTACAAGCCAGGGCTTTTGATGGATACAATAGTTTGTATTGTGCAACAAAATTGACCGATGTCAAAAGGCCAAAATTTGTGTAAAGAATTTTCATTTTGAGACATTTGAGATTAAAGGAGCTATCTGTAAATAATATATTACCACCCAAAAATGATAGTTTTCCTTTCTCCTATCAAAGTAAATGTTTTAGGTCCTTAAAAGGACTGCCTCAATGAGACAGTTTTTTTTAGGTAACTACAATTTATTTTTTGATAAGGAAAATGATTTACATGCCTCAAGATAGAAGTGTATAATCCAAATATAATTTTCTTAGTTCTCAACTAAAACCTATCTTGTTGTGGATACTAGAAGAACTCTCTCAAAGAGTCGATTCTTTTGAGCACCCAAAACTTATATTTAAACCAAAGGATACGAAAATAGCTGCAATTTTATGCACAAAAACTTTGTTAATCTGTACCTATGATTTAGAATCATGGGCATGATTTGATCAACAAATTACAGATATATAGGTGTCCAAATATTAAGTGTAAAACAGTTTATTATTAGTTTAGTCAGCATGCCAAAAGTTAACCCTTAAAGCAAAAATCACAACAAAAGTCCTCTACCTGTCTTTGTTGCCTGCTCAAAATATTTTATTAGCCTCTTGCCAGGCTTTTGGTCAGACTGCTCCTGTTTATACCCTACAGGAGTAGTCTGATATGGGTCTACACTGTTTGCCTCTGCACTTAATATATATGCAGCAGACAACTTAAGCAGATGACATTATCAGACGCATTGTTTTTGCTTGCACTTTTAAGGTTAAGTATTTAAAGATTGCATATAGGTTTTCTTCACATTTGTTGATTTATCTATTACAGGTGAACTTTGAGAAAGAACCCAGAGAGAGATACATCCAGTTACTAGGATATGATAAAACAGATCTAGCAGAGAAGGTGGGTACCATAATTAGAAATACAGCTCTTGATCAGATATTTTACCAATAAGACATGTTTTTAGGTTTGCTTAAAGCGATATTACGTCTCAAAATAATCAGCCCTGTCTTAATGGTCACCTCTATTAAGCAGTTAAATGTCTTAAGATTTCTCAGAGAATACCCTGTCTTGTATAAAAGTATAAAAACACATTCCTTAAAAAACAATACTGATCAGTTCAATAAGTATTCCAAAGGGAGTTTATTTCAACACAATTCTTTTCCACTATGTGTTTCAAAGCCTTTGTCAAGAAACAAATATATCTATTCTCAGTAAGTATTCCAAAGGAAATTTACCCAGTTGTAGAGTGCTTGACTTGAGATCGAGGGTTGCAGGTTGGAGCCTCACCAGAGGCACTGCATTGTGTCTTTGAGCAAGACACCATATCCTCTGCTTAGTACTGGTTCAACCCAGGAAGACCCGTCCAAACATGAATGAAAAATTGCTGACTGGGACATGAAGAATCAGAAGGAAATTTATTAAAACACAATTCCTTTTTCATTCTCTCTAATTCATCTATGATTAAATGCCAATGAATCACACCCAAATATATATAGGAGCCGACGTGGTGTAGTGGATAAACCGCTCGCCTTATAAAGCAGAGGTCGCAGGTTCGTTTCCTGGCTTCAACAGTCTGTTGGATGAGACTTTAAGTTGTGGCTCCGTCTCCATGTGACCTAAGCTGTTGGTGGGAAGTTAAACACAAACACACCAACAGCAACACCCATATATATATAACACAAAGCACCTTGGACTTGACACTGTTAATTAAAGATGCAAGTTTTCACACACAAAAATACACAAAAGTAGGATAAGTTTGTGTAGTTTGAATTTTTTGCTGTTATAGGTTTCACAACACACGAAAGGTGATGGTTTGGCCGACTCTGTAAATGGTGTTAATCCAGATGAACTGGCACAGAAGATGAACATGCTGGGAACAGGGGTAAGACTAGTAGTTCAATCTACTCCCATTAACTCAATGTAGATAGTTTTCATTTTGAGTTATCAGTAGGTTGTTACATGGAGTTGGTCTGTAAGTAATATGCAGTGAAATCTTGTAAATTTGAAATTGTCGGAACAATATCTACCTGGTTGCTTCCTGCTCAAAGCTGACTTGCTATGCCTTAGATTATCATAACTAGCTTGGTAACACAGGACCTTCTTTTCCGAAAACCATGTTACTTAACTGTCAAGATGTTGTTTTGGTCAAAATGCCTTAAGTTTTACTTCCAATGATCAGATGATCTTTGCAATCATTTTGGACCCAGAGCAGGCCAGACAGAATGTTGGGTCTGGATCCAAGCTGTTTGACACGTCGAAAAGAATTTCTTGTAAAAAATAATTTTGAAAAAAAGTCAGCAGATAACAACAAAAACATGAAAAATTACCCTGCATGCAAAGAGTTAAAGAGAGTTAGTCATTGAATGAGGAGTGCAGTTTCTCAGTAAGTAGAGTATCAGACTTTGGATTGAAAGATCACAAGTTCTAGACTCACTAGAGGCACTGAATTGTGTTCTTGAGCAAGACACTTTATCCTCTGTTTAGTACTGGTTCATCCGAGGAAGACGGGAAATGTTCCATTATGACATAAAAATTGTTGACTGTGACATAAAACATTAGCAGAAACACAAACAAAATTTTTGAAACACTAACCTGTGACCGTCTAAAATGTAGAATGAACATCCCAACATTATTACAAAGGGTTAATGTGTTATCAATTGTTTGTAGGATGGGCAGCAGTTGATGCCTGGGTACTCCAGTAGCGGACAAGCTTCACCTAATGTTGGATCAAAGGTGAGTCATAAGTTTATGAAGCTACAGTATGCCTTAATTGTACAATAATTAGCCTCCACAAGGGTACTTTACCAATGAACCACATAAATATTCACTGTTTGCTATTAATTCTTTGCATACTGGAAAGCTCTTTATAAGTATTTTGGCAAGCTGTGAAGAACCAGATGAAATGTAGTAGAAAGTGACATTTTTCAGGGTCTGCACTGTTTGCTAAGAAAAAAATCTTCAGGGACTAAAATGAGTCTTAGTTTGGAAATTCTAATTTGTGACCCTAAAATATTAACCATGAACCATTCAAGATTAATTATATCAAGCGTGCTGGAAGAATTCATAAGAATACAAAGGGTTAAAATAGAAACAGCCTTCAGGAAAAGAAAACCAGTATGAATTGTAAATTTTAATCTGTACTTAATACATTATTAATCCCTAGTCTGTCAGATGAGGCTCTAAGCTGTGGCCCCCATCTCCCAATGACCTTAGCTGTTTGGGGGACACTAAACAAAAAACTTGCTAAAACATCATTAATTACATTACAATACTGTTTTAGGGTACTTTGGTTTAGGGTTCACAGTATAAAAGATTTAGCAAACTCTGATGTAATTAGGCATTGTGTAGCATTTAATCTGGGTCTTTACTGGGTGTATGTGTGACTTTAGATGGAGGGGTCACTGGTTCAAGCCTTGATAGAGACACTGCTTTGTGTCCTTGAGAAAGACACTATCTTCTGCTTAGTACTGGTTCAACCCAGGAAAAGGTCCACTGTGTCAGACATAAAAATTGTTGACCTGGATGTAAAACATCAACTCAAACAAATAATCAAACAAAGATCCAGCATTGGTATACAGTAAAACCTGTGTAAAATGGCCACTCAAAAATAGACAAAACAAAGATCTTAATGACAAATGGTAGCTTAATGAAGGTCGAAAGTATTACAGAATGCTCCCCTTGGCTCCAATACTTTTGACCTGCCATAATTGGTCTTGAAAAACAATTTTCGTTCTTTTTTAGAGTGGCTGTTCTTACACAGGTTTTACTGATTTGGTAAAGGGTTTATTGGGACCTTTATATATATGTGTTTATCATCTTATTCTGATACTTCCTGTGAAGGGCTCTCTTCATGAAAAGCATGCTCATGGTCTATTGAACTGAGGTTTTACTAAATAAAAAACTTAAGTCGGCATGTGCGATTTTGGTACATATTGCATGGGTGGGCAGCAATTTCTGTCATTGCTCTTACACACAAATCATGGTTGCGGTTACAAGATCCAACATAAAATTGAAGTGTAGCCCCACTAGATAGCTGTGCATACACATTTAAAGAGCGACATCACAAATGTGATGAATACCATTATGTCATGTCACCCGTTTGTAACCTGCTTTTGTAGCTATAGTATTAGCTTATAGTAATGACGTAATCATTATGGCCCCGAGGTTATAAAGTCTGTAGAGAGTTCTGATGTTGAGATAATTGGCGTATAATTGGAGCATCATGGGCATAAAAGCTTCTGTAGGCATGTATAAAGTATACTGCACTTTTTCAGATGACGCGTGGTTGGGTAGGTATTTGCTTCTTGTCTTTTTTGTTTAAACAGAGTGCTTGTAGCCATGCTAGTGATTGTTATCATTCATATCATCATAAGTTTCCTTTATGGTTATTAGCTCACCTGAGCCGAAGGCTCATGGGTGAGCTAATAGTATACCAGTCACTCCGTTGTCCGTCCGTCGTCTGTCGTCCGTCCGTCAACATTTTCAAACATCTTCTTCTCTGAAACCACTGGGCCAATTAAACTCGAATTACATATGGAGACTCCTTAGGACGCGGGAACGAAAGTTTGTTCAAATGGTCCTGGTCACATGACCAAGATGGCCGCCATGCCCATATATGGTAAAAACCCTTTAAAAATCTTCTTCTCCAGAACCAGAAGGCCGATGACCTTGGGACTTGGTATGTAGCATTGGGGGTGTTCGGCCTACTAAGTTTGTTCAAATAATGATCCTAGGTTGACCTTGACCTACTTAACGTCAAGGTCAAATTTGCTTCCTAATGCATTTAAATGGGAAATTTTTTGAAAAGTTGATTTTTTGAATACTGTTGAAGCCAAAGTCATGATTCTTACTTGATATGTTAAAACTAATGAGAGAATGGCTGTAAATAAGTTTCAAAGGTCAAGGTTGACCTTTGCCCTTTCAGCCAAGGTTGCTCATATTGTGGTTCAATCAATATATTAAAACTTAGTTTTCTCAAACCATTGGCCCAATGGAACTCAAATTTCATGTGAATACTCCTTATGATAAGATAACCAACATTTATTCAAAACATTTAGGTCACATGACTAAGATGGCTGCCACGCCCATATATGGTAAAAACCCTTTAAAAATCTTCTACTCCAGAACCAGAAGGCCGATGACCTTGGGACTTGGTATGTAGCATTGGGGGTGTTGGGCCTACCAAGTTTGTTCAAATAATGATCCTAGGTTGACCTTGACCTACTTAAAGTCAAGGTCAAGTTTGCTTCCTAATGCATTTAAACGGGAAATTTTTTGAAAAGTTGATTTAAGTTGATTTTTGGAATACTGTTGAAGCCAAAGTCATTATTCTTACTTGATATGTTAAAACTAATGAGACAATGGCTAAAACTAAGTTTCAAAGGTCAAGTAAGGTTGACCTTTGACCTTTCAGCCAAGGTCTCTCATATTGGAGTCCCATCAACATATTTAAACATAGTTTTCTCAGAAACCACTAGGCCAATGGAAATCAAATTTCATATGACCTCTCCTAATGATTGGTTAGCCAAAATTCGTACAAATTGTTATGGTCACATAACTAAGATGGCCACCAAGCCCATATATGGTAAAAACTGTTTAAATATCTTCTTCTCTGGAACCAAAATGCCAATGGCCTTGGGACTTACTATGTAGCATTGAGGATGTGGTGCCTAATCCAAGGCCACTCATCTGGACCACTACACACCTATCTAAACATCTTTTCTCAGAAATCACTGGGCTGTTTGTTTAGGTAAGTGGACCAAAATGACTGCACCCTCCATGGTAAAACAAATATGTTTCATTATAAGCTGTAGTTTGACCTTGACCTGTTTTACAATTATTAAGGAGATCAGGTGAGCGCCTCAGGACCTTCAGGTCCTCTAGTTTTCTCATCTGTCAGGTTATACATGTATATTAGGTGGTCAAAAGATCTGCCTCTTTTAAACGGTTCTTTCGAGTCTCTCACAGCATATAATTTGGCTGAGAAATAAGAAAAAACTGCTTTTCGATTGCACTCTCTTATCTGTAGGCCTATATGCACTCACAATACAGCTCCAGTAACGTTTACCTCATTATTTTATATGACTAATTGGCTATTTATCTTGGTGTATCTTCGACTATTTTTGTGGGCCTTATTCAGTGATTTTATTTGGGATTTTAGGAAGTTACCTTTTCCTTCACATTTGGGAAAATATTTTCTTAAAATTGGGAAAATAAGTGCTAAAATCCATGTAATTGGGAAAGTAAAGGCTGTTTTTTGGATTGAGAATGACTCCCATATCAGGCCTTAAAAATCGCCAAATAAAATCACTGTTATTTCCTGTAAGTGAATACCCATCGTATTTTTCTGCACCATGATTTGGTTTAAACAATATTTTATTCAGATAATTTGTATGTAGACAAATATATACAATGTTAATATATTCAGGATCTGACAGTAAGCTTTAAGATTGTATGTAAGTCATTTCCTGCACCATGATTTATGACACAGTGCAATTTATAACATTCATTTATCAGTATTGCAGCAAATTTTAATTTTATAAAGATAATTAGTACCCAGTTGCTATACACTTTCAGATATATTGGGGAAACCCTGGCCATTTTCCCTGCTATTTATGACAATTGTTGTCTGCTCTCTCTCTACTGCTTTTGTATTTTGGTGGCCTATATTGCAAGCAATATGGACCCAGAATGAATATGTGCTCCTACTTAAGATTTGGATCAGCATATGCATCCGCCCATTCTGATTTTACATAGCTTTTCACCTGAATACCGAATGTGCACCAAATAATTTTGATTTTGCTGCTTAAGGTTGTTATATATTGTTTGAAGGGACAGACTGCCCTAGTCTGGTCCAGTCTTCGCTAATGGCATATATCATGATACTAGTGTTATCATTCCAGCACTCCTATCTGTATTTTCCTGTTGCTTATTTTAATCAACTGCTTGATTGGATTGGCTAGAGAAATGAGTTGAGTCAATTCATGAGATTTTGGTGCTTTTCACATGCAAGACAGGCCTGCAAAAATGCAAATGTGCAGTCTACCTAGAACTTTGACTGCAAGCACACTCAAAGACTTAAGTAGATGAATGCTCAAGACAGAAACTAGGCCGCTATCCCCACTACGCATGTAAATTTAAAGAATTACTAAGCGTATGCAACGTGTACCAACATATCATGAACTGGCTCATTTACTCTAGGGCAATAAATTGCTGCCTTAAAGCACTTATATATTACTAGCATGATAGCCAGGACCCTTTAAGGCTATAACATTTTTACCCTACCAAACCATCCACCATATCTAGTTTATTAGAGAACAAAAAACTTTTTTAAACTGAATTATATATTTGGGCAAGCTCATGAGAGTTTAATACTTATCGCATATGTGCAATCACTGTCTTTAAAAGTCCATGCTGACATATACAGTGGGGTAAGAGGTTTAACCCTCACCTGCATCACTATATGTATGCAAGCAGCAAAGGCTTTGATGAGTCTGCACTTTTACAGGCTTGTCTGAGCCTTGTTGCTTGACAATGGGATAAGTACCAAAATGTCATGTGAGTTTTACAGTTAAATAAATACAATAATCGATAGTTTTCTTTTTCAAATCAACCAGTTTAGCTTTATAAGCATGTTTTAAATATATATGTGTCCCTTGCCTCTTTCTGGTAGTTTTTCTTCTACCCTGCATGTATATCTTACCACAAGAAACTGCAACTTTACAGAAGACTTGTATTGTTTTCAATACTTTTATTTATGTTTCTCTTTTATTCGCTGTATATTGTGTTGGCTTAATATTAATGTTATGTGATCCTATTGTTCATACACTTGAAAGCTTCTGGCCTACCTTATTACTCCCTAATTGGCATAACTTGGGGTTATAGCTGGGGTTAAAGAGTTATAGCTGGGGATAAAGTGGTTACAAATTACTGACAGTTTCCATGAATTGGATTTATTCAGTAGGTGTTTTAGGGCAATAAAGTTTTCAGCCAGTTGCCTAGTCGATAGAGCTTTAGACTGGGGATTATAGGGTTTCTAGTTTGAATCTCAACTCTGGCGGAGTCACTGTGATGTTTCCTTGAGCAAGACACTTTATTCGCTGCTTAGTACTGGTTCAACCCAGGAAGACCAGTCCGGACATGACTGAAAAATTGTTGACTGGGATGTAAAGAATCAAATCAAACAAAATTATTTGGCCTGTCCATTTGTCTATCTGTTCTCTTTAGCGTGACATGTATAACTAAATAATTCCATATATGCGTTAGTGTACTTTTACCTATCTCGCCCAAGTTTCTTCACCCATGGTCTTCACTGTTATTTGCCGAATATTCTATTTGAGTTAAAATAGAAAAATATCACCCAACAACCCTAAAATAGAAAATGGACTCTGGCGATTGATATGGATTGGAAAGTCCATTCAGATTAAATAGGTGAAACAGGCTCCAAATTTGTACTAATTCTATATTTCAGACTCCGGGTAGTCGAGATGAACTGAACTTTTCCAATGGGTCTAATGCCTTTGATGACATTGGGATGAATCAATTAGATACACCTACACAACAGAAATCTGATACACCTCTCAATATACCTGCGGATGATGGTAAGTTATTCTGAATCTTGCAATTATGATCCTGCATAAGTCATGTGAAAGGTAGATTCTTGAAATTATAGATGCTAGTCACACCTGAGTATTTTAAAGCTAGAAAAATATTTTTTTATAGTATTTTAGTTTTTATGGGTGTTTGGAAGTTTCATGCTCAGTCAGTGGAATCAAACTGCACATCCGCACAGTCCCGCCAGAGCCTTCACTGCTTGCATACACAAAGTATGGATGATGATGAAGGCTCAGGCCTAAGGAACCTCTCTCGGGTAGTTGGTTCAGCTCTCTAATCAGCCACAGAAAGGCTTTTCACATTGGACAAGTAGATTAAAAGATATGGATTGAAAACTTAAAGGAAATAGAAAAAAGTGTTTTTGAGGGTTGAAAACTCTGTTTCTGCTAGTCAACTTGTGGGGAACAGAAAAAAGTTTTTTTGAGATGCATTCCTCCCTTTGATCAAGCCAATCCTTTTGCATACACTTTTAGTTGTATTTTACAGGTATCATATCTAAATGGCATGCTTGATCAATGGAGGGGGGGGGGGAGCATGCAAAGAGTTAATGTATCCAACTTCTAATGTTTTACAGATGCTGATGGTCTATTATCGCAAGCCTTATTGATGGGTAATTTTGAGGCAGCAATTGATATGTGCCTTAGTGGAGACAAGATGGCTGAAGCTATATTATTGGCTATAGCTGGTGGTCCTGAGTTGTTGAGTTTAATGAATTCAACTTGTTGTATTTTACAGATGCTGATGGTCTGTTATCACAAGCGTTATTGATGGGTAATTTTGAGGCAGCAATTGATATGTGCCTTAGTGAAGACAAGATGGCTGAAGCTATACTCTTGGCTATAGCTGGTGGTCCTGAGTTGTTGAGTTTAATGAATTCAACTTCTAATGTTTTACAGATGCTGATGGTCTGTTATCACAAGCGTTATTGATGGGTAATTTTGAGGCAGCAGTTGATATGTGCCTTAGTGAAGATAAGATGGCTGAAGCTATACTCTTGGCTATAGCTGGAGGTCCCGAGTTGTTGAGTAATAATGAATTCAACTTATTATATTTTTCAGATGCTGATGGTCTGTTATCACAAGCGTTATTGATGGGTAATTTTGAGGCAGCAGTTGATATGTGCCTTAGTGAAGACAAGATGACTGAAGCTATACTCTTGGCTATAGCTGGTGGTCCTGAGCTGTTGAGTTTAATGAATTCAACTTCTAATATTTTACAGATGCTGATGGTCTATTATCACAAGCGTTATTGATGGGTAATTTTGAGGCAGCTGTTGATATGTGCCTTAGTGAAGATAAGATGGCTGAAGCTATACTCTTGGCTATAGCTGGTGGACCTGAGCTGTTGTGTTTAATGAATTCAACTTCTAATATTTTATAGATGCTGATGGTCTATTATCACAAGCATTATTGATGGATAATTTTGAGGCAGCTGTTGATATGTGCCTTAGTGAAGATAAGATGGCTGAAGCTATACTCTTGGCTATAGCTGGTGGACCTGAGCTGTTGTGTTTAATGAATTCAACTTCTAATATTTTATAGATGCTGATGGTCTATTATCACAAGCGTTATTGATGGATAATTTTGAGGCAGCTTTTGATATGTGCCTTAGTGAAGATAAGATGGCTGAAGCTATACTCTTGGCTATAGCTGGTGGACCTGAGCTGTTGTGTTTAATGAATTCAACTTCTAATATTTTATAGATGCTGATGGTCTATTATCACAAGCGTTATTGATGGGTAATTTTGAGGCAGCTGTTGATATGTGCCTTAGTGAAGACAAGATGGCTGAAGCTATACTCTTGGCTATAGCTGGTGGTCCGGAGTTGTTGAGTTTAATGAATTCAACTTCTAATATTTTATAGACGCTGATGGTCTATTATCACAAGCGTTATTGATGGGTAATTTTGAGGCAGCAGTTGATATGTGCCTTAGTGAAGACAAGATGGCTAAAGCTATACTCTTGGCTATAGCTGGTGGTCCTGAGTTGTTGAGTTTAATGAATTCAACTTCTAATATTTTACAGATGCTGATGGTCTATTATCACAAGCGTTATTGATGGGTAATTTTGAGGCAGCAGTTGATATGTGCCTTAGTGAAGATAAGATGGCTGAAGCTATACTCTTGGCTATAGCTGGAGGTCCCGAGTTGTTGAGTAATAATGAATTCAACTTATTATATTTTTCAGATGCTGATGGTCTGTTATCACAAGCGTTATTGATGGGTAATTTTGAGGCAGCAGTTGATATGTGCCTTAGTGAAGATAAGATGGCTGAAGCTATACTCTTGGCTATAGCTGGAGGTCCCGAGTTGTTGAGTTTAATGAATTCAACTTCTAATATTTTACAGATGCTGATGGTCTATTATCACAAGCGTTATTGATGGGTAATTTTGAGGCAGCAGTTGATATGTGCCTTAGTGATGATAAGATGGCTGAAGCTATACTCTTGGCTATAGCTGGTGGACCTGAGCTGTTGTGTTTAATGAATTCAACTTCTAATATTTTATAGATGCTGATGGTCTATTATCACAAGCGTTATTGATGGGTAATTTTGAGGCAGCTGTTGATATGTGCCTTAGTGGAGACAAGATGGCTGAAGCAATACTCTTGGCTATAGCTGGTGGTCCTGAGTTGTTGAGTTTAATGAATTCAACTTCTAATATTTTACAGATGCTGATGGTCTATTATCACAAGCGTTATTGATGGGTAATTTTGAGGCAGCAGTTGATATGTGCCTTAGTGAAGATAAGATGGCTGAAGCTATACTCTTGGCTATAGCTGGAGGTCCCGAGTTGTTGAGTAATAATGAATTCAACTTATTATATTTTTCAGATGCTGATGGTCTGTTATCACAAGCGTTATTGATGGGTAATTTTGAGGCAGCAGTTGATATGTGCCTTAGTGAAGATAAGATGGCTGAAGCTATACTCTTGGCTATAGCTGGTGGACCTGAGCTGTTGTGTTTAATGAATTCAACTTCTAATATTTTATAGATGCTGATGGTCTATTATCACAAGCGTTATTGATGGGTAATTTTGAGGCAGCTGTTGATATGTGCCTTAGTGGAGACAAGATGGCTGAAGCAATACTCTTGGCTATACCTGGTGGTCCTGAGTTGTTGAGTTTAATGAATTCAACTTCTAATATTTTACAGATGCTGATGGTCTATTATCACAAGCATTATTGATGGATAATTTTGAGGCAGCTGTTGATATGTGCCTTAGTGAAGACAAGATGGCTGAAGCTATACTCTTGGCTATAGCTGGTGGACCTGAGTTGTTGAGTTTAATGAATTCAACTTATTGTATTTTACAGATGCTGATGGTCTATTATCACAAGCATTATTGATGGATAATTTTGAGGCAGCTGTTGATATGTGCCTTAGTGGAGACAAGATGGCTAAAGCTATACTCTTGGCTATAGCTGGTGGTCCTGAGTTGTTGAGTTTAATGAATTCAACTTCTAATATTTTACAGATGCTGATGGTCTATTATCACAAGCATTATTGATGGGTAATTTTGAGGCAGCAGTTGATATGTGCCTTAGTGGAGACAAGATGGCTAAAGCTATACTCTTGGCTATAGCTGGTGGTCCGGAGTTGTTGAGTTTAATGAATTCAACTTCTAATATTTAATAGACGCTGATGGTCTATTATCACAAGCGTTATTGATGGGTAATTTTGAGGCAGCAGTTGATATGTGCCTTAGTGAAGACAAGATGGCTAAAGCTATACTCTTGGCTATAGCTGGTGGTCCGGAGTTGTTGAGTTTAATGAATTCAACTTCTAATATTTTACAGATGCTGATGGTCTATTATCACAAGCGTTATTGATGGGTAATTTTGAGGCAGCAGTTGATATGTGCCTTAGTGAAGATAAGATGGCTGAAGCTATACTCTTGGCTATAGCTGGAGGTCCCGAGTTGTTGAGTAATAATGAATTCAACTTATTATATTTTTCAGATGCTGATGGTCTGTTATCACAAGCGTTATTGATGGGTAATTTTGAGGCAGCAGTTGATATGTGCCTTAGTGAAGATAAGATGGCTGAAGCTATACTCTTGGCTATAGCTGGTGGTCCTGAGTTGTTGAGTTTAATGAATTCAACTTCTAATATTTTACAGATGCTGATGGTCTATTATCACAAGCATTATTGATGGGTAATTTTGAGGCAGCAGTTGATATGTGCCTTAGTGGAGACAAGATGGCTAAAGCTATACTCTTGGCTATAGCTGGTGGTCCGGAGTTGTTGAGTTTAATGAATTCAACTTCTAATATTTAATAGACGCTGATGGTCTATTATCACAAGCGTTATTGATGGGTAATTTTGAGGCAGCTGTTGATATGTGCCTTAGTGAAGACAAGATGGCTGAAGCTATACTCTTGGCTATAGCTGGTGGTCCGGAGTTGTTGAGTTTAATGAATTCAACTTCTAATATTTTATAGACGCTGATGGTCTATTATCACAAGCGTTATTGATGGGTAATTTTGAGGCAGCAGTTGATATGTGCCTTAGTGAAGACAAGATGGCTAAAGCTATACTCTTGGCTATAGCTGGTGGACCTGAGTTGTTGAGTTTAATGAATTCAACTTCTAATATTTTATAGATGCTGATGGTCTGTTATCACAAGCGTTATTGATGGGTAATTTTGAGGCAGCTGTTGATATGTGCCTTAGTGGAGACAAGATGGCTAAAGCTATACTCTTGGCTATAGCTGGTGGTCCTGAGTTGTTGAGTTTAATGAATTCAACTTCTAATATTTTACAGATGCTGATGGTCTATTATCACAAGCGTTATTGATGGGTAATTTTGAGGCAGCAGTTGATATGTGCCTTAGTGAAGATAAGATGGCTGAAGCTATACTCTTGGCTATAGCTGGAGGTCCCGAGTTGTTGAGTAATAATGAATTCAACTTATTATATTTTACAGATGCTGATGGTCTATTATCACAAGCGTTATTGATGGGTAATTTTGAGGAGGCAGCAGTTGATATGTGCCTTAGTGAAGATAAGATGGCTGAAGCTATACTCTTGGCTATAGCTGGTGGACCTGAGCTGTTGTGTTTAATGAATTCAACTTCTAATATTTTATAGATGCTGATGGTCTATTATCACAAGCGTTATTGATGGGTAATTTTGAGGCAGCTGTTGATATGTGCCTTAGTGGAGACAAGATGGCTGAAGCAATACTCTTGGCTATAGCTGGTGGTCCTGAGTTGTTGAGTTTAATGAATTCAACTTCTAATATTTTACAGATGCTGATGGTCTATTATCACAAGCGTTATTGATGGGTAATTTTGAGGCAGCAGTTGATATGTGCCTTAGTGAAGATAAGATGGCTGAAGCTATACTCTTGGCTATAGCTGGAGGTCCCGAGTTGTTGAGTAATAATGAATTCAACTTATTATATTTTTCAGATGCTGATGGTCTGTTATCACAAGCGTTATTGATGGGTAATTTTGAGGCAGCAGTTGATATGTGCCTTAGTGAAGATAAGATGGCTGAAGCTATACTCTTGGCTATAGCTGGTGGACCTGAGCTGTTGTGTTTAATGAATTCAACTTCTAATATTTTATAGATGCTGATGGTCTATTATCACAAGCGTTATTGATGGGTAATTTTGAGGCAGCTGTTGATATGTGCCTTAGTGAAGATAAGATGGCTGAAGCTATACTCTTGGCTATAGCTGGTGGACCTGAGCTGTTGTGTTTAATGAATTCAACTTCTAATATTTTATAGATGCTGATGGTCTATTATCACAAGCGTTATTGATGGGTAATTTTGAGGCAGCTGTTGATATGTGCCTTAGTGAAGACAAGATGGCTGAAGCTATACTCTTGGCTATAGCTGGTGGTCCGGAGTTGTTGAGTTTAATGAATTCAACTTCTAATATTTTATAGACGCTGATGGTCTATTATCACAAGCGTTATTGATGGGTAATTTTGAGGCAGCAGTTGATATGTGCCTTAGTGAAGACAAGATGGCTAAAGCTATACTCTTGGCTATAGCTGGTGGTCCTGAGTTGTTGAGTTTAATGAATTCAACTTCTAATATTTTACAGATGCTGATGGTCTATTATCACAAGCGTTATTGATGGGTAATTTTGAGGCAGCAGTTGATATGTGCCTTAGTGAAGATAAGATGGCTGAAGCTATACTCTTGGCTATAGCTGGAGGTCCCGAGTTGTTGAGTAATAATGAATTCAACTTATTATATTTTTCAGATGCTGATGGTCTGTTATCACAAGCGTTATTGATGGGTAATTTTGAGGCAGCAGTTGATATGTGCCTTAGTGAAGATAAGATGGCTGAAGCTATACTCTTGGCTATAGCTGGAGGTCCCGAGTTGTTGAGTTTAATGAATTCAACTTCTAATATTTTACAGATGCTGATGGTCTATTATCACAAGCGTTATTGATGGGTAATTTTGAGGCAGCAGTTGATATGTGCCTTAGTGATGATAAGATGGCTGAAGCTATACTCTTGGCTATAGCTGGTGGACCTGAGCTGTTGTGTTTAATGAATTCAACTTCTAATATTTTATAGATGCTGATGGTCTATTATCACAAGCGTTATTGATGGGTAATTTTGAGGCAGCTGTTGATATGTGCCTTAGTGGAGACAAGATGGCTGAAGCAATACTCTTGGCTATAGCTGGTGGTCCTGAGTTGTTGAGTTTAATGAATTCAACTTCTAATATTTTACAGATGCTGATGGTCTATTATCACAAGCGTTATTGATGGGTAATTTTGAGGCAGCAGTTGATATGTGCCTTAGTGAAGATAAGATGGCTGAAGCTATACTCTTGGCTATAGCTGGAGGTCCCGAGTTGTTGAGTAATAATGAATTCAACTTATTATATTTTTCAGATGCTGATGGTCTGTTATCACAAGCGTTATTGATGGGTAATTTTGAGGCAGCAGTTGATATGTGCCTTAGTGAAGATAAGATGGCTGAAGCTATACTCTTGGCTATAGCTGGTGGACCTGAGCTGTTGTGTTTAATGAATTCAACTTCTAATATTTTATAGATGCTGATGGTCTATTATCACAAGCGTTATTGATGGGTAATTTTGAGGCAGCTGTTGATATGTGCCTTAGTGGAGACAAGATGGCTGAAGCAATACTCTTGGCTATACCTGGTGGTCCTGAGTTGTTGAGTTTAATGAATTCAACTTCTAATATTTTACAGATGCTGATGGTCTATTATCACAAGCATTATTGATGGATAATTTTGAGGCAGCTGTTGATATGTGCCTTAGTGAAGATAAGATGGCTGAAGCTATACTCTTGGCTATAGCTGGTGGTCCCGAGTTGTTGAGTAATAATGAATTCAACTTATTATATTTTTCAGATGCTGATGGTCTATTATCACAAGCATTATTGATGGATAATTTTGAGGCAGCTGTTGATATGTGCCTTAGTGAAGACAAGATGGCTGAAGCTATACTCTTGGCTATAGCTGGTGGACCTGAGTTGTTGAGTTTAATGAATTCAACTTATTGTATTTTACAGATGCTGATGGTCTATTATCACAAGCATTATTGATGGATAATTTTGAGGCAGCTGTTGATATGTGCCTTAGTGGAGACAAGATGGCTAAAGCTATACTCTTGGCTATAGCTGGTGGTCCTGAGTTGTTGAGTTTAATGAATTCAACTTCTAATATTTTACAGATGCTGATGGTCTATTATCACAAGCATTATTGATGGGTAATTTTGAGGCAGCAGTTGATATGTGCCTTAGTGGAGACAAGATGGCTAAAGCTATACTCTTGGCTATAGCTGGTGGTCCGGAGTTGTTGAGTTTAATGAATTCAACTTCTAATATTTAATAGACGCTGATGGTCTATTATCACAAGCGTTATTGATGGGTAATTTTGAGGCAGCAGTTGATATGTGCCTTAGTGAAGACAAGATGGCTAAAGCTATACTCTTGGCTATAGCTGGTGGTCCGGAGTTGTTGAGTTTAATGAATTCAACTTCTAATATTTTACAGATGCTGATGGTCTATTATCACAAGCGTTATTGATGGGTAATTTTGAGGCAGCAGTTGATATGTGCCTTAGTGAAGATAAGATGGCTGAAGCTATACTCTTGGCTATAGCTGGAGGTCCCGAGTTGTTGAGTAATAATGAATTCAACTTATTATATTTTTCAGATGCTGATGGTCTGTTATCACAAGCGTTATTGATGGGTAATTTTGAGGCAGCAGTTGATATGTGCCTTAGTGAAGATAAGATGGCTGAAGCTATACTCTTGGCTATAGCTGGTGGTCCTGAGTTGTTGAGTTTAATGAATTCAACTTCTAATATTTTACAGATGCTGATGGTCTATTATCACAAGCATTATTGATGGGTAATTTTGAGGCAGCAGTTGATATGTGCCTTAGTGGAGACAAGATGGCTAAAGCTATACTCTTGGCTATAGCTGGTGGTCCGGAGTTGTTGAGTTTAATGAATTCAACTTCTAATATTTAATAGACGCTGATGGTCTATTATCACAAGCGTTATTGATGGGTAATTTTGAGGCAGCTGTTGATATGTGCCTTAGTGAAGACAAGATGGCTGAAGCTATACTCTTGGCTATAGCTGGTGGTCCGGAGTTGTTGAGTTTAATGAATTCAACTTCTAATATTTTATAGACGCTGATGGTCTATTATCACAAGCGTTATTGATGGGTAATTTTGAGGCAGCAGTTGATATGTGCCTTAGTGAAGATAAGATGGCTGAAGCTATACTCTTGGCTATAGCTGGTGGACCTGAGCTGTTGTGTTTAATGAATTCAACTTCTAATATTTTATAGATGCTGATGGTCTATTATCACAAGCGTTATTGATGGGTAATTTTGAGGCAGCTGTTGATATGTGCCTTAGTGGAGACAAGATGGCTGAAGCAATACTCTTGGCTATAGCTGGTGGTCCCGAGTTGTTGAGTAATAATGAATTCAACTTATTATATTTTTCAGATGCTGATGGTCTGTTATCACAAGCGTTATTGATGGGTAATTTTGAGGCAGCAGTTGATATGTGCCTTAGTGAAGATAAGATGGCTGAAGCTATACTCTTGGCTATAGCTGGTGGACCTGAGCTGTTGTGTTTAATGAATTCAACTTCTAATATTTTATAGATGCTGATGGTCTATTATCACAAGCGTTATTGATGGGTAATTTTGAGGCAGCTGTTGATATGTGCCTTAGTGGAGACAAGATGGCTGAAGCAATACTCTTGGCTATAGCTGGTGGTCCTGAGTTGTTGAGTTTAATGAATTCAACTTCTAATATTTTACAGATGCTGATGGTCTATTATCACAAGCGTTATTGATGGGTAATTTTGAGGCAGCAGTTGATATGTGCCTTAGTGAAGATAAGATGGCTGAAGCTATACTCTTGGCTATAGCTGGAGGTCCCGAGTTGTTGAGTAATAATGAATTCAACTTATTATATTTTTCAGATGCTGATGGTCTGTTATCACAAGCGTTATTGATGGGTAATTTTGAGGCAGCAGTTGATATGTGCCTTAGTGAAGATAAGATGGCTGAAGCTATACTCTTGGCTATAGCTGGTGGACCTGAGCTGTTGTGTTTAATGAATTCAACTTCTAATATTTTATAGATGCTGATGGTCTATTATCACAAGCGTTATTGATGGGTAATTTTGAGGCAGCTGTTGATATGTGCCTTAGTGGAGACAAGATGGCTGAAGCAATACTCTTGGCTATAGCTGGTGGTCCTGAGTTGTTGAGTTTAATGAATTCAACTTCTAATATTTTACAGATGCTGATGGTCTATTATCACAAGCATTATTGATGGATAATTTTGAGGCAGCTGTTGATATGTGCCTTAGTGAAGACAAGATGGCTGAAGCTATACTCTTGGCTATAGCTGGTGGACCTGAGTTGTTGAGTAATAATGAATTCAACTTATTGTATTTTACAGATGCTGATGGTCTATTATCACAAGCATTATTGATGGATAATTTTGAGGCAGCTGTTGATATGTGCCTTAGTGGAGACAAGATGGCTAAAGCTATACTCTTGGCTATAGCTGGTGGTCCTGAGTTGTTGAGTTTAATGAATTCAACTTCTAATATTTTACAGATGCTGATGGTCTATTATCACAAGCATTATTGATGGGTAATTTTGAGGCAGCAGTTGATATGTGCCTTAGTGGAGACAAGATGGCTAAAGCTATACTCTTGGCTATAGCTGGTGGTCCGGAGTTGTTGAGTTTAATGAATTCAACTTCTAATATTTAATAGACGCTGATGGTCTATTATCACAAGCATTATTGATGGGTAATTTTGAGGCAGCAGTTGATATGTGCCTTAGTGAAGACAAGATGGCTAAAGCTATACTCTTGGCTATAGCTGGTGGTCCGGAGTTGTTGAGTTTAATGAATTCAACTTCTAATATTTTACAGATGCTGATGGTCTATTATCACAAGCGTTATTGATGGGTAATTTTGAGGCAGCAGTTGATATGTGCCTTAGTGAAGATAAGATGGCTGAAGCTATACTCTTGGCTATAGCTGGAGGTCCCGAGTTGTTGAGTAATAATGAATTCAACTTATTATATTTTTCAGATGCTGATGGTCTGTTATCACAAGCGTTATTGATGGGTAATTTTGAGGCAGCAGTTGATATGTGCCTTAGTGAAGATAAGATGGCTGAAGCTATACTCTTGGCTATAGCTGGTGGACCTGAGCTGTTGTGTTTAATGAATTCAACTTCTAATATTTTATAGATGCTGATGGTCTATTATCACAAGCGTTATTGATGGGTAATTTTGAGGCAGCTGTTGATATGTGCCTTAGTGGAGACAAGATGGCTGAAGCAATACTCTTGGCTATAGCTGGTGGTCCTGAGTTGTTGAGTTTAATGAATTCAACTTCTAATATTTTACAGATGCTGATGGTCTATTATCACAAGCGTTATTGATGGGTAATTTTGAGGCAGCAGTTGATATGTGCCTTAGTGAAGATAAGATGGCTGAAGCTATACTCTTGGCTATAGCTGGAGGTCCCGAGTTGTTGAGTAATAATGAATTCAACTTATTATATTTTTCAGATGCTGATGGTCTGTTATCACAAGAGTTATTGATGGGTAATTTTGAGGCAGCAGTTGATATGTGCCTTAGTGATGATAAGATGGCTGAAGCTATACTCTTGGCTATAGCTGGTGGACCTGAGCTGTTGTGTTTAATGAATTCAACTTCTAATATTTTATAGATGCTGATGGTCTATTATCACAAGCGTTATTGATGGGTAATTTTGAGGCAGCTGTTGATATGTGCCTTAGTGGAGACAAGATGGCTGAAGCAATACTCTTGGCTATAGCTGGTGGTCCTGAGTTGTTGAGTTTAATGAATTCAACTTCTAATATTTTACAGATGCTGATGGTCTATTATCACAAGCATTATTGATGGATAATTTTGAGGCAGCTGTTGATATGTGCCTTAGTGAAGACAAGATGGCTGAAGCTATACTCTTGGCTATAGCTGGTGGACCTGAGTTGTTGAGTTTAATGAATTCAACTTATTGTATTTTACAGATGCTGATGGTCTATTATCACAAGCATTATTGATGGATAATTTTGAGGCAGCTGTTGATATGTGCCTTAGTGGAGACAAGATGGCTAAAGCTATACTCTTGGCTATAGCTGGTGGTCCTGAGTTGTTGAGTTTAATGAATTCAACTTCTAATATTTTACAGATGCTGATGGTCTATTATCACAAGCATTATTGATGGGTAATTTTGAGGCAGCAGTTGATATGTGCCTTAGTGAAGATAAGATGGCTGAAGCTATACTCTTGGCTATAGCTGGTGGTCCTGAGTTGTTGAGTTTAATGAATTCAACTTCTAATATTTTACAGATGCTGATGGTCTATTATCACAAGCGTTATTGATGGGTAATTTTGAGGCAGCTGTTGATATGTGCCTTAGTGAAGATAAGATGGCTGAAGCTATACTCTTGGCTATAGCTGGTGTTTCTGAGTTGTTAAAGTTTAATGAATTCAACTTATTATATTTCACAGATGCTGATGGTCTATTATCACAAGCGTTATTGATGGGTAATTTTGAGGCAGCAGTTGATATGTGCCTTAGTGAAGACAAGATGGCTGAAGCTATACTCTTGGCTATAGCTGGTGGTCCCGAGTTGTTGAGTAGAACACAGAAGAGATACTTCCAGAAAAATAATACTAGTCTAGGAAGGGTAAGTTGATTATAGACTTAATTTTCACAACATTAGGATTTCATTTGTAGGTTGTTCTTACATTTCGCCAGACACTGAAGTGGGAGCGCGGTGGCTCAGTGGTAGAGTGCTTGCCTGGAGACACAAGGGCCGCGGGTTTGAGCCTCACCGGCGTCACTGCGTTGTGTCCTTGAGCAAGACACATTAATCCTAGCTTAGTACTGGTTCAACCGAGGAAGACCCGTCCCTTTATAACTGAAAGAGTGTTGATGGGACATAACAAGATACTGAAGTTATAGCACTTTATATGCTCAACTCCCATAAGCATAAGATTTGTTACAACAATCAGCTGAAATATGGCTGAAAGCTGTCACAAACATTACACCCACATGTGACCATCATACACAACCTCAGTTTGGTATCAACACAATGATTTGTAAAAACTTATGTGATTTTAGATTTTAGTTATGCTCCAATTTAAGTTGTGAATGTTTCTTTTTATACTCCTAGCTTTGAAAAAAGTTGAGAGGTTGCTTTTTGTCTTTTTGTTGATCATGCATGATTTTTGTACCAGGATAGCCCATAAATTTTAGAGCTACAGCCTTAGCTGATAGTAGACAGGGTTCACACAGACTTGAAAAGTACTTGAATATACAGGATTGTCTTGGAAAGTCTTTGAAAATTAAATTTGCCATGAAAAGTACTTGAATTCTACCATTTACAGGAAGATTCAACACGTTTTTTAAAGACCTAAATTGTATAACATCGTGGTGCCTTTATTTGGTGCAGCATATGCTGCACCAAATAAAGGCACCACAATTTTATACTAATTTTCTAAAACTAATATCTTCACTAATGGACTCTAGCATTTCCCAAGTAGAATTTTAATGTGTAAATTAGTAGTTTTCATAAGTTTTCAGTCCATGAAAACAGTAGGAAAATCTTTTAGAAGTCCTTGAATTTTACTAATCCTTGCCTGATTAACTTATTGGTAAATTCTGAAAAAAAATCCAAGAGTTATGGCCCTTGTTTTAAAGAATTGAGTACCACCTTTGACAATTGAGTGCAGCATGCTAAGGCTAAAACATTTTTTTTATGAGAAAATGAGAGGTTTGTTTAACTATGTTTACAGCTTGTGTCAGCGGTAGTGACCCATGACTGGTCTCACATAGTGAACACCTGTGTTCTAGACAACTGGAAGGAATCATTAGCTGTCATACTCACATACTCACCTGCTGAAGAATTTTCTGAACTCTGTGGTGAGTAGAAACCGTTTTTTTTTCTGAGAGCTCCACCTTTGATAATTTTGAAAACTAAAATTTCTTTATAAGAGAAAAAAGGCTTATAATTATGTCTCCCCTGTTAAGGTCAGGCAGATATATTGTTTTTCCCTGCGTGTCTGTCCATGTTTGAGGCTCATCAAGAGGCACAGCATTGTGACCTTGAGCAAGACACTCTATCCTCTACTTAGTTCTGGTTCAACCCAGGAAGACAGGAAATCGTCCTGACATGACTAAAATGTTTTGACTGGGACATAAAGGATCAACACAAACAAAAACAAATTCAAGATCACGGCAGAGCTTAATAGATCAAATGGGGAGTTCCACCCTATATGGAATTTACATAGGGTTCTGCCCACGCACAGAATTTGATAGAATTTTGTAGAAAGATTGTCTTTTACATGTGTGTTCCATTTGTGAGATATTTACCCATTTATCTATTTCAGTTGTTAAAATTTAAATAATTTTAAATTTTAAAATTAAATAAATGGACGCCCTATTTAAAAGTGGCCCTATGCGACGAGATTTTTGATTTTTCAGCCTAATTTATTCTCAACATGATGACTAGTAATTTGTAATTATGTATGTACCATACATATATTCCAATGTATAAAATGAACAAGTCCGCGTCAAATTTTGTTTGAAGGTACCCCTAAATTTAACATTTTGAAAATATTTTCAACAAATTAAATTGTCAATTTTGCCTAGTTTCTGTTCTTGTCAACCTATGAAATTTATATCAAATTTGTCCACACATGTGTTTGTTATAATCATAAAATCTGAGGAAAAAATAAAACCGGTAAAATGAAGTTTTCTGAATTTCAATCTTAATGGTCAAAATTTTGCAGAATGTAAAAATCAAGACTTTAAGTAAACTTCCAGCAGTATGCTCAATTAACATAGAGTTCTGTTCTGCACAGGCAAAGATCTTCATGATATTATGTAAATTGACTGTAAGGCTTATAAGTATTTTGCTTTTTATCGCTTTTTATTGGTTGATTACAACATTTGGTATTGTGTAGTATGTGATTATAGGGGTACCCCCCCCCCCACGAAGCAGCACAATTTACATCTATCAGAAATCAGAATTTCTAAAATTGATAATTATTAGAATAATCTGTGAGTTCTAGCTTATGTGTGTGGTACACACATTACCACATCTATCACATAAAATGGTTAAAATAATGTTTCCTTTAGAATATTTACTCAAATTCAGATGTACAAATCATATCAACAATGTTTGGGTTTTCATTATGGCGTGTTACAGTTCTTGTCAATCTTTCCCATCTATAATGTATAAGGATAATATTCACAAGATTTGAAGCCTGGAAATATATTTGTTTGAATAGTGAGTCAGACTTTTGTTAAATGAATAAATATTATTGAAATCATTATAAATATTTATGCCCGGTTTTACAAAAGCGCTTAGTATGTCAGCATTATGGTTATGAGGTCATTTGAGAATCAAATTCGTGATTCTATAACCACGATGGAAATAACAGCACAAAGAATGTTTCACCTTGTCTAATGCCAGATGTTCAGTATGTATATATTCATGAATTCGCTACGTAATTCTTAATGCTTGAAAATCCATTTATAATCTTAAAAAGTATCATTTTTATTTTCTTCAACTCCATTTCTATTTATTAGAGCAGTTTTAAAACTTTTGTTGGAATATTAATGATTTTAAATGGGGCTTATGATAAGTATTATGGATACTCTTTTGAAATGTTTTGGCGGATAGAACTTAATGCAGGGAAAATAACCACAATCAATACTAATTAAGATACAATGCAATTCAAAAGAGATTCTGTAAACAATTCATTAAAATGTACACATTGATTGACTAAGGGACTGCAAAATAAGGATACTATTTAAATAATGTAGGAAAACGGTTCATTCCATACTAGAAATAAACTATAAAATTCTAAAACTTAAGACTCAGTTTCACTCAGGCTCTGCATGACACTAAATGGAAAGTGCTGCAGCTCGCGTGCCTCCTAGCACTGGCTTAAATGGTCTTCTACTTTCTGCTGAAACTAAATATTCCAGAAGGACCAGAATATGAAAATACAACACTTTATCAATGTAAGGGGGAAAGTTTTCCCCGATACAAAGACAGCTGGTGTGAAATCCAAGTTCTCTGAAAAAAAGAACCTACCAAAATAGTGTAAATGTACACTATTTCTTAAACACTTGACCTGGTTTCACTAAGTTTGTGAGAGTTAATGAGAAGTATGCACATGGTCCTGAACCAATTTACCCTCAGTATTTGATTGGGAGGGACATAAGATAGAGGAAATTCTAGGTGCAACAGGAACATAGAATGTAGATGGAGACGATGAATTACCTAGCATAAATACTAATCTTTTTTATTTTTTTTTATTGGCTAAAAGACAATTAGAGCATAAACACCTGTTGGCTTCAGTCCAAAAATAATTTGGAAACCAGTGGAAGATCAATTCACAAATGGTAACTGTTGGACATACACCCGTACACCTAAGTTCTAGACCGAGTGCTACTTATCAAGTGCTGCTTACAGAAATGCCTGTTTTATGCTATTTTATTAGCTAAAACTTCTGACACCAACAAATTATTGGACCTAATTTGGATGAAGATACTAAATAGTGATAGTCAATACGTTTTTAGTATAATACTGGTGGAAAAACTGCGGTTTGTAAGACCTAACTGGAATATTTTATTTGAAATCACTTATGAATCAAAACTGACTTAACTCATTTTATGCAAATTATAACACTTTTACCGGTGTCCAAATTTTATGAAAATTTACATGCATAAAGAGAATGTATTTGACCTACTTTTCTGAAAAAATTATGGGTTGACAAAAACTGGAATATGGTAAATATTAGGACAGAATCCCCTATAGACACTGACTTTAGTGTTCAAATTGTGGATAATTCAAATTTTAATGGGTCAGAAAAAAATTATCTAGATGTACTCATATACATTAATGGTAGTAAGGTATACCCTGGGAAGTCTTCTTTTATATTCCAATCAAAGAATGTAGCAGTCAACAGTGTTAATGATTTGAGACTGATATATAATAGGTCATATATTAGTACAAAGAGGGTGTACTTCAAGGTGTCCCCCTGTGGCCTAACAGCGTTCGAGGAATAAAATAATTTCATTTTTGTAGTTGTTATACCGTAGGTATTCAACATACAAAATATTATCCAAATCCATGCGTGGGCAGATTTGGAACTCCCCCTTTGAGCATTTTTTGGTTGGGGACTTCCGTTTTCCTCTTGAGTTAATCTGAATCTTTGCTAGGTGGACCAATAATTGTGTGGGTTTGGTCTTGCACTGGCTCATATATGCATGATGAATATACATTATATATTTGTGCCGCGGCATGAGATTTCCAACAATGTGGTATTTTGACAAGTGTAGACTCAGACGAGCCATGCTTTTAAGCTTAAAAACTCCAAATCATGTTCAGTTAGTAGCTTAACAATCATAGAATACTCAAGCGACTAGCAAAGGCTCTGATCAGACTGCGTGTATGCGTAGGCTGATCTAAGGCTTTGCTGGTCTCACATACCACATTATTGGAAATCTCATGCACTGGCTCATTTTTAAGGGAAAAAAATGTGTGATTTTGCATAATTGACTCCAATTTTTTCATATACAAATAAACGGCTAAAACACGGTATTGGTGCTGATTTAAGTTTTTTCATGTTATATCTATGCTACAGAAGAACTGTGTCATAAAGCAACACTTTATAAGAGTTATGCAGAAAGGCATTAGCAGATCTTGATTGCCCGAAAATTTCAAGCTGCTAACATTGCCTGTTTAGGAGATATGGTCTATAATGTGCTCCCAAAATGGCCATTTATAAGCGTTATGCAGTCTCATTTTGAAAATCAAATCATTTAAAGTCCAAATAATTCAGGTTTCCTATTTAAATATTGATACAGAAGTGTTTGCATCTTATAAAGACACTTATCTTCTGCATTTTACAATTTGAATTAAAGAAATTGGTCATAAATCAAATTCCTAAAGATTGTGTTTATGATAAAAACTGCAAGAAAACACTAATACACTGTATTATACCCATGATTATACAAGACATGTGTTCTTTAAAGCTGCATAGTCTGTAACTTTTGATCTTTTAATTTTAGAACTAATGTTTCTATTTTTCAAGAACACAGTAAAAAAACTATAATTCATGTATACATTTTACCAATTTCGTAAATCTTAACAAATTATCAGTATCGAAACAACAGCATTTATGTTAAAATTAACTGCCTATAATTATTGGAGGGACGCAAATAATTACCGACACGAGAAAAACACACCTGTTTTACAAGATAATTCACTTTTCCGTGCAGTTTTCCGCTCTAGTGAACAGATTTATTGTGAAAACATAACTTAATTCAACTTTTACAAATGATTAAAAAAGAAAATATTTTTTTTTCGAAAAAATGTTCATAGTTACAGAGTATGCAGCTTTAAGTAAAATTAATTTCCATTATATCATTAAAGACTAAAGTTTCCAAAAAATACAGTTTGCATTCCAGGCTAGTCCAATGGTTCGCACCATAGAACATTTCTGTCAGGAATCAAAAAGTAAATTTTTGTAGTGTCTGTAACTAGACAATTCATGAAACAAAATCTTGAAGATTTTCAATCTCAGAATAACTTCCTTTCAATATTTTATGTCATTCAAAATAAATATCAGATAGACAAAGTTTCATTGTTATGACAATTGGAATATATGAGAAAGTAGCATCAGAAAAAAGTTACAGACACTACATGGAACATTTGACCAGATTTAAGTGCATTTTGACAAAGAATATTTTTTTGAAAGATGACCTTTTGGACTACTGTTACTACTTTGATGTCTTTAAGTATGGTTTACTGTATTCAGAAAATGATTTTAAGCATTGAGATATACTTCTGGTAAAAGTGAAGAGATGCAATCTGATAGAGCGCAATTTATGACAAATTCAGCCAATGGTTGTCGTAAAGATATGCTTATATTTTGCATCTTTAAGCGTTTATCTTCTTTGTTTGGCCTCTCATAATGCTAATCAGTTTCTCCCATTGTTGTTTCAGAGAAAAAGAACTGCAAATATTTATATCTTTGTTCTTATCTTGCATGTTATATCTTAGGTGTAGTGTCTGTAACGTATTAACAGGCTGAAGTAAAAATAAAAAAAATATATATATATGAAGGAATATTTTCAAAAACAAAGACTAGTTTTATGCAAGATGTGTAAAAAAAACTGTGTAGAAAATGATAATGTATTATAGTATCGAGTGTTTTAGTTTTTGCCTAGTGAAACACTCATCAGCACCAATACCGTGTTTTAGCCGAAAAGTTTTTTTTCCATATATATTGGGTGTTTAAGCTTGTTTGTCAATGACTAATTGGAAAATATACAGGGAAGAAAAGGCCTTTTGTTGTCAATTTTTATTTATAGTATTTTATTGTGATTTTTCAGATACACTAGCCTCACGACTAGAGACGGAGAGAGATGGCGAACTCTCCTCCTTTGCCAGTCTGTGTTAGATATGTTCTGGTAATGTTGAAGTATTTTGTTGTAATTTTTCAGATACCTTAGCCTCTCGGCTAGAGACTGAGAGAGATGGTGAACTCTCCTCCTTTGCCAGTCTGTGTTATATATGTTCTGGTAATGTTGAAAGATTTGTACATAATTGGCTCAACACAACAGATAACACCAACTCACCCTCAACTCTGCAGGTATGTACGAGTCGGCATATTTTATCATTATTATGCCCACACTTTTTTTTTTAAAAAGCATCGGGGATGTTGCAATCGCCTCCGTCCGTCCGTCTGTCACGCTATCTCCTAAACCATTGGACGAAATCCAACCAAATTTGGTGTGTGAGTTGTTCACATGAATGCGGCGCGCAACAGCACCTTTTTTTTGGCCCCACCCCCTTGGGAGGGGCCAAAAGGTCAAATATCATTAATATCATTAAATTTCAATTACAAAGTCAATTTCAAAGATTTTTAAACCAAACTTTGTGTGTCTTCTCAGAAATGAAAGATATAAAACATATCAGACGGGATTTTCATTTGGCCACCTGGGTCATGCCCCAGGGGTGGGACTTTGGGGTACCGTGGGGGGTTGGGGAGTCAAAAAATTGTTTTCCGAAATTCGACCAGATTTGGTGTGTGAGTTACTTACATGAATGCCACATGCTACGGCACTATTTTTGGGTCCCCGCCCCCTGGGGCCTTGGGGAGGGGCCAAAAGACAAATATCATTAAATCTGAATTACAAAGTCAATTTCAAAGATTTTTAAACCAAACTTTGTGTATCTTCTCACAAATGAAAGATATATAACGTATCAGATGGGATTTTCATTCAGCAGCCTGGGTCATGCCCAGGGGTGGGACTTGGGGATACTGGGGGGGGGGGGGGGGGGGTTTCTCCCAAATTCAACCAGATTTGGTGTGTGAGTTACTTACATGAATGGCACATGCACCGGCACAATTTTTAGGGTCCCCACCCCCTGGGGCTTTGCGGAGAGGTCAAAAATTTAATTTTCTGAACATGGTCATGTGGCATATCAAATTTAAGGGGATGAGCAGTAGACCAGAATAGACTGAAAAATTTTAACCCATGATCAAACTGGTGACCTTGGGATGGGGTCAAAGGGTCAATTATCATTATATTTCTTTAAGAGCGTGGGGATTTGTGATGGCGCGCCATCGAATGTGTTCTAGTTTAAGAGATAAAAATAAATCAGCCAGCACATTACATTAGCACATGATACAGTAAAAGCTGTCTTGAAATGGCCACTCAAAAGTAAACAAAGCAAAGGTCTTAATGACAGATGGTAGCTTCATGCAGGTCGAAAGTATTGCAGAATGCTCCAAGAGCATTCTGCAATATTTTTGACCTGCATTAAGCGATAATCCATTTTGAAAACCATTTTTTTTTTTTTTTTGAGTGGCCGCTTGAGACAGGTTTTTCTGTATTTTGGTTCTTATCTTGACATTGTCAAGCAGCGAAGGCCAGACTTGGGGTCAATTACTTTGAAAAAATAATTACATACAATTACATTGGAAATTGTTCAATTAAATTACAATTACAATTACATGGCTTTTGAGCAAAGTAATTAATTACATACAATTACTTTGCCAAATGTAATTAATTACATTATAATTACATTTAACTGCCACTTTGATAGCTTCATCAGATTTTAATTTCAGAGATTTTGGAATGGAGTTAAAAACTCCTTAAAAAGTCTGAGCAACCTTAATATTCTAAATTCAATATATGTCTATTAGGTTGATTTTACTTTTTCTTCTTGTATTAAATTATTGTCAAGTGATGCAACTTAAAAGAAATGAAATGTACAAATTCGGTTGTTGTTTTTGTGAATGAGAGAAAATACAGAAACCATAATTATTATTTTTTTAGTTTGTGTGTGTGTGTGTGTGTGTGTGTGTGTGGGGGGGGGTGATAAATTGCCAAAGTTCTCAAACTAGCTGTTAAACGCAGAACAAAGTTCAGGAATACACATTGGACTGAGAAAAGTCCTACATCTGTGGACGATAAACCATGGAAATTATTTTGTAAAACTAGCTCAAATGTCAGAGAATAACTGATTTCAAAAAGTGTTGATAAAAATCTGTGTGGCCCTCTGAGTTCTGAATGTTGGCAAAATATCCTGTTGAAATGCTGGCTTGGCAAGAAAGAGTTGCTAGTTCGGTCACCACTGGAACATCTATTTTATTTTTATTTTTGTTATTAAATTAAAAATGATGGGCCCAAGGTTCACTGAATGAGTGAAATCCAATTTAATTTTCTGAGTCACATTCTATGATAATTAATTTTATCATTATCATTACAACGACTTTTATTATTAATAATATTATCATTATTATAGAAAATGGCAAATAAGCAGTTTAAGGGCTTTAAATACTGTGGTGAATAGTTTGGGTCAAACATAATAAAAGAGGCAAAAGTTTATTCCCAAAGCTTACCCTAGGGAAAGCTAACTTCATAGACCGACGTCCGCGTCTGAGTAACACCGCCCGCGAGCTTATGCATACAAGGACTGGACGGAGAAGCGGAGTGATACCCTGGATGATGTCACCTCAAAAACATTAGCGTACAGCTCACCATTAAGGGGAGCGGAAAACATAAACAAACAATAACATCCAGGCGGAATAAAAACTCACACTTTCAGGAACAGTGGGGATGACACTGTGCAGACGAAATTGTCACGTCGATCCCCACAAGATTGAAACCTGTTTTAGAACATTTCCAAAATTCAAACTAACTAATGCCCCACATTTTCACTTAATGCAAAATAGGTGTAGGATAAGGGCAGGATACAGCCCGAATTCCTTTTTTAAAGCCATAGTGGGGCATAAAACTGGGTGTGCCGTGTGTGCTATATATGCTTAGTGCGCAAAGGACCACAGCATGCCGTCAATATAACCGAAAATAATAATAAAAAATTGGGTCAGGCACCTTAGCATATGAGTGTTTTGATCCTAGGTGTGAACATTTAACAAAATGCCTTCAAGGAGTCAATTCACTAACCAACACTATTGTCTGACTAATTTCTATTGTTGAGATTTTCACAGCTCCTTTGTTTTTGTATTGTTATGATAACTATTAATGGTTGATTGTCACAAAACCATATCTTTTATGAGCAGATGAACAAAGAATAAATAATGTGCTTAAAAAAGGAATAGTAGAAGTAACATACAGACTGTCAGTCTGTGTCTGCAGTAGATTTGTTATATTCTATTTTTATGTCCATACTAGCATGACTAGTCCCAATTCTCATTTGTTTCATGTTGCATTCAACTAGTACAGTAAATGGTATATGCATTTACAAAGGCCAAGAACAATTCATTTGGCAGTATTTTAAGTATCTACGATAATCCTTAGTAACTGAAGTTCATAACAGATCTAAAAAGTAATTGAAAAGTAATTGAAAGTAATTGTTAATTACTCCCATTTTTGGCCATGTAATTAATTACATTCCATTACTGTAATTAAAGAAATGTCTTAATTACAATTACATGCAATTACTTTAGAAAATGTAATTAAATTACAATTAATTACAATTACAATTTTAATTACCCCAACTATGGCGAAGGCTCAAGCAAACCTGCGCTAATGCGCAGACTTGTCATAGACTTCATTGCTTGTAGACTCAAAGTTTGGATGTAGAAGGTCTACGGCCAAAATTTAGACCTAGACCAGCTGGATACATCAACCCGAGCAGGGTTTAGATACTCTGTCTAATTCTCGGGGGTTGGGATTTGTTTGCAGTCTATTTCCTCTTGTATCCCCCCCCTCCCTTTGGGGGAAAATACTGATAGGTGCATAACCGTCCCATTGAGCCACATACAATGTTTGTACTTCTTCAGAAATAGGACAAATATTTTAGACAGCCCATGTGATAACTAATGGTGCTTATCGCATATGTAAACATGTGAAAACTAGTTCTATTTAATGAACATGTGCAGCTACCCAGTGGGGGGAGAGGTCTGGTTTATGGTCTGAACCTTTGTCTGCATTTATATTTCATGTGCGCAAGTCGAGCACATCTGTTGTGTGATAAGTATTGAAACCTGGCCCGAGGTTATAAAACTTTTTCATGCTAAACTCAGCTGAGCACAAAATTTATCCTGCTCATAAATGTTAAAATGCCAACAGTTGTTGGCATTTTAACATTTAGTAGCATGATAAATACCACATCTGAGAGACTTCAAGCAAAAAACCTCTTTACTGTTCGGTATTTTAGTTTTTTTTTGAGCAGTTGAAATTTGGTGCTCAGTTCGGTTGAGCATGAATCAAGTTTTATTACCTTGGGGCCTAATTCATAAATACACCCTCTTTTGTGGAATCCTTTGAATATATAATTGCTTAAGGTTTCCTGTTGTAATATGATTCTTTCAAAGAAAAGTACTACAGAATAAGATAAACTTGCTATATATTCTAGCTAGTCTCTGTAGCTGAGCAGGCTGGTTTGAGCATGACTTGGTCAGAAGCCCCCAAGACAGGCCCCAAGGTTATAAAACTTTTTTCATGCTCAACTCAGTTGAGCACGAAATTTCAACTGCTCATAAATGTATTTTAACATTTATCAGCATGATAAATACAATATCTGAGAGACTTAAAGCAAGAAACTTGTTTATTTGTCGGTATTTTAGTTTTTATGAGCAGTTGAAATTTCGTGCTCAGTTGAGTTGAGCATGAAAAAGTTTATAACCTTGGAGCCAGGTTTTCATGCCATGAGGCCCATATGATATTGAATTATTTTATGTCAAAATCTTTTTCTAGGACTTGGTTGAGAAGGTGATGATATTGAGAAAGGCAGTTGAGTATTCCCGAGGGCAGGCCCCCGAGATCAGATCAGGAAAACTGGCGGAAAAACTCAGCGGCTATGCAAGTATACTAGCTGCGCAAGGTAGTCTAGAAACGGCCTTGAAGTATCTGGGAGACAGCAATGAGGTGAGTACAATCATTTGCAGGCCTCCAGATAAGAGAGCATATTCCAAAAATCAATTGTCTTATTTTTCAATTAAAACATGTGTTGTGGGTACTCAAAAGAACCATCTCAGTGAGATGGTTCTTTTGAGCACCCAAAACATATGTTTAAATTGATAAGTAAGGAAATAATGGCAATTTTGCACTAAAAATTTTTCTTAACTGGACCTATGAATTATCGTTTTACCTCATTCATATTGAGTCTGAGACTCACAAAAAAATTGTCAGGGGTCCCCTTAGAAAAATTTCATATTCAACCAAATAACCACACATGCCCTCTTATAAGCACATGCTGAGAGTTGTTTAAAAGTAGTAGAGTGCTTGATTCAAGACTGCGGGGTTGAGGGTTTGAGCCTCACTGGCGTCCCTGTGTTGTGTCCTTGAACAAGATGCATTCATCCTTGCTTAGTACTGGTTCAACCGAGGAAGACTCGTCCCGACATAGCTGAAAAGTTGTTGACTGGGACGTAAAGAATCAAAACAAACAAACAAACAAGTTATACAAACTTCACATTGAGTTGTTGACAGTATAGTGACTCGGTGGTAGAGCTCTTGACTTGAGATCAAGGGGTCTGGGATGTTGAAATTTTTGTTTGTTTTGTTAAGCTCTGATAGTGTCGAATCCAGGGGGAGTTCAGGGGGTTCACCCCACCCTTCCCGCTATTTAATATTCTATGAAAATGAAATAATTTGGTCTCGTTGAGACCAAATTATTTCATTTTCATAGAAAATTTAAGATAAATGAGATAAAATCCACAAAGTGAAACCAACATCTTATATTCATATGAACCATCTTTCCAGGAATCCTTGATCCGTCCCTGCATCAGGATGTTTACCTGGAATATCTCATTTGAATGATTCAAACAGCCACTCTTTTACCTTATGGTTCTCCGCTCTTTCGTAAAAAATAAATCTGCTCTTTGGTATTCTGGATCCACTCAAATGTAAATCTCCCAATAATACAACCAAGCTCAGTGGAAAATTGCTTTTACAGTAAAAATGTTGCATGTCCTTGATATATTTTTATCCTCCAAGAAAGACATAGGGATGCATCTATCTGGGGCCATAGCGCTAAAGCAATAGGTCTTATATGTAGATTTTGTCAAATTTGATGCAATTACGAAAGAGATGATATTCAATAGAAAATTGAAGAAGATGTTTAGAAGAACATCATGGTCGAAAAATTGACCCATTACTTTTCTACCTTCAGGCTTCTGGATAAGATAAGGAATTAAAAATTATTTTTCTTGGTTTTCTACCAAAACATATGTTGTGGGTACAAAAAAGAACCGTCTCAATGAGACGGTTCTTTTGAGCACCCAAAACAAATGTTAAAATTGGCAGATAAGAAAATATTCACAGTTTTACGCTCAAACGATTTATTTGTCTGGACCAATGGCTATATCTATTACAGATCAACCTTGCAGTATTGAGAGACAGACTGTACCAGGCTCTAGGTCAGGCCCCACAGGGTATACCAGTGCCACAATGCCCCTGGCAGAAAGTCAACATTCTACCTCAGCAACCAAGACAAGAGTCAACGTATCAGCCTGCCGGACAGCAGCCTCGAACCTATCAAGCCACGGCAGGGTCCAAGTTCAATACTGTTACAACTGGTAGCACTAACACGTCAAACTATCCCAATCAGTATAGCAACCAGTACGCTAATATGAATGGAGCACCGGGTCAAGTGTCAACTTACAATGCGGTGAACCCAGTCATGTCACAGCCATCAACTGTAACCAGTAAGGGTCCACTCGCTCACAAGTATCCTTCGTATCCGCAAGCACCGACGTCGGCAGGATATGGGACAGCAAATAACCAACCATCAGTTGTGCAGCCCTACTATAATAGCAATCCTCAGCCACAGCCTGATTACTATAATACTCCAGCGTACATGACCCCAGCCACTCAGCCATCAGGCTCACCTACAGGCATGTACCCCAATAGCACGCCCGGAGGGCCATACGCACCCCAGCCAACATCGATACCTAGTAATCAACCTATGGTACCTTCTTTCATGGATCATAAACCTAAAAGTGCCTGGAATGATCCTCCTATGGTGAAGCATAGTGACAAGAAACCCAAGGTAGGTTATCTTAACACTTTATTATATATACTAGTGGCTCCTATATGTGTACTTCGACAGACAGTGAAGACCCATGCATAAAGTCTGCATTTAATCATGCATGTAAAGCTACCTAGTGGGGCTAGACTTATCTTTTCTGTGGAGCTTCATCCCAATAGCAACAAACAAACAAATAATAAACCTTCATATTTTTCCATACTTTAGGTATACAAGCAACAAAGGCTCTGGTGAGACTGCTAGATGCACAGCCTCATCTGAGCCTTCGCTGGTAACCTTTCACCAAACCTATTTTGAAAGAAAATAAGCCTTGATATTTTACGTGGATCATCTTTGACCACTCAAAATAAATGTTTCTGCCAGCCTTAAGCAGGTACATGCTTAATACAGGTTTAAAGACATATGCGGCTATTTCCAATGCGCACCTTTCCCGCGTCTGCAAACAAGGAAAGTTGTCTGGGTCCTGTCTTTCGACCCTTAACGGATTCGGATCAACACAGCTTCCGATATTCTTATGTCATATCCGTGTTCCGACATTTTCTTCACAAAATAACTAATTAAAGTGTGTTCGAAATATCTATTGACATCTTTTCAGAAGTGATCGTCTCAGCACTAAAGACAGATAAATGTAGCTCAGTCGAAATCAAACGACGTACACAATAACCCTGGTAACGAATACGATAATGGCCCAGTCTATACTATTTGTATGGTTATTTCGAGCGGCGCACGACCTGACCTCGTGGCCTAGTGGTTAGCGTGTCTGGCTACAAAGCCAGAGGACCAGGATCGATTCCGGATGCGCATATATTTTCAGTGTGTTTTTTCTTTCTTTTTTAACATTTTAATGCTAAATTACTTCATAAACTAGTAAAATGGCATCATCAAAACGACCGAAATGGTGGTCCCCCAACTTTTTATATTGAATTACGCATGAAACCTATGGGGGTGGGGTTAAATTTGGCCCTCTAGAAAGAGAATTAGTTCGGTGACCCCAGATTTTTATTCTTTTATCTGAAAGGTATTATAATAGTCCATGAATTAAAAATAAATTTTCAAGATTTTCAATGTCAGATTTTTTAATACATGATTTATTCTAAAAACAAATTCCATTTTTCGACGAATTGCCAAAATATATCATGCAATAACTTGTCACAGCATGGGATAACAAGTAAACATGCACATTTTCTTAAAAGTTTGAGGTCATGGGCAGTAATTTAAGTTAAAAGAAAGAAGCTGGCTGAAGATTACAACCGTTTTAGCTCGATAAATAGGACTAGTGTTATTATTTTATATTTCTAGAAAATTGGTCAAATGCTGTTAACTTCAATATGAGATTCTGAAAAAATAAGCACGGTGACATATCCTTTTTATTTCATAAATGGATAGCCCATGCATAAAACAAACTGTATGCAAAGTATTGAAAATATTTCAATGTGGGAAGTATTTAGTAGCATATGTCCTTAATTGTAAAGAAACTACTTTAGGATAGATCAAACAGGTAATTACTTAACTTTTTGTATGTTTGTTAAATTTTATGCCTTTTTGTCGTCTACCAATTTTTTTATTGACTTTTTCCAAAACTTATTTCAAAAATACCATAACGATCAGTTTCAAACAGTTTAGATCCAGATCAGGTCTGATGTTTTGTCGAGTCTGATCTAGGTCTAAACTGTTTACAAAGTTTATCAGCAGATTTTCCTACACTAGCAGGAATTAAAAAGAATTATTGCAGAAAGACATGCTTTGACTGTTCACTTAATTGACCCATTTTGGCCAAAAACAGTCTTAGCATAAAAAGCTTAAATCAGGTCTTTAGTTAAAAGTGTGTAACAAAAAAATATTTTTCTTATTTCTCAACCACAACATATGTTGTGGGCACTCAAAAGAACCGTCTCAATGAGATGGTTCTTTTGAGCACCCAGAACATGTGTTAATACTGATGGGTAAGAAAATATTTACAATTTTACGCTCAAAATTTTTGTTTATCTAAACCTGTGTTAAATCTTGCTCATTGTGTTTCTTCATTTAATAGTCATCTTCAGGGCCTACACCAATAACCAACCCAATATATGGATCTGTGCCCCAGCAGCCAGTAGAGCAGGGTCCACCTGGAGCCCCTAGTAACTATGGCAACTACTACAATCCCCAGGAGCACCAACCAGAACCACCGGTAAACTAGCAGAACTCAAAAATTAATTACAACTTTTTTATTTGCACATTAAAATATTACATTTACCCATTTAACTCTTTGCCCCCCTGTGAAATATTTCCAGCGTTTTGTTGTCTGCTGATTTTTTTCAAAATCAACTTTTTCGAAAAAATCTTTCAGGAACACCATCAGAGTGTCAAACAGTTTGGATCCAGATCAGGCCTGACGTTTTGTCGGCCTGATCTGGTTCCAAACTGTTTGCAAAAGTTATCAGCAGGAGACACTAGGAGATAAAGAATTAAAATTTCACATTTACCCATTTAAGCCCAATGGACTAACCCACCCTCATCACTTGGAGGAGTTGATTTCCAGTTTTAGAGGTTTATGTGGCAGTTTTTGTTTTTGGTCAATATTAAATGAAAAATTCTTTAAGCAAACAGTGAATATATTGAATTCACATTCTGTGGCATCTGATCGGGGTCTTCATTGTTTGCCTGCGTCCCATAAAAAGGATGCTGGGATTATTTGAGTTAAAAGTCATGCAGAGTTGATGTTTAAATCGAAGAGCCATTTGCATGACAAAACCAAATAAATGAACTGAGCACACCCAACAAAGACTCCAATCATCCTGACCATCCACCAAATCTGATCCCTTGAAGAAACCATGAGTCTTTTGCAACCTATTTAGTGTTCAGCAAAGACTGTGATCTGATTGGTTTACGGCCAAGTTGATATGAGTCTTCACTGGGCCCATGAGTCATTTGTTTGTTTAATGCTCCTAATGATTGCCAGTTTGATCGCACCTAATATTCTTGTGCTATTCCTGAAACTTTCACATGGTAGTTTAGTTTAACCCTTTACCCCATATGCTGTGTTTAGAACATTGCATCATTTTCTATAAATAATGCAAATTTTCAAATATTTTCCAAAAATAATTTTTACATTTCAAGTTTTGAAAATGTGGAAAATGGAACATTTGCTCCTCAGGAGCAAATGTTCCACTTTTCATAATATTTTCAAAAATCTTACATTTCAAAGGCGTCCAAAGGCCCTTGTGTTGAGTAAAGGGTTAATCACAAGATTAAATGCACCAACTCACAAGAACATTTTGACCTGTCTTCTGTGATTTTTATCAGGCTGTATTCCGACTGGTCTGCTACAGATTAGCTTGAGTTTTAACATTTTCCCTCCAGTCATGATTTGTCATTTGCTACTCTCGTCTGCTTATGTTCTTCGTCAGCCTATTTTTGGAAACAAATTGGACCCAGATTAGACTCCTCAAAAGGAGCAGTCTGATCAGAGTTCATAATGTTTGTTTCCATGATAAACTCAAGTCTGAAGTGCACTTGAAAATATGCAACAGATGTACAAAGCAGCCAACATTTTCAGGACAAAAAATACTTGGGGGATACGGGTTAAACATTTGGATGGAGCCAGTAGAACTAAGCATGGTAGTATCTAATAAGTAGATAACAAAGATACTGATTAGACTGTGTGGCTGCACAGACTAGTCTGTGTCTTTGTTGTTAGCAAAAAACATGCTAACAACAATGACAGTTTGTTTTTTCATTTGCCTTTAATTTGTCACTGTTTTGTTCAAGTTGGAATTTTCTTTAATGTTGATAATTAACCATGTATTCATCACTTTGAAAAGGCAGTTTGATTGTTCACATTCAATATAAAGTAGCTTTGTCTAGTTTAAATATTCAAATAAGAAGTATCCAATTATGTTGGATATAGAGGAAGGCAGTTGCTCAGTGGTAGAGTGCTTGACTTGATATTGAGGGGTCACTGGTACAAGCCTCACCAGAGCCTCTGTGTAGTGATTCAACCAAGGAAACAACCCGACATGACTGAAAAATTGATAACTTGGACATAAAGCACCAACTCAACTGTTTTCGTTGTTTTTAATTATACCCCCCCGCAAACTTTGTTTGTGGTGGGTATACTGTTTTCACGTTGTCCGTGCGTCCGTCCGTCCGTCCGTGTGTCCGTGCGTCCGTCCGTCCGTAACGCTTTGTTTCCTTAATATCTTGAAGAGTCATGGCTGGATTTTCATCAAACCTTGCAAACATGTTCATATATGCAAGAAAAATACTTTAAACAAAAAAGTAAGGGCTAGGGGCCAATTCTATTAGAGTTATTTCCCTTTGTAGTTCTAAATGGCTTTTTGTATAGGGTTTTATGCTTATAATTAAAAAATGCTATTATAGGCAATACACGGGCCGATCAACTCCTACCACAGCTTTTGATGGAACAATTTGATACTTTGCCTATACAATGTTAACACATTGAACATATGCATGAAGGAGTTTGGTTCAGAAAAAATAATTTTTTGACAAAATGACAGCTGTGAGAACTTAGACAATTTTTACCTAATAAGGCTTTTATATATGCACAGATGGTGCCTTCATGGGCCGATCAACTTCTACCACAGCTTTTGATGGAGCAATTTGATACTTTGCCCATTCAATATAGACACATTGAACATATGCATGGAGGAGTTTGGTTCAGAAAAGATAATTTTTGACAAAATGACAGCTGTGAGGACTTAGACAATTTTTCACTTATATGGCTTTTGTATATGCATGGATAGTGCCTTTATGGGCCGATCAACACCTACCACAGCTTTTGATGGAGCAATTTGATGCTTTGCCACTACAATGTAGACATATTGAACATATGCATGAAGGAGTTTGATTTGGAAATAATAATTTCTGACAAGATTACAGCTGTTAGAACTTAGACAATTTTCCCCTAACAAGGCTTTTGTATATGCATTGATGGTGCCTGCATGGGCCGATCAACTCCTACCACAGTTTTTGATGGAGCAATTTGATATGTTGCCTTTACAATATAGACACATTGAACATATGCATGAAGGAGTTTGGTTCGGAAAAAATAATTTTTGATAAAATGACATCTATGAGAACTTAGACTTTTTTTTCGGTATAAGCTTTCACATATAGAGCTTTCAGGTGTGAGTAATTATACCCCCGGTACGAAGTATATAGGGGGTATATAGTTTTTGCCTTTTCTGTAATTATGTTTGTCTGTTTGTTTGTTTGTCTGTAAACTTTTTTTTTCGTCAAAGATTTCTCGGCAACTACTTGGGTTACGATTCTGAAATTTGGTACAAGGCTTGATAGTGATGAGTTGTATTGTGTAACAAAAGAACAGCCACATATTGCTTATCAGTCCCTTTATTTGTTCATTTTTCTTTCTCTCCAATGGAAAAATTTTTCGTCAAAGATTTCTCAGCAACTACTTGGGTTAGGATTCTGAAATTTGGTACAAAGCTTGATAGTGATGAGTTGTATTGTGTAACTAAAGAACAGCCACATATTGCTTATCAGTTTCTTTATTTGTTCATTTTTCTTTCTCTCCAATGGAAATTTCTGTCACAGATTTCTCATCGGCAACTACTTGGGTTAGGATTCTGAAATTTGGTACAAGGCTTGATAGTGATGAGTTGTATTGTGTAACAAAAGAACAGCCACATATTGCTTATCAGTCCCTTTATTTGTTCATTTTTCTTTCTCTCCAATGGAAAAATTTTTCGTCAAAGATTTCTCAGCAACTACTTGGGTTAGGATTCTGAAATTTGGTACAAAGCTTGATAGTGATGAGTTGTATTGTGTAACAAAAGAACAGCCACATATTGCTTATCAGTTTCTTTATTTGTTCATTTTTCTTTCTCTCCAATGGAAATTTCTGTCACAGATTTCTCAGCTCCTATTGGAGCCAGTGTTTTCAAATTTTGTTTACATCTTCAGGATGGCAAAGTGTACTGTGTAAATGGAAATTAAGATGCTAATCCTCATTTTGCCTTCTTTTTTCAAATTTTCATTTTTTCCTTCTTTCACTCTTATATAATACATATAGACATTTTTTCTGTCAAAGATTTCTCAGCAACTACTTAAGTTAGGATTCTGAAATTTGGTACAAAGCTTGGTAGTGTTTAGTTGTATTGTGTAACAAAAGAACAGCCACATATTGCTTATCAGTCCTTTTATTTATTCATTTTTCTTTCTCTCCAATGAAAATTTCTGTCGCAGATCTCTCGGCTCCTATTGGAGCCAGTGTTTTCAAATTTAGTATACATCTTCAAGTAGGCTAAGTGTATTGTGTAAATGAAAATAAAGATGCTAAAGCTCATTTTGGCTTCTTTTTCAATTTTTCCTTCTGTCACTCCTATATAACACATATGGACGTTTTTGTCAGAGTTTTCTCAGCAACTACTTGATTTAGGATTATGAAATTATTTGTGTACTTTCAGGTAGGAGAAGTGTATTGTGTAAATGAAAACTAAGGTGCTAATCCTCATTTTGCCTTCTTTTTTCAAATTTTCAATTTTTCCTTCTGTCACTCTTATATTTTTTCCTTCTGTCACTCTTATATAACACATATGGACATTTTTCATCAAAGTTTTCTCAGAAACTACTTGATTTAGGATTATGAAATCTTTGACAATTTGTCGTTTCTCTGAAAGTGTTACAACCTCTGATGGCTACTGCCGGGGGTATGTGAGCTTCGCTCACTTCTTGCTATATTTTTGTGTATTTGATCTTAACAAATGTTGGTGGAGAAATAAGAAAACTAATTTTCAGTTACGCATTCTTATCTAGAGGCCTGTTATAACACAGTTGAATATGTAAGGCAAGTGGTGTATGAACAATCAAATTGTCTTTGATAACTAACAGCCAATAAAACTTGATTTATGTATATACAAATATTAAACCAAATTTATGCATACTTACATTAACAGTCTTCAACTTTGGGTTTAATATTGATTTCAGTAACCACTTCAACAGAAATAATAGCTATAAATACCTTAAATTTGCACAAAATCCCTTAAATTTGCACAAAATAATTGAAGAATAACTGAAAATTCATATGAAGAGTTTATTGTTTATGTTAGATTTCTATACAACTTACTGCCATAATTTGTTTATACTTGTGCAAATTTAGAGAATTTATGTTCTTTCTCTATAACAAAGTCATTTATTGCTTTTGTGAGTAAATCTCTTCTGTCAGACACTTAGATAGTCTCTTAACACAGAGTATTTGAGGAAATTGGAGTCCTTTTCAAATATCTTAGCAATTAAATTCTGGCTCTCCGCTTAAACATTCCTCCATAGCCCTGGATCAGCATTAGATCAACATTTTCTAAAATTATGATTAAGATCAGCATTTCTAGATCAAGTTCAATACCATTTGTGATCATAGAACTTGAAGAGTATAATCTATAGAGTTTAACAAACTATTTCCTCAAACTCTTAACACTGAATATGTAGAATATTTATTTCAGTAGCTTAAGTCACAAGTTTCTGAAAGCAGTTTTCTAATGTTAATGGTAAATGTTCTAAAAACTGACAGTAGTCACCTAGGGAAAAAGGCCCAAAACAAACAATCCATACCCAGATCAGACTGCCCCTTCAGGGGCAGTCTGATCAGGGTTTTCACTTTAAGCTATTCTGACGAGCATTTTGTAAATCAAAACCCTAATAAGTAATATTTTAGTTGTTAATAGTGAGTGAATTTGTTCAAAATTTTTAGAACACTACGGTAGATGTTCTAAAATTTCGAACACTTGTCTGTCAAAAAAGGCCTAGACAAACAGTGCAGATGCAGATCAGACAGAAGCAGTCAGATCAGGGTTTTCCCTGTTTAACTGTTCTAACAAGCATTTTATCATTTCTAGCTTTAATCGCTAACATTTTTTTGAGAACAGAAAGAAAAAGTGTTCAGAATTTTAGAACATTTACCGTAACTATGTTTGATTTGTTGTGTTATGTATTGAGTTGAAACTTTTTCTCTCAGCGTTTCTCTGCCGCTCCTCCGCCTTCACACACACACAGCGAACCTAAACCTAGTTCAAAGGTGAGAAATAATCTTCAATTTAGGTTTCATTTAAATTTTAATTTCTTCCTGTATGTTCACCCCAAGACTATAGAATGCATACTTTCCTTTTCTCTCAAATTGTTTCTTTGTTCAGAAAATTGACATGATTTGACATTTCCATAGAACCATTTGAAATACGTGAAAAGCAAGAATTTATTAATATGGAATTTATATTGAAATAAGAAATTTGAAAATAATGGTGACAAGAGGACTTGTCTTTAAGTCCTCTTATGGAACTAATTTTGAATTGAATAACTGACACAGTGTCCTTTAGTATCAGTTTTATCTTTGCCTACCATGATTGTATATGCTACATAGGACCAATTTTTTTTTTTACCTGTCTATGAAAGCATGTGTTATGGTGCTCATTGAAAGCATCTTAATGACATGTCTTTCTTGAAAACTCTGGATGTACCATTTATCTTAGGTTATGACTGACCCAATGATAGTAAAATAGCATGAAAGCATTGTAAGTAGAGGGTCATGGATGCATTATTAGATTTCTTTGCTTGTTTATATTTTGCCCTATTAACCTCAGCTTAGCTATCAAAGATATCTGCTTTGCGAGTGGTAAGTTATTGATTGGGTTGACATCTGTCCAAAATACAGCAATAAAATATAGTGCATGCTAAAGTTTAGAATGGAAGTTATTGCATGGCTGAAAATGAATGGAAAATGTTTAACATTGAAGCAGCATGAAATAGTAGGAAAAAACAGTTGCTTTGCTCACTCACAATAACTTAGTTGCAGTTTTCACCGATTACTAACATAGAATGAGCCAGTTCATAAGATAGTGGTACTTATCTCATATGTGTAGTCACTCATTAACCCTTTTCATTCTGGATACCAGTAAGCAAGTACTTTGGCAAACATTGAAGGCCCAGATGAAATGCCACATAAGGTGGCATTTCATCTGGGTCTGCACTGTTTGCCAGGCTAAAAAATCTTCGGGGACAGAAATACATCATTTTATAGATATTTTGACCAGAGTTGGGGTAATCATAATCTGTAATCATGATTACTTGTAATCAATTACTTTTTTCAGTAATCATAAAGTAATCTGTAATTTTAATCGATTACATTTGCATGTAATCGACCCCAACTCTGATTTTGACCAGCAACCCCTTAAAATACAAAATGGACAATTCCATTATGTAAAGGATAATCCATCAGGACCAAAAAGGGTGAAACAAATATGCACAGATATCCAGTGGGGCTAAAAGTCTTAATTTTTGGACTATGCTTCTCTATTTCCACACTCTGTATTTGAGCAGCGAAGGCTTTGGTGAGACTGCGCATTTGTGCAGGCTGGCCAAGGCTTTTGCTATTTGATAAGTACCAAATATAATACTGACTCAATATTTATACTCGTCTCATTAAACACACCAGCAGATAACAAACTTAATTTCCCTAAAAAGTGCTTTACATCTTGTGTATTTACCATGTGTTTTATGTAGTGCACATGTTGAATGGTAAGAATTATTTTCTGAGGAAAAAAGATTTATTATCTGTATTTCATGCTTATATTAACCCTTATTTATAAAACTAACCTGCACTGCATGCCTTGATAATATCTGGACCTATACTTAAGGTTATTAGCTGTTTTCTATAGGGTTGGTGGTGTGATCATAGGTTAAGTATAAATTTTAGTTTAAATTTGTCAATATTTTCTTAACCATCAGTTTTAACATATTTTGTGGGTACTCAAAAGAACCGTCTCATTGAGACGGTTCTTTCGAGTACCCACAACATATGTTTCGGTCGAGAAATAAGAAAACTAGTTTTTAATACACACTCTTAACTAGAGGTCTGGTGATTATATTTTTCCCATTTTAGTCAATACAGATGTTCAAGATTCTAGCCATTCTTTCTTGCCAAAATAATAATTGAGTGTGAGTCGCAGATTAATTAATTGTAAGAATAGTTTGCAAATTTTAATAGGGACAATTTTGATTGTCATGTTAGAACAGCCAGGACAGATTCATTTTCTTGGTTACCCTACAGAATTGGAAAGAGAAGACAAAGCAAACACTTCTTTTAAAGTACTTGATAATGAAACAAAAGTTTACCAGAATATAAAAAAACAAAGTGTTGGTCTAGAGTTGATGTGATCACTTGATGCATATTGGGCGGCATTGACTATTTAATACCTGCTGCGAAGCAGAGAAAGGATTATAGGAATGCCCTTCTTCTGTCCATCTCCAGTCCTTCTGTTGGTCTGTTCATCCATCCATCCTTAAGACTTTCTCGTTCGCTCCATATCTCCTGAACCCTTTGAAAGATTTTCATTAAACGTTGGTTAAATGTTTATCTCAGTGAGACTGTGTGCAGAACCCATGACTCTGCTATGCAGACTCAAGGGCAAGGTCACAATTGAAGGTCACAAGTTTGAGCCTATAATTTTGTGTCTGATCCATATCTCCTTTACCCCTGGAAGGATTTTCATTAAACTTTGATAAGAAGTTCACACTAATCACTCCGCCGTCTCTTCGACAACCAAAGGTCCCACCACTCTGACTGTCATTCTATGGCATGGGATTTAGCAGTCCTTCAGACTGCCTTCTTGTTGATGACTTGTAAGAGAGAAAAAATTTATATAATACAAAAATCAAAATCTCTGAATTCTTGTTAGGAATGTGAGGTGAGATGATATTTTCTCACATATACATCTTATTCTTCAGCCTGCCCCAGAACCGGTACAAGAGGTGGTAAAAGGACCGCTCCCAGCAGAACATAAAGTTCTACAAGATATCTTTGATACCCTGGTACAGAACTGCCATTCCAGGGCAAACAATGCTGTAAGTATGTCTAACTATAGTTTTGTACCTCCTTATAATAATATTTATTCAGCATTTCTCAACCAAAGCATATGATAAAAGAATTTTGATTATTAGATGCAAGAATATCTATCAGAGCTCGCACAGGTTTGAAAAGTACTTGAATATACTGAGCATTCTTGAAAAGTCCTTGAAAATAAGAGTTGCCTTGAAAAGTACTGGAAAAACACTATTATGTCTTGAAAAGTCCTCAAATTAGGCTTTAACACTGTTGATAGAGACCTAGATCAGTATAAAATTGTTGTGCCTTTATTTGGTGCAGCATGTGCAATTTTATACTTAATTTCTATTGACTTATTTCTTCCATATCTCTGTTTAGCATTTCAAAAGTAGAATTTTAACATGTTAATCAGTGTTTTTCATAACCTTTTAGTCCTTGTAAACCATAAGAAAGTTTTCAAGTCCTTGAAAAGTCCTTGAATTTTATACAAACTTACCTGTAAGAAACCCTGTTTATGCCATATCAGTTTTCAAAAGTACAACATGTTACACAATTGCCATAAGGCTATTTTAATTGACTAAAGATATAGATAGAACTTGACATGTAAAAGAAAGCAAAATCACCACATAAAAATGAAATATTAGACAGCACACGCTTTGATTTTTATCAGGTATTTATGCATTTTTTCCTGTCTATGGATTTTTAGCCCACCTGGAGCAAAGGCCAGCTTCTGTTATGGCCTGTTTTTCATCCAGCAGCAGCTTTTCACATTTTCGACATCTGAAACATACGTTGGATCGAGCTGAAACTTTGAGACATCAAAGCAACATGGTGTTTCAAAATTGCTGAAATTCATTCTGTTATGATATCTAGGATTGAATAGGAGCCGCTGTGGTGTAGTGGATAAACCGCTTGCCTTGTAAACCAGGGGTCGCAGGTTCGATTCCCGGCTTCACCAGTCTGTCTGATGAGACTTTAAGCCGTGGCCCCGTCTCCATATGACCTTAGATGTTGTTGGGACGTTAAACACAACAACAACAACAATCTCGGATTGAATCGAAAACTTGGTAGGAGGCATAGGGGCAATATGGGGATTCAGAGTTACAGTCTGTATGTGCTTGCAAATGCGGATGCTTTTTGTGATTTAAAGATATTTTCTGAAATAAAAACAAAGAAAGAAAACCAAAGAAGTGTTTTTAGGTAAATTTTCACAAATTATAGAAATGAGGTAATACACTGCTTGGCTTGATAAAAAAAATTCAGGCCCCCAGATAAGAGTGCGTAACTGAAAATTATTTTTCTTATTTATCAACCAAAACATATGTTGTGGGTACTCAAAAGAACCGTCTAGATGAGACGGTTCTTTTGAGCACCCAAAACGCATGTTAAAACTGATGGGTAAGAAAATAATCAGAATTTTACGCAAATTATTTCTGCTTAACTGGCCCTATGAAAATGGTTGATTTGCTTTTCTAAATCTCATTGCAGCAAATGAAGAGAAAATTAGACGATGTTACAAGAAAACTTGAAGTACTTTATGACAGACTTAGAGATAGCTCTGTAAGTATAAATAGGAGCAACTTCGTATTACATAGATGATCTCACATGAGTGCTCCTATATTAATGAATTTATTGAATGAGTTGGGGGGGAAACAATAAAATATGAGGTTTGCTGATCATTTTTCACTTTTTGGCACTGAGTTTAATAAATTCCATATTAAAGGAGCACAAATGTTAGATTCTATTTATCATATGACATAAGAATTACTTTGAAATCGCATTGCTGGCATGAAAACATTAAGATTTTTTCATTATGTATGCAACGTTGCTATGGATGTCATTACAGAACATTACTAAATAAGTAAACCATTAGTGGTTTATCGATCTTAATACACAGCTTTAAATCACCCTCCAGACATCACATCATGTGATTCTCTTTTTACAGTTAACTTGGTTCCTAACATCCATGAAAGAATATTAATTTTTTTTTCGATCAAATTAAATAAATTAGACCTTCAGATAAGAGGGCGTACATTTATCCTAGCTTCGTACTGGTTTGATCCAGGAAGACCCGTCCCTGTTTAACTGTTGATGGGATGTAAATAATCGTGGGAGCGCAGTGGCTCAGTGGTAGAGTGCTTGACTCGAGACCGAAGGGCCTCAGGTTCGAGCCTCACCGGCGTCACTGCGTTGTGGTCCTTGAGCAAGACACATTTATCCTAGCTTAGTACTGGTTCAACCCAGGAAGACTCGTCCCTATATAACTGAAAAATTGTTGATGGGACGTAAAGAATCAAACAAACAAAAACGTAAAGAATCAAATCAAACAAAACAAACAAGATAAGAGGATGTAAGCAATTATTATTTTCGTACTTCTCAAAACATATATGTTGTGGGTGCTCAAAAGCATTGTCTCAATGAGACGATGCTTTTGATCATCCAAAACTTATTCCACTAACAACCTGGTACATGAATGACTACATGGATTATATGGTTTAAAGGAATTACTGCAATGGACCAGATCAGATATTCTCCCCTTCTATTTCAGCTGTCACCAGCAGTAACGTTAGGCCTACACCAGATAGTTCAAGCAATACAGCAGTACGACTACAACACGGGATTAGGTATCTACACGCAGATGGTCAGTCAAGGAAATTTCTCCGAAATTAGCAGTTTTATGCCAGGACTTAAAATGTTGATACAGTCAGCTTCACAACTACAAGTATACGTACAATGATGACGTAGAAATTAGTTTAACCAATCAATTTTATTGTACATAAATTAATGTTATCCAAAGAGTCTTCATTGTTGCTAATAAGATGGGTAAAACCATTACTAGTTTACCTATTTCTGGAAGAAATCACTATATGGGCTAGCGCAGGAGATTTTGGTACTTATTTCATATTTAATAAACGCTCATATTTATGTATCCAGTGAAGCTAGAGGTCTTAATTTTGGTCTGAGCCTTCATCTGTATCCATACTTTGTGTATGCGAGCAGCCAAGGCTCTGGCGAGTCTGCTCATATGAGCAGACTCGTCAGAGCCTTCGCTGCACAATGATCATGATGTGATAAGTACCAAAATCTCATGTACTGTCCCATATGTTATGGGCTTCTCCCAATGAGTACCATAACATACATTTTCATGGAGAAATAAGAAATATATTGGCATGGACAATCTTAGGTGTAAGTGTCTTATATATGGCTGTGGTTGTGCCACAATGCCATGACATGTTACCATGATGTTCTCAGAACAGCCATTGATGCAAAGAAAGTAAAGAGTTTGTGTGTTCTATGTTGGATTGTGATTTTATACACAGATAAGTGGTCAATAAAACTGCAATGAAATTTGCCCTTTTTGTCAGGACTTTAATGCTTTAGTTACACATTGTTTCTCAAGTGCAATTTTTTTGTACAATTCAACTAATATAATTGAGCCGCGACATGAGATGAGCGACCAGCAAAGGCTCGGACCAGCCTGCGCATATGTGCAGTCTGATCAGAGCCTTTGCTGGTGGCTTGAATTTTCTATGAGTTTTAAGCTACTGACTGAACATCATTTGGAGTTTCTAAGCCTAAAAGGAGGCTGCACAGGCTTGTCTACTGCATGTTTTAAGATTCAAATTCCTGAAGTTATATTTATGGAATTTTTCAAATTTCACCCATGCACAATTACCAAACTTAATTGAGTTGAGGCCATTTTGAGTGCAGTTTCTTGCATAAGGGAATCAAAGATCATAAGCTGTCTTAGTCAGTTTACATATGCTTAAGTAAAAGGTTTGGTCACATAAACTGCTTCAAAATGATTTTCATCACAATGTGATACTATGAATAAAATGGCATTTATTTCTTCTACACATGTAAAAACCTAATTGCCTCATTATGATATTGCTTTAATAGTATGAAGATTCGTGTAGTGTTAGTAATCATAAATGAACTATGATAAAGAAAAATATCTTGACCTTTAACAGTAAAAATGGATATCCTGCATCCCTAGGTTATAAAACTTTTTTCCATGCTCAACAGAGCATGAAATTTTTCCTGCTCATCAATGTTAAAATGCCAACTATTGTTGGCATTTTAATATTTATTAGCAGGATAAATAATACATCTGAGAATTTTTTAATCTAGAAAAATCATAATTTTTTCAGCATTTTAGTTTTTACTAGCAGTTGAAAGAAGTATCATTCTCAGCTGAGTTCAGCATGGAAAAAGTTTTATAACCTTGGGGCCCTGTTGTTGTTTTCCTGATTCCTCCATGAAAACAATTGTTGTGGTGCTGATTGGAACTGTCATGATAAAAACAGGGTTCGCACAGGCTTGAAAAGTACTTGAATATACACGACTGTCTTGAAAAGGCATTGAAAATTAAATTTGCCTTGAAAAGTACTTGTAAACCACTCAAAGGCCTTGAAAAGTCTTTGAATTTTACCATTTACAGGAGGATTCCACAGTGTTTTTGGAGATCTAAATCAGTATAAATTGTGGTGCCTTAATTTGGTGCAGCATATGCTTCGCCAAATAAAGGCATCACAATTTTATACTAATTATCTTAAAAATTTGTCTTTAGTAATGGACTCTAGCATTTCAGAAGTCATATTTTAATGTGTGAATCAGTATTTTACTTAGTTTTCAGTCCTTGAAAACAGTAGGAAAGTCTTTTAGAAGTCCTTGAAAAGTCTACAATCTTGCCTGTATGAACCCTGAAAAAGCTTCCAGTGAGTATCCACAACATGCTTTCATTGAGAAATAAGAAAATACTGTATATTCAGAAATTTCATTTGGGAAACTTTGCCAAAAGAAAACCTTGCAGTTTTGGGATTTAGGTAAAATTCATGCCTCAGTTGCATATTTTTAACATCACAAATATGTTTTTTATCGCTATTCGGGAAAATAAAAACCTCAAGAAATTTTCAAATTTACAGTAGTTCCAGAAAGCACAATTTCACGGGAAACCCTATTACAATAGACAGCAACAATTAAAACCAGTAAATAATGACATTGTTGTGGGATGTCTTGCTGTGCCTAGTAGAATACTGTTCCTATTTGAATGGCATCCCCTATTCATTTAATGTATTACACTCAAAATGGGTTAAAACACCACAGTTTTGGCCATTTTGCAAGCAATAGTTGAGTTTTACATAGCATTTCTAATGGCCTAGCTAAAATATTTAATCAAATTTTTAGTATTGTATTGAATGGCTTTGTATAAGATAGACATGGTATGCTTGATGTATGCTGGAGAGATAAATGTTTGGACTCCTTAGTTGTGGTTCAACTCATTGAACGAGGTCTATGATTGTATGAGTGGTAATGTTGTAAATGAGTTTCATTCAATATAAATGTAATCTAATACTTTCTTTATACATCCAGGAGTTGGTTTTGCTAGTCATTAGTATTAGTTGTTACCTAAAAAATCCCTGTAAATAAACTGTAGGGTAAACAAGCTCATTTGGAATAAATGACGGCTAATTTGTCGTATCTAACGTTATTTCAGGGGTAAACATGTGCAAAAGATATTCTGATACATTTTTTCTTAATATAAAAGTGAACTTTTGATAACTTGAATTGTGCACTAATAGCCACTTTCTTGATAAAGATACTCTAGCAAGTTTTAAGGCTACAAATGCTTAAACAGCTGACTTGTGATTTCAAGAGCATATTGTTTTTGGTCACATTTTAGCCAATCACAACATAAGTAGTATGAATTGTGGTCTGCTTTAAGGTCTCTTTGACAAAAAGTGTAGATCCAGACCTGGATACAAACTGTTTGTCTCTTACATTGGTCAATAATGTAAGCAAATATATGCAGCAGATGACATTTTCAGATGCATTTTTTGCAGGAGCTTTAAGCTTAAGGGTTAGAAAACTGCTTTGTAAAATTTTGTACACTTGTAGAATACATAATTTCCAGGGTAAAGGTATGGCCTTGTAACATGGAAATCCATGCTATGATACATTCGTGTTGTAAAGGGAAGTACAGTATTCCCTGATCAAACTTGTTCCCTTTGATACAGAACTGTTTCAACTGCTTTTGTCCGAAGTTTTTGTTACCTAGGATAAATAATTGAACATACCATATTCAACTTAATAAGCACACACTCCTATAAACACACATTGAGTTCTTTATAGATTTTTGACACTTTATGATTTCCTGATCTCCAGTCAGTCTTGTGGTGCATTTTCATTATTGATACAGGATACAGCATTCATTGTTTGGATGGAAAATAATGTAGATTCTGATCAGTTGACTTCACCAGAAGCCAGCTGATCTGAAGCTACACTTTTTTCCAAAAAAGACTTTTTAGAATTTTGAAAAAAAAAAATTGTGTGTGCTCTCATTATGTTGAATAAGGTACCTTCCTTATTTTATAACTAATTTTGTTTTTCTGATGCATTTTCATGACCTGTTTTCTTCACTGACCGATAAGGAGATTATTATATTTAGGGGAATTGAGCCAGCTCATGATATCCGAGTACTTATCACATTTGTGCTGCCTCACCACCAGAGCCATCTCTGCTTGCACAAAAAAAGAATATTATATTAGTGGATGAAGATTCCAATTGAAACTGGACATCTAGCTGAATGTTTGTTTATATTTAACTAAGCAATAGTAACCAAAGTTGAGGGCACTTTCAAGGTTTATGGACTGCCCAAGGGACAGGGCCTGGACCGCCAGATTGATACAGTCTGTCTATCTAGATACTTAGAGGCGGGTAGCCAGACTAAGTGGCTGGTCAACTATAACATGATAGTGCCCGCTCATGCTTCTTAGCAGAAAAGTGACTTGCATGTGATTCTTTTCTAGACAACAAAAAACATATTACATATGTGATATGCACTTATGTGTGATAAGTACATTGTACATGGACTGGTGCAATTGTTATTCTTGCACCAAAATATACTTTTTTGGCATTTTTATGAGTATCTTTATATGTTTTGATACAATAAAACCCCTAATTCATAATAATCTCGTCTGTCAGATCCTTTCATATTTGTTTTTCTGATTGTTAAATATATATTTTGTAAATTTATTTGTGCCAAATATGTCTTAGCTTAGATATAATTAATATTTATTAGAAATTCTCAAAACCAACTTTAAACACATTGAGTGTATAATGACTCCTATCGTATTAGCTGTATCTGTGAATGGGGCAAGAGGAAATTTTAAAATTATGCAATTAGATATCCTCCGAGCTGTTTGACTAGGCCTTTTTGACAGGTTGACTTGAGGGGGCTCAGTGGTAGAGTGCTTGACTCGAGACTGAGGGGTCCTGGGTTCGAGCCTCACCGACGCCACTGCGTTGTGTCCTTGAGCAAGACTTATTAATCCTAGCTTAGTACTGGTTCAGCTACTCGTCCCTACATAACTGAAAGATTGTTGGTGGGACGTAAAGAATCAAATCAAATAAGCAGGTTGACTTGGATGTTCAGCAATAACTCTTAACAAAAAAAAATAATTATTAAACATTTGACGCGTATCAATCATCATTTTTCAGAAGTGTGATGTCACATTACTTTCTCATTGCTCTTTTCTCTCTTGTTCATGCAGAAAAGAAAAAAACTTCAACAAATAAAATTGGAGGAAAATGCATAAATAGATGATCTTACACTCGTGATCATTTCATATGAAATTTATCAAACGAGCCTTTGGTGAGTTCAATAAATTTAATATGAAATGATCACGAGTGTAAGATTCTGTTTATCATATGACCTTTTAAATGTGATTTTATCACCTTCAAAGTTTGTTTATTTCAATGAAAATTTGCATTGTTATAACAAACTTCGTCATGACATTACATGTTCCTGCTGAAAGTGTTATGTAACATGTGGTCATAACATTATTTACGACATGACATTATCCACTGAATAACAGTAACGTCATATGATAAACACCGATGTTATTAACTCTTGGTTCAACTGTCACAACTTTTGTCATCTGCTCTTTCATACACTTACGTTCTTAGGCAGCCTATATTGCAAACAATATGGATCCAGTTCAGTCTGCTCCCTTGGGAGGCAGCAGTCTGATCTGGATCCGTGCTGTTTGCTACCATGAAAAATAAGTCTAGTCTGAAGTGCACTTGAACATATGCAGCTGACATAAAAAGCAGATGACATTTTCTGGACAAAAAATAGTGGCGGGATAAGGGTTAAAATATTTAATAATCACTGTAAAACCTGTGTAAAATGGTCACTCAAAAATAGACAATGAAAGATCTTAATAACAATTGGTAGCTTAATGAAGGTCGAAAGTCCTTGGAGCATTCTGCAATACTTTTGACCTGCATTAAGTGATATATGGTCTTGAAAACCAGTTTTTGGTCTTTTTGAGAGTGACCGTTTTACACAGGTTTTACAGAAAATACTGCCTTAAATTGGAACTGTTAATTATGCCATTTGAAAACACCATAACAGTTGTTGATGTAAATTTTCAAGTAAATTATATGATAAAAATATCATAAAAAGGTAACTTTTTTTTATATATATAAAAAGATAGTTGCTTTTTCAGATTATATTATAGAAAAAAATTAGTTAAAAAATATCAGCAGAGAAAAATTATATTCAAACACTAAATAAATGATTGATAAACTGGAGAAGGGTCAGCTGGTCAGACCATCGTTTTTTCAACAGTGACTTTTCACGATACAGTTAATACACAGTTACAGAATTTACATGTTTGGAAAGCTACTGTCCTAACTTTCCAATATAGTTTAAAGTTTTGTCTCGAATGAAGTGCTGCAATTGTTTTATATGCTTCTTTGGTGAAAGACTACTAATTATTTTGAGAATAATTGACATCCCTAATGGACCTATCATTTTGATCTAAGAGTAATGAAATGTGTGATTATACTATAAAATGTTTATTTTCATCTTAAGGCAGATCTAGCCATTGGGGCTTGCTTTTGAAGGAAAATCTGCGATCTTGTATGCAAACAAATATGGTAATAATTGAAAGGGGAAAGGTTTGATTTCCTTTATTGTAATGGTTAACTGATAGGTCTGTTTTAGGATTAATCACTATTATGCTATTTGTATATTTAATTGAGATTGTATGAAAATAAAATAATGAATATGATGATATTTGTTGTATTTTCAAAACCAAGACTTTGTGTGCAGCTTTACAATCTGATAATGAGAGAACCAGCCCCTGAGATTATAAAACTTTTTTCATGCTCAACTTATCTGAGCATGAAATTTAAACTGCTCATAAAAACTAAAATGCTGAAAAATAGACTTTTCTTGCTTTCAAACTCTCAAGTTGTATCAAATTTTTAAATTCCCTTACCCATCATAATGATAAATCTCAAACACATTATATTAGAGAATGCATCAGATAACCTTGTTTGTAGAGTATAAGCAATATCTAAACTCCAGCTGTTAAGTTTTTAGACTTAATTTTTCGCAATAACTTTCTTGTCTTCAGTTTTAGCAAATGTGTTCGCGCTGAAAGTTGTAGAGGAGAATTTCCTCCAACTTCTACAAAAGGTCTTGTGCTTGTGGCGCAAACAGATTTTTGTGTATATAGATGAAGATTTTGCAATAAATTGAATTCATCCTAAATTTCGAAGTCTTTAAATGACAGGTATAATTGGTATAGGCGTGACAGAAAAGGGTAGTTTAAAAAAATATTCGAAAGTGGTGCATATCCCGTTCTTCAAAGGCGGTAAACATACTCAGAATTTACCGTGCATATGTAGAATCAACTTAAAGCAGGCTCATTTGTAGGAACAAAGGCTGGGTTATCCCATGACGTGCAATTTTTCGCTTATGCACATGCTATGAAATGAACGGTTTTGAGATGACCCTACTAGTTTAACGCACGAGCGAATCAGGCGTGATTTCTATTATATTTGAACAAGCCATCCATCACTTTAGTAATTGAATTAGGGGGGTGCAATGTACATTTTTAACTGACATCTTGGACTTTGTTTATTTGGGCTTAGTTCAAAATATTCAAAGAGTGCATCTAAGCACAGAGGAACCTGCAGCATCTAGAATGTTGGAACCATTTGAAGAAGTTGACGGAGATGTTCCTGAATACTTTTCATCGCGAACACATTTTGCTAAAATTGAAGACAAAAAAGTTATCGCGAAAAATTAAGTCTAAAAACTTAACAGCTGGAGTTTAATCTCGTACATATACTTAGCTGCGTGGGTCGATTAAGAGTGACATGGCATATATTTGATCTCATTATTGAAACACCTGAGTGTAAGTTGAGACCTACATGTTAACCTTTAATTAGATACAGGATTAACAAAAAACATTGTTGTCATCTGTGTAATGTTAAGAGTGTGCAATAGAAAATTATTTTTCTTGTGCTCGACCTAAACATGAGATGGGTACTCATAAGAACTGTCTCAATGAGGCAGTTCTTTTGAGCACCCAAAACACATAGGAAAATAATTTTACTCTCAAACAATTTCCTTATCTGGACCAATGTAGTAAATTTTTATAAATGATACTAAAGAAATGAATTTGATTTTTGGAGTGTTCATGGAATCATGAATACTTCGGGCCTCTTGCAAAGTAATTCAGGCTTCATCTTAACTTTGCAAAAGACCCGAAGTATTCATGATTCCATGAACATTCCGAAAATTGAATTTATCTTTTATATTTACATTTTATTATAAATTTCTCATATATAGAAAGAAGGGAAGCCCAAAGGGCTTCACCTTAACTTTGCAAGAGACTCGAAGTATTCAGGATTCCATGATTCCATGAACATTCCAAAAATTGAATTTATCTCTTATATTTACATTTTATTATAAATATCTTACATATATAATAGAAATCATTTATAATTTAGAAAACAAAACAGTTTTGTATTTAATATGTAATCATATTAACGATTTTGTTGGAGTGTAAAGCAGAACAGCCAGTTTGAACACGGACAGCCAATGGAGCAAACAAGAAGCTTGTTCCGCATGTGCTGCTCAGTTGTGGCTCACTGTCAATCACAACACCAGTGTCACATCTGGCATATGAATTTGATGTTCGAAGCAAATTGCACGGGCAAGTGAGCTTGGCAGCTGTAAATCAAATTTTGTGTTGTTCATGAGGCTATGAAGGGTTGCAAAAACATAAAGATTCATTAAGGACTTGCTTTGAAAATGTAAATGTTTCACTATGATCCCATTCTACCAGACAGTATGTGCCAATAAAGTTTGGATGAATACATATTTTTATTTCCAAATTACAATGTATCTTCCCTGAAGATTTATGTCTCCACAAATGGTACAGGATCTACACAGTCAAAGTAGGGAGAGGATAGAAAGCTTTTCTCGTGACAAGCCCCAAGTTTGAGCAAAATGAGTGCTGGTCATTTTGAAAATTTTGAAAACATATATGTCTAGAACAGGCTTTGTACACATCAACATGCGAGTATCCTCACTCTTGGGACACAGCACAGGCAGGTTAGAGACACACAGTGTATGACAAAGTATGAGCAATATGTACATCAGAAGCATGCCCACTACCTGCTATGAACAAGTTCAACATGAGGTTGACAAAGCAAGGCAAGGTCTTTACAATCAAGATTTCTAATGAATGCCAGCATGTTGGGAAATTGTCATTGTTTTCAAAATGCCCAGGACAACTCTTGCTTATGCACCAATGTGTGACAGCCACATAAGAAAACAAAGCCTTAAATTTGAACAAGAGATTTTTTAAGATTTTTTTTCTGTAATATGAACTGTAAAAATCCACAAAGCTGCAGCCCTGAGAATAGTCATAAGGAAACCATACCCCAAGGTAATAAAACTTTTTTCGTGCTCATTTCAACTGAGCATGAACTTTCAACTGCTCATAAAACTAAAAATGCTGAAATATAAAGGCTTTTCTTGCTTTCAACCTCTCAGATTGTGTATTTATCATGCTTATAAATTTTAGAATACCTACAATTGTTGGCATTTTAACATTTATGAGCATGATAAATTTCATGCACAGTCCTTGAGCAAGACACTTCATCCTCTGATCAGTACTGTTTCAACCCAGAAAACTTGTCCTGACATAACCGAAAAATTGCCGACTGACATAATGAATCAAAACAAACATGCTTAGAAATTGTTGGCATTTTAACATTTATGAGCATGATATATTTCATGCACAGTTGAGTTGAGCATGAAAAAGTTGTATGACCTTGGAGCCTGGGGCCAATTTCATCAACGAGTTTACGACGTGTTTTTGTCTCAAAAACATCGTACCAAGTTGGTACATTAAATATCGGGTTTCATCAAACTATTGAATTTGCAAACACCTTACTTTTTTTCGATATTTAATACAAGTATTTAGGTGTCGCAGTTGACATCTTTGTCTTAAATGTTACTAACTTACTACTTAGCTACCAAGGCTGCTGTATTTCACACGATTCTAGAGGCTGAAGAGCACAAATTCGACAAAGGTTTAAATACCTCAAAAGTACTACAATCAACCCCACCCTTTATATACTATATGGTTTACCAAATGGCGCTTATGAGTTATTTATTTGTCTAAGTACCCTTTCCCACCCCTTCCCCTACCACGCTGTATACTGTCAGCAAGAGATTTGCCAATGGCCATTGTCAGTAGCTGAACTTATGCATAACCATCACGTCTAAGGGAAGGGATTCTGTAGTATAAACCAACAGGATATTTTCGTACTTTTTCACATGTCACCATTGCTTAAACATACTAATATACACATTCACATGTACGGGTAAGTCATCGTCCATTTGCATGACTGCCAGGGACAACAATGATGAGGAGGCTTTCGTTAAACACCCATACGTTCTACATTCGATAAAGTTTCTAAACGTATGTCTCTTTATGAGTATGCATATGTGGGAGCTGTTCATAAGAGGTTTCAGTAGAACTTTACAGGACATACACCCGGGTTAGCACAATCTCAGTTCCAACCGTATTACAAGTTGCATTCTAGACTTTTACATTTTCGAAAATTTCGACTTGTCATCTCATGCACCCGGGGTGTGATGTTTAACTCATTTAAGCCTTGCCTCCATTTTGTGGGACGTTGGCAAACAGTGCAGACCTAGATCAGATGCCACATAACCAAGGTGGCGTCAGATCAGGTTCTCCGCTGTTTTTCGCTAAAATTTGAATAAAGAAAAAAAAAAAAGTGCTTATGAGCTCATCCAAAAGATTAAAATGGGAAGCTCCATTGAACATGTATGGGTAAACAGAGTGTGAAAACGAGTAATTTTCGGGATGCAGTTTCATGTAAGTAAGACTGCTTTATTCACATAACTTAAGCATATAAACAGCTCAGACAACCGCCCATTATGTCCACGACTCCTGACCAAATTTCGAGAGCTTAGGAAATTTGTTGGCAGTATTTTATACTCTACTTAGGACTACTTCTTGATGCTATCATTAATTCTGTGAATTGAATTTGTTAAATGGATGTTGAGGATATCAGACTTCATAAAAAATAATGAATTTGAATTATTAGTTTTCATCCAGACATGTTAGAAAAAACCTTCAGTTTCTAGTTCCTCTCAGTATATTTTGTGGTTTTGGGTAATCTTGCTCATTTGTGCCTTACTTGGATATGTTTCTTAAGATTTCAGGAAACCTGTCATCTAAGTGTCAAAGAGTTTGGCTCCAGATCAGACCGACGTTTGACACAAGTATATGCAGAGAGTTAAAGGGACTGATTTCTTAATGGGGTATGCTGTCACCTGCTTGTCTTCTCATGCGCGGGTCCAGGAATTTTTGTCCAGAAAACTTCAAGTTTGCAAGGTTCTGGGAGGGGTATCCAGCATTTTCCAGGTGGTCAACTTGCTAATATCTATGGAAACCTGTAGAAAATCTGATTTTCCAAGGGGATGGAGGTCTGGACCCCTACCTTCATTCTGATCCGCACATGCTTCTTCATTAAAACTTTCTTCACATACGTACGTATTTTCAATCTGTGTCAAACCACTTTACACGGCTATATAAAGTCCGCACGTGACCAATCACATGATAATGTGGAGACCAGAGTTAGGCAAAGTTAAAAATACAACGTTTTTAGTGAAACGCAAATTTTTGTTCTTGCGAACAATTTAAGATGTTTTGATGAAACTGACGTACGCACTTCTCAGAAAACAATGTATGCACAATTTAAGATATATCATACGAACTTTATTGATGAAATTGGCCCCAGGTTTGTGGAAGCATAATAAAAAGATAACTTAAATGTTTTATTTCTTTCTGTCTTACAGAAGTTTGATCAATACAATATAAACTGTGATCAGCTATCTTTTTGATATACATACAGCATAGGCTCACCTGAAACTTTACTACAGGATTCAACCTTATAAGCACACAATGTCATACTCCTTATCAGCTTCGCAAGCCAAGGGTACTAAGACCACTTCGTTTCATACGCATGTGCGTATGAAACAAAGTGGACTTAGTACCCTTGGCTTCATGCGTATGAAAGGAAGTGGACTTGGTACCCTTGGCTTCATGCGTCTGAAATGAAGTGGACTTAGTACCCTTGGCTTCATGTGCATATGAAACGACCCTTGGCTTCATGCGTATGAAACGAAGTGGACTTAGTACCCTTGGCTTAATGCATATGAAACGAATTGGACATAGTACCCTTGGCTTCATGCATATCAAACGAAGTGGACTCGGTACCCTTGGCTTCATGCATATGAAACGAAGTGGACTTAGTACCATTGACTTCATGTGTATGGAACGAAGTGGCCTCAGTACCCTTGGCTTCATGTATATGAAATGAAGTGGACTTAGTACCCTTGGCTTCATGCATATGAAATGAAGTGGACTTAGTACCCTTGGCTTCATGCGTATGAAACGAAGTGGACTTCTTACCCTTGGCTTCATGGGTATGAAACGAAGTGGACTTAGTACCCTTGGCTTCATGCGTATGAAATGAAGTGGACTTAGTACCCTTGGCTTCAAGCATATGAAATGAAGTGGACTTAGTACCCTTGGCTTCAAGCATATGAAATGAAGTGGACTTAGTACCCTTGGCTTCATGCATATGAAATTAAGTGGACTTAGTACCCTTGGCTTCAAGCATATGAAATGAAGTGGACTTAGTTCCCTTGGCTTCATGCATATGAAATGAAGTGGACTTAGTACCCTTGGCTTCATGCGTATGAAATGAAGTGGACTTAGTACCCTTGGCTTCATGCGTATGAAACGAAGTGGACTTCTTACCCTTGGCTTCATGCATATGAAACTAAGTGGACTTAGTACCATTGACTTCATGCATATGAAACAAAGGACTTAGTACCCTTACCCTTTGCTTCATGCGTATGAAACGAAGTGGACTTAGTACCCTGGGCTACATGCATATGAAACGATGTGGACTTAGTACCCTAGGCTTCATGCGTATGAAACGAAGTGGACTTAGTACCCTTGGCTTCATGCGTATGAAACGAAGTGGACTTAGTACCCTTGGCTTCATGCGTATGAAACAAAGTGGACTTAGTACCCCCTGCTTGTGAAGATTACTCCTTATTAGTAGACACTAAGTTCTTTTTGAGCTGTGAATGTTGTTTCAACTTCTGATTTCCAGCCTGTCCAGTGATATAATTTCATTGATATACGTGTGGATAAAAAAGTGTGGATCCTGGTCAGCTGATCTGGATATACACATTTTCAAAATAGGTATAAAATTTGAAAAATGTGCACAGTGCACTAAATCTGTTAGGCCAAGAAAAATAATATGTGTGGTTCAGGTTACCCGACCTACCCTAAATTTTTTACCCCCTACCCTAAACTTTTTACTCCAACTTCTGAAGTTGGAAGAGAATAGCAGAACAAAATAGTTTTGTTCTGCTATTCTCTTCCAACTTAAGAATTTGGATAAAAAATACATATCAAAATGACCATCTGAATTGTTGATCTAAATTTCTATGCATTCAGTCTTTGGTATTGGAAGTAAAAGGATTAAAACAAGGTTATATCTTCAAAAATAGACCCTTTTATGTCAGTTTTGTCTTATTTCATTTCGAACCAGGTCTGAATATTCCAGAAAAAGTTTTCAAAAAAATAAAAATTAGTATCCTACCTACCTACCCTAATTTTGTTCAAACCACACATACTTTTTATTTAGCCTTAAATACAATATGAGAGAACTGTTCCCATGGTTATGCTTGCCTGTTTAACCTCGACTGCAGTAGACATTACATTTTATTTTTATGTCGAATAAGGATCAATATTTCATGTGCATTGTCTGCCATCTGATGATACACATGACGTATCATCCATTTTTGCTATTTTATTTTATTATTATTATTTCAAATCAAAATCTGCTGCAAAATTGAGATGCAAACTTATCAGTTTTGGTCAAATGACTTTTACTCGCAAAATATTTTGCTCTTGGCTGCCACTTCCAATGAGACCAATAAGTCTTAAGATGAGTTACAAAGCAGGGAAAGAATAGAAATATTATCAAATAAACCTTTTGGTAACTTCTTATCATCAAATGTTAGAACATGCCTGCATATTTTATCTACTTAGAACTTTAAAAAACCTTTTTTGGTATACATGTATATTTTTAACTTTTGAAAAGACTGGCAGACAAGGTAAAATGGGTTTATTGCACAAGATATGGGCCTTGATGCCACAAAACCTGTCTTCGGTGTTTCCGAAAATGAGAGATTAAAACCAGCCTGCTCAGCTACAGGGACTAGTTAGAAAATTGACATTTCTCTTGTAGCAAGCTTTGATATGGTACTTTCCAAAAAGGGAATAACAAAGGTGCTGATCAGACTGCGCGGATGCGCAGGCTGGTCTGCGCCTTTGTTGTTTGCGAACTCCCGAAGACAGGTTTTGTCACGACGAGGCCCATATGAGGATTCTAAGATCGGGGCATTCCTAAGGTAACTCGACTTGGACCAGAAGCAGATTAAGGAAAACTAGAGTCAATTTACTATTTCCTTTTTTGATTTTGCATTTGATTCACTGCTTTAATCCCATTTCATTTTCAATTTTCACCTAACACTCCCATTTCGTCTTGTCATCTTACTGTCAGAATAAATAAGGTATGAAATAACTAGGTTCAACAGAAGTGTCCTTCGATATGCAAAGTTCGTATTTTTCCCTTTCACACAATTCTAGAAAAATCATAGATGGAGTGCATGATCTTTGAGATTAATTGTTTCAAAGAGAAAAATAATCTGATTTTAACCCTTAAAACGCCAAGAAAATGTCATCTGCTGAAGTCGTCTGCTGCAAATAATTGCCTAACATTACTGACGAATTAAGTATAGAGGCAAACAGTGTAGACCCAGAACAGACTGCTCCTTACTCCTATAGGAGCAGTCTGATCTGGGTCCACTCTGTTTGCCATAGAGGCTTCTTAAACATTTCAGCAGACGAGAAAAGCGGACAACTTTTGTTGCGATTGGTGCATTAAGGGCTAACTAACGCTTGGAGTGCGAGAGCCAAAGTACTCACGACAGCAAAATAGTTCCAGATCAGACTGCTCCTCTGGAACTATTTGTTTTGTTTCTAGGAGCAATATGATTTGGGACTATTTGTTTGCTTTTATCGTTAACTAGGATGTGATGGTCAGGTCATCATCTGTAATATTCCATTTTTAAATTATATTTTCAGCACTACCAGAGTTAAACAAGACCGACTTTAGAGAAACCCTTAGCCTTGTATCCAAATAAATATGGCACAAACTCAGGTTCCATAAAGTGTCTTAAGAATTGAGCCGCGGCATGTGATTTCCAACATTGTGGGATTTTGATAAGTGTAGACTCAGACGAGCCTGCGCAGCCTCCTTTAAAGCTTCGATCCTCCAAATGATGTTTGGTCAGTAGCTTAACACTCGTAGAATATTCAAATGCACTAGCAAAGGCTCTGATAAGACTGCGAGTCTGTGCAGGCTGGTCTGAGCCTTTCCTGGTCGCACAGACCACAATGTTGGAAATCTCAAACCGCGGCTCAGATATGTATATTTTCACCATTTGATTAAAATCCATGGCCACATTAACCCTTATCCCGCCACTATTTTTTGTCCTGAAAATGTCTGCTTTTTATGTCTGCTGCATATATTGAAGTGCACTTCAGACTAGACTTTTTCATGGAAGTAAGTAATATGAACCCTGATCAGACTGCTCCTGGGTCCATAGTATTTGCAATATAGGCTACATAAGAACATAAGCAGATAAGGAGCAGACGACAAAAGTCGTGACTGGCAGGCTAAAAGTTAAGATATGCACTTTTTACATTTTGATTAAAATCCTTGGCCGCATTAACCATTTTTATAAATCTGTCAATGACGAGGCTTATCGTGAGGTGGTAGTTGCAGGCGGAGCTGCCGTAGTACTGCTATCTTTACTGTCCAATACTCCCGAACCAAACACTATTGCTAACACAATGCCTATAATAATGATGATGACTACCAGAGCGATAATGAGCTTCATCTTCGTATTTTTCCACCAATACTTCTTCCGGATTCGGCTTGCAGTCTTTTGAAAAGTGGCTGACTGAAAAACACAGCAACAAGTACCGTAATATCTCTATTACAGGCCTGGGCATCTATTAGAATCATTACCGTTAACTGAGATGGGGTTGGGCCTCTATTAGAGGCTACAAGTGCGAGAAAAGTCTGTAGCTCCAATTTATCGATAAGGGTCGCCATTTTGAAATTTTAGTGTTGCAAAGTCCGAAGGTAGTAGACTTTTGACACGATAAACGGTTATTTCCGCGCTAGGTATCGATAAAAAGGTAGGGTCAAAAACAAAGAACCTTATTTAGAGACAATTTCGTTGGAGGCTCACGACTAGAAATTCCCTGCTAATAACAAATTCTAGATGTTTCAGCATAAAGCAGGACCAATTTTTTTTCAATATTCGTGGGTGGGCCTTTATTAGAGGATCAATTTTTGGGGAGATTTGCTTGAAAACCAGCATTTTTGGCATCCAAACTGGGGAATGTGCCTCTATTAGAGCATGGGCCTCTAATAGAGATTTTACGGTATATCAGCTAATAGAGCTAGATTATAAGAATTAATCTAGCATGAATGTGAGGGTGGATAGAAGAATGTGTCCCCAGTATCATCATATGGCATTAAGAGGCTACAAATGGTGATCCCGAGGGACAGATTTTTCTATCCCATCCTCAATGAGACAGTTCTTTTGAGAACCCAAAATATAGGTTTAAACTATTGGGTAAGGAAATAATTACAATTTTATGCTAAAATTTTTGCTAATTAACCCTTAAAGTGCCAATCACGACAGCAGCAGATGACAAATTTTGTGACGTCTTTCCTAATTTTCAGAAAAATAAGGTATAACATGAGAATTGTCTGCCAGCAGACAATTCTCATGAAATATCATGCCTTATTGTTATTTTTGAAAAAGCGGCAAAATTTGAAATTGTCGTCTGCTGCAAATTGTAGGTGGCGCTTTTAGGGTTAAGCTGGACCTATGGGTACTTACAGCAGCATTTAATTCATCAGTTTTGTCCACAAGATCATCAAGTCTCTCTCCTCTCTGTATGACTTTTTCTATATTCTGGGCCATTACACCTTTAACTTCATGGACCTGACTTTGTAAAGCTGTGATATTGTCATTGCCACCACCTCCCGGTCGTGAGAAGGTTTCCTGAAATAGATGGAACTCTCTATTACTCAAATCCTTTGACCTTGAACTATGACCTTGATCTTTGAGTGGAGCACCTGGAACCTTTGCTCTGCATATTATCTCAATGAGGTGAAGGTATGTATGAATATCTTCAGAAATTCAGATTCTGACAAGAGGTTCAGGCATAAATTCAGTATTATTGTGAACTTTGACCCCCACTATGACAATGACCTTGGGTCGAAAGAAACCTTAATTCACTTTGCATAGTCATTAAGGTAGACATTTGTGTGACAATATTTTAAGAATCCGAAAAGGGGTTCAGGAGATGTGGAGACAGAGTGGTTACAAATTACATGTACAGGTGACATTTGACCTCCCACTTTGATCTTACCTTAGAGTGGATCTACTTAGATAACTGAAATCTTTTCTCTGTACATGCTGTGAAAATGTGATATATATTCTTTACATGTGACTTATGACCTAGCTACCACTATGACCTTGACTTTTGTTGCAGGATTACTGAAAGCTTGACTATCCATGTCACCACAATGAGATGGAGATGTGTCACAGTGTGTTAAGTATTTTCAGAATCAGACACAGATTCAGTAAAATGGAGCCTACAGAAAATGAAAGATGAACAGGCAGATGAAAGGACAAACCAGTACAGGTCACATGCTTAATAACAACAGTGGAGCTGAATTTGTATTGAAATAGAACAATGATCTGACCAGACAAAAATTGTGTACATGCTTGTCTGATCAGCAGTCAAAAACTTTTTTGGGGGTTTGGCAGCTGAGAGAGTACAATGTCTGAATGTCAAAATATTTAGTTTTCATCCAAACACCACTGTCAAATTGTACACATTTCTCCTTGGATTATATACAAAGATATGCAGGTTACTCTTTTTTCCACGTGCCTTGTCATGAGAAAATCTTTTTATGACATCTCAGAACAACAAAGGCACTGATCAGACTGCACATTTGTGCAGTCTGATCAGCGCCTTTGTTTTTCATTGGCTGTACAGTACAAATGATATACTAAAAATAATGCTACATCTGGCTATTCCAAATTGTAGAAAGCTGAAAGCTGGTTCGACTTGGATCCTACCTTGTTAACTGGGTCAAGACTTTTAGATGATCTGGTTTTATCAGATCTCAAACTCAGCTATTTCTACAATAAACAATTGAACATGCTCATGAGCTTCTGGTTCCTAGCTTATAGTTAATCAGTGAATGCAAAGAGGAACCATTGAAGTAGATGAAAGTTCAGACCAAAAACAAGACAATGGATAGCTGAGCATGCACCACTTCTATAATCAAATTCCCACAAATCAGTCGATTCGCTCTTTGTTAAGTTCGGAAGGTGTTCTGAAATAATTTTTCTAACTTTCAATGATGGTTACCTTTATTTTTATTCTCAATTTAGCTGACTCCCATTCTTCATTAAGCAATTTTGAAGAGAACTTTGCTAGGAACTTTTCTCCTCTTCAAATAATCTCAGGTCTCAAACTAGAAGGATACTTGGGAGAATAGTCTCTCTATTCTGTTTCACTATTTCTCTATTTTTAATCAAGGGAGAAGTTTCAATGTAAAGTATTTTCGCAGAAATGTACAAATTTCTGTAGAAAAATATATATTTACAATTTTTGCTTATGAACTTTCAAGGTCAAAATTTAAAAATGTAAATAATAACATGGACAACATGGGGTATTTGAGATAGAATTCGCACAAATGGGTAAATAATTATGTTCTTAAAACGGTTTACTTTGGAAGCAAAGAATGCACCAAAGAACTGAAACTAGAGTGTACATATTTTCTGGGCCAGACTGCTAGTTTCGGTCAGTTAGGCCTCATCAGTGACCCTCTAAACTGCGGACACCCCGATCTGGTGTGCAAGAATTATGCTTCCCTACCTAGCGAAGATGGAATAAATGCTAGAAAAACTTACCATTTGTTTCATAAGGACATTTTTAAATTCTGTATCAAAGTCATGGTCCCTAGCCATAACAGCTCTGGTGGCATAGTTGCCATTGTGAAACTGGTCTTTTATCTGAGTATAGAAAAGTAGAAACATATTTAAGTTATCTGCAATGTAAAAGAGTGTACAGCAAAGCATCAAAATAAAACTTAAATGAAATGTTTACAACAATTACTGGTATATCAAAGATATAACTATTTTTTTAAATACATTGAAACTGATGTATCCCGGCCCTTACGGTAATATGAATATATGTATTTGTGTTTTTGTACATGCGCCTCATGTTTTACTTGTTCTATGTAACTGAGATGAAATAAAGTTTGCATACATATCTGTTTTTTTAGCCTTATGAACATACAGGTCAACCTCGTTATGTCAAACTTGCCTATCTCGAATACACGGCCTATGTCGAAGTGATCATCCATTCCCGAATTTTTCCCCTATATAGCATTGTAATTTGACCTTGCTTATGTCAAACTCGGTTATCATGAAAACTCGGCTATTTCGAAGCGATTTTTCATTCCCTAGAGTCAATTTCCCTTTGTTCACCACTGCTTGTATCGAAGTGGTCAAAAAGTGAAATGGTCCGAATGACAAACAAACTAATTAACCTGATTGATCGAACAATAGCCTTAATTAGCCCAATTAATCCATTGTTGCAAGTAATCGCCATTTAGTTATAATGTGTGTTGCGGCAGCCATTGTTAATTGATCAGCTGTTTGTGTAGATAATTGACCTGATTGACCTTGACGTGACCACTCAGGTGTGTTCGATTGGAGCATCAGAAAATTAGCAGTCCCTTTCAAATTTTAACGACTTAATATTGTTCATCTGCGTCTTTTAATGAGAGATGTTTTAACACTCTTTAGATTGCTGTGAGATATTTCGATGTTAAAGGGTGTAATATTTCTTCATGTGCAGACTCTTATTAGACTGCGAGAGTGCAGCCTAATCTGATTCAGCTAGAATATCTGTGGTTCTGCTCCGACAAAATTGACGTTTTTCAGTGATGTGTGCTGCAATGATCTCCGTTTTAAGCTATCTATATGCTCTCTTACATGGAGATATTAACTTGTTTCGTTTGATGTTTGCTTATTTTATTTTATAATGTACTTTTAATTAAAATGGGAATAAAACAACTCAAAAGATTTTTTGTCTTTATTTCAATCCAGTTTTGAGTAGAAACAGTTTTACTACGTCTGTACTGCAAATGTATATCGTAGGAAATCTGGTTCAACGAAATTCAACATGTATACTGTATTTTGGTGACGTCACATTTTGGCTATGTCGAACTTCGGATAAATCGAAGTATTTTCTCCATTCCCTTGGACTTTGAGATAACGAGGTTGACCTGTATAACTACATGTACACCAAACTCAAATAGCTCTTGCCAAGAATTCTGTGAACAAACAATAATCTCAAAAGGTTCTTCTAATCAATGATCTTTATCAGCAAATAACTCAAAAATCAATGATCTTAATCTGCAATCAACTCTTACATCAATGATCTAGATCTGTAAATCATTGTTTGATCTGGAATCAATTCTTAAATCAATGATCTTAATCTGTATTCAACTCTCAAATCAATGATCTTGATGATAATTGACCCTTAAATCAATGATTTGTTTGTTTGATTTGATTCTTTACGTCCCATCAACAATCTTTCAGTTAAATAGGGACGGGTCTTCCTGGGTTGAACCAGTACTAAGCTAGGATAAATGTGTCTTTCTCAAGGACCACAATGCAGTGACGCTGGTGAAGCTCGAACCTGCCGCCCCTCGGTCTCAAGTCAAACACTCTACCACTGAGCCACTGCGCTCCCTTAAATCAATGATCTTAATCAGAAATCAACTCATACATCTATGATCTTAATCTGCAATTGACTCTTAAATCAAAGATCTTAATCTGTCATTGACTCTTAAATGAATGATCTTAGTCTGCAATTGACTCTTAAATCAAAGATCTTAATCTGTCATTGACTCTTAAATGAATGATCTTAGTCTGCAATTGACTCTTAAATCAATGATCTTGCTCTGAAATCGACTTGAATTAATAATCTTGATCTGCATTCAACTCTTATTGACATTTTCACAACCCTGAGTTATGTGTGCTACAGAAAGTAGAATGAAACTGCTAGATGTCAAGATAAGTATAACCTAAATGAACTAAGATACCTCTGTGAGGTAGCCGAAACATGTCCGTGCTTGAAAGTCACTTTTGGCAGCACAAACAAAAATTATGCCATTCTCTACCAAACAATGATATTTGCAACTGAAAATCAAAAAGAAAAAAACAAATAAAGCATTAGCAAAAATTCAGGGATTTTCCTGCCCTTTCAGCCCTCTAGATAAGAGTGAGAAAGCAAAAAATAATTTTCTTATTTCTGATAAAAAAAAACCCATATGTTGTGGGTCTTCAATAGTTCTTTGAGCACCCAAAACACATGCAGACGCTTGGTTAATAAAGGTTCCATTAAGATCAAATAGCTCATTTTGTAGTCAAGGAGCTAGGTTTTTGAAAATTGACTTGGCACAATTGTCCAGCCAGAAAAGGTTTGACTTCAGAAATAGTTAGAACTACCCTTCAACAACATTTCTAGGCACGTCGTACAGTCAAAATATGGTAGCAGTTTTCCAGGATGAGTCATTTTGTACACCTACCCCTTTTTTACTATAAAAAGTAAAATGGCGACATTGGTATAAGAAATGGCACCCAGGTTGTATCCAGATGGTACATACGGTCGTTGTTTACTGCCAAAACCTCGATAAGGACCTAAACAATTATGAAAATAAATTGTTTGCATCCAGAAGCATGACTTTTATGTTATAACTGTCTTTTACGTTATATCTTCAATTACGCCTTATAAAATCAATTAATTTTGGTCAAAGTTTAATTTTATAAGTTCTATAATAGGTATATACGTTTTACATACCATGTTTGGAAAAGAAAATTACCTGACTGTTTCAAAACTGCAAACATCTTGTTTCTATCATAATTACTTTGAGAATTATAAGCTGTTGAATATGATTACCGCCTAAAATGATGAATATGGTTAGAACCATTTCACTTTGCAAGTTAGCATGCAATACAATCTGCTGACGTTTTAAACCATAAATTAGCATTCTATCGACACACGATAGTAGAAAGCTATACTTAACTGCGTTTCTGGTGTAAAGTTCCATATTTTAATGCGCATAAGACAATATGTAACGTACATTACAAACATTAGGACTTCCTATATATATTGCTAAATACCTTATATTATAATATGTCATATGGTTTTTTATTTAATTTCAAGCCCGTTTTGTTTTAAATTTATAACAAGACAGCAGTTTGTTCTAAAATATTTATCAGTTTTTATTAAGTTACTATATATATAAACATTTACATTTGCAATAAAGAATTTTTTAAGGTTTCATCTAACGAAATATGATTTTGATTTGTCCAAATGTAAAGATTCTAAAACGCATAAACAAAGAAATAGACAGTTATTTAGTAGTACTAGAATACACTCCATTTCTGTCAAATTTATCAAAGTAACATATATAAACATATCAAATATTATAAGGACCTATGTTTGTCCTAAATGTTATCAAAGACAGTACACGATTGGGCCCTGAAAAGCTAAAATATTAAGGATATAGAATTTTGTAATACTTATCGCAGGAGAAAAACACCACAACTAAGTTTTATTGAATGAAGGCCCATCAGTCATTTGAAAGTATTTTTATGTTCCTCGTTTACTATTGTACACATTATGCAAAGAAAGTCAGTAACATAATATAAGTTAGCTCCTTGTATAATATCTAGATTAATTTCCCATAGAAAAAACTACAGATTACTAAATATTTAGAGAGATGGAAAAAAATACTATTTGTCTTCGCTTACATTCCAGACAAAATCAATGACCTAAGAGTTGGAGGGATACAATTTATATATATTACAATAGAGGTTATGCATTATATGTGTCTGTAATAAGTTATTTTTTTAAAGATAATATCTAAAAATCAAATTGTATACTGGCATTTACATGCATATGCAAATGATGACACATTGCCTGTTTCAGCTTTTAAAGAGATTTTAGTTTATTTCCAGCGTACCTTTATAGTTTATTTAATGCAAATTTTAGTACCTTTGATCATTTGCTAAACTAATATCACTTTATAAGGATTGGTTTTATATTGAAGAAACATTTCCCAGAAAATGGGTAAAATCAGTTATAATGGATGACAACGATCTCATGTGATATGATCATATCCAAGGAACACATGTTAATTGCTGCTTAAGAAACTCTTTTAACACATATGGCATTATCAGTCAAGAGTTATGTCAGGCTGAATAAGACATTTTGACACTCAGGTCATGTAAAATATACTTTAAAATGTTCTTTAAGATATTGGATGGAAAATAAAACGCTTAAAACATGCAGTCATGAGATCGTACTCAATTTAAGCAATCAATGCTTAAATAACTGATGATAATTTTCACTATAAAGAATGTGGCATGGCCAAATTATTACAGGAGTCTTGTAAATATAACTCTTGATAACAAAGCGCTATATGTATATAAACATAAGAATGAATAAATGATTTTAAAATAAAATCAGCGCAGTTTTTTCTTTAAAAAAATCTTGCTTCTTCAGACAGAAAACAAATGCATTGCACATAAATACGAAATTATATAAAAGCAAAAACATGTTGAGGTTAGTGATTTATCAAGACATACAAAGAGTCAATTGTTCTTACAAACACTTTGTGCAATGGTCTTTGCCATCAATGAAAGACTTAAACGCATGTCTAGAAAGGATGCATGAAAGTATATATTATGCAAGTCATATTTGCAATGCTTCCTTCCAAACGAAATTATACTTCTATTACTTTCAAAGGTAAGTATAAATCTTTGAGGTTGATAAAGCAGTGCCTCTATTGTTGTATATGGTAAATCTTTGAGGTTGATAAAGCAGTGCCTCTATTGTTGTATATGTTATGTGATATAATATACAAGATTTTGAATATCTTATCTTCGATATGATCTTTGACAGTAGCACAAGTGTGAATTTCGATCTCATAAAATCAAAAAAAAAAAATGCTGACCTCTCTTATGTAATTTATACATGCTCAATTGCAGATTTGAACCACAATATGTGATTGTGGTACCTACCTCACGTGAGCAAATGCACCATTTAATCCCCCATGCTGATGCAGTAGAGCTAGCGTTTGTCTTCACCTACATATACAAGCAGCAAAAGCTCTGATGTGTCTAATGACATATTTTACAGGCTCGCACGAGCCTTCATTGCTGAACTAAAATCAAATGTGCTAATTTGATATTTTATTTACGTTACTATTTATCATCCATTTAGTTTGATTTGGAACATACAAAGGATTAATGGGATGCCATTCTTTCATCAATGATTATGTCCTCATTTGACATGCTGAACATCGTTATGATTTTTTATGAACAAATTTCACATTTAAACTAAGCCTAATTGATAGATATAATGCAAAACAAAATTTCAAATCATTTATTTGAGTCCATTCATTTTGCAACAGCTACAATATAATCTTTACAATGCAAGAGAGTTGTTCTAAGTGATAAGCATTGACCTCTAAAATGTATAACCATAAAGCACTTTGGGAAAATATCCTGTTTCAGTGCTCTAAAACATTGCAGAACCAGTCAAAGCGTATGATAAATGTCACCATCTCCTTAACCTTATTAAGTGGAATGATACTTCCCACTTTTATCAAATGGACCAATTCATTTTGGTCTTCAGGGTTGTTGGGTGTTGTTTTTCATTCTAATTCAAAATTTTAATAGAACATCGTAATGAATCAAACAGTAAACATGGTAAAGAATCTGATCAAACATTGCAGTCTGTGGCATCTGATCTTGGCCTGTACTATTTGTCTATGTCCCACAAAAAGGACGCTAGTCTAATATGGGTTAAATACTTTTGTTGTATATGTTACTCACATCATTTGAATTGTTTCTTCATCGAACTGGATAATGATTGGATATAGAGCGGTTTTAACCATATTTTGTTTGTTTTGTTGCTTTACGTCCCAAGTCAACAGCTATGGTAATTGCGGGACAGTCAGTTCACCTAACCACACTTTTTCCTGGGCAGGCATGAACAAGCGGTTAACCAGTAATTCATGCGAATACTTTCGCTTGTAACTGACAACAACCCTTCTTGAATGAATCAGCGGAAGGAGGAGAATGACCGTAGAAATCATTTCACGATCAATCTCCACGAAAGTATGGGACCGGACCGGGATCGAACCCGCGACCCCTGGATCTGCAGTCAGACACGCATCTGTAGCCAGACACGCTACCGACTGCGCTACGCGGCCCGGCGTTTTAACCATATGAATAGGCATGTTTTGTCATATGATGGACAGAAGTCGTTACGATTAAAACAGTCATTTACTATGGCAAGGATTAACGTTTGCTTTAATGTTTCATTTCTCGATATCAACCAATATTGTAAACAAAAAAGGTTGTTTTAGGAATTAAGTGTAAGTTTTTTCCCCAAATCATAGCTATCAATATAGTTATTGTAGTCAATAGCTTACAAGCTATAATTGCATGTGTTTTGGTGGCTTACACAATTGGTGATATAGTGCTGTCATTTCATTAAATATTGTATTTAGCAGAAAGTAACATATATAACTGTAAAAACAGGTGCCAAAATTAGTTTAAAATCATATTGCTAGTAATTTTCTTTCAAATAAAAGTTCATATTGATACGTAAAAAATAAGAAATAAATGGATATTAACACTATATGAATTCCTATTACTTTAGGGTAACGTAGTGAATTTGGCTATTGCAGGGTAACGCCTTATCAGCTGAGAAGCTTACACGTTTTATTATGTGGCTAATATAATTTGCTTTAGAAATTTACAGTCTACAAACATAATTTTGTGGAGGTCGATTGGTAGTCCATATTCCAATGATATTACTGCATTAAATTGTAATTCTTTTGAAAGTAAGTAACGCATATAACTGTAATATCATGTTGTATAATGGTTAAACGCATACTGGCTGTTTGCTGCATTTCATTGAATGATTTTAAGGCTATCGTCATGTCCATATGTAAAAATTTAGTATAAGTCACAGATACACTATATTGCAGCAGAAAATGTACACTGAAAATTGTGAAATACACGCATTCCTGAATTGTCATTTCAGGTGGTAAGTTCTTTCTTTAATTTGTAACAAATGCAAAACATGACCAACATACTATAAGAATAATGTTTAAATACGATTATAAATATGCTATTTTACTTGATAAATTAAGAATTGGGGAAGATTTCATTTCTTTTTGAATTTAGATACATTATATTCAGGTGGGTGGGGTAAATCACCCCTTCCGTTGGTCATTTTCACGTCTTATATACCATGTATACAAATTTTTACATTGCTTTACTGTCGTATGCCATTGCATACATGTAATGTATCAATTTAAAAGGAAATTGAATGGTTGAACGTGAGGCGTGTTTTCCTCTCAATTTACCTAAGCCTCATTTAGAGCAGGGTACGTTCAAAGATGATGTCATACAGCAAAACTGCTACCACAATTTAACTGTACGACGTACCTAGGAGTATTGCAGAAGACCCCAGGATTGCATTTCTGCAGTCAAACCTTTTCTGGCAGGTAAGTTGTGCCAAGTCAAAAACTAAGGCCTGTGCAGAAATCAGCGCCTGTTCTATTGCTTACATATTGCAATTTGGATTTAATTTTGTATGGGGAATTTGTTGTTGTTGTTTTTTCAACTATAAATGGGGGCTATATTTAGCCGGGCTAGGAAAATTCCTTAAAATTAAACAAACTCCATCCCACAATAAAATGTGATGTTACAAAAAAGTTAAGTATAAGGGATGATCAACATTTTCACATGGTATATAATTTTTCACATAGTATATAATTAATTGCTGATAAATAACTTAAAACAACAAGGACAGTAGCTGGGATTCTAAAAAAGCATTCAGCGATTCCAGATGAAGTTTTTGAACCAACCTCAGGTTAATTTAGTGTTTGATCATCCCTCACACTTGAACGAAAACAAGAACAAAATGTGATAATTAACACAGCAAATTAAATTTCGCACAAACATTGATAAGTATTTTGAGAATGATCTTTGTTCAAACGTTAATCTTTACAGTTCCTAACCAATTTCACGCCTTCCAAGACAATTGCAGTCTGCTCTCTCATCTGCTTAATATATTGCAAACAATATGGACCTAGATCTGATAAGGATTCATAGTGTTTGCTTCCATGGTAAAAGCATTCTTAAGTGCATTTGAATATAAGCAGAAGATGTAATAAGCAGACAACAATTTTCAGACAAACAACTATTGCAACTTTGTGACAATACCATTTAAAACAGTGCATTTCCAGGTTTTTCGGAAAAAATTACCCAGATCCCAGGCGTGTAGCCAGAGGCTTAATCATGTTGAAGCCCACAATTAAGAGATATCTAACCTAGTCACTTAACTTTTCAGATAGCGAATAACAAAGGTGCTGATCAGACTGCGTGGATGCACAGGCTGGTCTGCACGTTTGTTGTTTGGAAGCGACAAAGTCAGGGTTTGTTGCATTGTGGCCCATAATGATGTTGAAGCCCAGGCTTCCACCTGGATCCAACTGAGTAGTCTGTTCTGTTCTTGCTATACTATCTAGCATTTTGCAAACCTTTGTCTGCATATATTTTTCTACAAAAATTATCAAGGTTATCTCAAAATGTTTCAGTAATTTAAAAACAGCCACTTAAATTAGTAGATCAGGGGACAAAAATTTCACTCGTCCGCTCGTAATTTCCAGTGAAATCTAGAAAGGACAAGCAATTCTTCCCAAAGCACTCCTCCTGTAGAACGAGTGTACAGGATGAGTTCTTTCGAAAGAATTACTCCAGGAAGTTGTATTACATATTTCTAACTTATGTTCTTTATTGCATATGCTTTTAAAGGACATGCACATGTGTTTGCAGGACGAGTGAAAGTTGTAAGTCACTCGTCCTGCAGGACAAGGGCAATATTTAAATATTTTTGTTCCCTGTAGATATACAATTATTGTGAACATGCATGTTAGGTGTGTGAAATGAAAATAACAAACACAAAACAGAAATTACTATGCATTAAAGAAAAAAGTATAATCAATAAACAGCAGACAAAAAAGCAGATGCCATTTGTTGTAATTGGGAGGAATCTAGGCAACAATTGTCAATACTTTTAGATTTACTGTCATGCAAGCCAAGAGTGACAGTGACGTTGTATTTTGTTTACAACTGTTAAGTTAAACATTTTACTTGTATACTCCACTTGAGCTAACGAAAATCAATAGATCACTTGTGTATTAATCCTATCCAGAGGATAGGATTAATACACAAGTGATCTATTGATTATAAGTCCCTGATAAGTTTGTAAACAAAACATGAATTCATTTGTCACTCTTGGCTGGCAGGACAGTAGTTCAGTATATGAATGAGAGTACCTCGCCGCTGTTATTGTTGTTTTCCCATCATTTCTTGTAGGTAGGTTTGCTAAGACAGATTCTGCAGCTTGTTCATAGTTACCGGCCCCTATCTGGTGGCTACACAAGATGGTGGAACCCCTTGCAATACAGCTGTATATAATTGTCATCTGAAAATACAGTTTTTAAATATCTTTTTCCCTTTTAGCAAGCTGGGTAATTTTGCATGCTTTTTGTCATCTGCTGATTTTTTAAAAAATCATTTTTTTTTACAAATTTTTTTTTCAGGAGTAACATCAAAGTGTCAAACAGTTTGGATCCAGATCAGGCTGCACAAAATCAGACATTCTGTCGGGCCTGATCTGGGTCCAAACTGTTTGCAAAGATTATCAGCAGACAGATAAAGAAGTAATAAAACGTTGATATACCATACAAAATCAATAACAATTTTACTTTGACAATGATGTGATCACTTGATTGGTCTTAGTCATTTGGGGAATGTGTAAGATAATACATTGAGCCATGACATGAGATTTCCAACAATGTGGTATGTGCGATCAGCAAAACCTCAGATCAGCCTGCGCATACACACAGTCTGGTCAGAGCCTTTGCTAGTCGCTTGAGTATTCTATGATTGTTAAGCTACTGACCGAACACCATTTGGAGTTTCTAAGCTTAATAGGAGGCTGCACAGGATCGTCTGAGTCTACACTTGTCAAAATAACACATTGTTATAAATCACATGTCACGGCTCATATGTATAAATACTAAATACCCGTCACAACCATAACCCTTTGCATATTAGAAACTCCTACCAGAGTCCTAACCAAAGGAGACCAAGATGAAGTGCTGCATTCTGTAGCAATTAATCAGGGTCTACACTGCTATTTTATAGGTAAAAAAGATCTTACGCAAAAAATTATGTTTGTTTTTTATTATATCCTGACACCCCTAGATATATGCAATGGACCATCCCAGGTTTATTGTATCAAACCAGATTTAGAACTTTAGGGAGAAAACATATTCAGGGACAAAAGAAAATTTGAACTGTGACACATGATTTCCAACAATGTGGCATTTTGACAAGTGTAGACTCAGATGAGCCTGTGCAGCCTCCTTTTAAGCTTAGAAACTCCAAATCTTGTTCAGTCAGTAGCTTAACACCCATAAATTAATCAAGCGACAAGCAAAGGCTCTGATCAAACTGCGCGTATGTACAGGCTGGTCTGAGCCTTTGCTGGTCGCACATACCACATTGTTGGAAATCTCATGCCACGGCTCATTAATAAAGAATGGTAATTTGAAGATTCTAACATGTGACTCCTTAAAATATATGATATATATAATGGACCATGCATCCCTACATACTGTATCAAGTTGGATGGATGAATCCATCAGTCAAGAAGGGGTTAAAGTGCTGATATATGGCAGAAATATGATCTTACTATACATTGACAGAAGTGAAATACAATCTATTGTTTTGTCTTGCACATCGGTAAGGGAAATCTGAGATTTCTGCCTTGGACCTATACCCATGTTGTAATTGTCCTGCTTTCATCAACTTTTCAGCCATATTATGACAGCAACTTAATATTATCCTTTCACACATATCAGCAGATTACCAGTACTTAATGTATTCATACTTTCATCAGCTATATATTTATTTGAAATTAAGCCCCTCTATTTGTTTCCTAGCATTTTTTTTTTGCTGATATCAGTGGCCCAAGTATAAGCTACATTTATATCTAGGTCACTGTTTTATTCATATACATGGGGCAATTAATTGTCAGTTAACAAGTGAACATACATGTACATGTATGAACTGATTATGTACTAAATATACTGGTTTAAGCTCTGAAGAGTTGGCCAAGGAAAAGATACTGAGATTGCATATTTACTGACCATGGTGATATAGGCTGAAATTGTTGAAAGTGAAGTTTACATGTACAGCACCAAAATAAGATCAAATAACAACATAGTGTAGTGTACCTTTTCCTGTGACATGACATATTATCTATAATCAGATGATTACTCTGTCATGCGAGTATAGTTAAATCCAGCAGACACACAACTTTAAAACAATGTTAAATCAATGTATGTGCGATGTCATGACGTCGCATCGACGTTTATATGACGTTGTTTCGACATCCTGAGCCTGCTGGGTATGATTTTTAACCCAATTGCAGTCAGAATGACCGAAAGCAATGTTGAGTGTGGGCTCTTGCATGCAAGTATAAAGATGAAAAAAAGAAACTTCCTCAATCCATACATGCAGGTAAAGCTACTCAGAAACAGTGTAGATCAGCTGGCCTGATCAGGATCCACACTGTTTTCCATTATGCATGCTAAAAGCATGCTAATATGTGGGATTCTGACAGTTAACTGTATAAATATTGGCTTTGGCAGGTGTGCTTCAGCAGGATCAAAATTGTGAACAACCCACATGGTAGCTCCTTTCAGAAAACGCCAGAAAATTAGACATGTACTCCACTTATGGCTGCCTATACTGTACCTTAATACTGAGCATTTATTTTTGCAAGTGAATATCAAAACAAATAGAAACAACAGCCACTCGATCCCACTTTAATAAGCAATTTACTTACCTTTTACTTTCTGTTTCAATCATCACGAAATGAGGGGTGTGTTCGTGTGTTTTGTGTTCGGATAACCTCTGACCTGTTTTGTGTAGTCGCCAGCCAATCGAATTATAGATACCTTAAACAACCAATCAACGCGCTTGTGTTTTTGACTTACGGCGGGAGTTTCTGTCAAGTTACACTGCAGGTGCGAGGCCTAATTTTCAGAATCTTCTTTGAAGCTATGTTAGTGGAAAGAACTATTTGGTAAACATTGTTCCCGTTTCTAAATATCATCAGATACATGTTTATTAGAGATATTGGCGGCTCTTAGTGTATAAGCACAGCTAGACCAAAGTTTTGAGCGTACGCTTTCCTTTTAACTTTCCCTTTTAAAAGGAAAGCTTGTCTAGTTGATTGCTCATCATCTATCTATCTACCGTTACTGGCTCGCTCAATTTTGAACATTATGCCAGGAGTGCGTATTTTGAGGGGGAAAAACAAAACAAAACCAAAAAAACTTCTAGCTGTGTTTTTGACTAAATGTAGGAATGCGGGTCAAGTCGGCCTTGGGTCAAGTCGGCCTGAGTCAAGTCGGCCTGGGTCAACTCGGCCCGGTCATCTCGGCCTGGTCCTATATAGCCTTCTATTTTCAATAAGGACTTAAACCTGACAAGGCTGCTGGTCCTGATTCCATCAAACCAGTAGTCTTGAAACAGTTGAAGATAGAGATTGCTACTGTTATTTGCCTCTTGTTTGAGAAAACACTGCAAACCGGACAACTCCCTTCTGATTGGAAAAAGGCACAAGTTTGTCCCTTATTCAAAAAAGGCGACAAAACAACCTTCTAACTATAGGCCCATTTCTTTAACATGTATTTTATGTAAAGTTATGGAGCACATAATTGCTTCGAACCTTTCAACACACCTAAACAAGCATAACATCCTCTATGAACTTCAACATGGGTTTGGCGATAAACGCTCATGCGAGACCCAATTGATTCAACTAGTAGAAGACTTAGGAAGGCAGCTATCTTTGGGAAAGCAAACCAATTTAATACTTTTGGATTTTAGCAAAGCCTTCGACAAAGTAAATCATCTAAAACTTTTATATGAACTTTCTTGTTTTGGTGTAAAAGGAAACACTTTAAATTGGATCCAGTCATTCCTGATAGGTCGCACTCAAACTGTTGTACTGGATGGGGAGTCATCTGAGGAGGTCAAAGTGACCTCTGGTGTACCTCAGGGCTCAGTGCTGGGCCCGCTCCTCTTTCTATTGTACATCAATGACCTACATGAAAACATTCAGTCCCAGGTCAGGTTATTTGCTGATGATACTGCTGTATACCTGACAGTCACCAACATGCAAGATAGTCAGGTACTTCAGTCCGACTTGGAGTCTCTTCAGCATTGGGAGAGAACCTGGGATATGGAGTTTAACCCAGGCAAATGCCAGGTTATCCATATTACCCGCTCAAAAAGCCCGGTTAAGTCCAGATACTTCATGCATAACCAGGAACTAGAATCTGTGGATGCAGCGAAGTATCTGGGTGTGACCATCAGCAAGGACCTGAGCTGGAACACTCACATAAACAACATTACCAGTACCGCTAACAAAACACTGGGTTTTGTCAAAAGAAATGTAGTCACCAAAAATAAAAGTAAGTAAGGGTGCAAAGATCAGGAATCTGTACAATCAAGTACCACACCTGACCCAGGATACCAATGACATCAAAACCATGGCATACAACTCCCTTGTCCGTCCACAGGTTGAATATGCATCAGTTGTCTGGAGCCCTTACACCAAAGACAACATAAACAAAATTGAAAAGGTCCAAAGAAGGGCAGCCAGATGGGTCTTGAATGACTACTCCTCATATAGTAGCGTAACGGATATGCTGAGCAACCTTGGATTGCGATCCCTAGAAAACAGACGTACCGACACGCGCCTCGCTATGTTTTTATTTAAGATCCTTTACGGCCTAGTTGCCATACCACTTCCGTCATATTTTGAGCATCCTGAAGTATACACTCGCCATATGCACTCTCTTTCTTACAGACAGATTCATACATCAGTCTGTTATTATAAATACTCATTTTTCCCCATATCCATTGTTCTTTGGAACAAGCTACCAGCTGATCTCGTCCTGGTTTCTGATCTTGACTCCTTTAAAACAGGAGTCAGCGAGATCAATCATACACAGCCTTAAATGCATACTGTTTTTAATCTGCTTTTAACTCCATCTTATTAACACCTAACACTATCATCTTTATTTTCATCTCACTATCATTCTTTTATCTTAACCTCTTGTTTTTAATCTTTCTTACTAACACACCATGCGCATGCAAACATCCAAATAATACTCGGAAGAGGGTTCAGGATTATGAAGAGATAGATAGATAAGGATGCCAGTACTATTCTGGTTGGTGTGTATTTTATAAAAAAAAAATGTAAACAAAAGTTTGAGGGAATATTAATGTTTGGTCGTTTGTCTTTCAATCTTGACTATATTTCTAAACGGGTCCGACTTCATAATGGTAGCATAAGGAAGATGAAATAGTAGATCTATTATACAAGAGAAAATAGTCTCCAAGAAGTAAGAAAATAGACACAATTTAAAATGATCAGAGGGGTGGAGATTGCCCGGCACGTAATACTCATATGAGGGTGTATGCCGTATAAAGAGATAGATAGATTGCCTTGTTTGCAAGATATGGGAAGTCAGTGTTTGGGCAAAGTGTAAAAACTTTCATTAAGTTCTAGACAGCTATCACCTTTAATCAAGTAGCAATTAAGTTCACTCAATTAAGAGCTAAATTGCTATGTTTGTCAATAGTTGTTAGAAAGAAAGTATGGTTAGTTTTGTTTTGAGAATTTTGGTTTATTTTCGTAAGCAAATGCGCTTCAAAGATTGGTCAATTTTCAAAACCAAATATCTCCACCAATAGTGCATACGAAAGTAAACGAAAGGTACCCCGATGATTCTGATGATTTCCTCTACAAAATGATGTTAAATGTTAGCGCATTTGTGCGCAGAGCATTCAGACGCACCCAGTGTTTGCATTGTCGGCAATGGAAAAAAGCACCGTGACAGTTTTTCCAATACACAGCGGTAAAACATAAAAATACTTGACTGAGCAATGTGTAAAGTGATCGATAAAATGTCAGACTAAATTTGAGGGGTTGTTTATAGTTTGACATAGCATAACTAAGGATTTTGAAAATTTAAACACAGTTATTTTTCTAATGGAATGAGCTTTTCAGTGCTGTTTTTATTTTTGAAAAAATCGCAATTTTTCGAGCATCGTTATCGCTACTGAATGAGGAGTGCCCTTAACTCCTCTGTGGACTCTTCTTCAGGGCATCACTGTATGTCTGGGGATTTGAGCACTATGTGATGACCTGGTATTTTTCAAACTGTGGGCAGGGGTCATACCCGGGGTCATATACTTGGCTTTTTCAATAGACACTGCTCCACAATGAAACTTGTGAAAGAGCTGCAAGGAGGACTGGTCCCTCCAGGCCTCAAGAGATGACCATTCAAGCTCATCAAGCATTTCACGGACACCACTGGTGTTTCGCCATCTCCTGCAGGTCCAGTGGGCTGCTGTCCTCTGAACTTTCTCAATCTGATTAATCTGAAGTTTCGAGTGAGGGCTCCAAATTGGTACTGCATATTCTAGTTTAGGTTGAACCAAAGTTTTGTATGCAACTTCCTTAGTACTCCTAGGTGCAAAAGCCAAGTTCCTGCGAAGGAAACCAAGTGTCTTAGTTGCTTTGGAAGAGATTTCTGAGACATGCTTGCTGACCCCAATCCATATTATCAGTGATGGTGATACCAAGGTGATTTTGCCGACTGAACATTTTCCAAAGTTTGGTTGTGTAGGACCAAAAAAAAAATATGTGTGTTTACTATTTGATGAAAATTTCAAACAGGGTAGGTAGGTCGATTTTCTTTTTTATTTTATTTTTATTTTTTATTTAATTTGAAATAGGGTAGGTCGGTCCGGTCGATTTTTATTTGCTCATTTTTTTTTTCACTCGAATTTTTTTTCACTATTTATGTACCAAGGTTTGGAAAGAAAAAAATAAACGATAATGCAAATTACTTGGTTTGTTCTATTATATATGATCCAAGCTTGGACCAAAGAATATTGAGAAAAGAACAAGAAAACATTCTCAAACTGAAAATCAAACTGATTGGCTGGTTCATTTATGACATAATCCAAAGGCAAAGCACAGATTTTCCACTACATTACCTTAGACACTGAACAAAAGGAACATATCTGGCATTCTTGTAAATAATAAAGCGCGAGTTAAGTAGTCAGTGAATGATAATGATAAATGCATTTAACTCTATCTTTCTTCCGATACTTACAACATCAAGCAACAGAAGAGGGAAATAAACCCAAAGAAGAAAAACGTCATCGCATGGATGGTTGTCATTAAATATCTCAAGTCATCTGGTGGTGACTTGTTGCTTCAAACAAGCTTTTCTGATCTTGGTGATCACATTTTTTGAAATGAAAAGCGACGAGAATGTCGCCATCTTGGATTGACAAAATTCAAAGGTATCCGTAAAGGTTTGACTACATACCAAATAGAATAGAATCAGCGAAAAAATCGAATACCGGTACTAAAATCCGGGACCGCTCAAGCAGGACCGGACAATGGTCTCGTTTTGTTTTTTTTTTCGGAGAAAAAATGGTAGGGTAGGCAGCTATAAAACTGGGTCGGTCGGCAAACCGTAAACACACCTATTTTTTTTTTTTGGGCCTAGTGAATAGTTGAAAAGAATAAAGAATTTGTTTGTGATGCTGATGCCAAGTCACTCTCATTGAGTGACATTTGGCTACATTAAATTACATTTGCCAATCGGCTTCCCACTGTCCTAAGCTGGTGAGGTCTTCATATCTATCTATCTATTGTTACTGGCTCGCTCAATTTTGAACAATATGCCAGGAGTGCAAATTTTGAAATTTTGAGGGGAAAAAACACAACGATAACAACAAAAAAACTTTTAGCTGTGTTTTTGACTAAATGAGGAGTGCCCTAAACTCCTGTGGACTGGGTATCGGCCAGATCTTGCAAGATCAAACAACCCTGAAGTGAATGTATATTCCTATACAGGACATAGTCGTCTGCGTAAAGGAGAACAGAAGACTAGGTCACAGTGACCCAAAAATAGTACACTCCAATTTGCATCCAAATATGTCAAATAACATAGGAAATATGCTCAGGACACAAGTATTCTAGAACTGAGTCCAGAGGTCAAGGTCACAGTGACCCCATATTCCCATAAATGGTACATGGCTCTTTGCAACCCCAAGATGCATCCACATACTGAATTTGGAATTCCTACCTTTAATAATATAGGAGATATGCTTAGGACACAATGTGAAGACTCAGGCATTTAAGAATGGACAGTGTGCATAAAGCAGGGGCGAATTATTTGTATAAAGGTGGGGGGGGGGAGGTTCCCTTTCCTGATATTATCTAATTTTTCTTAAATATCACATTTTCATAGGATATTTAAAAACCGGGGGGGAGGGGGGGGGGGGGGGTGGGTTCAAGTGAACCCCCTCTGGATTCGCCACTGTAAAGACTGTCTGTCATGTCCATAACAAGAGGGTCTCAATGGGTACCTCTGAAATCGCTATTTACCCACCTGAAAATGAATCTGTCTGCATTATCTCCTCCTGCCACAGAGCAAAAACAGAGTCGAAATTTGGCTATAATTTTATGGCATGTGACACATTTACCATTTGTAAAAACTCTTTTTAAATTAAGGATTTTTTTTTTTTTTCTTTAAACGAATAATTGACACCAGCCATACCGGGTCGCGTAGCGCAGTCGGTAACGTGTCTGGCAACAGATGCGAATCTGACTGCAGATCAAGGGGTCGCGAGTTCAATCACGGCCCGGTCCCATACTTTCCTGGAGATTGATCATGAAATAATTTCTACGGTCATTCTCCTCCCTTCCGCTGAATCACTCAAGAAGGGTTGTTGTCAGTTACAAGCGAAAGTATGTGCACAAAGTACTGGTTAACTGCTTGTTCAAGCTTGCCCAGGAAAAAGTGTGGTTAGGTGAACTGACCGTCCCGCAATGACCATAGCTGTTGACTTGGTACGTAAAGCAACAAAACAAACAAAGACACCAGCCATCATAATTTTAAGGCAGGCTTTTGTACTGTCCAAAAATCGTCCATCCCCAATACAAAACTGGTCAGTGCAGCCTTAGTGGTAAAATTAGATACATATGGTATGCTGCCATAGTACATACATGTAATGGAGTGCATTTGAATATATGCAACAGACATATTAAGCAGACATTTCCAAGAAACTAAAGGAAATTCAACCGAAGGGAAATAATAAAAGCTTATGTTTCAGACTTAAACTAACAGAAGCATCTCCCTTGAACCTTTTGATGTTTTTATTATTTTATAGTTGATGGCTTGTTAGTGCCAAGGTAGCATATCAGATTTATATATTTGACAATGTTTAATCCCTCCACACCCCCCCCCCACCCCTATCCCATTCCCACGTGAAGCACATGGAGGGCTATAGGAATGGTCAGTTAGTCCGCCAGTCCGCCCATAACAGTTTCATGTCCGCTCGGAGCCTCCATATCTCCTGAACCCTTCAAACAATTTTCATTAAACTTCACTTAAATATTCCTCTCAGTAACCCATGACTTCAGGGATAATCCTGGGATGGGCCCAAAACCATTTTGTTAGAAAAACTTTTATAGCTTTGCTAAAATGGACTTGGCTCCATATATAAGCTATTCAAATTTCATGTCAATTTTGCTCTAATGTGGATATTAAGGATTCTTGGGCCCATCAAATTTTGCAAAGGGCCCATAAAAAATTCAAAAGGCCCATTAAAATTTGGAAATTTGAATGGGATATGGGCCATTGGCCCATTTTAAGGGCATATCATCATTTGGGACAAGGCTTATCTCAGGAACTCAGCTACCCAGACTCAAGGTCAAGGTCTCTCTTCAAGGTCTTGAATTTTGTGTCCACTGCATATCTCCTGAACTCTTTCAACAATTTTCATTAAACTTCACCCAAATGTTCCTCTCAGTGAGATGGTGTGAAGAACTTATGACTCAGCTATGCAGACTCAAGGTCAAGGTCACACTTCAAGGTCATGAGACTTACCCTTGTATTTTGTGTCAGCTCCATATCTCCTGAACCCTTTGAAAGATTTTCATTAAACTTCGCCCAAAGTTCCTCTACGTGAGATGGTGTACAGAACCCATGACTCAGCTTATAATGCAGACTCAAGGTTATGAGATTTACTCTTGAATTTCGTGCCTGCTCCTTATCTCCTAAACCTTTAAAATGATTTTCATTGAACTTACCCAAATGTTTTATTTCAGTGAGATGGTGTGCAGAATCCATGACTCACGGTCAAGGTCACACTTCAAGGTCATGGGATTTACCCTTGAATTTTGTGTCCGCTCCATATCTCTTCAACCCCTTGATAATTTTCATTAAACTTTACCTAGATGTTCCTCTCAGTGAGAGGGTGTGCAGAACCCATGACTTAGCTATGTAGACTCAAGGTCAAGGTCACACTTCAAGGTCATGGGATTTACCCTTGAATTTCATGCCCAATCATATCTCCTAAACCCTTTAAATGATTTTCATTAAACTTCTTTTTATCTCAGCGAGATGATGTGCAGACCCCATGACTCAGCTATGCAGACTCAAGGTCAAGGTCATGGGATTTAGCCTTGATTTTCGTGTATGCTCCATTTCTCCTAAACCCTTTAAAAGATTTTCATTAAACTTAACTAAAATGTTTATCTCAGTGAGAGGAGGCGCAGAACCCATGCCTTAGCTATGCAGATTCATGTGATTTACCCTTGAATGTTATATCCACTCCATATCTCCTGAACCCTTTCAAAGACGTTCGTTAAACTTCACCCAGACGTTCCTCTCAGTGGGATGGTGTACAGAACCCATAGCTCAGCAATGCAGACTCAAGGTTAAGGTCACACTTCAAGATCATGGGATTTACCCTTGAATTAAGTGTCAGCTCCATATCTTCTAAACCCTTTGAAGGATTTTCATTAAACTTCACCCAAATGTTTCTCTAAATGAGACAATGGGCATGACTTAGCTACGAAGACTCTAGGACAAGGTCACAGTTCATGGTCATGGATTTTACCCTTGAATTTTGTGAACAGTCCATAATTATCTCCTAAACTCTTTGGAAGATTTTCATTTAACTTCGGTCAAAAGTCAATGAGATGGTGTGCAGAACCCATTAATCCGCCATGCTGACTCAAGGTCAAGGTCAAAATTAAAGGTCATGGGGTTTCGCTTTCTTGGCGAAATTAGCCTACTCCACTATATTCTTGGACTCTGTGATCCAAAGTTGTGAGTGCTCATTACTCGGCCTTGCTGCCAAACATTCCAAAGTCATTTTGTAGTGGGGGATTTAGCTGTCCTCCAGACTGCTGTCTTATGAGCCTGAATCCTGATTCAAATAAGGAAGTTATCTGTGTATTGAATTCAACCTGATAAAGGTAGATTGCCCAAAAAGCACACATCAATAAGATTTTGAAGAGGTCAAATTGCTCTTTACACCCACCTCCTTAGTACACTCAACTTGCATTTCCTTGAATGTCTATTGCTCCTCAAATCAGCGTATAATATCTTGGGAGCACTGTAGCTCAGTTGGTAGAATGCCTGACTGGTGACCAAGAAGTTGTGGGATCAAAATTTTCCACAATGTGTGCTGTGTCCAACTTATAAGCAAAACATTATAACTTCATATGTTCAACTCAAGAAAATGTCAGGGCATGACTGAAAAATTGTTGACTGGGATGTAAGTGATTTGATTTTTTTACATGTAATTTCATGTAACCATTCAATCTACTTTCAGATTGCCTAATCTGACTAGCTCAAGAGCAGTTATTCTAGTTTTTATCTGACTGTAACCTCAGTATAACATGCACTGTCTCACCAGTAGCGTAGTCTTACTATCTACAAAGTCTCTGCTTTTTCAAACAAAGTCTGTAATTGTAAGAGGAGTTATCAGGAAATTAACCATATAGTTTTGTTATACAATGTTTTAAGGCAGGGGACAAAAACTCCACTCGTCGGCTCATAATTACGATTGAAATCTAGAAAGGATGAGTAATTCTTTCCAAAGCACTCATCCTATTGGACGAGTGCTTTGGGAAGAATTACTCAAGGAAGTCATACATGTATTACATATTATTCCCTTATGTTTATCCCCATGCTTTTTTAAAAAAGCGAAGGGGATATTGTTATCGCCTCCGTCCGTCTGTCTGTCCGTCCGTCCGATATGCTATCTCCTCCTAAACCATTGGACGAAATTCAACCAAATTTGGTGTGTGAGTTACTCACATGAATGGGGTGCGCAACATGAAAAAAATTTTTTGGCCCCGCCCCCTGGGGCCCTGGGGAGGGGTCAAAAGGTCAAATATCATTTAATTTCAATTACAAAGTCAATTTCAAAGATTTTTACTCCAAACTTTGTGTGTATTCTCACAAATGAAAGATACAAAACATATCAGACGGGTTTTTTATTCTGTCGCCTGGGTCATGCCCTGGGGGTGGGACTTGGGGGCACTTAGGGGCCAAAATCAAATTCCGTCCTGCTGTCTGTCCGTTATGTTATCTATTTTCCAAAACCATTGGACGAAATTCAGCCAAATTTGGTGTGTGAGTTACTCACATGAATGGGGCGCGCAACGTAAAAAAAATTTTGGCCCCACCCCCTGGGGCCCTGGGGAGGGGTCAAAAGGTCAAATATCATTTAATTTCAATTACAAAGTCAATTTCAAAGATTTTTATTCCAAACTTTGTGTGTGTTCTCACAAATGAAAGATACAAAACATATCAGACGGGATTTTTATTCTGTTGCCTGGGTCATGCCCCATGGATGGGGCTTAGGGGCACTGGGGGTGCCCAGGGGGTCAACAAAATTTTTTTCAAACATGGTCATGTGGCATATCAAATCAACGGGGATGACGAGCAGAACAAAATGCAAGTGACATTTTCATCCCGGGGTCAAACTGGTGACCTTGGGGTGAGGTCAAAAGATCAAATATCATTAACATGTCAATTTCAAAGATTTTTACACCAAACTTTGTGTGTGTTCTCACAAATAAAAGATAGAAAACATATTGAACACAATTTTTATTCTGTTGCCAAGGTCATGCCCTGTGGTGGGACTGCGGGATGGTGGGGGAGTCAAAAACTTTTGCGTGGGGATTTGCGATGGCCCCCCCATCGACTGCGCGCTCTAGTCTTTATTGCATACACTTTTAAAGGACAGTTGCTTTTGTTTGCAGGACAAGTGAAAATTGTAAGTCACTCGTCCTGCAGGACAGGTGCAATATTGAAATAATTTTGGTCCCTTTTCTAAGGGCAATATCAGGGTCTTATACTTATCAACAAAGTTTCAGCTCAATCAGAAGAAAACTGTAGTAGTTCTCTGAAAATGAACCACCTCTTTTTCAATGTACAAAGGGCTGTTATGAGTTCTTTTTCTTCTTCGTGTTTTGGGGGAAATAAAGAAATATCAATCACATGTCTTTTCTTATGTTTTCATCTAAAAGCAACATATACCAAGGGAAGCTACTCTCATCTCTAATATCCAAAGTCTATGTCTGCAACTGCACTTTGATTTAATAACATGTTCTAGCTCTTGGCACCATAGGGTTTCCATTGGCTCACACCTTAGACCATAATGTGGCTATCAAAAAATTTGGTTGGCTGTAGCCTCTTGCACTACATCAATTAAATTTCTGCTTATTTGCATGAAAAGGGGGACAAACAGCCGGGACACAACATAACATTGTATGATTTTTTTTCTCGAAATAGGGAGTATTAAAAAAAGAAGACCACTGAGACCAATTCTGTTAACAATCTAAAGCCATTGATGTTAACCTTAAAGCACCAGCAATCTTGACTACAGCAGAAAATAATTTTTCTACATCTTTCTGTATTTTCAGGGAAAATAAGGCTAAACCTCTCATGTGAATTATCTGCCTTCGGTGTTTCTCAAAGAAGCACTGTATCTACAAATTTTAAATGACGCTCTTAGGGTAAGCTCTACAAAAGACTGCATGCAATGTATGCACAGGCTGGTATGAATATGTACAGATCAAACTGATTTTCTAACAATGTATCGAGATTTTGACCCTGTCTGGCAACTGTATTACTTTGTCATTGGGGAATTTGTGTTCATATCGCTTTACTCTTTGTCTGCTAGTTTCTTCTAATGATGAATTTTGTAAACAGTTGGTAACCAGATTAGGCCCAAAGGAACACCAGGCCCCAAGGTTATAAAACTATTTCCATGCTCAACTCAACTGAGCACGAAATTTATCCTGCTCATAAATGTTAAAATGCCAACCATTGTTGGCATTTTAAGATTTATTAGCAGGATAAATAAAACATCTGAGAGTTCTTAAGAAAGAAAAATCTTTTTTTTTCAGCATTTTAGCTTTATGAGCAGTTGAAACTTCGTGCTCAGTTGAGTTGAGCATAAAAAAGTTTTATAACCTCAGGACCAGGCCCAAAGGAACACCAGGCCCCAAGGTTATAAAACTATTGTTGGCATTTTAACACTTATTAGCAGGATAAATAAATCATCTGAGAGTCCTTAAGAAAGAAAAAGCTTCATTTTTCAGCATTTTAGTTTTTATGAGCAGTTGAAAGTTGAGCATAACCTTGGAGCCTGGCCTGATCTGGATCCAGACTGTTTGACACTCTGATGGTATTCTTGAATTTCTTTTCGAAAAAGATAATTTTGAAAAAAAAAAAGCAGAGACCATAAATTCATGAAAAATTTCTCAGCATGCAAAGAGTTAATCAATACCACTAGAAAACATATTCTCTTAATCAAATCTATGCGGAATTTTGTCTTGCTTAGATTAGAAACTTGTGACACAGTCGGCTAATAAAATAATGGAGGTGATTCCCAGCAACTCGCAAAATTACCGCCGTTGATTTTTCTTCTTTGACAACTTGATGCCACCAGTGGAAGATTACATCAACTAGATACATCATTTTTCCAATGATCAATTTTGTCATACAAGTTAGGTTAGAGAGAAATATATGAGCAGTTAAGCGACCTTCAATGCAATCTAATCTGAGTCACAGTCTGATCTGAGTATTCATGTTTGCAAACAATAAAATTAAACATAGACAAAATAGTTAGAATGCTGGCCAAATGGCCACTCAAAAATAGACAAAACAAAGATCTTATGCCTCGGTTACATTTGCCACGGTCGTCGTACGATTTATTTGTCTACGATTTTCCCTACAATTTTTTCGGCATCGTAGGCGGCTATAAGCTACGACGTATGTGTTTACATTGCTTACGATCACCTTACGATTTCTTTCGGCAGCAAACAAGGACAAAACCTTACAGAGACCATGTGGGTATCGTACGACAACCGCAAGGTTATCGTACAATCATCATGTATCTTCATGACCTCCCTATATAAATCGCACGATGCCCGTACGATGACCTTGCGGAAGTCGCAAGGAGTCGGTAGCTGACTGTGCAATTGTCGTGTTATTATGTGCATGGATTTAAACGGCCATCCATGTTCATTTTTGGATTCCATTTGAACTGTGTTTCAAAAGTAAGTAATGGTGCAAAGATCAGGAATCGATACAATCAAGTACCACACCAAAGTCATGTGATCACAAATCGCGCTATGATGAGGCTAGTGTTTTTAGTTGAACATGGTACCAAGGTATTGAACAGCGTGATACGTTTGTGTATATTTTAATGTCAATTTTTAAGTTCTGCAGTTTTCATAAAGTTTAAATCACAGAATATTACAACAACCCCTTTTTATAGTACACTTTTATAATTCGAAAAGTCACTTTAATTGAAAATATAAATATGCTTTAATTATATCATCTGGTATATTCAGCATAGACTAAAACGCTTATTATGGTTTTATTCAGTTTAATCATCCAAAGGCACTCGACGGCCAGCAACAATAAAATCTTCGTCATAAGCAAACATGAAGTCGTTGCATGCGAACAACAAAGGTACTGACCAGAATGCGCTTTCTTCCACCCGGCCTGGTCAGCACATTTGCCATTTGTTTACAGTAAAATACATTCATACATTCAAATTTCAATGTTTGAACTAGTCACGTGTTCTCACTACGAGACACATATATTCTATTCCTTGAAGTAATACTCAAATTCAAATCCCAGAGTTATTTACTAAAGACTTATCTATTGATGAGATGGTAGGGGCCTGATGCTTTGGGTGTTTGTCGGGCCCACCGGGGTTTACCTGTTGGATTTCTTTTGCTCCGGTATTCAGTTTAATTTACTGTTGAGTCCTTATCCCTGCTTTATCTCCTTGTTATATCTTGATTTATATGTTTTAGGAGATGATGAATTGATAGTTAGGGGTCTTTCTTGCAAACCAAATATCTATGTGTCTTGATTCACATCTGAATTAAGGGTGAGGTTGGCGCCGTTAAATTTGTTTAGGCCCTCCAGTAAAATATTTTACTGACCGTTCCAAGGCGGTACTTCTTTTGTGGATCTTTTATGTTTTTGTTCTGTCTTGTGTTTGCTATGTCTTTGTGCGCGTCTGTTTATATGTGCTTTGTGGTCACCTGCTGGGAAAGGGCTGACCTCTTGGCTCTCGTTTGTGGTGTCTACTGTGAGTTTGTCACTTTCCCATTGGTATCCTGGGCCAGGTGTGGTACTTGATTGTATCGATTCCTGATCTTTGCACCCTTACTTACTTTTATAAATCACAAAAAATATCTAGACTTTTTATTAATCTTATCTCATTTATTAAACCCCTTATCCAACCAGCATTTTATATACTGAAAATGCATATGCATTTCACGTTAGGTGCATATTTTCAACTGCACTTCAGACAATTTCATCATAAAAGCATACTCTATTAGCCCTGATTAGACTGCAACTTGAACTGGGACCATATTGAGTCACACTGAGTGGTGGTATTAGAGACATCGCCTGAAGACAAATATTGAAATGAAACAAACAGCTGGTGATAACCAAAATATACCCGTCTGGAAATTTTTGACACATCGCAAGGCGACCGCACGATCATCGTGCCATCGCCTTGGGGTGACCGCAGGATGACCGTCCGATGTCCGTACGATTTTATGGGCCCTGCAAAGGCATCGTACGGCGACCTTGCATGCTCCTTACGACTCGTAAGAATCTACGATTATTTTTGGGCCAAAATGACAATCTAAAACCCTGCGTTGTCCTCACAATCACCGTGCGATGCACGTACGGGGATCGTACGATGTCACTGCGATGTGTCTACGGGCTACGGGCTTACGATTTTTTCAAATTTGTCATTGTGCGGAGTTAAACAAAATCGTAGAGGCCACGATGCCCCTAAATCCGTACGATGATCACAAGGTCTCCCTGCGGAGGCCACACGGCAACGGTTATTTGGACATCGTAGGGGCATTGTATACTCATCGTAAGGCAAATGTAACCGAGGCATTAAAAACAAATGATAGCTTAATGAAGGTCGAAAGTATTGCAGAATGCTCCCCTCTGAGCATTCAGCAATACTTTTGACTTGCATTAAGCAATAAACAGTCTTGAAAACCAATTTGGTCTTCTTTTTGAGTTGCCGCTTAAGACAGGTTTTACTGTATGTTTTATCATTAGTTGCTTTGGGCTCCATGTTTGGGTTCAACATAATTTTGCTTTCAGCATCATGGGAGTCAGACACTGTTCCTGGTAACGCTCCTCAGCAGTTTACTGGTACATAATTTTTACATAATTTTGCCTGTTGATGCTTTACATACCAGTCAACAATTTTTCAGTCATGTTGGGAAGTTTTTCTGGGCCTGTTCAAAGCAGTGAGGATATATTGTCCTGCTCAAGGACACAATTCAGTGCCGGTATAAAGCATATGAATGCTGGCCACTATTGACCCACCAGCAAAACAGCATTTTGCTGGAGGGCTGATGGTGGCCCAAGATAGTATGCTGGCTGGGCCATAACTGACATCTGCCTTTGTTGAACTAAAGGGAGAGAGTAATCTCTACTGTATTTTGTGTTGTGACAGGGTTCAAACTCCAATCCCAAGTTATGTCCTAGAATGAAAGAGCTATAAAAGACCAATATATTTCATACCATATATGGACAGTGATAACCCAAATTAGAGGCTCCAGATGGTGTTTAATAAAATGTGACCTTCCAAGTTAACCTTTGCCCACTTTGGAGCCTTTCTTCCTATTTCTCATTAGAACCACTTGTTGAAGAACATGTATGTACTTTCAATCAATATAAGCGACATGTACAACATAATTATTATGTTTCTTTACTTGTTTTTCAGTATGTCAAATCCTCTTAAGGCAGTGGAATCTTCCAGAATCCAAGATCAGACACTTCAGAAAGCCTCTTTGAAAAGAAAAAGTCAAGACAAGGTGATGTAAAATGCCAAGCTACCTTGTGATAAGTTATACTGTTGCATTCTTGCTGCAATATGTTATGAGCTGTATTGCAGAAAATCTGAGGTTCGTCTGAAAGTGTGCATATGCTGAGCTTTGCCATCCTCGGTAACCCAGACCTGATCCATTCCGTACCCACTGCAGTCATGAATGAAGTGGGTATAGAATGGATCATGCCTGGGTTACCAAGGATGACCTTTGCATGTTAAAACAATTTCTAGCTCTTGCTGAACTTATGAGCTAGTGTCCAGTGTAAGGTGCAAGTTGGAATGTGCATACAACTGCGCATATGCACAGGCTGATCTGAGGTTTGATGAAACTTCTACCTTTTTTTGCTGGACACCGGTTCAAATTTATGGTCTTTTTGTATACACACAGCTTAATTGTTTGGGATTTCATAAAATATACAAGTGTATGTGACCGTGAAATGCTACAATCATAGCTATAGGTCACAGCCTAATTATTGCACCAAGAGGAAGAGATTGATCAACAGATTTCAACACAATATTTTGTAATATCAGAGGGTTTAGATAAACAAAATTTTTGAACGTAAAATTGAATTGTAAATAATTTCTTACCCATCAGTTTTAACAAATGTTTTGGGCACCCAAAAGAACCGTCCGTCTCATTGAGACGGTTCTTTTGAGTACCCACAACATATGTTTTGGTTGAGAAACAAGAAAAATAAATTTTTGGTACACACTCTGAAGGCCTGAGTATGGTAACTTTTGCAGAATTTGAGAATTTAAATAGTACAAGCAATGTTCAGCAAGTTGGCTGCAATATTATAGGGATCACACATGTCTTTTCATGCATTGACATTTGCCCGATCCGAGGAAACTGTTTGAACATGAGGCCACCAGGCTTAGTATTCAAACATCTCCTGAGGGACCTGGCAAGTATTAATGCTTTGATAAAATGTGTGATTGTTATTCTTTCATATTTTGCATCAAATACATTGCTAAAACATTAAAATATCATTTTTCTCATACCGGATTTCTCTTAACAAAATGACATCAGCTGTAAACTTTTGAATGGCATACAATGTAACATCATCGCAACATCATAGCGGCGCACAACATTTTGGTAAACAAAAGCATGGGCTAAATGATCCATCTCATCCTGGGCCACAACCCTTTGCATATAATTTCATGGAAATTAGTGTTTCCCACTGCCTGAAAAAAGGGCTGGGTGCTGGCCAGAAAATGGGCACTTTTGATGCGTGAAATTCACCCAAAAGGGCACTTTTGTTAGAACAGACTTTTCAAATGTGAGTTAGATAAAGGATTTTATGTCTGTTAAAAGGTTAGAATAGCTTCTAGAGGATTCATTGGGATAACAAAAAGTTATTTTATACAGTAAAAATTAAAATATGACTATTTTTATTTTAAAATGAAAATAAGGGTAGGAGGGGGGGAATGTAGGGCAGGAGGGGGGAAATTTAGGGCAGGAGGGGGGAACTTTAGGGCAGCAGGGTGCTCCCCCCTGCTATTCCTCTTTATGGGGAACACTATTGGAAATAACTTAGGGCTCATTTTAAGTATTTTTAAGTTAAAACCCATGTTCAAACATTATGTGAATCTTATGATTTGAACATGGATTTTTATTGATTTGACAATGGCTGCAAACAGTACCGCATATAGGTATTATGCAAGAATATTTACACATACTGCTGTCTTTCCTTCGATGAACTTTTATGGAGCATTTGTCTTTATTTGCCTTGGAAGATATTTGCCCACATGTACTGCAATGTCTAGTGATTTTGCAAACAAACAAACATCATGATTGGTTGACGTAATGTGCCAATGACATCACACCATGGTCATGGCTGTTGAACGTCATGGCCAAACATGTCAGTAAATAACCTTTATGCTCCATGTTTTTTTGCTTAATTCAAGAATCACGAATAATACTGAGAAATAATTTAAAAATAAAGTGTAAATATAAGAATTGAAATTTTATTTTTCAACCTTCATGATTTGATGAAGATAGTGTGCGGACCTAAAATTCAGTGCTTCATGTAGTATTTTAGCGACGGCCACTTCATGAAGGTTGAAAAATAAAATTTTAATTCTTAAATGAATGCCTAAATATAAGAAAAAGAGATGACATACATAAATTGGGCCGCAGCGCGACAAACCTGTCTTCGGGATTTCCGACAAAGCGAGACACAAACCGATCTCCTCAGCTACAGAGACTAGCTAGAAAAGTGAAATTTCACCTATAGCAGGTTTTGATATGGCACTTTCCAATTATCGAATAGCAAAGGTTCTGATCAGACTGCTGGGATGCGCAGGCTGGTCTGTGCCTTTGTTGTTTGCAAACCACCGCAGACAGGTTTTCTCGTGTCGAGGCCCAATTATATGTAGTTATAAATTAACTCAGAATTTGGGGGTTTTGAGAAGCTGTGCATAGAATATTTTAGTTTTCAGATGTTCATGAAAGTATGGCTGCCCTAGATTCAGTTCAAATTAAGTTATTGACACCCAAAGGATGTCATGTTAACTTTGACCTAAACCATGGGCGTTCAGACTTTCATGAGCATCAGAAAAACGAAATTCATCTTCAGTTCTATATATGATAAAGATCTGTACATAATTTGTATATACTTAATATTTATAATTGTATATTAACAACCTTTAAATATTTACTGTTTAATCCATCTTCGCAAGCCAAGTGTACTAAGTCCATTTTGCTCCATATGTGAGCGTATGTAACAAAGTGGACTTAGTACCCTTGGCTTGCGTAGATGTGTTTTAAACAATAATAATAGTTTTGTTTTAACAGCCAATGAGAACTCTTACAGCCAGTGAAACAAGTAAGAGGAGTGGGCACACATTCAATCATAGCTACAGTGTCACTGCTGAAGAACAAATTCACTGTTATATGCAGGTGAGCATAGTAAGCTGTCAGTCATGGGGTTTTAAATGGTTGTGAAAATCTAAAGGTTGATCAACCCTTTTCATTCTGGATGTCGGTAAACAGGTACTTTGGCAAACAGTGAAGACCCAGATGAAATCCTATTATGACAGCCATAACAGCATTGCAGATTTGCATTTTCATGAAAAAAAAACGCATTGTCAAATTACTTTTTGTGTCATATGATAAAAAGAATCTAACATTCATGCTCCTGTATTATTGAATTTATTAAACTCATGATCATTGAGAAAAAGCGATAAAAATGCTTGGCAAGCCTTGCATTTTGTCTTTTTTTCCCCCAACTCATTTAATAAATTATATAATACAGGAGCAATAATTTTAGATCCATTTTATATTTTGGGAGGAGTGTAGTGCGTGCCGAAGAATATCTAGCTTGATAAGGGTTATGGTATGTTTTCCCTAGTTGAGCCGGTATCCAGCAAAAGATATAAGCTGGCATGTGCGCCCATCGAAGACTGATCAGCCTGCACATCTGCGCAGTCTGATCAGTGTCTGCTATGGGTAGCCAAGCGTCCAACGTTTCTTTAGGCGGAAAACTAAGACTCTGATCAGACTGTGCGGATGCACAGACTAATTTGAATCTTTACTGTACGCACATGCCAACTGGTACCTTATGCTGGGTACCAGCTCCGAGTGAGTTTCCCTTCCTGTTGTGCTGATTTGAAATAAGCACTGTGTGGGGAGTATCACATGCCATTTGTCATGTCATTTTCTCCATACTCCCCAGACATTGTGTCATGTACTCTGTACTCCCCAGTCATTGTTTTTCACTGATGCATCTGAATTGAACGGTGTCTCTTACAGACAATAAACAGTTTAAGCTTGCTTAATTGAATATTGATCATCAATTATTCATAACAAAGAGAAGTTGTTAGTTTTTAGCAACAATTGTACGTCACTCAGCTGCCATCCAGCATCTCCCAGGCAGCTCTTGTCTCTGGCCCTGTTTTCCGTCACTAAAATAGCTGTCACCCCGTTATTTCCCGCAAACATTTCCTGTTTTCCACTCAAAACAATCTAATAACACAAAAAGTCGATTAAAACCAATAAGGATTTCTCACATTATTCGAATGAGGCTATTGTAAATGAATTAAAGCAATAGTTGCAGAACTGATACAAAGTTAAAAAGGACCATTCTTTGTTGAAACTGGTACTGTCCTGCCAGCGAAGAGTGACAGTGACGTCATGTTTTGTTTACAAAGTTGTTAGGGACTAAGAATCGATAGATCACTTGTTTATTATAATCCTATCCACAGGATAGGATTAATACACAAGTGATCTCTCGGTTCGCATTAGCTCAAGTGAAGTGTAGATGTTAATGTTTTACATACAATTGTAATCAAAATATTTTTTCAGTGTCACTTTTGGTTGGCAGGACAGTACTACTGTATTTTCTTGAAATTAGTTACATGAGTAATGAACATGAATTTGGGAGGAAGGTTCAGTTGTCCTGCTCCAAGGTCAAGGTCATAGTAGGAGGTTAAATGTCACATGTACAGAATTTGTGATCAAATTATCATAGGTTGACCATGACCTGCTTTGTGGCTAGGTAAAATAGATACATATTTAGCTGCTCGAGGGCCGATAATGGTCGAGGGTTGATACTGAGGGCGATAAACAAAACCATGTTTTAATCTGTTTATCACATATTCCAATTCAATATTTTTACACATTTGACGTACAAAAATGTAAGTAAAACAGAAGGTTGGCATAAATTTTGCGTCACGTCATGCCACTCGTTTACATCTGACGTCATCAAATGACCAACGTTACATGCCGGGCATGATAACCTCTCTCAGTTCAAAATGCACGGCTTCCGGTTATCATCACGGCAGGCTGATAACCAGTTGGCGGGAAAGAGCTTATCGCATATGCAGACTTTTGGTTATCACGGCAAATAGCGTCCCAAATATGTGATAATATATTACATATTATATACATGAACATTTGAAATAATGAAGTCAGAAAATAAGACAGAATACAGATTCCTCTAACCTTTCAACTTTTGCATCCGCACAGTCTGATCAGCACCTTTGTTATTAGCTTATTGGAAAGTATCATATCTAGACTTGCTACAAGAGAAATTTCAATTTTCTAGCTTAAGTCTCTGTTGCTGAGGAGACTGGTCTGAATCTCACTTTGTCGGAAACCCTGAAGACAGGTTTTGTCGCGACGTGGCCCATGTGGACCAGTACATGAGAATATTATACTTTTTATACCCCCCGCAAACTTTGTTTGTAGGGGGTATACTGTTTTCACGTTGTCCGTCCGTGCGTCCGTCCGTGCGTCCGTCCTTCCGTCCGTCCGTCCGTAACGCTTTGTTTCCTTAATAACTCGAAGAGTCATTGCCGGATTTTCATCAAACCTTGCAAACATGTTCATATATGCAAGACAAATACTTTAGACAAAAAGGTAAGGGCTAGGGGCCAATTCTATTAGAGTTATTTCCCTTTGTAGTTCTAAATGGTTTTTAATATAGTGCTTTATGCTTATGCTATTATAGGCCATACACGGGCCGATCAACTTCTACCACAGCTTTTGATGGAACAATTTGATACTTTACCTATACAATGTAGACACATTGAACATATGCATGAAGGAGTTTGGTTTAGAAAAAATATTTTTTGACAAAATGACAGCTGTGAGAACTTAGACAATTTTTCTCTAATAAGGCTTTTGTATATGCATAGATGGTGCCTTCATGGGCCGATCAACTCCTACCACAGCTTTTTATGGAGCAATTTGATACTTTGCCTATACAATGTAGACACATTGAACATATGCATGAAGGAGTTTTGTTCAGAAAAAATATTTTTTGACAAAATGACAGCTGTGAGAACTTAGACAATTTTTCTCTAATAAGGCTTTTGTATATGCATAGATGGTGCCTTCATGGGCCAATCAACTTCTACCACAGCTTTTAATGGAACCATTTGATACTTTGCCGATACAATGTAGACACATTGAACATATGCACATGAAGGAGTCTGGTTGAAAAAAAAATAATTTTTGACAAAATGACAGCTGTGAGAACTAAGACAATTATTCCCTTATATGGCTTTTGTATATGCATTGATAGTGCCTTTATGGGCCGATCAACTCCTACCACAGCTTTTGATGAAGCAACTTGATACTTTGTTGATACAATGTAGACACATTGAACATATTCATGAAGGAGTTTATAATTTTTGTTGGAACTTAGACAATTCTTCCCTTATATGGCTTTTGTATATGCATGGATAGTGCCTTTATGGGCCGATCAACTCCTACCACAGCTTTTGATGGAGCAATTTAATACTTTGTCTATACAATGTAGACACAATGAACATATGCATGAAGGCGTTTATAATTTTTGTTTGCAAAGATTCTACTCAAAATCTTCTTTTTAAAACTAAGGTCTGCTGGTTTGAACTACAAACTTTGTTTGTAGGGGGTATACTGTTTTCACGTTGTCCGTCCGTGCGTCCGTCCGTCCGTCCGTCCGTGTGTCCGTCCTTCCGTCCGTCCGTCCGTAACGCTTTGTTTCCTTAATAACTCGAAGAGTCATTGCCGGATTTTCATCAAACCTTGCAAACATGTTCATATATGCAAGACAAATACTTTAGACAAAAAGGTAAGGGCTAGGGGCCAATTCTATTAGAGTTATTTCCCTTTGTAGTTCTAAATGGTTTTTAATATAGTGCTTTATGCTTATGCTATTATAGGCCATACACGGGCCGATCAACTTCTACCACAGCTTTTGATGGAACAATTTGATACTTTACCTATACAATGTAGACACATTGAACATATGCATGAAGGAGTTTGGTTTAGAAAAAATATTTTTTGACAAAATGACAGCTGTGAGAACTTAGACAATTTTTCTCTAATAAGGCTTTTGTATATGCATAGATGGTGCCTTCATGGGCCAATCAACTCCTACCACAGCTTTTTATGGAGCAATTTGATACTTTGCCTATACAATGTAGACACATTGAACATATGCATGAAGGAGTTTTGTTCAGAAAAAATATTTTTTTGACAAAATGACAGCTGTGAGAACTTAGACAATTTTTCTCTAATAAGGCTTTTGTATATGCATAGATGGTGCCTTCATGGGCCAATCAACTTCTACCACAGCTTTTAATGGAACCATTTGATACTTTGCCGATACAATGTAGACACATTGAACATATGCATGAAGGAGTCTGGTTGAAAAAAAAATAATTTTTGACAAAATGACAGCTGTGAGAACTAAGACAATTATTCCCTTATATGGCTTTTGTATATGCATTGATAGTGCCTTTATGGGCCGATCAACTCCTACCACAGCTTTTGATGAAGCAACTTGATACTTTGTTGATACAATGTAGACACATTGAACATATTCATGAAGGAGTTTATAATTTTTGTTGGAACTTAGACAATTCTTCCCTTATATGGCTTTTGTATATGCATGGATAGTGCCTTTATGGGCCGATCAACTCCTACCACAGCTTTTGATGGAGCAATTTAATACTTTGTCTATACAATGTAGACACAATGAACATATGCATGAAGGCGTTTATAATTTTTGTTTGCAAAGATTCTACTCAAAATCTTCTTTTTAAAACTAAGGTCTGCTGGTTTGAACTATAACTTGCCAAGTTTTTTCACTGACTCTTACTGTGCGGGGGGTATCTGATAAGCATTGCTTATTGACTTTTTTCATTGCATCTGCACAAAAACCTTTTTGAACGTCCATATTTGGCGGGGTCTAGAGGTCTACATTTTGGTTTGAGCGAGAAGCCAAGGCTCTGGCGAGTCTTTGGGGATGCGCAGGCTTGTTTGAGTCTTTGCTGCTAACGGATGGGGTACGTACCAAAATCTTATGTGCTGGTCCATTTTAATAGCAAAACAAGGAACGTAAAACCAGCCACTTAAAAACAGACGAAACAATGGTATTAAGGGGAAATGGTAGCTTAATGAAGGTCGAATGCTCCCCTTGGAGCATTCTGCAATACATTTGACCTACATTAAGCATTAAACGTTTTGAAAACCAATTTTGATGTTCATTTTGAGTGGCCGCTTAAGACAGGTTTTACTGTAAGGATGGTCTTGTAAACCAGTAGATGGATCCTTACCAAAATCACACTATGCTTAGTCAGAGCTTAGAACACGCTATGGATTCAGCTATTCAGGCACCCTTAGGGTCCTTCCACTCCTCCTGCTAGTTTTTGTACCCATTCTACTTCACATGTAATTGACATATGAGCCATATCCTTATCACATTGATACCCCGGTAGATCCTCAAGTTTCGCCAGTGCCTTTTATTTGCTACTCAACACAGAACATATGAAGTAGAAACTTCAGACATGTGCATGAGTGTTTAAATGATTACATTTTAGGTAATTTTGCATTCTGTCAGGCCTGATCTGTATCCGAAATGTTTGCAAATGTTATCAGCACCCTACCAAAAGAAAGTTGCCACCAGTGAGAGTTGCCACTAGTTGGTAAAGAATTTAAGGAAAGACTTAGGGGCCAGAACACAAGAATATGGTACTTTTTGCATATATACAGTCAGACATAAGTTAAGCATCACCCGAACAATATTTCAGAGACGTTTTTCGTGTACAAATTTCTTCAGAAGAACAGCCAGTGGGAGCGCAGTGGCTCAGTGGTAGATTGTGCTTGACTCAAAACCGAGGGGCCGCGCGTTCGAGCCTCACCGGCGTCACTGCGTTGTGGTCCTTGAACAAGACACATTTATCCTAGCTAAGTACTGGTTAAACCCAGGAAGACCCGTCCCAATATACCTGAAAGATTGTTGATGGAATGTAAAGAATCAAATCTAACTATTGTCCCATGGGATGGCCGTGTAATGATGAGCAATCAGTGTCCTTGTTTCACATCCTGACCTTCCTGAGAACTGGTGTATCATCGATTAGGAAGAGTCAGACGTAAACTGCGCTCCTGTTTCTGGCAATCTGATGATATATTACAGTAATAATTGATGTTATATCGGCCATCCCGTGAAATAACGGTACTTATCGCACCGGAATATAACCTTTCCTTAAACACCCATGCACTGCAATCCAATAAAGCCACATGCTTGGTTTTCAGTCTCAACCTTCATCTACTATTGTGCTTTGTCAACACAAGCAGTGAAGGCTCAGGCCAGCCTGCGTATCCACGCAGGCTGGCCTAAGCCTTAGCTGCTTGCCAATGCGATAAGTACCAAAATATCACGATTTGGCTCATATGTCGTATTGATTTTCTCCCCCTAAGGAACTGTTTGTAGGATGGAATTCCAGCACTGAACGCTCATAGAAGTAATTATCTTGTGTCTACATTATACTTAGGACCTAATTTATTGCTAGCTAAAGGCTGCTTTTAGGCCACTTTGCGGTGGTGGAAATATGACTCGGAGACAGTAGAATATTCTTTTATTGTCTTTGATGGGAATATCCTCTCTGATTGCAGGCTCTTAATTGTTTTAGTGCCCTTTTCCATTACAAGAATCCATATAAAGGGAGATAATTTTAGCGCTAGATAAAAGGCTACAGCCTTTTTCCATGACATCAAAGCTGTATTCTACATGTATTTGACTGTGAAAATAGATAAGATTATATGTATGGGGTTTGCAACAAGATTATAATAGAACCAACCTGCTCAGCTACTGAGACTAGCTAGGACCTTGAAATTTTGGATTAAGCATGCTTTTGTTTCATAATAATAACTTTATAAATGGGCAATAAGTACTCATAGGCTAGTCAAAACAATTCCAGTGAGTGTAGCATTATGTTGCTTTTTGGCCCTCATCATGAGAAAACCTGATTTAGTTGCATTTGAAAAACGAAGGCACAGATCAGCCTACGTTTTGGCACAGACTGATTAGTTTCCCTATTTTGTTCACTCTCCACAAAATACAAAGCTTTACTTGCTACAAGCAATGTTTCAATCAATCAAGCTAGTCTCTGTAGCTGAGCAAGCTGTATTGAGCCCTATCTGGCTGCAACCCCCAAAGACAGGTTTTTTATCATGACCAGGCCCATTTAAGATTTTGTTTGATTGATTTTTTACGTCCCATCAACATTCTTTCAGTTATGTAGGGACGGGTCTTCCTGGGTTGAACCAGTACTAAGCTAGGATAAATGTGTCTTGCTCAAAGACCACAACACAGTGATGCCGATGAGGCTTGAATCTGCGGTCTCAAGTCAAGCACTCTACCACTGAGCCACTGCGCTCCCATAAGAAAGATAACTCTGTAACCATTTTATGGTTTTCATCTGAAAATGTGGAATATGTTGGGTTTACTTAATATAGGGATGGCTCAGCTAAAGTGTGTGCAGCTAGTAGGCTGGATGGGTTTAACTATCTCCTAGTGTCATCTGCTGATAACATTTGCAAACAATTTGGACCCAGATCAGGCCCGACATAATGTCGGGCCTGATCTGGATCCAAACTATTTGGCACAGTGATGGTATTCCTGAAAGAATTAAAAAAAAAAGTTGGGTTTTGAAAAAAGTTTGCCTCTGAAAATGTGGAATGTGTGTGGTTTACTTATAGAGATCTGGGCCTGGAATTACAATGCCGCCTTAAAGTTAAGGTAGACATAAGTTAAGTATTGATATTTCAACATGCTATATTAAATGCTAAATAAATTGCCTGGATCAATGCAGTACTTGTGGTCAAAGATATGGTTGTGATCTACCGAAAAAACATATTTTAGTTTATTTTAATCAGTTTGAAACGTTAATTTCGCATCCTGAAAAATCAATACTTAACTAAAGTCTTCCTTAACTTTAAGGAGGCATTGTAATTCCGGGCCCTGATTGGTTTAGTTGACTGATATCCTATATCACTTTTGTCTTTACTGTTTCAGAGAAAGTCAATTCTAAAAGCTCTCCTTGAAGATGGTATGGTTGTCTCCCTGGAAGATCATCTCGTCTTAATCAACCTGGCCAAACGTGAGTGAAATAATCTTGAAAGGTCATAGATAACACAGGCGGACATCCACACAAAATGTGTAAATAGATATGAAATAAATATAATAAAACCTATACAGCATGATTTGTGAAACAATATCCAAGTTATTCAATGACCTTGTAATAGCCAAAGGCAGGGGATATAGTTATGGTGTCTGATGGACAGAAACCTCCTGCAAAATTTAATTGTCTTCATAGGTTTAGACAAACAAATTTCTTAAGCGTAAAACTGTGAATATTTTCTTACCCATCAGTTTTAACACATGTTTTGGGTGCTCATAAGAATTGTCTCATTGAGGCGGTTCTTTTGAGTACCCACAACATATGTTTTGGTTAAGAAATAAGAAAATTATTTTTTCGGTACGCACTCTTAACTAAAGGCCAGGGCCCGGAATTACAATGCCTCCTTAAGTTAAGAAGACTTTTACTTAACTCCAATATTTCTTAAAGTTAAGATTCTATCTTAAATGTGCATTTATAATGCACCGTTTTTGTGAACCTAACTTAGGTATTAATCCTCGGCTAAAATCGTTAATTTGACAGAAAGGCTAACGAGGACATACGAAAAATATAGAGTTTTAATGAATGTAAGCGACCCAAATGTTTCGCGCGTCCTGTAAAATCAGCGGACTCGAAAAATACTGCAAATTAGAGTAATTCCTGCTCATTAAAACCCTCCCCACGACGCAGAATTACTTGAGTTCGATATTTTCCATTTCATAAAAGAGTGTGGGCGTCATTTTAGAGGAGACGGGGAGGGAGAGCAGGTGGGGTGGGGGGGGGGGGGGGGGGGGTACATGTACACACGAACTCGTTCGCGATGATCATGTTTTTGTGTGTTTGTGGGAGAAGTTTACATGCATCTAGCTCGTTGTAGACTATTTATGAGCTAACAACGGATACTGTGTTGCTTAATTCTGTATAACCTTACATAAATGATGCATGATCAGCTATCCAGTGGGGTTTAGTTTTTATCCTTTTTCTGAACCATTACACGCGTACATATTTTAAGTTGAGGTGGATTTTGCAGGTTATGTGGATCCTTGAGCAATCCATGGTGTCTCGCCTATGCGATAAGTACCATAATATCGTGCTGGCTCGGCTGCAGTTTGCTCATACGAATGTTTAAAGTTAAGGTAAACAGTACAATATCAGTTTTGTTTGTTTGATTGATTTGATTATTTACGTCCCATCAACAATCTTTCAGTTATGAAGGAACGGGGCTTCCTGGGTTGAACTAGTAGTAAGCTAGGATTAATTTTCTTGCTCAATGACACAACGCACTTACGCCGGTGATGATCGAATCCGCGGCCCCTCGGTCTCGAGTCAAGCACTCTACCACTGAGGCACTGCGCTCCCAATCAATATGAGTAAATTGAGAGACTTCGAGGTCTACGTAAATTTGGTATTTTCATCCGACTTGAGCTGTACAAAACTGATGCCATGCAGCTGTACAACACTGATGCCATGCTATAAGCTACAAATATCTCTGCCAAAGTGGCACCAGGTTACCCATCTATTTCGCGAGCCCTGTCGAGTCATAACAAATGACTTACATAGCGTACATGTACTCATTTTGAACACATAAATTCCCAATGTCCAGCCAGAAATTTGCTGATAATCAGATACTTAGCTATTTGTTTTTAAAATTTAAAGGCGCCGATTGAGCCAGAACGCGCTACCATGCATACGTGATAATTCCAAATGAAAAAAACACTCCCATATATGGCAAAACAAAATATGTTTCCATTATAAGCCTAAGTTGACCTTGACCTATTTTAATTAGATCAGGTAAGCGCTACAGGACCTTCAGATCCTCTAGTACGTTCATATGCTTAAGGGGGAGTGTGTGTGTGTGTGTGGGGGGGGGGGGGGGGGGGGGGTAGTTATAGAATACTAGCAGACTTCTTGATGTGGTGAACCTTTCAACCTTATTACTATAAAATCATACCAGATAGGCAGCGATATGCATTTTTAAAATACAAAACAGCGTTTCTAGCAATTCAGTTCATTTGTGATCGCCGCATACAGTGTTGGACAAAGCATGTGGGTAATTCGGTATTTTATATGTGCCAGCAACATTGTAGAGACTCCCTTCACATCCGACGTTGGGCATAATACAAGATCCCATTGCACAAAACGCCTTTGAAACACGGTGCACTACCCTACTCATGGCATTTTTGATACCCCAAGCGTATCTCCAATCACTAAACAGTGGGACCCTGTCGTTGTTTACCACAGCCGCACAGAACTTGCATCAATGCTATGTCTTTTGGCCAAGACGATGTGTGGACAAACCCAGTTAACGATGCCACGCCCGGATCCAGAGGAGGGGGCAGGGGTTTGGACCCCAGCCCCCTGGAAAATCACAAATTCTATAGGTTTATATAGAAATATGCAATTGGACCCCCTCCCCCTGGGAAAAGTTGGACCCCCTGGAAATGTTGGACCGTCCTTCTCCATGGAATATCGGAAAGTTATAGTTTAATGATAGTTTTCTTTGAAAAAGCCATGCTCACTAGACTCCCTCTGCAAAATAAGCTGAGGACTTACAAAAAAGGAGAGAAAAAACAGCAACGTCAGAGCCTTTTTTCAGTCAGTTGGGCTTCGACCCCCCCCCCACACCATCGCCAAACCCGAAGAAAATTTCCTGGATCCGTGCATGGATAAACGATATCGCTCCTAAACCTTCTACAGTGCTGCCAAGATCTAATGACCATGTTTACATTTGCATGTTTGTAAACATTGAAATCAAAACAGTAGGCTGGCATATTCAGCAGTCAGGTGTAGTTTTGAAAACTGTTTGATATCATCTTGTATAGCTCAGAAGGTAGAGTCGCTGGCAGCAGAACATACATTAATTTTTCCATTATGCACAGGTTTGAATCCCATCAATGCTTTTATTTCTTTTCTCCATTTTTATTGTATCAAATTTTCACATGTGTCCTTTAAGCATTATTGGAAGACATTTTTTACATTTATACAAAGTGTCCATCAAATGGGACATTATCAAATACGAAAACGCTTATGCGAGATGCCACTGAATGCATCAACTCAATAGAGTACCAGCACCCTAGATAAGCAGCGTATTTGCGTAAATACGCAATTAAAATCCTCAAAAAAGCAATTAAAATTAAATGTGTGCGTACTGAAAAGCAATTCTAACAATTGGTATGCAATTACATGCGATGTCATTGCGTACCATTTGGTCCATTTTGTTTCCATTTGGGTAATATACAAATGCCAGTCGGGTATTGATTTTTTTTACTAGCGACGCAATATAACTCCAGTTTTATGAATAAAATATTGGTGCCCAGTCCAGTATTTCGTGGAAAAACACTATCGATGAAAGTGAAACTGCAAAATGGACACGCTTGAATGTCAACACGAGGATGAGATTTGCTTCAGGTACAATAAAATCCGCTAGTTTGATACTTTAGAAAGGCAGACGATGGGAGTGAATAAATATGCAGGTACATTCCAGATGTCTTCATGCAATAAGAAAACGTGCAATCACAGAAAAAAAAAAAAAAAAAAATGTGGCGTAAAAAAATATGAAAATACGCAATTGTTTGTGCAAGTACGCAATTGAGGATAACCAGGTTGCGTAAATACCCAATTGACCCAAAACTTATCTAGGGCGCTGGGTTACACATTGTTTGCTGTCATTAAAGTAATTTAGGGTGCAAAGATCAGGAATCGATAACATCAAGTAAAGCGATATTCAGCAACCCAAATGGTTTGGAAATGCTTATGAATTATATCTTTAAATGAGCCGCTACATGATATTTCTACAAATGTGGTATGTGCGACGAGCAGAGCCTCAGATCAGCCTGCGCATATGCGCAGTTTGATCAGAGCCATTGCTAGTCGTTTGAATATTCTATGAATATTTAGCTACTGCCCAAACAGCATTTTGACTGTCTAAGCTTAAAAGGCGGCTGCACAGGCTCCTCTGAGTCTACACATGTCAAAATGCCACATTGGTGGAAATCACATGCCACGGCTCAATAAATAATTGATAAAAAAAATAATATTATACCGTGATGGGGTTCGAACTCGCATGTATTATTCTAAAAATGAGTTAAAATAAGTTTGCTATTAGTAAATATTATTGCAAATACAGAATGTCAACATAGTCAAAAATAACGCTTCAGGACTCTATGTGTCGTTATCTTTGCAGTCTCACAAAAGTCCGGACGTTCGCCATTGTTTACATTTACGTACATCGATATGTCAAAAAGTTAAATCTTAACTTTAAGGTAGCCTCGCTGCTACCTTAAATATTTAAGTATTTTGTCGAGATAAGGAGACATTTAAGATAGGGAAAATGATTGTAATGCACTTTTCGTGAAATTTAAGTAAGTTCGTCAATTTAAGTCTACCTTAACTTTAAGGAGGTATTGTAATTCCGGGCCCTGGTCTTTTAGTGTAAGTTGTGGGTATCTGTGCACTGTGGATACATTGCAAGTTTTCTATCCTTTACCACACATGAGAAAGTCTCCTTAACAACAAAGGTGCAGATCATCCTTCACATAGAACTGCACTATCTGATCAGCCCTTTTGTTATTGGCTGAATGGAAATCTTAGATATACATCCTAAAACAAATTGTAAAAGTCTCTGAAGCTGAGCAGGTTAGTTTGAGTCTAACTTGGGTTGTAAAATGGGACGGAAGTTTGGATTTCACCAGGTAAGGCCTAAATTATGTCTTCAGGTTAGTTTGTCAGAGTTGCCTCTCTTAGACTAATAATGTCTGTACTTTTAAAGCTTCCTTTCTTCAAAGTTTAACTTTTATAAAAACTGGTTTTAAACAGTTTGAATCCAGATCAGGATGGACATTATGTCTGTCTTTAATCCAGGCCCAAACTTTTAAGCATCTGATGACATTAAAAACACATATGTTCCATTACATTCATTCATTTTAAATATCAACTCCAACATCATCTTCACTTTTCAGTGCCAATGGATACCGTAGCAGACAATAAAGTAACAATATGATATACATTGTATACTCAACATTGCATGTTGGGTAATTTTGCATGCAGTATTCACTTCGCTTGCTTTTCTTTTGGTCATCTACTGACTTAAAGAAACCAAATTGTTTTTTTTTTTAAAGATAATTCAGGATGTCCACATTCTGGGTCCAAATTGTTAATGAAGGTAATCAGTAGACCAGGAAAATGAGTACAGGTAGATAAAATGTTTAACAGTGCTAGCATGCAGGCCAGTGTAGAACTTCACCTTTTTGCACAAGGCAACAGTACAGTTAACCCTTGTCATGCTGAATATTTTTATGTACTATACTCTTCCCCAATTGTTTGTCCCTTAACCAACAACATTCCAATTATGAGCATGCATTTACAAACAGAGTGGATAGTATTGTTGATTCTGAAGCCAGCTGGTCTGGATCTACAGTGTTTTCAAAAAATGGATAACTCAGAGTTCAGCAGGACATATGTCAATCATTGACAAAAATTTTATTTGATTTTGCCTGTCTTTTACTGTCATGTATTTGGCTTTGTGAGAAAAGGTTATTTACTCCGGTGGTGGAGCTGTGTTATTCACTGAACCACCTGGTCAGGGTCTTCACCAATCTAATACAAAGTCAATTCACTTGAACCAGAGAGGTGAAACAATGCTTTTGGACAAAGAAGGCTCCGATCAGACTGCACAAATGTGCAGTCTGATCGGAGCCTTCTTTGTCTCAACATTTGATGATAAACATATTCTCCTTATAAAGCTTCACCTACTGTTGACATTGTTTGATCTTTTTCATTACAGCTAAAGAGCCCTCATGTTACTTAAAGACCCAGATCACCCAGCCTTTTAAAACAGTACGATCAAGTCCTGTCCATCTTGAAGAGGCACCAATACAGTAAAATCCGTTTTCTAGGGAAGAGAGAAGACCTAAGTCATGGTTCATAGGTATGCAGGTGATCTTGGTTTACACAATGTCAATTACACACAAATATACCTTTTTACAAGGTGAATTTCTGTTTGATTGATAGAATACAATCTTCATGGGAGTCAATAGGTTAAATATGTACAATTGATTTCTTTAACACATTAATAGCCTATTTCAAAGATACTGATAGATATTGTACATATGTACCAATCTGTTTGAGAACCTGTACAAGATAGGTCCAGATAAACCGATACTTAGGCCAAATAAAAAAATACTTGTGTTCTCTCTTTTTGCTGTCCAAATTAATCCTCAATTCACAAATTGGATGCAGTGGCAGAGGTATTAAGTTTGAATCCCCCGTCCCACCACACACTTTCATAGAGATTATTCTCTTTATCACTGTCTAAGCCTGGTAGTTGTCACATACTACAGTAAAACCTGTGCAAGCAGACAAAACAAAGATCTAAATGACACATGGTAGCTTAATGAAGGTCCAAAGTATTGCAGAATGCTCCCCTTGGAGCAGAATTGCAGAATGCTCCCCTTGGAGCATTCTGCAATACTTTTGACCTGCATTCAGCGATAATTGGTCTTAAAGACCAATTTTCTGTCTTTTTGAGAGTGGCCGTTTTACACAGGTTTTACTGTACACAAAGTACCTTCATTTAGGATAACTGATTGTCAGAATACGAGGATGACAGAAAAAAGTTGAAAAGCCCGAAACAAACATAAAACACACAGATCTTAAACATTATAATATGGAATGTTTTGCATTTGACTTGATACATATTTTGAGTGATATGTCTGTATTACCTTAGGGTAATAAGTGTGATAGATTGAGCTTCAGCAGGACAAGGGTTGACAAGTGAAAGTAACTGCTAGTGCAAAAAATAGTTAATGGTACACAATAATTATTAAGCAACCAGAAAAGTGCCTCATTTCAATCAAAGACAGGTAAATCTGATATAATTCAGGTCTCAAAAGATAAAAGAGCATATTTCTGATTTATTGAACCCTTATCCTGCCCAAATTTTGGTCTAGAAAATGTTGTCTGCTCGGTATGTCTGCTGCATATATTCAAGTGCACTTCAGACTAGATATAACCATGGAAGCAAGCAATATGAACCCTGATCAGACTCCTTCTGATCTGAGTTCAGATTGTTTGCAATATATCCTTCCAAACTGCTTATGCAGATGGCAAAAGTTGTGATTGGCAGGGAAAAGGGTTAATTCTCAACTTCAAACACTGTATCTGTAAAAAAAAAATTGAAGTCTAAGTTCATCCTTTTATAGTGAACTATAACCTAGTATTTAATCATTTATTAGATAATAGAAAGTTCCTGTACTGGGCTAGTTAGTTCATAAATCTGAATCTTATCTTAGTATTGTACAGTTAAACAAACATTTATATCAAAGTTAAATTTATAAGGGTTATGATCTAACTGTTAACACCGACTTGCAATATCGCATGCTTTTGTATGAGTTACCTAACTATATGGCGAGTCAAGGTAATATGATAAAAGAAATTTTCGATTAAAAGCTTCCTTAAATAGTAGCAGACAAAGCATTTTTTAACTCTGACATTGAGAGCCTGAACCAAATTACTTGGACGGGGAAAACATACACAAACAAAATAGTCTCACTCTTTTCAAAACAGTGTGGATCCTGATCAGCTGGCTTCTGTTGGAGCCTGTAAACTACGAAAATTGTTAGGATCAAATATGGTATATTACTAAGATTTTTAGGAACAAATATAATGGTAAATAACCAAGATTGTAAGGATCAAATATGGTAAATTACAATGATTGTAATGATCAAATTTGGTAAATGACCAAGATTGGTATGATAAAATATGGTAAATAACCAACAAGATTGTTAGGATCAAATATTGTATATTACCAACACTGTTAGGATCAAATATGGTAAATTACCAAGGTTTTAGAATTAAATATTATGGTAAATAACCAAGATTGTAGGTATCAAATATGGTAAATTACAATGATTGTAATGATCAAATATGGTCAATTACCAAGATTGGTATTATCAAATATGGTAAATAACCCAAGATTGTTAGGATCAAATATGGTAACATGATCAAATATGGTAAATAACCAAGATTGAAGGATCAAATATTGTAAATTACCAAGGTTCAAATATTGTAAATTACCAACTTTGTTAGGATCAAATATGGTAAATTACCAAGGTTTTATAATCAAACATGATAAATTATCAAGATCATTATGAGCTGAAACCTTTCTCAAATATGGTAAATTACCATGATTGTTATGATCAAATATGGTTAATTACCATGATTGTAAGGAGCTGAAATTTAAACACTGGTCGTTAATGCAGTAAATTACCATGGTTGTTTGGAGCTGAAATTCAAAAACATTTCTCAAAAATGGTAAATTGCCATGATTGTTTTGATAAAATATGGTAAATTACCAAGATTGTTAGAAACTTAAAAACTTTTCTCAAATACAGTAAATTACCATGATTGTTAGGAGCTGATATTTAAAAACTGATCTCTGAGGATCATCTATATCTCAAGCATGGCTCTTATCATGAATAGAATAACCCTTTAAAAGCTAATAAATAACTGGTTATAGAAGTAACAGGCAAAAGCAAATCAATAACAACTTCAAGTTTACTTTTTACCAGACCCATTTATCTTAAACAGAGTTAGAACAGGCCAACAGTGCTCCATATTGATTTCCTGGTGTTAAATGGTTGTTCAGTGGCACTTCATCACATTGCATCTGATTTACTCAAGACCCTCAACACTTCACTTGAGGCGGAACTACATACCTGTGTTACCTGTCAACATCTTTTACCTGGATTTTGTAGTTAAAAAAAAAGAAACCTGAAATTATACAGAGGGGTGTTACAACAGACTCATAGTTGAAGAAATCTTTATTGCATAAAAATCCATGCGGCACACTTTTAACCAACACCCATGTTAACAAGGCAGTTCACATGCTGTTAATATAAAATGAGCGGCAACATGAGATTTCCAACTATGTGGTTTGTGCGACCAGCAAAGGCTCAGACCAGCCTGCGCATAAGCGCAGGCTGGTCAGAACCTTTGCTAGTCGCTTAAATATTCTATGACTGTTTAGCTACTGAACGAACATCATTTGAGGTTTCTAAGCTTAAAAGGATGCTGCACATGCTCGTCTGAGTCTACACTTGTCAAAATACCACATGCCAATGGATTTGGTACCTTAAATACACTTGTTTCTGGCCACTATGCCAGAAAAACAAAGAGATCAATAATGTAGGGACAACTCTGTCAACTAGACTCAATAAACTACAGGTGCAACTGCAGAAGCTGGACAGTTCCATTATAACACAATATTGGCGCTACATTCCAGGAGCGTAGCCAGAGGCTTTATCATGTTGAAGCCCACCAAAAATATTTGGAGAACTAAGAGACATCTGACCTTGTTACTTGCCTCTTCAAATAGCGAATGATAAAGGCGCTGATCAGACTGCGCAGATGTGCAGGCTGGTCTGCGCCTTTGTTGTTCCCAATCAAGAAAAGTCAGGGTTTCTCGTGTATATGTTCATATGATGTTGAAGCCAAGGCTTCCTGGCTTCCGCCTGGCTACGCGCCTGCATTCTACTCAGCAATAGAGTTTACTGAATACAGAAAGGGTTGCAAAACAGGGGCAGTAACAATAAAGTTATCCAGTAATGTAAAGGGTTGCAAAATAGGGAATTACAGTAGTATTAGCTGATTCATCAAAAGCCAGCTGGGCTGGGTCTACACTATTTATAAAAAAAATGGAATTAACTTTAAGAAAGTTTTGTGAACAGTGCACTTATTACGACAAAATTGATAGGTTGATTTGCTTGTTTCTTCTGTTACAGCAGATCAATGGCAGCCAATATCAAAATTTATAACCAAGAAAAAATTTGAAAAGCATGTTTTGTCAGTGTCATTAGTCATTTTATAGCAATGTTGAAAAAATTTAAGAAATAAAAGTATCGTATTTCAGACATAAAAATGCCTCTCACTAGTTTTGATACAGACGTCTTTAACCGCAGGCAACGGGCCATGAAATTTAATTTTATGCTCAGGATCAGGTCTATTGTGATGAAGTGTTTTTAAGATATGTATGTTAACTGTTAAATAAGTGTATCTCGGGTAATATATAAGCAAATTTTATTGAGCTTGTAACCTCAATTTTCATTTCATCATTTATCTTTTGAAGCCAGAGTCCTAGATGATAGGGATGTTCCGATTTCTCGTTTTTTCTTATTTATGCAGGAAAACTTATGTTGTGGGTACTTATTAGAAGTGTCTCATCCAGACGCTTCCCTTAAGCACCACAATAATTTTTTTTTATTGAGAAATAAGAAAAATATTTTCATTTTAGAGGTATTTTTATCTTGAGCTATGATCGGAATTGTATGAAACTTAGTACAAACTGTTTAATGGACATGACAAAATGAAGACATTATCAACTAGGACCAGTCCAACCAGCTTTTTATTTGATTTCCCCTTAAAAAATCTGTTGTGGTACTAATGGCACACATTTCATCTGTTCACTTGCATTGAGAAACAAAAAAGGTGGAATCTAGATACCCCTATTGTATTGGTAAAGTATATTGCACCACCCTTAGCAGGTCAACTGAAGCTGAAGATTTGATTCTGGCTGAACTGAAACTTTGAAGGGTGGCATGTGAGTAACATGGAGGTTCAGATTTTCTTTAAATCATTACATTTTGATATCCAAGATCGCCGTCATGGCAGCCATATTGAATTTCTTCAAACAAGATCTACGCCCGAACAATATAACCGATTGAGACTAAACTTGACAGAAGGCATTATACAGAATTGCTGAAATTGGTCCATTTAGATATCTAAGATGGCTGCCATTGTAAAATTCTTCAAATAACGTTTCCTCCAAAACCATATCAGGACTTGAAGATTTGGAATTGCTAAAATCAGTAGTTGGCTGCACAGTGGCTTTCTACAGCATCCACTCCTGAAATATATTGGTCAGATTACCCTGAAACTTGATGGCTGTGTACTGTAAATTCGGAAATTTTCGTGAGAATTTTGTTTTGCTCTGCACAGTGGCTTTCTACAGCATCCACTCCTGAAATATATTGGTCAGATTACCCTGAAACTTGATGGCTGTGTACTGTAAATTCGGAAATTTTCGTGAGAATTTTGTTTTTGCGAATAGCGTTAAAAGAAATATTTGTGACGTTAAAAACTCGTGACTAGGGCCTGATTTACCTACATCAGTAACAGACATAGTGTTTTCTCGAGGGTTATTTTTCACACGAATTTGCATCTGCAAAGTTTCGCGAAAATAAAACCCTCGCGAAAATTTCCGAATTTACAGTATTAAAGGCAGCAGAGCAATGCTCAGAGATTCAATGCTCAGAGGTTCATAATTTCTGAATGCACTCTAATCTGATCTGACAGCCAGGATGGCCACCATGTAGGCTAACCACCATGGTGCATGTCATAATCAGTCTTATCCAGGTGAGCCATTCTGGCCTAGTTTTATCTCATATTGTAAGGACAATTGGAAAATGTAAGGCTTGTTAGTCCAACATTCATGCTGTAAGGTAGATTTTCTTGTATCATCCTCAGTGGCATAATTATTGGCGTGCTCCTCCTAGTTAACACATTGTTAATAATCGTATCATTATACATGTCTTTATGTCGAGTCACTCACTGAAATCCATTTAACTGGTTTCAAATGTCATCCTCAATTGCCAAGTCCAGTTACCGTGGAAACATAAAAATAGATTATTCCGTGATAAAGCTTAAAACAGCCAAGACAGTTTTTACGGAAGATCTTTTCAACCCACTTATGTCTTATTGATAGAAATCATGGTATACAAATTTATCACAGCCTTAATGATATTGCACTCAGAATGGCAACATGTATGAAGATTTTGACACTCTGAGTGCAACAGTTATTGGTTTAACCAATAACTGTTGCACTCAGAGAAGCATGAGAGGATGATAGTTTGCTGAAATGTTTTGATTTCTATTACTGGTGTTTCATGAAATTGCACTCAGAAATTTTGCAATTGTTTCATGATATTGCACTCAGAACGGCAACATGTATGAAGATTTTGACAATTTGAGTGCAACAGTAATTGGTTTGCATTCAGGGACAAATGAGATGGTGATACTGTAAATTCGGAAATTTTAGCTATGGTTTTATTTTCAAGAAACTAGCGAAGTTTCATGAAAAGTAAAATCCTCATGAAATCGGGCAATCACTCTGTCGTTTACTGATGTAGGTAAATCATGCCCTAGTCGCGAATTTTTAATGTCACAAGTATGTCTTTTAAATTAGATTCTCATGAAAATTTCCGAAATTACAGTAGTTTGCTGAAATTTTGCAATTTCTATTGCTGATGCTTCATCAATACAGTTACAGGCTGAATGGAAGCAGTATAGATCAAGATGAGTTGGCTTATAAATGAAGAAATCAGCTGATCTGGCTCTGTACTCATTTCATATATCTTGAGTCCACACCCAACTTTGTATGGGTTTTTGGAGAAAAAATGTTCATGGGGATGAGGTGTGGTTTTGAGGAGATGGGGGTGGGGATGAGAATCTAATAATTAACTTTCTTTGGCCTTATGGGTGTCTTTTGAGAGTGCTGTGATTCATCTGTCAGGGTATCAGAACTAAATGAGCATGAAAAAATCTAGTCTGAAGCACACTTGAATATATGCAGCAGACATAGAAAACGGACAACATTTTCAGGGCGAGATAATTTTAAGGGTTAAAACATCTTCAATTCAGTTTCAATTTTAGTTTCTTGTTATCTCCCTTTGACTACTATGCAGATTGCTTGGCAAGATGTTTAACAATGACTTGATCTGATCCGGATATTTTCATATGCCATACTGTCGCCCTTCCAAGATAGAAGAGACATTTTGATATTTAATCACAAAGACTTACAAACTACTTAGCACTCTGTGTAGAATAGATTCAGAAGAACTGAAGACCCTGGTCCTGAATAATTTTTTAACCCTTAACACGCCAAGAAAAAAATGCATCTGAAAATGTCATCTGCTGAAGTCGTCTGCTGCAAATAATTCTATAGGAGCAGTCTGATCTGGGACCACACTGTTTGCAATAGAGGCTTCTTTAACATTTCAGCAGACGAGAATAGCAGATGACTTTTGTTGAGATTGGTGAATTATGAGTTAAAAATGCCACATCCACCTCCAGATGTATGTTGTTAATAACAATTGACTCACATGGTACATGGAAAATAATGCAGATCTGCATTTTTGAAAAAAAAAGGATACGAGCCGCGACATGTGAGTTTCAACAATGTGGCATTTTGACATGTGTAGACTCAGACAAGCCTGTGCAGCAGCATGTTAAGCCGTAGAAACTCCAAATGTTAATCAGTCAGTAGCTTAACAGTCATAGAATCTACATGCGACTTGCAAAGGCTCTGATCAGACTGTGCGTATGCACAGGCTGATCTGAGGCTTTGCTGGTCGCACATACCACATTGTTGGAAATCTCATGATACAGTGTCACCAAACCACGTGGTGTGTGACGTAAATTTTTGGTACCACCGGCAGCTAAATCATCAACAAGAAGCATCGCCTCGGAACTTCAATCAATCGTAAGTATTTTATTTTCCAGCCGATTTCAACGACATATAGCCTATTCTAAGGGGAAAAGTGAGTTCTTTACAACGGTGTTAATGGATTTGTCACCAGATTAATACTTTAGGCCTGAAAACGAGGCAAATGTCTTGGCAATATTTGGGACTGGCTTGCCGTGGTTGCACGGTGTTTTTCACATTTTCTGGACATTTGCCTCGACATTTTGTCGGGCCTGATCTGGTTCCAAACTTTTTGTGAAGGGTATCAGCAGTGTCGCCATTAGCGGGGGAAAGAGTTAAATTGCTGTGTAAAATGCTTGAGCCGTTCACAAATCTGGTTAGCGCTAGGATGATTTACATCTATTTGAGTTAAGCGCAGGTGGTCGCTGAGGCGATTGACTTCAAAATCTGTTTGCCAAGTCTTTATTTGTAATTGAAGACATTATTTGTGTGTAAATTGAATATTGAATTAAACGGCAAGAAAGAAACATCACACTGCGCTCTGGTTGTCAGCTCGCTTAGTGTGTTTACAAGGCTTGAGAACACACAAACGAAACAAAAAAGGATAAAGGTTACTAATCTTGGGTTGGCGTGAAATAAAATCCTTTGTGTTCATCAGCCTTTTGAATTGATGGGGTATCAAATTAAACAAGTTTAACCACAATAAACTCCCTTAAGATAGAATCATGCAGCTAAACTGATGAAATCGTTGAAATAAATACTTGAAAAACATCCTATTGTTACATAAACATTGTGCTTGATAAATATATTTATATGAATATTAACCATTTGAACGCCAATCATGATTGCAACAGACAACACATTTTATGGTATTCTTTATTTGAGGGAAAATAAGGCTTGAAATTTTGTGTAAATGGGCAGACAGTTAACATACCATGCCATATTTGGTTTCATAGTGCAATGACTTAATTTGAAAATGTTGTCTGGTGTAAACATTCAAATTGGCACTTTAACTCTGTGCCTGCAAATGTTGCCTGACGGATGAAATCGGTGAAATAAATACGTGAAAAACATCCTATCGTTAAATAAACATTGTGCCTGATAAATATTAACCCTTTGAATGCCATGACGACTGCAGCACAGGGATTTTCCTTGGGCCGAGGGCCTGTTGAATTTGGGAAAAAAACATTTGGATCATCAAAATTGGGAAAATTGGATGCAGTCTAAAAGAACTGGACTGCCATTTTAAATGGATTAAAAACCATACAAGAAATTAGCAGTGTAAATCATTTGTTGCTTCATTATTGCCCTTTCATTCACATTTTTATGTAAATTTTCATGCATCTGTAACTTTGCTATTTTTGTTGGGATTTTCATGAAATTTTTACCGAAATGTATAAATTATATATACACCATTTTGGGAAGTTTTTGCTTATCTTTGAATTGGGAAGGTGCCGATATGCGGCCCCAAATCAGGCCTAGAAAAATCCCTGCAGCAAACGACACATTTTATGAGGCTTGAAATTTTGTGTAAATATTGACAAAAGAAGCAGCAAAAGAGGCAGAAGGTAAAAATACAATTATCTTTCAAAAAAATTGGTGGATGCTTACTATGGATGCACAAGAAATACAGTGGTATCAAGGGCCAAGTTTGCCCGGTGCACATGATGCCTGGGCCAATGCATTGTGGATTGATGGAAGACTGATGAGGGAGGTGTTGGTTGGTGATGACAAGCTGGATTCTGCTATATGCTCATGATCTTGCTGTGGTTGCTGACTTGCTCGAGGAGTGCATCCCCATGCTGGCAACTTGGAGTCTTGGAGTAGTCCAAGAGTTCTGCTATATTGGTGACATGCTTTCTGCTGGGGATGGCTTCGAACTGGCTGTGATCACATGCTGCTAGGCCTCACCATCGGGAAAGGATTAATTCTGCCCTGTAAAGAATAAATGAGCCTCGACATGAGATTTCCAACAATGTGGTATGTGCGACCAGCAAAGCCTCAGATCAGCCTGCACAGATGGGCAGTCTGATCAGAGCCTTTACTAGTCGCTTAAATATTCTATGACTGTTAAGCTACTGTCCGAACATCATTTGGAGTTTCTAAACTTAAAAGGGGCCAGCACAGGCTCGTCTAAGTCTATTCATGTCAAAATGCCACATTGTTGGAAATCACATGTCGGGGCTCATTAATGTGGTTGTGGATGGTGATGACGATGATTAGCAAGAGTCCACTGTACTACTGGAATGCGATGAGCTTTAGTGAAAATGATTCAATATGAACCAACAAATACAGATCATGTACTCAGATCAACCTAGGCATCAACTCAGTCAGTTTAGAGTCTATGCTGTACAGTAAAACCTGTCTTAAGTGGCCACTCAAAAATAGACAAAACAAAGATCTTTATGACAAATGGCTGCTTAATGAAGGTCGAAAGTATTGCAGAATGCTCCCCTTTGAGCATTCTGCAATACTTTTGACCTGCATGAAGCGATAATAGGTCTTGAAAACCAATTTATGATCCTTTTGAGAGGGGTCATTTTAGACAGGTTTTACTGTACATTCAATGTTTAGCTATGGGCTGGTGATTTCTATATGAGACCCAGTCTGATCAGAGTCTTTGCTTGGCCCACAGTTCATTTTGTCATCCATGATGCCTCCTGTTATTTGATGCTCAGTATAGATCCTTTCTCGGGCTGCTATATATAAGAACAGTCTGATTGATTCACAACTATATTGGATTGCTCAAGCACTCCAGGCCTGTCTTCTTACACTAAATCAAAAACACACATATAAAAAAAGAGACAATTAATAGGGTGTTGCCAATATCTGGTTTATTACTTTGTATAAATTTTATATTAAAATTTTCTACTCCAGTAATTATGTTACATCTAACATTTGTATCTCTTCATAAGAAAACCTTTCTTTTAGTTGTCACAAAATTAAGTTGTGCATATTCAGATCAGTGTGTGTATAAGCCACGCACTGATCTAGGGGGGGGGGGGGAGCAGGGGCTCCTGACACCCCCTGAAAAATCACAAATATATTGGGTTTCCTAGCAATATTGGTCTGGATCTCCTAAAAATCATAAAGCTACCAGCCAGCATTCAATATTGGGCCATCATCCACTTGCCAGCAAAATGCCATTTATATGGCGTTTTGCTGGCTGGCCGATGATGGCCCGCTTATAGTGGTATTTGAATCCTCTCTCCCGCTCATTAACTAAAAAAACCCAAAAACCCTTAAAGTTGGACCCCCTCTGACAAAACTTTCTGGATCTGCACATGTAAGCCTGTGCTCAATCTACTTAATACTACAGGTATTCATCATTTATAAACTGTACATATTTATAGCTGAAAATTGGTATGAATGGGTTGGTTTGACTTAAAATTTCAAACACTACCAAAGGCACACTTTCCGGTGACATTGCTCATTTATAAATTGTGTAAAGAAAGATTTTTGTGAGATCTGCTTTCATATATCATGAATTTCACTTTTTAGAACATTTATCTATTTGATCAGAGTTATCTTTTCATTCGATCAAACTTTAAGAATGTATTATAAAAGCTTTTACAGTAAAATCAAGTTCAGTATTTTAACATCCATTGAAGTTTGGGTAATTTTCGTCTCTAATTACCATAGATCAGTAAATATAAGAGAAATTGTTAACTTTTGGAGTGCTGAGTTACTGCAAGTTGGGAAACTGGTCTAATTTATCTTTGTCACAATAAATGATTTGCTGAAGGAAGCAAACAAATAGTCCCTGATCAGACTGCTCACTATAATTTAATGGTAATATACATGGTAAAAAGTTTTTATGTTGGTAAGAAAAAAGAATGTTTTCACAATGGCCAAATTTGCACATAAAAATCATTTAAGCTGGTAATTGATGTCATAAAATGGCTCTAATTGTAGACTTCAGTGGAGAGTTGAAATCTTTACCTAGTTTGTCATGCCTTCCCACATGAGATCTTGGTACTTATTGGCAAGTCAAGCAGCCAAGACTTAGACCAGCCTGCAAAAATTTGCTGCCTCACCAGGACCTTCAGGGGGAGAGCAGTGGCTCAGTGGTTGAGTGCTTGACTCGAGACAGAAGGGCCGCGGGTTCGAGCCTCAATGGCGTCACTGCGTTGTGGTCCTTGAGCAAGACACATTTATCCTAGCTTAGTACTGGTTCAACCCAGGAAGACCCGTCCCTGTTTAACTGAAAGATTGTTGATGAGACGTAAACAATCAAAACAAACAAACCAGGGCCTTAAATTCTAAATTTGTCGCAATAATGCAGCATTGAGCTTCACCTTGTGTTAGGAGTTTGTTGAGTGCATCTCCATTTCATCGCGGCACCAAAATGTGGCTACTCTAGCTTGTTTGAAATATAAAATGGCAAGTTCGGATCTGCTTGTTTCACTCGTTTATTCTACTCTCTTTTATTTTCTCCAACAACATCATGCAGAATGTTACGTTCAAGCGAAAGTATGAGCACGAATTACTGGTTATCCGCTTGTTCAAGCCTGCCCAGGAAAAAGTATGGTTAGGTGAACTGACCGTCCCGCAATGACCATAGCTGTTGACTTGGGACGTAAAGCAACAAAAACAAACAAACAAAACGTAGTGACGTGAGACGTCTTGGCGCAGTGGCACCAAAACGTAAAATGGGTACCCGTCAGGATTATACAAAGACCATAAATTATACTGCTGCTCCCAACTGGATAGCAGCATATAAAAATTATTTTGATTCCTTATAATTTGCCAGCAAATACCTTCATAATGGCATTTGCCGTCTAAACCCTCATGCCAGTAATGCTGTCTTCTTCAGGTTGTCCCTCCTTTTTTTTAACTGAAGTCTACTATGGCCCAACACTCTTCCTCCTTTACTCCAGTCGTTGGCATCGCTGCAGAATGTGCTCTTTTGTCTGTTGCTCCTGGCCACAGTCACATGGGGATGTTGACACCAAATGGAATGGTTTTTAGTCTGCTGATAACATTTGCAATTAGTTTGGACCCAAATCAAGCCTGACATAATGTCCGGCCTGAACTGGATCCATATTCTTTGACCTGGCATCCAGAAAGAAATTTAAAAAAAAAATAAAAATAAAAAGAATATTAGCTGACAGCAAAAGTCATGAAAAATTGCCCAGCATGTAAAGGTATAAAGAGTGTCCCCCTTAACCCTTGTCCTGCTGAATCCAGATTTATCGCTTGGAAACACTGTAGATCCAGATCAGCTGGCTTTTGATGAAGCCATCTGATCAGAATTCACACTGTTTTCCACTCTGATTGAAAATACTTGCTTGTATAGCTGGAATGCTGCATGTTAACACGACAAAAATTGGGGAGGAGTATAGTACATAAAAATATTCAGCATGATAATGGTATGAGCCAGGTCATGAGACTTTGTTACTTAATCCTTTACTCCATAGGCTATTTTTAGATCATGACTTCATTTTCTATTTTTAAACAACATTGAAAAAATTCAAGAAAAATTTAAGTAAAGTTTTGAATAGTTTTGAAAATATGAAAAATGGAGCATTTGTTCCAAAAGAGCAAATGCTCCATTTTCTATTATATTTTCAATTATATGATATTTCGCAGGCATCAAATGGTGTTATTATGGAATAAAGGGTTAAGCTGGCAGCAAAGGCTTTGAAAGGTGTTCTGCTCACTGACAAAGACCTGGCAAAACTGCCTTCTCAGGCCCCAGTATGATTGAGCCGTGACATGATTTCCAACAATATGGCATTTTGACAAGTGTAGACTCAGACGAGCCTGTGCAGCCTCCTTTTAAGCTTAGAAACAGTCAGCAGCTTAAAAGTCATAGAATATTCAAGCGACTAGCAAAGGCTCTGATCAGACTGCGCGTATGTGCAGGCTGATCTGAGCTTTTACTGGTCGCACATAACACGTTGGAAATCTCATGTCGTGGCTTATATATATATTTCATTTTGATGTGGCTCATTTACAATCTATTACTTCTGCAAGTCATGTAATACACTATTATAACTGTCATAGATTTGAGAAGATTTTTAATGTTGAAGGGAAATTGTAACATGTTGAATCACAAAACCTCACATTATTCTGTCCAAAAGTGGAAATCGAGCATGCAATGTAATTTTCAATTTATTGTAAGTGAGATGTAACGATTTAACCACAAAGTAGTATATTAAATCATGTACAACATTTTAAGGTATATACCATAAGTAAAAGCATCAAATTCATGTTGCGTGTGAAAAATGTCCTAAATATGATTAATATGCAAATTGTAACATCTTTAATGAATAAAATTACGACAAAAAATTGTATAAATAAGTTGTCTGTGTTTTGTTGTGACAACAGTATTAAAGGTAAAAGCAAATAGTATACCTTGACTGACATATTTAAGAAGCTGTTATTATAGGTAGGTTGTAGCCAAGTCAAAACATACTGACATCGATGATGCATCCTGAGTATTCTGTCTATAAACCATATGGGCCAGCTCATGGGATTTTGGTTCTAACATCAAATCAAAACCTCCAGGTGTGCATTCTTGAGTTTTCAATTTTGGTATGTACGTCAGAAGGTTTAAGGCGTACAGTGAATCCGGTTTAAGATCTCCAGTAAAATATTTTTGCTGACCATTCCAATGTGGTACTACTTTTGTGGATCATTCGTGTTATTTATGTGCTTTCACGTCTGTTCATTGCTGCCTTGTGGTCACCTGAAGGGAAAGGGCTGGCCTCTTGGCTCTTGTTTATTAAGTTTATTGTGATTTTGTTACTTTCCCCATTTGGTATCCTGGGACCGGTGTGGTACTTGATTGTATCGATTTTTGATCGATTGCTGTCTTTCTTACTTTTAAAAACAGAAAAACAGCAATACCGGTACTAACATTTTGAAAACACAGATATAATGAATAGATATGACCATGAAATGTCACAGACAACATAGCAACTCTTGGCACCCAGAGAAAGAAACACAAGCATACAGACAAACAAAGAAGATGCATAAACAAGCAGGAATACAACTATATAGGAATATCTTTCTTATGACCATGAAATGTCACAGACAACATAGCAACTCTTGGCACCCAGAGAAAGAAACACAAGCATACAGACAAACAAAGAAGATGCATAAACAAGCAGGAATACAACTATATAGGAATATCTTTCTTATCCCTTACTCCATAGGCTATTTTTAGATTGTGACATCATTTTCTATTTTTAGACAACATTGAAAAAATTAAAGTATAAATTAAGTTAAGTTTTGAATACTTTTGAAAATAAAGATGAAGCATTTGCTCTTCATTTTCCATAATATTTTCAAATACTTGATATTTCAAAGGCATCCAAAGGCGTTAGTTATTTAAGTTGAACTATGTAATCAAAGCAATTTTTAATTTTGTGGTAATCCTTCATATGATTTGTTATCACTTCACTCAAGATTTTAACAAAATGGTTTAGATAAAAAAGAATATAGTGACTAAACGGTGTATGTTTACACTCAGAATATCCAGATCTTATAGCGTATGTTCGCTATGCAATTGTGGAATTAATCTTAGGGTTGTGATTCTTAATGAAAAATTTAGAAACCATGGGTTCTATAAGTGATACTTTACAATATACTATAGGGTTGTGAGTGCTTCCATTTTCTCCTATACCTAGTCAATTTCTATGCCTTCATTTGATAGAATATGTCCAAGGTAGTTTATCTTCCTACTGTAAACTCCACACTTCAATTCTAAGAATTGCCCTGCTAAACCTTTCAGACACAGCCTAATAGGCAAAATAGCCTCCTATTTTGAAAAGTAAATCTTAATGTTGTCTAGATGGAGTTGATAATAGCTGAATAAAAACCAGAATAAAATGTGTCTTTTCCAGGGGTTTGCAAGAAAAAGAGAAATTATGTTGTGTTGTATTTTAATTGACAAGTTTTGGTGAAACAAATCACCCATAAGCACTCAAACACCCAAATACCTGAAGCAAACAGCAATAGAAATTTAAAATAAATTAATATGCATGTGGGTTTCACATAATCTGGATATTTTGTTTTTCCACATTATGAATTTTGACATGTTTGACCTGTAATGCTACCGCATTTCATAGACAATGAGTACCTTGTGTGTATTAAATGCTTATATTTAATCTGAAACTTTGCATATGTTTTTCATATAGTTTTGGGACAAGTAACATAATTATGTGTTTACCCCATAGAGATGTCTTTTAACACTTTTGCAAACAGAATAGACCCAGATCAGGCAGCTCTTGTAAGAGCTGCCTCATCAGGGTCTACTCTGTGCATAAAGAAATATGATATATCTTATCCTAAACTCGTGGGCCTCACAAGTAATTTCTTTGTTCTATGTACCAACATGAATGTTTATTTATAGAAGTATTCATAGTGGGTGGAGCCTAGCATAATTAATTCATGAAAGAAAGGGTTAAAATATTTAATTTACCTTTTGATTATTCACCATTTTGAAATAAGTTATTTTGAGGGAGCTCAACTACTTCTTTACGTGTATGATTCTCAATACAGTTTTCAAAACAATTTATTTGCAGTTTTGCAGGCACTTTTGCATTCTTTGGAGATTCTGAAGGGTGAACTCAAATACTATATGCCAAAGACTTGTGTGCCTTGTATGCAAAGCTCCTTATAATGATTTTTCAAAATCTGTGCAGTTATTTTGTTCATGTTAGAAGGAATAGCGTATTGTTTTGATATATAAGTAATATGTTTTTATCCTTTTCTATTCAATGCCACTAAAGTGTGTGCAACTGTTTCTATATGCAAAGTGCAATTATTTTCTTCCTGCATACATGATGTATATTTTGGCCTCAATGCCAGAATTGGTTCCTAAAGGATGTTACTTATCTTACAATTCATATTACTCTTTCTAAAATTTGCTGGTCATTGAGGCTATATGCACTTAGTAATGTGGCCTTCTAAACCAAATTTTTTTTTCAGCTCTCAGTAAAGTAAAACCTGTGTAAAATGGCCACTCTCAAAAAGACCAAAAATTGGTTTTCAGACCAATTATCACTTAATGCAGGTCAAAAGCATTGCAGAATGCTCCAAGGGGAGCATTCTTCAATACTTTCGATCTTCATTAAGCTACCAATTTATATTAAGATCTTTGTTTTGTCTATTTTTGAGTAGCCGTTTTACACAGGTTATACTTTAATTGTGTGCCATGGAATCTAAAAGTTTTCTTGACTGATTAATTAATAGCATATAGTAGTACTGGAAATGGTTGTTAGGAGTTCACCAGGGCCTTCTAATTTTTCCTTGGAATGTTCTGATTAAAAATGATAATATTTTGGAGTCTCCAAGTTGATTGCATTATGCTTCATGTTTGATCAATGCCTTCTTATAGAAGTGCATTATAATGCTTCAAGTCAAGTTTTGTTATTAAAGCTTTATAAACAAACTGATAAATTGCTCAAATTGCAAATCTTTATTTCATTGGAAGAACCCTTTTAGCTGGGCACACTCCTGTGTTTAAGTCAGATGTGCATATGAGTTTCATGTTATCTTAGAAATGGCCTCTGTTTAATAGATTGTAACATGTGAACACATTGTATAAATATCTTCACAAGATCTGCACTAGTTTTTTCTTGGAACTCTTTTAGAGCATCGCAGTTTGACGTCTCGGTAGATGAAGTTACCTTTTTGCAACCAGAAATGGTGTTATTTCTTCAGGTAAACATGTGTTGTGATAACTCATTTGAAGCATCTCAAAGAGATGCTTCCAATGAGTAACCACAACTTATGTTTTTTTTGTTGAAAAAAAACCCCAAAACAGTGATAATGATGCCCCTCTTATCCAATTACTTTGAAAATGGTAGCCATAATTGACATTGTATAAGCTTGTCATGGCCTGCACTGCACTTTATTTTACTCTGTCCTGTAACTGGAAATTAAAGGGCAGTTCTAGTCTATGCATTATTGCAGGCTGATCTTTGTCTTTATAGACTATATGCCCTTTTCTTGTGGTAAGGTATTTTCTTTGGTATGTATGATTGATGTAATTAGGCAATAAAATAGTGCACTGATGCTACTTATCTATGGGGCGCCAGTACTGAAGGCAGGGGATAAAGAGTTTACCATGTTTTGGTACCAGAACCATAAGACTCCGAAAGGAAAAGTATCTTCAAAAGAAGTCCCAGATCAGAGCAGTCTGATCAGGGACTATTATGGGCCGTGACGTGAGTAAACCTGTCTTCGGTGGTTTGCGAACAACAAAGGCGCAGACCAGCCTGCGCATCAGCCCAGTCTGATCAGCGACATTGTTATCCGCTTATTGGAATGTATTGTGTCTAAACTTGCTGTAAGCGAAATTTCAATTTTCTAGGCAGTCTCTGTAGCTGAATAGACTGGTTTGGGTATGACCTGGTCAGAAGTCCCAAAGACAGGTTTTCTCGAGATGAGGTCCATATGAGTTTACTTTCTTCAATAATTTGTAGATGGATTGATCCAGGTCAAGCACATGATATATCTATGTTAGTAATAAAAATGCACAACTGGATTGACCAGAAATCAGAAAATTCATATAGTTTAAACCACCTCATAAAATACTCAATGTACTCTTATAGAAGCATATGCACTTGATTATTAGGTCAAATATGGTTGATATAAAATTGACATGAAAACAATGTGCATGCAGTCTGGTTTTCTATACCTGCTTCACTTAAAAGCAGCAAATAACAAGGATCTCTACATCTACTGATAAGTTATACTATTAATTTCTCAACACACATAAAGAATAGTCCATAAATTCCATACAAATATTCTTGGCTCACTTAAAGTCTATAGTCAGGGATTCTGATAGGCTTTGAATGACTTTTCCAGATTTTCTATTTGAAATTCATAATGAGTCTTTTTGGAGGGAAGAAGCCAATAAAACAGTTTCCAATAATATCTCAAGAACTTATATATTTTCATAAAGAAATGACAAAGTGATTTGAAATTTATCTGTTTTGAATTTTATATCTATCAGAAGCAAAGTGCACCTTATTCAACCTATTAAGCCAACTCAAGAACAGTGTCATCCACAAATAGTATATTAAAGGGGCTATAACCTGATTTGAAGACCACTGGACATTAAAATTGTAGGAAGGAGATGTTAGTTGTTTTATACCATGCAAAGAGTTTGGGCTATTGTAGCATTTTGGCGCTCCACACAGCCATTGGCTCGAGGGTTATAGCTGCCTGTCATATGTCTGGATACTTTGTAAATTACACAGGCTGCATTACAAAATTAAATTCATGATTTTATCAATTTATTATTATATATATATTTTGGTCAAATTTCACCGCACAACAAATACAATATCAACTTCTGATTTCTATTCAGTCCAGTTATGTATTTATCCATTGTGTGGATGATATATGGTGTGGATCATGATCTTGAACTGCACTGTGTCCAAACAAGGACAACTTATTTTGAAAAAGTTATCAGGTTATAGCCCCTTTAAAAAACTCTTTATGGATGACACTTCTCTTGTCCTAAGAGAAATAGTTACATGTGAGCATATTAATTGGTTGGCTTAAAATGGTACATGATCAGGCCAGAATTTTTCTACGGCGTTACTTATTAATGCATAAGTAACTAATATTAGTTCATTTATGAAACAGTGGTTACTTAGCCTATAATTGTAATTGGTTTTGAAATGGACTATTCCGAAGAGGGGTGTGATCAAAGTTATTGTTCAATGAATAACGTTTTGATTAAATTTTTCGTTTTTCCAAGGGTAAAGTAAAAACAAATTAGACTTCTCTTATTACAAGAGTATTTAAAACGTCTAAAATCGGGTGTCTTTTCAGTGTAAATGTCGGATGTTCAACAGCTGGTCTACCTACGGGCTGTATCTATTTTTCACTCTCGCCAGCTGGTCAAATGGTCTAACTTAGAATAACTTAGAATTGTAATTAATATTTCTACCAAGAAAACATTTCCAATTATGTGTTATCAGCGGTTTTCTGGGGCGAACTTATTGATAAATTCATAACTATAGATACGAAATTCTTAAATAAGTATATGAAGGCCCTATTTATAAATCACTGTGACGTCATTCATTCTATATTTATCAGTGTGCGAAGTTAAATTGTTTCGTTTCACCATAAAACAGAAACGAACTTTTCATTTTATTAGAAAATAGGAGCAAGAAAATGTTAAGCAAACAAACAGTACTGACTAGGCATACAAGCAGAAAATATGTATAAACAGAGAAAATTACCAAAGAAAGATGAATGGCAAAACGCGGAAAATAGGTCATTCGATTGGTTTGGCTGATGTCATCGAAACGCGGAAGCTAGTAGATTTTTCCTATCACCTGCAAATTCATGACTGGGGTTGGATTCCTTTCTATCTGAAGGAGGAAAATGTATGGAATAACATTTTGGAACTCACATAAGTTGACTTTTCTTAGACTTTTTCTTTTTTATTTAAATACTGTAGATCTATATCAAGGGACGTAACGCAGTCTAACTTTTTCTTTCCCCGCGGACAAGTATTGGTTTCATAAAAGACTGAAGATAACAAGTTTTCACAAAAGCTTTCTTCCCCATCACCGTCTGATTGAATAGTTTATTAGCGAAACATCAAGCATTTAATGACTCATTTCAAAGTCGCTTTAATGTATATCTCATCGCGAAAAAAAACTTCATTATTATCCTTCATCTATTATTACTCATAAGAACCTTTAAACAACGCCGTTTATAACATGTAACACATGTTATAGTTTTTCTTGTTTATTAGTTGATTTACGAACCCTCCTACTGTAATTTTCCGGAAAGTAAGAAAAAAATAAAATTTAATTTCTAAAAAATTTTTTATTTTATCCGCAGACTCTAAATATTAATTGTTAGGTTGAAAAAAATAATATTTTTTTTGAGGTTCTGTCTGTGCATTTTTGAGAGTGACACTGTTAACAGTGATTGTCCTGTCCAGATTTTTAGGAAAATGATGAAATATTTAAAGATTACCTTACTAGTTTTCCTGTTTTTCTGGAGATATTAAAGAAAAAAAAAAAAAAAAAAAGCTCTGAAAAAAAAAAAAAAAAGCTCTGAAAATGACCAGTCAACTGTCATTTTCAGAGCTTTTTTATTTATTTTTTTTGTCCCCTCGACCCTAGATCTGAAAAAAAATCCTGTAAATCAACTAATAAAAAAAATCTGGCCTCAGGCAGCCAATACACTGAACTTTCAAGTGCAGAAAGCCAAAAAAAGCATGACACATTGCAGTCTTGTCAATGCCATTGTTGTCATTTTATGTTCCCTACTTAGCATAGGAGAGCATGTTCTACTGAAGATCTGGGTTGGTCAAAAAATTTCATGGTCCCTTCTATATCAGAAAAAAAGACCCGATTTGCTTATACCTGACACCTTACTAATTTCTCTTGTCTGATGTTCTGTCTTTGTTCAATCTATATGTGATTTCCTTTTTTTTTAATTTCATTTGATAATTTATTGATTTATTAATTTATCTTTTATCAATTTATCATTTTATTATTTTATTATTTATTTTGGTCATAATTTCACTGCACAACACCCCTTGACAATTATGTGTTTGGGTGCACTGTGTGCTTATAAGACCAGGTGCACTTATTAGTTGAATATGGTAACTATTAATTTCATAGCTAGTTTGTTTTCCAGCTTTCAAACTTGGCTTTACCTGAAACATCTGCACCACATCATTGGAAACTTGTTCATTTTTCATATGCAAACTGTAAAAATGCAGATTAGCCTGCACTGCTCCTATATGCAGTCTTATCAATGCCATCTTTGTTCCCCACTTAGTATAACCACTATCCTTGCTATATTCATTTTTTAACACTGCAGATCTCGTCTACAACTGAGCAGGCTGGTTTGAGCCTGCTCTGATCCAGAACCATTTAGACAGGTTTTCTGCTGGATTAGCCCACCTGATATCAGCCATACATAAGGAAAAGTGCTTCTGTCTGTCAACTCCATAACTACATATCCTCAACTGTAAGTAAGAACATTACATTGTGCAATTTACAAATGATTTACTGCTCCCACATATTTCTTGTCTAACTGTGCAAGCTCCAACCAGACTGCACATGTGTGCAGTCTGGTTAGAGCTTGCACTGTTAGAAAATGTCAGAATGGTGTTTTCTCATGAGGGTGACGGATCGCGGATTTTCAGCTTCACAGCTACTGTTTTCTTACTATAGGTTTTATAGGTATTTAATTATCTGCCTTGGGTTTAATTTAAAGCAGGATTCTTCAATGAATAAAGCTGTTGGCCCTTATCCTGCCAATAGTTTTTGTCCTGAAAATATTGTCTGCTTATTACGTCTGCTGCACATTTTCAAATGCACTCCAGAAAACTGCATGCAAACACTATGAACCCTGATCACATTGCTCCCAGGTCATAGGGAATTATATTGTTTTGCAAAATAAGCTACCTGAGTATATACCCAGATGAGAGAGCGGACAACGATGTAGTGAATGGCGTGAAAAGGGGTAACCTTATTCATGTGAGGCAGTGAAATTGTGTTTCCAGGGAGATAGAAAATATAAGCCAGTAATTAAATTTTATGAGGTTGAATTTCTCTCAAGAAATGTGATGGTGGTATCCTGGGATTTTAATGCCCTTTCATCCAATTATACATATATAATGTGTTTATTCTAATAAATGCCACAGGGGGCACTGATCTTCAAAAGTCATAAAAGTTTTATTGCCCTTCTTTAGGCAAATATGGGCAAATATAACAAAATAAATTCCAATTTCTTTAACCCATTGCTCCATAATAACGCCTTTTGACGCCTTTGAAATATCATGTAATTGAAAATATAATGGAAAATGGAGCATTAGCTCTTTTGGAGCAAATGCTCCATTTTCTTTAATATTTTAAAAAGTACTCAAAACCTTACTTAATTTTTCTTGAATTTTTTCCAGATTGTCTAAAAATAGAAAATGATGTTATGATTAAAATTAGCTTGTGGAGTAAAGAGTAAGTCATTATGATATTTTTTTTTCTAATCATAAAATAGAAGGAGGCATTTAATAGAATCAATATGGTATGGAATTATTTGAGCCGGTATCCAGCAAAAGGTACAAGTTGACATGCATGCCCATTGAAGACCCAGATCAGCATGTGCATCCGTGCAGTCTGATCAGAGTCTTCAATGGACACTATATGGGTAACCAAGGGTCCAACATTTCTTCATGCATGCAAACTCATACCTTACGCTGGATACCAGCTCAATTTTTGTCTTGGTTACATAGCAAGCCCAGCACAGGCACAGCCCAAGCTAGAGGTTGTTGAGCAGAAGAGCAGCCCGAAGAAAATGTAGTGGAGGTGGTGAAGAATAACCAAGTGAAGTTCGGTCTGGATTCTATGGACTATCAAAACTGCTCCTCAAGACAGGACCCACCCTTGGGAGGGATTAGTTCTGGCCTTTATATAATAGATATGGTTTTGTTGATGATGATGATGACAACAATGATATTAATGTTATTGATGTGTTTTTAGCTCACCAGTGCCATATACATAGGATGTCCATCGTCCGTCATTCGGTGTCTGTCAACAATTTGCACATCTCCTAAACTACTGGGTAGAAGAATTTCACCAAACTATACAGGAATGTTCCTTGGATGGCGTTGAAAGATTTCAATTCTATGCAGAATGCTGGTTGCCATGGTAACCAGAAAGAAAATCTTTTTGTCAAAGACTACTAGGCCAATTTGAAAATAATATGGCACAAATGGTCCTGGGTTGACCCTCTACCAAGATTGTTCAAATTTTATTGATCTGTTGAAAAACATTGCTACCTTTGGGGTGGGACAGTTTTTCCCTTATATATATAGGGAAAATTTTAAAAATTCTTCTTGTCAAAAACTACTGGGCTAATTTGAAAATAATTTGGCACAAATGGTCCGCGGGTGACTCTCTACCACGGTCTGCCAAGATTTTCATATTGTATAGATCTGTTGAAAGCCATGGATCTGTATCCCATTGGCCATTCACTTTTTGATTGAATGATAAATTCTGTTAAGGTTCTACATCCTTTAATTTTCCTCAACTTTTTCATGTAAAGTCTTGTTGAAAGTGCTTGTCCATCAAAGATTCATAGCTTGATGGTGGAGGGTATATAAGAATCCATCATGAGTGTTAGGGTGGGATAGAAAAATCTGTCCCGAGGATCACCGATTGGCATCATGAGTGTTCGGCCCACGTGCTGCTGTTCATTTTTATCCCCCGACCCGAAAAGGATCGGGGGATATAGCGATCAGCCTGGCGTCCGTCCGTCTGTCCGTCTGTCCGTCTGTCCGTCTGTCTGTCCGTCCGTAGACAAAAGCTTGTGCGCTCAATAACTTTTATACCCTTTGAGATATTTTGATAATATTTGGTAGGCATGTATATCGGGTCAAGACGGTGTGTCGCGTGCAAGAATGGTTGCTCTCCCTTGCTGGCCTTTTGAGTTATCTCTCTTGAATGAACTTTATGAGGGGAAGCTTGTGCACTCAATAACTTTTATACCCTTTGAGATATTTTGATAATATTTGGTAGGCATGTATATCGGGTCAAGACGGTGTGTCGCGTGCAAGAATGGTTGCTCTCCCTTGCTGGCCTTTTGAGTTATCTCTCTTGAATGAACTTTATAAGGGGAAGCTTGTGCGCTCAATAACTTTCATACCCTTTGAGATATTTTGATAATATTTGGTAGGCATGTATATCGGGTCAAGACGGTGTGTCGCGTGCAAGAATGGTTACTCTCCTTTAATGGACTTTTGAGCTATCTCCCTTGAGTGAAATTTAAATTTTATAGGGGGAAGCATGTGCACTTTATAACTTTAATACCCTTTGAGATATTTTGATAATATTTGGCATGCATGTATATCAGGTGAAGACGGTGTGTTGCGTGCAAGAATGGTTGCTCTCCTTTAATGTTTTTTGAGTTATCTCCCTTGATTGAACTTTATAGGGGGAAGCTTGTGCGCTCAATAACTTTAATATCCTTTGAGATATTTTGATAATATATGGTATATATGTATAATAGGTCAAGGGGGTGTCTTGCATTCAAGAATTGTTGTTCTCCCTTGCTGGACTTATAAGTTATCTCCCTTGAATGAACTTTATAGGAGGAAGCTTGTGAATTTAAAGGTAAAAATGAAATCTCTACAGTCAGCCTTCCACTTTTGTTCGCAGTGACACTCAGTATTATCACATCAAATATATATACTAGGTTGGCTGCTTGTAACTGCATATCAATTACTTTTTGGTCGGGGGATTTGCCATCTCCTCTGATGGCTATTTTTTATCTTTCCCAAGGGCTGGTACAGGTATGTGAGATAGAATTTTTCGCACATGGGTAAAAACAACGGACATTCCGATCTGTGTGCGAGAATAATGCTATCCTCTAACCTTATAAACAGTTATTCTCAGGTGAGCGATCCAGGGCCTTAGGGCCCTCTTGTTTTATACTTTGGAACAGTATTGGCAATGATAAGCTGGCACACAATTCAGGTGAAATCTCCACCAAATTCAAGAAAAGTATCACAAAAAAGTTAATTGTGATTGAAGCTTTAAAAGTTAAATTTGATCACCATTTAGAACTTGATATGGACATGTCAACTCTGTCTGCTAGTGTAATCTGCTGATAACCTTTGCAAACAGTTTGGACCCAGGTAATGTCGACAAAACATCTGGCCTGATCTGGATCCAAACTGTTTGACACTTGGATGGTATTCCTGAAATAATTTTTTGAAAAAGTTAGTTTAGAAAAAATAAGCAGACAACAAAAATCATGCAACATTTCCAAGCATGCAATGAGTTATTACTTGGTGAACATTTGTGAGCGTGACTGTGCTCAGATGTCTCAGATATCGCTGAATTACGAAAACAAAAAAAACTACCTAGTCTCAAATGTCCAGGGAAATGGATTTATATGGATTTTATATTTAACCTTTTTGCACTCAGAATGGTAAAAGATAGCTTATGCCATTTTGAGTGCAATAATATTTACAGGTTTAGATAAACACAATTTTTTTAGCGTAAAAATGTATTTTTTTTATTTCCCACCCATTTTAACATGTTTTTGGTGCTAATTAAGACAGGCACTTTTTGGGTGCCTAACTTTGCATATCAACTGGTCACACATTGAAGATGTGCAACGGCGACGCAGGTCCAGAGCTGAGTTTGGTCTTGGTTTTGCAAGGAAATGCTAAGATTTTGCCATATATTTGTGATGTTTGTTAAAGCTGTCACAACATAACATCACTAAATATGCAAACCACTAGTGGTATATATATTTTAATACATTCATGGGCGTGACATTGTGTGGTTATATGGACAAACAGTATTTTCAACCTATATTCAACAGGACACTGGTTTAGTCTTCTAATCGTGAATTTTGTATTTCAGGCGATTTCTCATAACAATAACTTGTTTTTGATACTATCAAATGTAAACCAATCCATCTTGCAAGGTAGCCTTTGACTTACTTAATAGTTTTACAAGTTTGTTAACAAAATAATGTTCTCACTGCAATACAATCATATATGAGCGTAAAATGTCACAAACACAGATCATGGCCTACTACCAGTTCAATTGTCGTCAGTCTGGCTACTTTACAAGTACATGTATTACATAGAGGATCTTACACTCGTGATCATTTCATATGAAATTTATTAAACAAGCCTAAGATTCTGTTTATCATATGACCTTTTAAATGCGATTTTAGCCTTCAAAGTTTGTTAATAGCAAATGAAAAATTGCATTGTTATCACAGATGTCATCATGATGTTACTTGTTCCCTCCGAAAGTGTTATGTAATGTGTGGTCATAACATTATTTATGACATGACCTTATCCACTGAATAACAGTAATGTCATATGATAAAAGAAGTTATTCCTTTAGATTCAAAGTATGGTACATGTATCAGTTACAAAAGGGCTGCATTGCTTTAAGCAGAACTAAACATCCAATGGCATTGTCTGTTAGATGTGCTTTTCATGAATGGGACTTAGATATCCATGAAAGCAACATATGAACATTCTTTATTAACAAATCCAAGCTATTACCCACCCTAAACCTCAATGTTACTCTTGGCTCTCGTTTGTGGTGTCTAACTGTGAGTTTGTCACTTTCCCATTGGTATCCTGGTGTGGTACTTGATTGTATCGAATCCTGATCTTTGCACCCTTACTTACTTTCATGACTTTGAAGGTGTCTTCTAAACTTGGTATAGCAGTGAGTACTGATGGACCAAATGATGTTCTTCATATGACCCATCTGAAGATATTCCTATGACATTGCCTGAATATGTCTTTAGCTAAGGTGAGCCAAATAGTTATCTGTTAAACAGATAACTTTTTAGCTCACCTGAGTCAAAAGCTCATGGGTGAGCCTACACTTTACCAATGGCTTCAGCGTCTGTTCACCAATATTTTCAATCATCTCTGAAACCACTGGAGTGGACTATATGCTTTTATTTACAGATTAATAAAGGAAGAAGACCACCATCATACATAGGCCTTAAAAGATATTGATGAGCTGCAAAAACACAACCACAATAAAACAAGACATTAAAACCTTACTTATCTAATAGGTAAGCAAATAGTTTTCACCTGAGAATTTTCAGTAGATATTTGAGCTGTGGCATATAAAAATGGCAGGATGCCCTCAGACCCAATGGGACTAGTTAGGGTGCTATGTATGGAGCATGCAACTGTAGACCAAAACATGTCCATTCAAACCAAATAAATATACATTGGTCAGCCTGCCTGTCCTTGCTTGTTGATAAAGGTCAGATCTATTTAACATGTTTAAAGTGAAGATAGTTTCTCAATTAGATAATTGAGCCGTGACAAGAGATTTCCAACAATGTGGTATGTGGGACCAGCAAAGCCTCAGATCAGCCTGCGCATACGCGCAGTCTGATCAGAGCCTTTGCTGGTTGCATAAATATTCTATGAATATTAAGCTACTGACCGAACATCATTTGGAGTTTCTAAGCTTCGAAGGAGGCTGTACAGGCTTGTCTGAGTCTACACTTGTCAAAATGCCACATTGTTGGAAATCACGTGTCACGGCCTTAGATGGATGATGTGGTATCACATTTTAGGCATGTTATTAAGGAAGAGAAAATATAGGTCTACTTTTCACACATAAATGTAAAGTCTTCTTTAATATCTTTGCCTGTTAGAGAAGTCTGCCAATAACTTTTGCCTGTCATAATATCAGTAGACTGGCTAAAGTCCTTAAAACAATTTTTCATCAATGTGTCATATCATATACTTGTAGCCAGTCTAACTCTGATGGCTCTGTTTTAAGCTTAAAACAGAGCCATCGGAGTTAGACTGGCTACAAGTTTATGATATGACACATTGATGAGACATTGTTCTAAGGACTGAAGCCAGTCTATAATATCAGAAATTGATCGATGGAAGTATCATGAACCACCCCCCCTCAAACAAAAAAAACAAAAAACAGTTTGGACCAATATCGGGCCTGACAAAACATTGAGCCTGATCTAGATCTAAACTGTTTGACACTCTTATGGTATTCCTGAAGGTTCTTTTTTTTAAATCAGCAGACGACAAAAAATCATGAAAATATTTTTTTGTATGCAAATAATACAGAATCTAATTTATTATATGTTCTCAAATGAACCATGACCTAATATCAAACATTGTATGTGTGCTGTCATCTCGCTGAGGAAGAGAGAGCTGGTTGCTTTACTTTAATAGTGTTCGTGCTGTCCTGTGACTGTTAGTGTTTTGTGTCTCTTCCTTGTGGTGCCATGTGTTGGTCTGTGATTGTGGCATTTCCTGGTCATACTCACTTGTTTTTTGTAGCAACATTGTGGATGCACAGGCACCATCTGAGTCTTTGCTGATTGCCTGTCAGTGTGTTATAAGTACAAAGTTGTGAGCTTTGTTTGCTGAAGGTACAGTATGTAATATTATCTAACCTAATCATTCATAATAAAGCACATCTGAAATTAGAGGATGATAAATTGGCAATATGTCTTTTCAGAGAAAATAGGGCTTGACATTTTTAATGTGAATTGAGACACTGTCTCAATTCACATTAAATGTCAAGCCTGACTTGTCCAGACAGTAGGGAAATATGCTCAGCCATTTTCTGCCAATGCTTGTTCCTGGCGCTTTAATGGTTAATATGCGGAAAGATTTATGTGTGGCTGCAGACTATGAAATATTACATCCCATGCCCCAGAGAATATACAGACAAATACACAATCCATTAAGCTCCCTCATTGTAGCATATTGAAACAATATACCGTAAACTCTGTAAAATTTGAAGAATCAGGGGAGACAAACCTCAGTGAAAGTTGACCTTCTTTTCATGTTGATCTACCCTTGAATGAAAGCCAGCAATCATTCAGTGTAGTGTATTGAAACAATATATCATAAACTTTGTAAAAATTCAAGAGCTAATTTTGAAGAACCAGGGGAGACAAACTGGGGTGAAATTTGACATTCTATTCCTGTTTATCTACCCTTGAAAGAAAGCCGACAATCCATTTAGCTGTATTGAAACAATATTCCATAGTCACAGTAAAACTCAAAGAGCTAATTTTGAAGAAGTAGGGGAGACAAACTGTGGTGAAAGTTCAACTTCCATTTCCATTTGATCTACCCTTGAATGAAAGCGAGAGATGTAGATGGAGCCTGAGAGATGGAGTGACACAATGCCCTATGGGTGGTGCCATACTATGACATTGTCATGTGCAACTGGAAGGGACTCTTCATAGGGCCAGTTAAGCAAAAACTTTTAGCGTAAAATTGTGATTATTTTCTTAGCCATCAGTTTAAACATGTGTTTGGGGTGCTCAAAAGAACCGTCTGATCAAGACGGTTCTTTTGAGTACCCACAACATATGTTTTGGTTGAGAAATAAGAAAAATAATTTTCAGTTACACACTCTTATCTGGGGGGCTGGCTGTTTATAGTGGTTGCACTTTTTGCATCATCACCATTCTTTATTAAATTCCTAAGCTAAATTGCTACATTGTTTTCTGGAGATTTTAGTGATTTTATGGTAAAAGGGTTTATTTGATCCATTCAGACAAAAGGCCATAAGCTTTTAAATTTAATATGCCAAGTGGGAAATGTATACTAATGAACAGTGTTATCAATAGATAGTTTTTGAGACAAGAATCTGTAGTATTCCATTTGTTTTAGACAAACCAAAATTGGAGAAACATTGTCAATATGTGTTGCTAAGTCTTGTAGTAATACTTAAGGCTCGCTTTTCTTTATCACATATATAATATGCCTTTAAGGCTCTTATTTTCCAGAGATTCTTGAGAACCTTTAAGGATGCCTTTTACCAGCCCACCAATTAAAAAAGCATTTACCTGGCGGGCTGATGGTGGTCTGATAGGGTTTGCTGGCTTGGAGACATCCTATTCTGCTCCATTATACTGTAAATTAGGAAATTTTCGTGAGAATTTTATTTTCGCGATATACGTTAAGACATATTTGCGACACTCAAAATTTGCAACTAGGGCATGATTTACATATATCAAGAAACGACAGAGTGATTTTGTGAGGATTTTATTTTCAAGAAACTTCGCATATGCGAAGTTTCGCGAAAATAAAACCCTCACGAAAATTTCTGAATTTACAGTACATTGAAATTCTTCATCTGTATGAACATCTGATACAGAAGGTTGTCCTTTATATCTGCTTTGAAGTCTTCTACAATTTTATGACTGTCCTTTATGTCTCTGAATATTTCTGATAAAACTGCTATGAAGACTTCACTTTATATCTACTTTAGCGACTTTTCTCTCAAGAGTTTTCTCTTTCTTATCTGCTGTGTTAGTTTTATTCTCAGTTGCTATAGAAATTCTTCTCTTTCAAATCTGCTGTATGTATTGTTTTCTTTACTCTTTCATATATGTACACTGTTCTCTATCATATCTGCTGTGTAGACTTTATTCTTTTTCACTCTAAAGACTATCATATCTGACATTTAGATTTTATCTTACTTCAATTCTTCTCTGTGTGTGTGTGTGTGCGTGTGTGCACGTGTGTCAGCTGTGTAAATAACATACCTGCTTTCTCAACTTTTCTCTCTTGTATCTTTCTCCTTTGCCATGTAGCCTCTTTTCTCTTTTCAATTCTGTTCTCTTTCATATATATATATATATATATACGGCTTAGAACATTTCCTTTTTCTTATATACTGTGTAGGCCCTTAACATTTTCATATCTTTATATCCCTGGTACCCCCGGTACGAAGTATATAGGGGGTATATAGTTTTTGTCTTTTCTGTTATTATGTTTGTCTGTCTGTAAACTTTTTTTTCCGTCAAAGATTTCTCAGCAACTACTTGGGTTAGGATTCTGAAATTTGGTACAAAGCTTGATAGTGATGAGTTGTATCGTGTAACAAAAGAACAGCCACATATTGCTTATCAGTCCTTTTATGTGTTCATTTTTCTTTCTTTCCAATGGAAATTTGTCACAGATTTCTCAGCTCCTATTGGAGCCAGTGTTTTCAAATTTTGTGTACACCTTCAGGAAGGCAAAGTGTACTGTGTAAATGGAAATTAAGATGCTAATCCTCATTATGCCTTCTTTTTTCAGTTTTTCCTTCTTTCTCTCTTATATAATACATATGGACATTTTTTTCTGTCAAAGATTTCTCAGCAACCACTTGAGTTAGGATTCTGAAATTTGGTACAAATTTTGATAGTGATGAGTTGTATTGTGTAACAAAAGAACAGCTACATATTGCTTATCAGTCCTTTTATTTGTTCATTTTTCTCTCTCTCCAATGGAAATTTCTGTCACAGATTTCTCAGCTTCTATTGGAGCCAGTGTTTTCAAATTTTGTGTACACCTTCAGGAAGGCAAAGTGTACTGTGTAAATGGAAATTAAGATGCTTATCATCATTTTGCTTTCTTTTTTCAATTTTTCATTTTTTCCTACTTTCTCTCTTATATAATACATATAGACATTTTTTTTTCTGTCAAAGATTTCTCAGCAACTACTTGAGTTAGAATTCTGAAATTTGGTACAAAGCTTGATAGTGATTAGTTGTATTGTGTAACAAAAGAACAGCCACATATTGCTTATCAGTCCCTTTATTTATTCATTTTTTTTCAATTCATTTTTTCCTTCTTTCTCTCTTATATAATACATATAGACATTTTTTCTGTCAAAGATTTCTCAGCAACTACTTGAGTTAGAATTCTGAAATTTGGTACAAAGCTTGATAGTGATTAGTTATATTGTGTTACAAAAGAACAGCCAGACAAGAATCTGTAGCATTCCATTTGTTTTAGACAAGCCAAAATTGGAGAAACATTGTCAATATGTGTTGCTAAGTCTTGTAGTAATACTTAAGGCCCGCTTTTCTTTATCACATATATAATATTCCTTTAAAGCTCTTTTATTTTCCAGAGATTCTTGAGAACCTTTAAGGATACCTTTTACCAGCCCACCAATTAAATGGCATTTCCGTGATGGGCTGATGGTGGTCCAATAGGGTGTATTGGGTTGGAGACATCCTATCCTGCTTCATTTTACTGTAAATTCGGAAATATAAGTTAAAAGACATTTACGAAGCTCAAAATTCGCGACTAGGGCATAATTTACTATATCAATAAATGACAGAGTGTTTTCCTCATTTCCCGAGGATTTTATTTTCACGAATCTTCGCATATGCGAAGTTTCGCGAAAATAGAACCCTCGAGAAAATTTCTGAATTTACAGTACATTGAAGTGCTTCATCTGTATGAACATCTGATACAGAAGGTTGTCCTTTATATCTGCTTTGAAGTCTTCTACAATTTTATGACTGTCCTTTTTGTCTCTGAATATTTCTGATAAAACTGCTATGAAGATTTCACTTTATATCTACTTTAACGACTTTTCTCTCAAGACTTTTCTCTTTCTTATCTGCTGTGTTAGTTTTATTCTCAGTTGCTATAGAAATTCTTCTCTTTCAAATCTGCTGTATGTATTGTTTTCTTTACTCTTTCATATATGTACACTGTTCTCTATCATATCTGCTGTGTAGACTTTATTCTTTTTCACTCTAAAGACTATCATATCTGACATTTAGATTTTATCATACTTCAGTTCTTCTCTGTGTGTGTGTGTGTGTGTGTGCGTGTGTGCACGTGTGTCAGCTGTGTAAATAACATACCTGCTTTCTCAACTTTTCTCTCTCGTATCTTTCTCCTTTGCCATGTAGCCTCTTTTCTCTTTTCAATTCTGTTCTCTTTCATATATATATACGGCTTAGAACATTTCCTTTTTCTTATATACTGTGTAGGCACTTTACATTTTCATATCTTCTCATTGTGTCATTTATATCTACTATGAAGATTATCTTCTCTTCCATGTCTACTCTGTCATTTATTTTCTCTTCCATATTTACTTTGTAGACTATTTTCTTGTCCATATCTACTTTGTATACTATTTTCTCTTCCATATGTACTTTGTATATTATTTTCTCTTCCATATCTACTTTGTAGACTATTTTATCTACCATATCTACTTTGTAGACTATTTTCTCTTCCATATTTACTTTGTAGACTATTTTCTCTTCCATATCTACTCTGTGGACTATTTTCTCTCCCATGTCCTTTTTGTAGACTATTTTCTCTTCCATATCCTTTTTGTAGACTATTTCATCTTCCATATTTTCTTTGTGGACTATTTTATCTTCCATATCTACTTTATAGACTATTTTATCTTCCATATCTACTTTATAGACTATTTTATCTTCCATATGAGCCGCGCCATGCGATAATGTGTCTTCGGGAGATTAATTACGTCATGAGATATGACGTCGTAAAGTCTGACGTAATTATTTCGCGCCGCGCGTAATTAAAGAGAGCGTCATCAAAGTTTAAACAAGTCATTGTTAGAATAAAATGGGATTAAAATCGAGGAATATGAGGCCGATTGTATTCTGTTGTAAATCAATCATGGTCTGATCCAGCACAGGTTTCTGGTGAAAAATAAACTGTCCAAAAAGATGCGGCTTGGTAAACGCTAATTGACCCTCAATCCTCAACATCTTTGCACTCCGGAGACACTCTAACAAAAATGAAAAATAAAATAAAATATAAAAAAATAATAAAAAAAAAATAGATAAAATATATAAACGCCGGATACATCCCAGCTTTCCTTAGCCGACCAACCGAGTGACGGCAATTCTGAACGAAAGCAGTTACCGGTACACAAAGCCGCATTAATTTTGCGATTGGCCAAAGGCTCTTCATACCTGTAAGTTTTAAAAAATATGCATCCATTAATTTTTGTCATGGTAGTGTATACAAAAAATAAATAAATAAATAAATAAAAAATAAATAAATTGAAGAGCACTGTTTGAAACGTCGACATCACTGATAAAATTAATTGTAATTTCTTTGAGTGGGGGAGAGTAGTACTCCCCCACTCCAAGAAATTTCAGCTTAATAGAACTAAATAATTGGAGAGGCAGTAACATTTTCCCCAAAGGTTCCCACTAGAAGTTGAAGTCCACCTATAACCCACGAGCATGTGCAGGAGATGCGGAATGAAACGCAGGGTAATATTACTTTGTTTTCAAAATCAGCGTACAGTTCAACAATTTAAGAGCGGCGAACTTTAACAAACTTAACCTACCTCCATTCTCAACTTAGTATCTGGAGATGCAGTGTACATATGGAATTGTCAAGTCAAGACCTGCGCGATTGGGCCTGATTTAGAATTACACAATTCAAACTACATGTATTCAAATGTCCCACTTTTTTATACAGCCAGAATTCCTTTCTTAAAGCCTACGTGGGTGCATAAAACTGGGGGCAATGTGCACACTCTATATACATGTATGCAAGAGGCAAGGACGCACTACGCCGACGTAAAACTACACAATCGAAAGGAATAGGAATGAGTACCCGCACTGCCATAGCAACCAGATTTCTTTATATCTTGATTTTTTTGGTGAGAAAGTTTGAATATGATTGTGTTGATCTGTAGACTGAAATCCTATTTTCAGTGAGAAGTATATTCTGCACACACGATTAAGGAATGATGTGGCATTTCGCCCCGGATATAGTGAGGCAAATAACGGCAATTCTGCTTCTGTAGGCTGAGATTGTGAGCTCGAGCCACTGTCTGGTCAAATATTTCATCAAGATTATTATCCACAATCATAGCCTCGGTTCAAGTAGGGTAGTTGCCAGTTACTGGCAAAATATGCATAAACTATGAACGTGTCGCCGTGATATGCCGACTGATAATGTTTGCAAATTATGTTGACCAATTTATATTAGCCCAGCGCCTTTTTGGTGTGACATGGGAAAACAGTGAAGGACCAGATTAGACGCCGCACTGTTTGCTTTGCACATTGAGCGAAATTGTAAATTACTACCCTACAATCCTTGAATCAGAAATGGTTCCGTCCTTTTGGCAGTATTGTGAAATTCCATTGGACATATATGGGTTTAGCCTAAACAACAACAACAACAACAACAACAACAACAACAACAACAACAACAACAACAACAACAACACTATCACCACTACCACAAACAACAACAATAACAGCAACAACATCAACAACAAAAGTGAATAAAATAATATACCCACCGCCGAATCTTTATTTAAAGTTGCAATACAACTTTGCAAGAACGCAATTTTGTGATTGTATTTTTCAGTTCCAGTTTTGTGTTGAGTTTTTAAATACCAAGTCAACATTTTTGCATCATGTCGGACTAGAATATTCGCTGCTGCATTGCGGTCGAACTTTAACGAGATGGTAGAAAAAAAATATCCCAAAACTAAGGAAATACGCTCGCGAACGCTTGTAATATTTTGGGTCAGGTGTGGTACTTGATTGTATCGATTCCTGATCTTTGTCCTCTTTCTTATTTTGAAAACGTCAGTGCTCCTCCTCAGTATATATTAACAGATGTGGCTTACTGACCCTATAGGGCATGTGTAACTGCAGAACATATCATTTTGTAGTTTTGCCTACATCATTCAGGCCATCAAATAACAACGTACCAGGGGTATAGGAACTGATTTTCTACTAGTGCAACATTTTGAGCATCGGTTGAACAAATGAAAAATCATTGCGAAAATCCTCGATATGTAGTGACACTCCGTTGGCCAATATCTTTATTTTTTTCTTTATTACTTCATGTTTATGTACTCATCTAAATCGCCTTTCGCGACATTTCCAGTGAGCTGAAAGGCAAACCACTTCTTTGAGAAGAAAATGCCATCTGTTTTTAAGACGCAACCTATTTAATTTAATTTTGATCTACCTTTTCAACAGAACAATTACCATACCGATACTGCTGTATGTTTGCTTGATTCTTTACGTCCCATCAACAATATGTCAGTTATGTGGGGACGGGTCGTCCTGGGTTGAACCAGTACTAAGCTAGGATTAATGTATCTTGCTCAAGGACACAACGCATTGACGCTGGTGAAGCTTGAACCCGTGGCCCCTCAGTCTCGAGTCAAGCTCTCTACCACTGAGCAACTGCGCTCCCCCGATTCTGCTGTTACAACGGGAAGGACGGGCCCTGCCAAATGCCCGAGAGGGCGTACATAGTATACAAAGTATCAAAACCTGCTCCAGGTCCCGAAGTTATAACATCTTTTAATGCTCAACTCAACTGAGCATGGATTTTATACTGTTCATAAATGTAAAAAAATGTTCGCATTTAAACAGTATATTTAAAATCGGAGAGTTTCTCCATGTAAACAATAAAACATTTACGTTATAGTTTTCATGGGCAGTTGAACATAAAATATCGCGGCCAGGTTTTTCCGAATTTCAAAAGTCAATGTGCAAATTTGTGCCCAATTTTATACGGAGATGTCTCCGTGATGATCTCTATTTGTGCTGGCAAAATATTGGTGCAGGGAAATATCGCACCAGTCGACGGCTACGTCCATTAGTGCGCATTTTCAAACGAAGGCTGGCATGGGCTGACACCTCAAGAAATCATTTATATGTCAAAATTGAAGAATACGCAAGAAATGAAGTACGTTTGACTTACGATTAAATTCAATTATTTTGTTTAACCAGCATCAGTAGGGGTAAGCTACGTCGCTACCCAGTTTAATGTTAGTAACAGCGATGGTCGAATGTCTAAAGGCTAAAAAACTTCGCACCGTTGTGAATGACTCATCGTTACGTCATGCAACGTTAGTTCTAAAATCAACGTCAAGCCGTCCAAAGTTCAAATTCCAATATCTTTTCTAATAATTTGAATATTTTGATCAAACAAAAACGAGTTTATTCGTCATATAATGATCTGTCTAAAAATCACAGAATCTCAAAATGGCAAAATTTACCCCGAAGACACATTTTCCCATGGCGCGGCTCATATTTACTTTGTGGACTATTCTATCTTCCATATCTACTTTATAGACTCTTTTATCTTCCTTATCTACTTTATAGACTATTTTATCCTCCATTATAGTGAGGGTGAGAGGATCCTGGAATATGCACTAGCATATGACCTGTTCCTCGGTAACACATGTTTCAAGAAACGTGACAGTCACCTCATCACATACAGGTCCGGTAATACAGCAACCCAGATAGACTTCATGTTATTTTGAAAGAGCCTGCGCAAACTTGTTATGGATGTGAAGGTGATTCCTGGAGAGGAGGTTGCTCTGCAGCATCAGCTCCTTGTGTGCGACATGATGATTGATATGCCGCCCCAAATTAAGCGCAAATTCACCCCACGTCCAAAAGTGTGGAAGCTCAGAGATCCTCAAACGTGTAGCCGATTCCAGGAAGTCTTCAAGGCACATGTGCCCGCTGTGGAAACTGAAGCGGCTACTACTACTGAGGAAATCTGGGCGAAACTCAAGACAGGTTTGCTGAAGACAACAGAGGAGGTGTGCGGCACAACAAAGCCCCACCGATGGCGACGGGAAACTTGGTGGTGGAATAAGGAAGTAGATGTTGCCATCACAGCCAAGCGCCAAGCTTTCAAAGCATGGAAGGCTGGCAAATGTACACGAGCATCATATAACACTGCCAAGCGCATCTCCAGACGTGTGGTGCACCATGCACGCCACGAAGCAGACAAGGTGGTCTATGAGGGCATTGACCACAAGTCGTCTGATATCTTCCGCCTCGCCAACCAGATGAGGAAAGAGAATGTTGATGTTGTAGGCGACAAGCCAGTGAAGAATGACACTGGGGAAATGTCAATGAGTGAGGAGGCAAAGCAGAATGCGTGGGCTGAACATTATGAAAGGCTTCTCAACGTTGAATTTGATTGGGACCCCGATCACCTGTCCAATGAACCTCCGTTAGAAGGCCCGCCTATCCCAATCACTATTGACATGGTGAAGAAGGCTATCTCAAAGATGAAGTCGGGCAAAGCTGCAGGTCCATCAGGCATAGTGGTGGAGATGATCAAGGCAGCAGGTGATACAGGGGCCACCATGATCCGAGATCTTGCTACTGCGATTATCCGTGATGGCAAGGTCCCAACTGACTGGGAGGAAAGTTTCATTGTCTGCCTTTACAAGGGCAAGGGTGATGCTTTGGATAGAGGCAACTATCGAGGCCTCAAGCTGACTGAGCAGGCCATGAAGATCCTAGAGAGGATTGTCGATGGTCTCATAAGACAGGTGGTGTCTATTGACGACTCCCAGTTTGGCTTTGTCCCAGGAAGAGGCACTACAGATGCAATCTTTGTGGTTCGGCAGCTGCAGGAGAAATACTTAGCAGTGAACAAGAGGCTTTATATGGCCTTCGTGGACCTAGAGAAAGCATTTGACCGTGTCCCTCAGAAGGTTATCTGGTGGGCCCTGAGAAAGCTAGGCGTTGAGGAATGGATTGTTCGGTTAGTCCAGGGAATGTACGCTAATGCACGAAGCCGGGTTCGTGTTGGCGAGGGTTTCAGCAAAGAGTTTGAGGTGAAGGTCGGGGTCCATCAGGGATCCGTACTCAGTCCCTTGCTCTTCATCATTGTGCTGGAGGCCTTGTCACGTGAGTTTCGGGCTGGTGTTCCCTGGGAGGACCTACATGCAGATGATCTTGTCATCATTGCTGACTCCCTAGAGGAATGTGTCAGGAGGCTCTTGATATGGAAAGAAGCCATGGAGAAGAAGGGATTGAGGGTGAATGCAGGAAAGACAAAAGTCATGATCTGTGGTACAGGCCTGGACCTCTTGCAGAGTTCAGGCGAATACCCATGCGCTGTCTGTCGTACAGGAGTAGGCAACAACAGCATCTACTGCAATGGCTGCAAACTTTGGGTGCATAAGAAATGCAGTGGGCTACAAAGACTGACACCAAATCCTGATTATAGGTGTGCACGGTGCATGGGAAATGCTCGCCCTATTGACGGCAGACCACAGAGTGAAGTCCAGGTTGGACCTGATAAGCTTGAGGTGGTAGCTTCCTTCTGCTACCTAGGTGACATGCTTTCTGCTGGTGGAGGCTGTGAAATGGCGGTCATTACTCGTGTGAAAACTGCCTGGAAGAAGTTCAGGGAGCTACTACCAGTTCTCACATCCCGCCACCTCTCTTACAAGACCCGTGGCCATGTGTACAGCTCTTGCGTGCGGAGTGCCATGCTCCATGCCAGTGAAACTTGGCCACTTACCAAGACGAACCTGCAGCGCTTGCAACGCAATGATAGGGCCATGATCAGACAGATCTGCAGTATCAAGCCAGAGGATGTGGCCAGGGTAAGGTCAAGCGAGCTACTGGCAAAGCTTCAGCTTGAGGACCTCGACCTCATTTTGAGAGAGAGAAGGCTTCGCTGGTTTGGGCATGTGGCGCGTTCCAGTGGTGCAATCAGAACAGCATATGATATGCAGATTGACGGCAAGCGGGGGGCAGGGAGGCCCAAGCAAACATGGAAGAAACTGACAGAGAAAGACTGCCGTGAGTGGAAGCTCACCACAGTTGACCCTCAAGAAAGGAGCACCTGGAGATCAGGTGTGAGATCTGCTATGCGTGCAGCTAGCCAGTTACCTGGAAAGGGGCCCACTGATGTGGATGATGCCCCTGCACCTGCACATTAATCAAAAATCTGATTATGATGATGATGATGATATCTACTTTACAGACTATTTTATATTCCTTATCTACTTTATAGACTCTTTTATCTTCCTTATCTACTTTATAGACTCTTTTATCTTCCTTATCTACTTTATAGACTATTTTTTCTTCCATATTTACTTTGTAGAATATTTTCTCTTCCATATCTACTTTGTAGACTATTTTCTTATCCCTATCTACTTTGTAGACAAGTTTCTCTACCATATCTTTTTTGTAGACTATTTTCTCTACCATATCTAATTTGTAGACTATTTTCTCTTCCATATCTACTATGTAGACTATTTTTTCTTTCACATCTAATTTGAAGAGTATTTTTCTATTCTATATCTACTTTGTAGACCTGTTTCTCATCCATCTAATTTGTAGAGAATTTCTTCTTCAATATCTACTTTGTAGATTGTTTTCTCTATCATATCTACTTTGTAGCATTTTTTTTCTTCCATATCTACTTTGTAGACTATTTTATCTATTTTTTCTCCTCCGTTTCTACTTAAATACTTTGTTATCTCTCTCATATCTACTTTGTAGACTATTTTCTTTATAGACTTTTTTTCTTCCATAACTACTATGTAAACTATTATCTCTTCCATATCTATTTTAAAGAGTATTTTCTATTCCATATCTACTTTGTAGACCTTTTGCTCATCCATCTAATTTGTATACAAATTCTGCTTCCATATCAACATAGTAGACTATTTTCCCTTCCATATCTACTATGTAGACCAATTTCTCTTCATATCTTCTTTGTAGATTATTTTCTCCTTCATATCTACTTTATATTCTTTTTACTCTTCCATATCTACTTTGTAGACTATTTTCTCATCCTTATCTACTTTTAAGACCATCTTTTCTTCCATATGTACTTTGTAGACCTTTTGCTCATCCATATTTTTTGTAGACAATTTCCTCTTCCATATCTACTTCATGGACTTTTTTCCATACCTACTGTGTAAACAATTTTCCTTCCATATCTACTTTACAGACTATTTTCTCTTCCATATCTACTTTGTAGACCATTTCCTCTTCCATATCTACTTTGTAGACCATTTCCTCTTCCATATCTTCTTTGTGGATCATTTTCTCTTGCATCTACTTTGTTGATTATTACTCCTCCACATCTACTTTATAGACTCTAATCTCATCCATATCTACTAAGTAGACTGTTTTCTCTTCCATATTAACTTCCTAGACTATTTTCTCATCCATATCTACTTTGTAGGCTATTTCCTCCATATCTACTTTGCAGACCATTTCTCTTCCATATCTACTTTGTAGACCATTTCTCTTCCATATCTACTTTATAGACTATTACACTTTTTCATAGCTACTGTGTAGTTTATTTTCACCATTTGCCAAAGAAGCATTTAAAAACACAACAACAGACAAGAAAGCAGACAACCTATGTTCCCAATGACAATGAAAGTTTAATACATTAACTGAGTATTTTCCCTTTGTCCTTTGAGCTCAGAACAGCCATTCATGTTCTACTCATTAGAGGGTGTATGGTAGAAGTGTTTCATTGAGTAAATTGAGTTACTTCCCTTTGTCAGTTAAGACTTAATCATGTTTCCTGGAGCACAAAGAAAATATTAGTCTGCTACAGTGGTGTGGAATGTAAGCATTTGTTTCTCTATCAGTGATATCTGCCAAATATCTGTCACTACTGCTGCTCTTTGTAACTGGTAAAAAAGCCTGTCATATATACCAACACATTATAGGTCGGATCTAGTTGTTCTTTGAAAGGGAGGGTCAAAATCACTTAATGAGAAAAAGTTGCTTCTGTTGGAGAAATGATTAAATCTTGAGAGGTCTGCATTAAATATTAGCAGACGATTTTTATAATGGTTGAGAGTTAGAATTTATGTGTACTGTAAGACTGCAGAAATGGGACTTCGGGCATGCATGAACCCATTTGAGATTCAGGGGCCAAATCTGGTAGGGGGTGGGGGCTATTTTAGATAGGGCAATGGGACCATAAGTAGCATCCCATTTCTTTTTGTTTATCATTAATGATAGGACTACTTGATTAATAAGATACAGCTGATTTTAACCCTTACCATACTAACTCCAGTTATACCCCGTTTTGATAATCAGGATCCACATATTAGCTCACCTGAGCCATAGGTGGTGAGTTATTGTGATCAAAGGATGTCCTCAAAGCAACATCTCCGCCATAACTACTGATGGGAGCCCAGTGGCTCAGTGATAGAGTGCTTGACTCAAGACCGAGGGGCTGGGAGTTCAAGCCTCACCGGCGTCACTGCCTTGAGTAAGACACATTAATCATAGCTTAGTACTGGTTTAACCCAGGAAGACCCCTCCCTACATAACTGAAAGGTTGTTGATGGGACGTAAAGAATCAAATCAAACACAAAAAAAAACTGGGTAGAATTTCACCAAACTTTACAGGAATGATCCTTGGATGGTCCTTTTTCAAGGTTTTTCTAAGATTTCAATTCCATGCAGAATTCTGGTTGGCATGGCAACCGAAAGGAAAACTTTAAAAATCCTCTTGTTCTTTAAACTTTACTCAAATGTTCCTCTCAGTAAGACGGTGTGCAGAGCACATGACCAAGCTACCTAGACTCAAGTTCACAGGTCAAGTGGAAAGGTCAAAGGATTTACCCACGAATTTCCTGTCAACTCCATATCTCCTGAACCCTTTGGGCTATTTTCATTAAACTTCACCCAATATTCCTCTCAGTGAGAAGATGTGCAGAACCTATCACTCCGCTATACAGACTCAATGTCACACTTCAAGGTCATGTGATTTACCCTTCAATTTTTGTCCGCTCCATATCTCCTGAACCCTTTGAACGATTTTCATTAAAAACTTCACTCAAATGTTCCTCTCAGTGAGACGGTGTGCAGAGCACATGACCCAGCTACCTAGACTCAAGGTCACAGGTCAAGATCATGTGATTTACCCTTGAATTTTGTTTCCAGTCCATATCTCCTGAACCCTTTGAGCGATTTTCATTAACCTTCACCAAAAAAGTGCCTCTCAGTGAGACGATGCGCAGAACCTATGACTTGGCTACGCAGACTCAAGGTCAATGTCACACTTCAAGGTCATGTGATTTACCCTTTAATTTGTGTTCCCTCCATAAATCCTGAACCTTTGAACGATTTTCATTAAACTTCAACCAAATGTTCCTCAAGTGAGATGGTATGCAGACCCAATGACTCAGCTACACAGACTCAAGGTCAAGGTCACACTTCAAGGTCATGGGATTTACCCTTCAATGTGGTGTTTGCTCCATATCTCCTCAACCATTTGTTAGATTTTCATTAAACATCACTCAACTGTTCCTCTCAGGGAGTTGGTGTGCAGAACCCATGACTCAGCTACACAAACTCAAGTTCATTATTACCTTGAATTTGGTGTCCGCTCCATATCTCCTGAACCCTTTGAACTATTTTCATTAAACTTCACCTAAATGTTTATCTCAGTGAGATGATGAGCATAACCAATGACCTTGTTAAGCAGACTCAAGGTCACACTTTAAAGGCATCAGATTTACCCTTGAATTTTGTGTCTGCAATGATATCTCCTGAACCCTTTGAATCATTTTCAATAAACTTCACTCAAATGTTCCTCTCAGTGAGTTGGTGTGCAGAACCCATGACTCAGCTATGCAAACTCAAAGTGAAGGTCACACTTCAAGGTCATGGGTTTCTGCAGTGGGGGATTTTTGCTTTCCTTCAGACTGCTGTTTTGTTTAAATTAAATTAATCCACTGGGGGCAGGGCAAGTTTTTTCCTATGTATATTTATACTCCCTGACCATCCTATATATTCTATGTGGTCTATTTTGCTGACAAAGCATTCTCAGAAGATTACAAGTTGAAGCTTTTACCAAAAAGCTAGAACCGAAGTATGGAAATGGTACTCTCATATAAATGGTACTCTTTTGTTGCAATGGTCCTGGGCATGTTATAGCATACATACTGTATTTGAGCAATACAGTGAAAGATTTTATGTACAACTTAGACTATAAATAATTGTGGAAAACTTTACTGTTATTTCATGCTTTGGATGCAATAACTGAGAGATCTTGCTGTCTTAGTTGTAGTTAACCCTTCAATCAGCATTTACCATAGCAATGTAATACAACAGACAACATTTGTATTTTAATAACAGAGACATTTGTTTCGAATAAAAAAAAAAACGAACTTGCTCCAAATTAACTGTTTAGACTGATTTTTAATTCAAATTAAAGTTTGATTTCACATGTAATTATTTTACATGTTCATTTTATGTCAAAAATAGATTTTGGGCTCTTAAATGGCCGATGGACACCGTGTAAACAAGCAACAGGATTTGCTTTGATTTTAATGTGACCTTGCTACAAAGTAAGCTAATTTGAATAAAAAAAAGATTCTAACACACCTCGCCTATATAGCCAATGGTTAAACTCAGTGATTTATTGGTTCATAAATCACTGCACCGACTGGCATGACGTCATATCGGTCGGCAGTTTGATTTTTATGACGTCATCTATCACATACGACATTGTAACGTTGACAACAGACGGTGTAACGTCGTTTTTACAGCTACTTGACGTTCAAAATGTACGTAAAAATACGCGTTTTAGTCTAAACAAGAGTTTGGGAAATTCTGACAGTGTGTTCAAGATGATGGAATCGTTATAGACTATGAAGGATTTGTTCATATATTCAATCATTTATTGTGTAAGAATCGAAAGAAATTCGCACTGACAGTGATTTGTTGCTTAATATACCACTGTCTTTCAGTCAGTCGTATGTGGATAAATCATTCGCGCTTCACGCTCATGATTTATTCACTTTAACGACTGACCTCCAGCCAGTGATATATTAAGCAACAAATCACCGCGAGCGCGAATCTATTTCTTAAGTTTAATTTATTTTCAGTTTTTGGGACTAAGCAGGTTGTGCAAATAAGGATTTGTATTTTGCTCAGATTTTTTTTCTTTTTAAAATGTCATTGTTAGTGTTTCAAAGATTAAACTATCACATAAAAGCTTCTTAAACCCATATAGGTTTGAAGCAAATAAATAATGACATATTTGTCAACTTTTTGATATTTTTTCCATCTCTTGAAGGCACTATGAATACTTAATGAAGTTTTCTCTTCTTCAAAATTTCTAAATTTTACACTCACCTCTGATAATGATCAGATTCTGATCGACAGAGTATATGAAGACAGAAAGAAAAAATGTCTCCAAGATATAGGGGTTATATGTTCTCTGTATATGGCTGTTGATTGTAAACCTCAAGTTTTCAAGAAATTGGTGTCTAAGCTTTGTAAACTTTTTGAAATTTTTTCCAAGCCTTGTAGGCACTATGAACACTTTAATTTCTCCAAGATTTAGGGGTTATATGTTCTCTGTATATGGCTGTTGATTGTAAACCTCAAGTTTTCAAGAAATTGGTGTCTAAGCTTGAAGAAAATTTACCAGGCCTTGTAGGCACTATGAATACTTTAATGTCTCCAAGATTTAGGGGTTATATGTTCTCTGTATATGGCTGTTGATTGTAAACCTCAAGTTTTCAAGAAATTGGTGTCTAAGCTTGAAGAGTGTATTGTAGATGATTGCTTTGTCATATTGCTACATAATAAAACTTGTGACAGCTATTGATATTCGGTTCAGCTTCCAGTTATATCTCAGGGGAACTGCCGGAAAAAATGTAATCAGAGGACGCGTTAAGTGGCAAATTCGGCGATAATTATCGATAATAATCCTTACTTCCTTGCTGAAACATATATAGTGGGTTTGCATCGGAATTGCCTCAACGAGGCAATTCTGATGCGAACCCACTATATATGATTTTCTGGATATTCGCGGGAGGATTGACTGCTATTATTGGTAGATAATTTTCTTAACAAGTTCTCCGATGTAATCCTGAAGAGAGTGGGATTATTGGTAAATGAGATATACTTGAGAAAAAACAACATTTTATCTCGGCCCAATTTTAGAGAATGTGACCAGGGGACGCATTAATGCAGCTTTGCTATCAATCATTGATTGAGACTTTAAAGCGTGACACAACTCTTTTGTCTGTCCATGCACCACGACCTGTTACGTATGACACATAACATAATAAGTGATTTTTACTCCACAGATTCTTAGGTTTTCCCCCAGTGGCCTTCAAATGGTGATTGTGGAAATGGTTTTATGTACTAGATTAGGGAGATAAAATATTTAAAGTATTTGTAGGTCATTCTTTCACAATTTATAGACACTCTGGAGTTATAGTTTCCTTGTCAAACAGATTCGTTTTTTGTCTCAATCTTTTCCTAGAATAATTTGATTTATACGAATGCAGTGTTTAATCCCAATAGGCACATAAAGTTAAAATAAAATAACAACATTTATCACATGACATTGCATCTGAGAGTGACTCGTATAGCCCATACACCACTAGTGGTGTACATATTTAGTAACGTTATGTAATGACAGCTGTAAAACATGACGTATATATGGCAAAGTTATAGCTTTTTCATGACACAAGCACAATTTCAAAGTACAGTAAAACTTGTCTTAAGCGGCCACTCAAAAACAAGACCAAAAATTGTTTTTCAAGACAGATTATCACTTAATGCAGGTCAAACATATTGCAGAATGCTCTCTTGGTTTGACCTTCATTAAGCTACCAATTTTGTCTTTTTTTTGTCTATTTTTGAGTGGCTATTTTAGACAGGTTTTAGTGTCATATGATAAATAGAACCTAACATTTGTGCTCCTGTAATATTGAATTTATTGAACTCGTTGAGAATTAAGACATAAATACTCAGCAAGGCTCACATTTTATTGCTTTTTCTCAACTTGTTTAAAATTTAATAAAACAATAGCACTCATGTAAGATCATCTATATCAATGTCCATGCAATTAATGTCTTGGTGATATATGCCATAAGATGAGCTAGTTAGTTTATAGTTTGATGTTCCAAAGTGTGTCCTTTCCTCCACTTTAACCTGTTATGCACTAAAGGCTCATGGGTGAGCAAATAGTATACCAGTCACTCCGTCGTCCGTCTGTCCGTCCGTCCGTCAACATTTTCAAACATCTTCTCCTCTGAAACCACTGGGCCTATTAAACTCAAATTTCATTTGGAGACTCCTTAGGACGCAGGAACGAAAGTTTGTTCAAATGGTCTTGGTCACATGACCAAGATGGCCGCCACACCCATATATGGTAAAACCCCTTTAAAAATCTTCTTCTCCAGAGCCAGAAGGCCGATAACCTCTGGACTTGGTATGTAGCATTGGGGATGTCGGGCCTACCAAGTTTGATCAAATGATGATCCTAGGTTGACATTGACCTACTTAACGTCAAGGTCAAATTTGCTTTTTTTTGAATGCATTTAAATGGGAATTTTTTGAAAAATTGATTTTTTTTGAAAACTGTAGAAGCCTTAGTCATTATTTTCTAACTTGATATGTTTAACCTAATGGGACAATGGCAAAAATAAGTTCCAAAGGTCAAGGTTGACCTTTGACCTTTCAGCTAAGTTGCTCATATTGGAGTCCCTTCAATATATTAATACATAGTTTTCTCACAAACCATTGGCCCAATTGAACTCAAATTCCATGTGAAGACTCCTTATGCAAAGTTAGCCAAAATTTATACAAAATTTTTGGTCACATGACCAAGTTGACCGCCATGCCCATATATGGTAAAAACCCTTTAAAAATCTTCTTCTCCAGAACCAGAAGGCCGGTAACCTTGGGACTTGGTATGTAGCATTGGGGATGTGGGGCCTACCAAGTTTGTTAAAATGATGATCCTAAGTTGACCTTGACCTACTTAACGTCGAGGTCAAATTTGCATCCTAATTCATTTAAATGGGATTTATTTCTGAAAGTTGATTTTTGGATAACTGTTGAAGCCAAAGTCATTATTCTCACTTGATAAGTTAAACTTAATGAGACAATGGCTATACATAAGTTTCACAGGTCAAGATTGACCTTTAGCTTTTCAGCCAAGGTGGCTCATATTGGAATCCCATCAACACATTAAAACATAGTTTCCTCAGAAACCACTAGGCCAATTGAACTCAAGTTACATATGAAGACTCCTTATAATAGGTTAGCCAAAAATTATACCAATTGTACTGGTCAGATGACCAAGATGGCCACCATGCCCATATATGGTAAAAACCCTTCAAATACCTTCTTTTCTGGAACCAAAAGGCCAATGGTGGTCTTGGTATGTAGCATTGGGGATGTTAGCCCTACCAGATTTGCACAAATGATGAATCTAGGTTGACCGTGACCTACTTTATGGCAAGGTCAAATTTGATTCCTAATGCATTTATATGGGAAAAATCTTGAAATGTTCATTTTTCTATAACTGTTTAGGCCAAAATCATAATACTTGCAAGAAATGTTTAACCTAATGAGACAACGGTTTTATATAAGTACCAAATGTCAAGCTGACCTGTGACCTTTTATCCAAGGCCACTCATTTGGACTGTCACATACCTATCTAAACATGTTTTCCTCAGAAATCACTGTACTCTTTGATGGAGTATTCATTAGATTGTTTTTGGCCACTTGACCAAAATGGCCGCAACCCCCATAAAACAAAATATGTTTCATTCTAAACCGTAGTTGATCTTGACCTATTTTAACATTATTAAGGAGATCAGCACTGAGATCAGGTGAGCGCTTCAGGTCCGTCAGGTCCTCTAGTTCATATATGCTTTGTTTTTGGATCTTATTCTCTTATGCTACCTGTGAGTGGTCCGAATTTTTTGTCAATAAAGATGTATTCTGCTACCTGTGAGTGGCCCGAATTTTATGTCAATAAAGGTGTATTCTGTTCTGTTCTGTTCCTTCTGGTTTTATACAATAAAATTGGGATGGTCCATTGTCAGGGTGCCCACCTGTCAGGGAAAAGTCAGGGAAATTTGTTTCTTCTTCAAGGTCAGGGAAAAGTCAGGGAATTTTGAAAAATGGTCAGGGAATTTCAAAAATATGACAATGTCAGGGAAAAGTCAGGGAATTTTGAAAACCATGCTTTGTTCAAATAGAATAAAAATAAAAAAATAGATCTGAGATAATTGCTATGGCAGTTTTCAGGTGATTATAAGAGATGAATCAAGTATTCTGATAGATATATGTGTCTCTAGTGTAGAAATAAGCCCTAAGACCTTATTTTGGCTACTGAAATCTATTACATATTCAACTTTCATCATCATTGATCATAAACATGGGTTAAACCTGACGACTGAAAGGGGGTTGCCACCCGGGTTGCCACCCTTGCTCCCAGGGCTACTTTAATAAATCAGTTTGTTTAATTTTACAGGCAACCAAGGACAACCACTCAGATGTTTATGACTATTGAGCAACAAAATGTACTGTTGATTTTTTTTCAGAAGGACGCGTTTTGACTTCTATACAAAAATTCTGGGACATACAGGTTTAGACACACAGTGAGGATCTAGATCAGATTACTCTTAGAATAGCATTCACTAGTTGCTTTCCTTTGCATTTTTAAAGCATTAGTGTTTGATAAAATTTTATAAGGTTGCTCATTTTATGGTGACTACATCAATTTTTTGCATGTCCAATTCATTGGTTGTTTATTATTTTTCAGAGCATCAAAACCTGCACTTCTTCTCAACTAAGCAAGATCATTTTAGCACAAATGGGCTCCAAAATGCACATTTTTTTAAAAAGATGGATAGTCCTTAAAATGTAAATGTAATCATGCTTATACCCAGCTGTTCATATATATGTAAAGGTATTTTGAGGCCCATTCTTCCTGCAGAAAGTGGTTGAAATTGATATAAAAAGATCAGCTAAGAAGGGCTGGTTTTGAGTCTGAAAAATCAGTGTAGGACATTCTGATTGCAATATGTAGCTAATGTAGGGTCTTCTACATTGGATATTGAAACTACTTTAAGCAACATAAATTAATGTTTACATTATGTTCTCTTCCAGAGAAGCTTTCTGTTGTTCATAGATTTATCCCTTATGTATAAAAGAATGTACATTTTAAGAATTCTAGTCACAAGTTCAAGCATTGCATTTGAAATTTTGTTGTCAGAATTAATAAATAGTGGGTGGAACGGACGGCTGTGAGGGGAGGCGGAGGGCGTTAAGCATAGTAAAAAGTCAGGGAAAAATGAATTTTGGTCAGGGAAATGTCAGGGAAAAGTCAGGGAATTTTATTACAGACTATAGGTGGGCACCCTGATTGTATATATCGAGGGTCACATAATCAGATTTTATTCAATACTTGCACAGGTATACCACATTGACTTAATAAGGAGCTGATTATGTTTTAGTGACCTTGAACTCAATTCTAAAGACACTAAGGTACGTGAAATGTCAAGTTTATGACAAAAAGTGCTGATTTCAACTGATTGGCAAATTTTAATCAGCATACAATATCAGGCCACTTTCAGCCCACAAGTGAAACACCATTGCATATGGCATTTCGCTGGTGGGCTGATGGCAGCCCGCTTTTATATGATGACTGGGAGGTCTGCATGGAAACAAAATTGGGACATAAGAAGAAGAGATGATGAGATTAAGTTGACCTTGACCTCATGTTCAAGGTAACAGCTTTATGGTCCTATCACCAGGCTAATTAAAGTTAAAAACTCTTTAATTAGAATTTCAATTAAATTTATTAAAATTTAAATGTTTTCACTCATGACATAAGTTTAAGGGTTTAAATCAATAACTGTTTAAGTATAATTCTTATTTTTCATCTTAAAATCTTATATTGTTTAAAATGCAGAAATCAGCTTTTCTTAATTAATATTTGTGCAAAGTGCTTGGTTTGGCTGCAGACTGGCCAGATCAAATTACACCCTGAGAGTCTTCCTAATTAGAGGCCCTGGAGTCTAGACATTGGCACCTGGGTCAGCTTGTCAGCAGTTAGGGGTCTCCCATATTAGGCTGTCTCTAAGGATGTTTATTCAGATGGAGTGGTAAGAGAGATTTTGATTGGTGGATACAAAAAACTCTACATATTAAATAGTTAATTTCGAAGCTAAGATGCGCTGGGCGACAGTCCTATGGACTGTTTTATTAGGTACAGAAACATGTTTTCTCTGCCTCTTGAGAGAAGTGGGTTGTACAAAACCACATGAACAAATCTTAACTTGACATGACATGGAGGACAAATAGCACCTGGTAGATCTCCATAATTACACCCACTCATTACATAATTGACATTAATTTTGGTTTGTCTTTTTAATAGCAGAGTTTTGCATTATTTTTTTATGTTTGCACTAGACTGTGGTAAGAAATAAAAAAAAACAACTTTTTTTTTTCATTAAATACAAATATAAATTTTCTGCATTTTTCATTTCAGTAAAAAAAAAATGAAGATGCGTTTTAACTGCTAAGAAAAAAGGGAAAGAATTTAGGTTGTGGTTAGACGTTAAAAGGGAAAGAATTTAGGTTGTGGTTTTAGGCTGTGGTTAGGCGTTTAAAACTCTTTGACTGCAAGTGATAGCTTTTTTACCTGGAATCAGATCAGGTCTGACAAAATGTCAGGCCTGATCAGAATCCCAGCGGTTTGACACTGATGGTTTTTCTGAAAGATTTTAGTGAAAAATTTGATTTGAAAAAAAAATTAGCTAGCCACAAAAACAATGTAAAAGTAAGTACCTGTTATGCAAAGAGTTAAGTAAAGTCAGGTGTGAATTTGTTGTATAAATTACTTAAGATCACTTGGTCCTCATCGTTAGAAAACCTGACTTTGTTGCATGCGAATAACAAAGGTGCAGACTATCCTGTGCATCCGCTCAGTCTGATCAGCACATTTGTTATTCATTGCCTGGAAAATATAGTAGTCAAGCTTGCTCCATGCAAAATTTCAATGTTCTAGCTGACCTATGTAGCTGAGCAAACTGGTTTGAGTCTCCACGAAGACAGGTTTTCATGTGTTGTGCCCACTTTATGAATGTTTAAAGCCACAGCCCTAGAGGAGAGACTTGTTTCTATCGAAAAATTGTGATTTTTCCCCTTTTTTCTGGTTAAAACCATTTCTTGTGATGCTCGTTGGTTAGCATCTCAATGAGATGCTTCCAATGAGTACCCACAACATATGTTTTAGTAGAGAAATAAGAAAAATAATTTTTTGGTACGCACCCTTAACTCAAGGCCTGACTATCAAAAAAAAGCACTTGATTAACCTAAGTAGTCAACCAGTCACGCCTTGAACAAAAATTTCACAATGGGTATATTGGTTTTACAATTTTCTCTAAATTATCTATTAGCCTATCTTAAGTTTTCATTTTTGAAACTGTTACTAATTTGCCTTAATTGTTTTCGGATATAGGGTCTTCAGGGATCAAGTCTTCTGAAAGGGTTCGTGTCTAGCATTGTGTCATAAACTGACAGACCATTGTTTGCAGTCTTTGAAGATAAAGACAAGTGGAGTGTCAGGTGAGAAAGTAACAACCAAGATAGAAGCTGAACCAACTGGCGATAGATTTAGATCACTGGTCTTATTCAGGATAGTAAAACCTGTCTTAAGCGGCCACTCAAAAAGAACGCCAAAATTGATTTTCAATACCGATTATCGCTAAATGCAGGTCAAAAGTATTGCAGAATGCTCCAAGGGGAGCATTCTGCAATGCTTTCAACCTTCATTAAGCTACCATTTGTCATTAAGATCGTTGATTTGTCTATTTTTTAGTGGCCGCTTAAGACAGGTTTTACTGTATATTGTTTCATGAAAATGCAATTGATGACACGCATTGAAGATAAAAGTAAAGAAATATGTAAGGTATGAGAGGAGAGTATTCTAATGCTTTTATGACATCATCAAATTAATGTAGAATTGCTGAGAATCACAGAAGGTCAAAATACCTATATTTGAGATATTTGAGGGGGTGGGATGACTGTTTTGGTGACCTTGACCAAGTTTTCAAGGTTACAATTGCAGATAACTGCCAAATTAATGCCAAACCTTGCTTCTGTGTACTATATTTCCTGAACTGCATGATGGATTTCAACAAAATTCGCATTAATACAACCTTGAAATATGGTGGAAAGTTGATAAGGATTTGGTGACCTTGACCCTATTTTCAAGGTCATTGTTACTTTAAGCAATGGCCATCATACTCTGGTTTGTATAGTGGTGGACAATTGTTTTCTCTAAAAACAGTCATATTTTTACCAAATTTTCTACATGGTAATAATGTCTATAGGAAAGGATCTTTTTCCCCTGCTGGCCACTTTAACTCTTTCCTTGCTAGGGGTGACTTTCGTCATCTACTGATAACCTTTGCTAACAGTATAGACCCAGATCTGGATCCAAACCATTTGACATTCTGATAGTGTTCCTGAAGGAATCTTTTGAAAAGGTTGATTTTGAAAAAAGCAGACGACAACAAAGGCATGAAAAATTACTAAGCATGCAAAGAGTTAAACATAATGACGTGCGGTATCAGGCATGACTTGTGTCTTGTCAATAGGAAACAATGTAAAAGAAGCTCAGACTGATTGAGCGAACACATTATATGTTAGATAAGATCTTTTTTCTGTAGGAGTACATGTATTTTGACATTTCATAGTCATTTGTGAATTGTCATCATCATAATTAGCATGGAGGAAGGATTTTTAAAAGCCTTGACATTTTTAGCCCACCTGGTTATAGGATAGGATTCGAGCTGGCGTTAGTCCGTCCTTCTGTCCCTTTGTTCACAGTTTCAAACATGAATATATCTCTGAAACCAGCTAGTCGATCAAAATCAAATTTCATCTTGAGCATCATTGGGGTGGGGAAAGGCTGCATTAGGTTTTGGGTCAGATCAGATCAGAACTATGGTTTCCATGGCAACAGATAGCTCCCTTTGGGTTGTAATGGGGAAAATCTTGTGACCACTCTAGCTCCTCCATTGCTGATTTGATCTTCTTCATTTTTGCAGGTAACAATGAAAACCATAATATCTTGGAGGGGTTTAAGATTCAGCAAGATCCAACCAGGAACTGCGGAGTTAGCTGCCCTTGAACATCTGGACAAATTCCAATAGATTTATAATTGGAGAAATGTTGTGACCACTCTAGCGCCTTCATTTTTAATTCTTGCAACAATAAAAGCTTTGATGGCTTTGAATTTTGGCCAGATCCCATCACCGACTACGGAGTAAGCTGCCCTTAAGCGTCTTAAAATTGTTGTATATTGTTGTGACTACTCTAGCGCTTTCATTTTTTATTCTTGCAGGTAATGAGGATAACCATAAAAATTGAATTAGTATAAATTTTGGCAAGATCCAACATAGGACTGCGGAGTTATCTACCCTTGAGCATCTGGAAATATTCCCATAGACCCTTACAATGGGATAAATAGTGTGACCACTCTAGCACTTTCATTTTAGAATGGATCTTTCCTGTTCTTGCAGGTAACAAGGACAACCATTAAAGCTTGGATAAGTTAGAATTTTGGCCCCACCCCACCACTGACTAGGGAGTTAGCTGCCCTTGAGCATCTGAAAATCGATGTTCAAAGTTGTGTCCACTCTTTCATTTTTGATTGCATCTTCTTCATTCTTGCAGGTAATGAGGACAACCATAAAAGCTTGGATCAGCTGGGACTGTGGAGTTAGCTGCCCTTGAGCATCTGGAATGATCACCATAGACTTACAATAGGTGAAATGTTATTGCCACTATAGCACCTTCATTTTTTATTTGATATTATTTCTTGTAGGTAACAAGGACATGCATAAAAGCTTGGATATTTTGATCTGATCTCAACACTGACTAAGGGATAAGCTTGGATAAGTTTGAATTTTGATCTGATCTCATCACTGACTATGGGGTTAGCTTGGATAAGTTTGAATTTTGATCTGATCTCACCACTGACTATTGAGTTAGCTGCCCTTGATGGTCTGAAAATATAGTTTTCCCAGGTTTTTTCGGCCATTTTAATTCAAATCTTTTTATTACTTACAGATAAGCAGAACTGGCATGACATCTTGTGTTTGAATTTAGGCCTTTATTGCTGTTTCAAGTTCAGAGTTACCTGCCTTTGAGCATTGTTAAATATGGTGTTTCCAAACATTATGCTGGCTCTCAGGTGAGCGATCGTTGCCCAATGGGCTACTTGTTTATTCACTTTAAACCCTAAAAGCTGCAGCAGATGACACATTTTGTAACTTTTTTCTTTGTATCATTACCCTTATCCTGTCAATTGTTTTTTTTCTGAAAATGTTGTCTTCGTTTTACGTCTATGGTATTCATGTTCACTTAAGACTAGATTTTGTCATGGAAGCAAACCCTTTTAACCCTGATCAGACTGCTCCCTTTGGTAGCAATATAGGCTTCCTTAGAGCATAAGCATAGGAGAGGAGCAGACAACATAAGACGTGACTGACGTTTAGCCGTCAAGTTTTATTCAGTTTCTTAAACTCTTTACAAAGATTTATAGAATTACTTGGAAATTAAAACCTGTAACCACTTGATATATACAATGGACCAACCCAAGTTTATTGTATCAAACCAGAAGGAAGAACCCATTAGTAAATAAAGGGTTAAAGAAACAGCAAAAGAAAATATTGTCTGCTGCAAAATTTAGGGTAAATGTTTGGCTGGTGGCAGGCAGTGGCCGAATGGCATACAGTGTCCCTCAAAAAGTTGTTCAAATAGTTTAGCCATTTAGAACCAAATTTGCCACTATGTTTAGGTACAGAATAGTTTCACTAAGATTGATAATAAGCCAGATTACCTAATTTACATAAAATGAGTTATGACCCCTTGTTTCTGAAATGTTGTCAAATTTAAATTATCCGCCATATAACTTCCATGGTCATGATTGCTCAAGCTTGATTGAACATTACATTACTAGCAAGGAGTTTTCAAACATGTATACAGTCAGCCATAAGTTAAGCATCACCTGATTGAAGTGTGGCATAACTTTTCTAATTTAGAATTTATTTTTTCCTCATTGGTCTCAAGAGAAACTGATGCCTCTACACTAAACATCTATCGATAAATTTATTTTTACATGTATCATGTTGCCTTACGAACCGGTTTTATCACACTACTATGCACGATTTTGAAACACCAGTTTGCTTCACATGTTTGATTTTGTTATGCACGGACCCAATAATAATGTTTTGATGCATGGTTGTACATTGATGAAGTGATGGCTAGAAGAAAACTTTCCGAAGCCCAAAAGTAGCAAATTGTGGGCATGAACAATGCCGGTCTTAGCACACGGAATATTGCTGGACAATTCAGGGTGAACCCGACTTCTTTAACGTTATCTGGCTGACGGATCTGCATCTGAACGTCAACGCTCAGGACGACCTCGTAAAACGGACGAGCGTGAGAATAGATATCTAAGGCGACTGGCACGTGCAAACCCTACATTGACGGCACGTAGACTTCGAGACCAGTGACCGGTGCATGGACCAGTATCAATTCGAACGGTTACATGGACATTAAATAGAGGCGGTGTAAAAGCGAGAAGACCCATAAAGCGACCACTGTTGACGCCCAGACATAAAAGAGTTCTGTCTGAAAATTTCAGATTCATATCTCTAAAAGAATAAAAGTTATGGATGTGTAAAGAATGGCATGTTATATAGTGATAATGCAAAAATTATAAACACGCGATTAACTATCTCTATTATCCTCTATAACTGACATGAAACCTTGAGTTCGACAGAATCAGTTTGGCAATAATTTGAAAAAAATATGTCTAGATTATTTCTGCGTTTAATTGAATTCAAAGTAAGCACTTTAGGTTAAGCTGTGACACTTTTTAAGGGAACACCCAAAAATAGGGGTTGGTGTATACTGGACACCATAGAAATTTAGCAAAATGACCAAATGTCATTCTGATATGTTCAGCAGACTAAAGGAAGACTAGGGTAACAACATATTACAAATTAATTGTTCTTCTGAAGATATTTGTACACAAAAAACGTCTCTGAAATAATGTTTGTATGATGCTTAACTTATGTCTGACTGTATATTTGAGCAGAGACTTATAATTTCTCTCACATGAAAGAAATTAGAAGCCTCTGATTTGTGATAAGGGTTATAATAAAACTTATTTCTACAAAAGATTTGTCATAAATTCTTCTGTTTCTGCAATATGTATAGGTTATAGATCTTGTATTACAAGTACATAGGAATTAAGTGGGAACCAGCGCAGCGAGTGAACCACTTAATTTCTTTATAATTGTAATATATGATCTATGACCTACTTATAGTTTTCTCCTATATTCAGCGAGTTTCTCCTTTTTCAGCGAGTGAACCACTTAATTTCTTTATAATTGTAATATATGATCTATGACCTACTTATAGTTTTCTCCTATATTCAGCGAGTTTCTCCTTTTTCAGCGAGTGAACCACTTAATTTCTTTATAATTGTAATATATGATCTATGTCCTACTTATAGTTTTCTCCTTTATTCAGCAAGTTTCTCCTTTTTAAGCAAGTGAACCACTTAATTTCTTTATAATTGTAATATATGATCTATGACCTACTTATAGTTTTCTCCTATATTCAGCGAGTTTCTCCTTTTTCAGCGAGTGAACCACTTAATTTCTTTATAATTGTAATATATGATCTATGACCTACTTATAGTTTTCTCCTTTATTCAGCGAGTTTCTCCTTTTTCAGCGAGTGAACCACTTATTTTCTTTATAATTGTAATATATGATCTATGACCTACTTATAGTTTTCTCCTCTTTTTTTCATGACTGCGCCTTTGGAAATTGTCGCATTGACCACTTCACGGATTTACTTAATGATTTACTTAATAGATATTACAAATATTGACAAAATATGTGATTAGGGTCGGTAGGTAGGCAAACTTTTTTTTATAAAAACTTTTTTGTATGAAAAATCTAAAAATAGACTTAAATATCACAAAAAGCTTTAAAAAAGTTTGAGTAGGCCCGAAAATATTTAGGGTTGGTAGGGTAACTGGAAACAAGAGCTTGTTTTTTTTTGCCTAATCATGCAATAATTAAAAATCTAGCTTATTGCACTACTATGCCATTGCAATGTTTACATTGTCAGTTGCTGCATTAAGAGCATCAGGATGCAGCTTAGGTGAAAAGAGTAAATAACTTGGGAGAATAATTTGATCAGTTAGCAAATTAACCAAGTGTTTATTGGCATAAACAAACTGTTATATGTTGTTTAGCTTTAGCATAAGATAATAGACCTTACCGAGAGCTTGTTAGCACTTATAGATATACAACTGCATGAAATGTTCATCCCATAAGGGTCTGCAATCTCTGTCAAAATATAGAAATAATTTGGTCAATGCTCCCCCTTTGGATAAAGGGTCATTGGAGGTGGGCCTGTTGTGCTTGCAGTATGTATGAAATGGAGATGGTTATAATGAGTACAGTTAAACCTGTCTTAAGCGGCCACTAACACTGAAGACCAAAAATTGGTTTTCAAGTCTGATTATCACTTAATGCAGGTCAAAAGTATTGCAGAATGCTCCAAGATTCTGCAATACTTTCGACCTTCATTAAGCTACCATTTGTCTTTAAGACCTTTGTTTTGTCTATTTTTGAGTGGCTGCTTAAGACAGGTTTTACTGTATGTATGTTTGAAGACTAATTTTATGCAAATGCAATAATTACCAACATCTTATAAACTGGCTCTTTTATTGTAAAGCTGTATTTTTTTCTAAGCAACATGTTACATATTTTAAAATGTCAGTTACCTTCTGTTACAGTTACTGCATGACTAGAAGCGTGTGGTTTATTTATTGAAAAATAAGCATTTGACATCGAAAAACACTACTGTATTTGTAAAAAAGAGTGTACATGTCAATATAGAGCATTACTTTGGAGATCCAGTGAATTCCATAAGATATCAACTATGCAAGACTGGTTAGTACAATGTTACCCATCTTCACAAGCCAAGAGTACTGCAAAGATGAATGTTACCGTAAAATATCTTAACAAATCAGATCATTTTGTGCCTCCCTAAGTTCAAACCATCTATGATAGACAGACCTTTAATTAGGAGTGTGTAACAAAAAATAATTTTCTTATTTCTCAACCAAAACATAAGTTGTGGGTACTAAAAAGAACCGTCTCAATAAAACAGTTCTTTAGAGCACCCAAAACATATTTTAAATCTGATGGGTAAGAAAATATTTACAATTTTATGCTCAAAAATTTTGTTTTTCTAAACCTGTGGATAGATTTTGTACGTAAATTTGCCAAGGCAAGTAAAGCAGCATTTTGTTCTTCGGTACAACACTTCTTTATCATACATGATTGTTAGGGTCCTCTGATTTCATCTTGTCTGTCTATCTGTCCACTTTTGTGGACACGATAATTGAATCATCACCAGCTTTCTTCGATATATCATATATGCCCATGTTCGAATGTGGGTTTTGTCCGATGAATGCAAACAAAGATGTCCACCAAAATGGCCACTGTCTCTCCATATGCACTTGTGGACACTCTAAGTCATATACAACCTGACATCTTTCAAATTTCATATATGCATTACTTTTATCACTCTCTCACTGAAGTTTGAATATTGGCTTTAATTTGTACAATGATTTTTTTTGGTTTCAATACTTTACTCCCCCAGTCATGTCAGGACAGGTCTTCCTGGGTTCAACCAGTACTAAGCAATGGATAAAGTGTCTTGCTCAAGGACACAACACAGTGGCACTGACGGCTGTGAGACTCGAACTAGCGACCCTTCGATCTCCAGTCTAACGCTCTACCAACATAGCCACAGCGCTCCGCATTTGCACAATGAAAGCTAACCAAGATGGCTGTCAAAATTGCAGCTGCCTGTCCATTTCCATTTGTGGACACTGAGTCTTTTGTCACCTGATTTCTTTTAACCCTTTGTATACTAATGGATTATTCCCTCTGGTTTGATACAATACACTTGGTATAGTCCATTGTACATATCTATGGGTGTCTGGTTATAATCAAAAAAATGATTTTTTTTGTCTAAAGATGAGTTTTACTTTTACAAACAGTGTAGACCCTTATGAAATGCAGCATAATGCTGCATTTCATCTGGGTCTTCACTGTTTGCAAGAGAACTCGTTTAGGGGTTTCCCTAATACAAAGGGTTAAATTTCATGTATTTCGTTACTTTTATCAATCTCTCGCTCAAGATTGAATATGGATTTTGACAGATGAAAGCTAACCAAGATGGTTGCCAAAATGGTTGCCTCCTGCTAGTTTGCACTTGTGGACACTCTTTAAATCATTTGTGACCCAAATCAAGTATGAGCTTTGTTTGATGACCGCCAAAATGGCCACCTAAATGACCACCGCCAGTCCTTCCACACTTGTGGACACTATAAGTCATTTGTCACCTGAGTGCTTTCAAATTCCATATTTGAGCTGCGACATGTGATTTCCAACAATGTGGCATTTTGACAAGGATAGACTCAGATGAGCCCGTGCAGCCTCCTTTTAAGCCTATAAACTCCAAATGATGTTCAGTCAGTAGCTTAACACTCATAAAATATTCATTTTACGAGCAAAGGCTCTGATCAGACTGCGCATATGTGCAGGCTGGTCTTAGCCTTTGCTTGTCGCACAAACCACATTGGCTTATATCTCATGTTGCGGCTCATATATACAATACTGAAATCACTATCTTCGACGCTTTCAGAGTGTCAAACAGTTTTTGGATCGGTCCTGATCTGGGCCCAAATAGTTTGCAAAGGTTATCCGCAGATAACAAAAGTCACCGCTAGCAAGAATAGAGTTGAAGGGAGCCTATAGCTCGTTAGAGTGCCAAACTTGTGAGCAAGAGGTTGTATGTGAGGTTGTATGTTCGAATCCTGCCAGCAGTGCAGTGTTGCGTTGAGCAAAACATTCTATCCTCAGTGCTTAGTACTGGTTCAACTTGGTAAAATGTCCTGACTTAGCATCAACTCAAAAAAGCAAATTATTAGGGTTAAGCTCAAAGTTCTGTAAACAACCTTTGCCATAAAGATAAATATTTCTTTAATCTTATAGGTATATGCAGCCTCATGACTAAATTAATACTCCTAAAACATCAATCAAAATTCATTTTCAAAGGATCAATAAAAGCTTTGAAAATTATGTAATTTACAGGTTGCTTTTCATCAAAAATGTTATCTTTTAATGTGAATATAGATACAACACTTTGTGCAAAACTTTATAGCAGATTGTGGTTCACTAAAGAAAAAAAGAAATTGTTGGGTGGCAATGGCGTATCCAGAATGCTAAAAAAGTTAAGCACATAAAAGGGAGACTACTATATCAAGCTTTGATTCTCTACAATTATGTCCCTTTTCAAATTGGAACTTCTCTTAAAGGAAAGAATTTGCTCCCAGAGGGGGCGAATTCTTTCCTTTAAGAGCAGTTCCGTGTGGCATGGGAAATCACTTTTACCACTTTAGGTGAGCTCTCTTGAGTGTTACTATTTTTATAACGCACGTGCGTATACTGGGTAATGGGAGCTAAGCCAACGGGTGGGCACGAGACATTTGAGTGGGTAAAGGCCATCAGTAGGGAATGGATTTAATTAACAGGAAGAACGTATGCAGACAAAATGCTTAGTGCCTAATCAGGAAACTCTGATCAGGCAGTATTGTTGTTTTTCTTCCAGCGAAATCCTTATTATTTGCATAGATGTCTTGGTCAAAATCTATATTTAAATCTACTCAATCATTATGTCCCGATGGGGACATATTGTTTTTTTGTGTGGATCCCGTATGCGTTGGCATCAGGTTTGTGTGACGCTTTAATGTGGGAAAGGTATCTCATGAACTAATGGACAGATTGGAACCAAATTTGCATGGATATAACATTGGGGCCTTACGACACAAGATTAGGTTTTGGTGACCTTGCCCTAATTTTCAAGCTTAATAGGCAAGATTTAGCATTTGTGGTGTGGGGACATGTCTTTTTTTTAAAACAATACTGGCTAATCTATCTATTATTCTTTCTTTTTTTCTTGCTCCTTGTCTCACAGAACTAAATAGATTTGGAAACTGGTGCGGAGCAGCTGAGAAATCTGGTATAAAATTTGTCTGTTTTTCCTGATTTTATTTTGGTTTAAATGACAAGTCAAGACTGACTGGTGGGCATAACCATCTGACCAGAAGAGTCTTCCTTGCACTCACACGTTTCTGCATGGGTTATTTTTGGTTAATTACTGGCTGACTGTGCAATAATATCAATATTATCCATTCCTGATGATTACCACTTCCATGCTTAACACCTTTTCCCATAATTAAACCTGTTGTTATGAGTATGTAGGGCCTTGACTGTTATTTGTGATATGCAAGATTAAGTTTGGTAACAGGTGAGAAGTACACGTGCATCGTTTTAGATGAAGACACTCTTTGCAACAAAAATGACAATAACTGTCATATTTCTCCACGAATACATTTACTGTTGTGCTCATTGGAATCATCTCACTGAGATGCTTCCAATGAGTACCCACAACATATGTTTTAATTGAGAAATAAGAAAGTTTGCAACCCGGCCACCCCTCTTTTCTTGTGCTTTGATATAGGTGTTTTGGCTGTCACGGGTCAAGATAAATCAAATTTTTGAGCAGAAAATTTTTAATATTTTCTTATCGATCAGTTAAAACATAAGTTTTGGGTGCTCAATAGAACCGTCTCATTGAGGCGGTTCTTTTGAGTACCCACAACATATGTTTTGGTTGAGAAATTAGAAAATTAGATTTTGATAACACACTGTTATCTATGAGCCTGGCTGTCTTGTTGCTTTGTTTCATATTCATCAGAAGCTATTAGGATCCTACCTGGAACAAACTATAAAGCAATATATTTATGCACCTGGATAAAATCAGACAAAATCTTTTGTTGAAATCTGTCCAAAATGTCTGCAAGGTTATAATTGGGTTTGGCACTAATCGTGCTAGTATTTCTAGACAAGCATTCCTGATTGCTATGTTTGTTTGTGGGGTTGCACCAGACAATATCATTATATTGAATCTCAGCTAGCTGATAAGTGCTTTCAGTTGTTCCAGGAAAATGAAAAGGCTGTCGGTATAGTTCAATGCATAGAATGTGTATTGTGGGAGCCAATTGAGTTTGTCAGTTTCAAATTGGTAACACAATTGCATTGCTTTAGAAGCAATTGCTATGGCTATCAAGATGATGCTGTTTAACCAAAGTGTACAGTACTTGTATGTGGTGTTGCCAAATTGACAATTCATTAGACTGCTTACAGCTAACTCAAGGCTGTTCATTAACATTTGATGCAAAATTTGTTCTAAATCATATTGGACATATCCTTTATAGATTTAGTCAGATGATCTATCTGCATTTTGTAACACCCTTTTTTGAGGCAAACCGAAACTTCTAAAATTCAAGCATGATACTGTATTCTTATTCTGTTCTTATTCAATAGCATTTCAACAGGCTTGCAATGACAAAGTAAAATGTCTCAATGAGATGGTTCTTTTTAGCACCCAAACCAGATGTTAAAACTGATGGGTAAGAAAATATTCACAAGTGCACACAGAAAATGAAATTGAGCCGCATCAGGAGATTTCCAAAAACGTGGTATGTGTGACCAGCAAAGGCTCAGATCAGCCTGCGCATATGCGCAGTCTGATCAGAGCCTTTGCTAGTCACTTGAAAATTCTATGACAGAACAGCATTTGGAGTTTCTAATCTTAAAGGGGGGCTGCACAGGCTAGTATGAGTCTACACTTGTCAAAATGCCACATTGTTGGAAATCCAATGTCACGGCCTGGACCTATGCCCACCCCATCGAGACACTCCTAACTGGATACCCTTCTTCTTTCTAGCTATGCTTGTAAGGTTAGGAATGAAAACATTAACCACACATCTAGAATTGCAGTAGCATGTTGAGATTGTAACCTGTATTTCTCAGTCTGTTAATTTGGTTTATTTGTCAGGTTCAGCTCATCAACATTGGCATTTACCTGTATAACTGGCAATATTAACACTGACAAGCTTAATATACGGTATATGTTCAAATATTTCTTACTATTTTTCATGCTATTCCACACAGTTTTTTCCCAGGGTCTAAGAGACACAATAGCAAATAGGAAAGGCCCTGATCAGATATTAAGTCTTATCAGGGTCTGCAATAATAGCCTTATATCTTAGAAATATGTCAATTCTTTCTACTGATATCTTCATTTCACCATCTCCTGGCAATGTATCCTTTTAGTTGAGGACTGAAGTTAACACATCCTCATGCCACTTTGAATTGTCTTTATTTCACCATCTCCTGGCAATGTATCCTTTTAGTTGAGGACGACTGAAGTTCACAATCTTATGCCATTGCATCCTTTCTACTGATGTCTCATGCCATTGCATCTCTTCTACTAATGTCTTTATTTCACCATCTTGTGCCACTGATATCTTCAGTTCACACAGTTCATAATCTCATGACATTGTATTCTTTCTCCTGTTGTCAACAGTTCACTATAACATGCTATTACATGTGTTCTACTTTTGTTTTTAGTTCACAATCTCGTGATATTGTATCCTTTCTCCTGTTGTCATCAGTTCACTATAACATGCTATTACATCTGTTCTACTGATGTCTTTAGTTCACTATCTTATGGCATTGTACCCTTTCTACTGATGTCTTCAGTTCACCATCTCATGCCATTGCATCCTTTCTACTGATTTCATCAATTCACCATCTCCTACCAATGTATCCTTTCTACTGATGTCTTCAATTGACAATATCATGCCATCGTATCCTGTCTCCGGTCGCCATCAGTTCACAATCTCATGCTATTACATCTCTTATACTGATTTCTTTAGTTTGCTATCTCATGTTTGCATCTCTTCTGATGTCTTTAGTTCACTTTCTCATGCCAATCTAGCCTTTCTACTTATATTTTATGATCAATATTTCATGCCATTTCACCCATTCTACCAATGTCTTTAGTTTACCATCTCATGCCATTGTCTCTTTTCTACTGATGTCATCACCATCTCATGCTCATGTATCCTTTCTATTGATGTCTTTAGTTCACCATATCATGACAAAGCATCCTTTCTACTGATGTTTTCAGTTCACTATCTCAATCTCATGCCAAAGTATCATATCGGCTAAGGTCTTCAGTTCACCACACTCCTTTCTACTGATAACTAATGTTTAATATGTCATGCCATTTCACCTTTTCTACTGGTGTCTTCAGTTCACTGTCTCATCAATACAGCCTTTCTACTGATGTCTTCAGTTCACTGTCTCATCAATGCAGCCTTTCTACTGATGTCTTCAGTTCACTGTCTCATCAATGCAGCCTTTCTACTGATGTCTTCAGTTCACTGTCTCATCAATGCAGCCTTTCTACTGATGTCTTCAGTTCACTGTCTCATCAATGCAGCCTTTCTACTGATGTCTTCAGTTCACTGTCTCATCAATGCAGCTTTTCTACTGATGTCTTCAGTTCGCTATTTCATGCCATTGCATACTTTCTACTGATGTCTTCAGTTCACTGTCTCATCAATGCAGCCTTTCTACTGATGTCTTCAGTTCACTGTCTCATCAATGCATACTTTCTACTGATGTCTTCAGTTCACTGTCTCATCAATGCAGCCTTTCTACTGATGTCTTCAGTTCGCTATTTCATGCCATTGCATACTTTCTACTGATGTCTTCAGTTCACTGTCTCATCAATGCAGCCTTTCTACTGATGTCTTCAGTTCACTGTCTCATCAATGCAGCCTTTCTACTGATGTCTTCAGTTCACTGTCTCATCAATGCAGCCTTTCTACTGATGTCTTCCGTTCACTGTCTCATCAATGCAGCCTTTCTACTGATGTCTTCAGTTCACTGATTCATCAATCCATACTTTCTACTGATGTCTTCAGTTCACCATCTCATGCTGTTGCATCCATTCTACTGATGTCTTCAGTTTAATTCATGCCATTGCATCCTTTCTGTTGATGTCTTCACTTCACCATCTCATGCCATTGTATTCTTTCTACTGATGTTTTCCGTTCACCATCTCATGCTGTTGTAGCCTTTCTACTGATGTCTTCAGTTTGCTATTTCATGTCATTGCAGCCTTTCTACTAATGTCTTCAGTTCGCTATTTCATGTCATTGCAGCCTTTCTACTGATGTCTTTAGTTCACTGTATCATGCCATGACACCCTTTCAACTGAAGACTTCAGTTCACTATTTCATTTCAGTGCATTCTTTCTATTGGTCTTAAGTTCACTATCTCATGCTAATGTCTTCTTTCTCTTGGAGTTTTCAGTTCTTTGTCTCAGCTCACGATATCATCAGCTTGCTAAAATTACAAAGGAAATGGCCACACTTGTTGGATCAGAGTCCTCTTTGGCTCAGCTTTGTCCAATCACTTAAACTGCCAGCCTCAAAGGCAGCTGATGATGTTGTCTGCTGTTTTTGTCTGCTGCAGTGTTTCAACTTAAGACACAGAGTGATTTTGACTGGCATGCAAACAGTATGGATCCTGATCATACTGCTCAGTTTGCTATAGACACTCATATTCCCATTTTCATATTTCATAATTTAGCTCTTTTCCCACTAGGTCTACTGATAACTTTTGCAAACAGTTTGTTCTCAAACCAGGCAGCGAGGTTATAAAACTATTTTCATGCTCAACTCAACTTAGCACGAAAATTTCAACAGCTCATAAAAACTAAAGTACCGACAAATGAAGAGGTTTCTTGCTTTAAATCTCTCAGATGTTGTATTTATCAATCATGCTAATGAATGTTAAAATGCCAACAATTGTTGGCATTTTAACATTTATGAGCTTGATAAATTTCGTGCTCAGCTGAGTTGAGCATGAATTTTTTTTATAACCTTGGGACCTGGCATGACAATCTATATCCAAACTGATTGACATTCAGATGGTATTCCTGAAAGATTTTTTTTTCAAAAAGTTAATTTTGAAAAAAAATCAGCAGACGATAAAAAAGCATGCAAATTACCCAGCATGCACTTAATTAGGATGAGTATGGTAGAGAGTTAAAAGGTACAATGTAATCTCAGTATTATTGATTGATAATGAAAATCAAATACAAGTGCTTAACTCTTTGCATGCTGGGTAATTTTTCATGCTTTTGTTGTCCTCGGCTGACATTTTTCAATATGAACCTTTTCAGAAAATTCTTTCAGGAACACTATCGGGGTGTCAAACTGCTTGGATTCAGGTCAGTACCGACATTGAGTCGGTCCTGATCTGGGTCCAAATTGTTTGCAAAGGTTATAAGCAGACGACAAAAGTTGCCGCTTGCATGGAAACAGTTAATCACAGTGGAATCAAAGTGTACAGCAATACAGCTATTGAATATAACCATCTGCAGTCTTGATCATTTATGGAACCTGGGGTGAAGGATCATTTTCAAATAAAGATCATTCAAATTCAATAGAATGATAGAATTAGTTGATGGTGCTTACTGTCTGTCAGTCAACTCTTTGCATGCTGGGTAATATTTTGCATGCTTTGTTGGCGTCTGCTGATTTTTTTTCAAAATCAACTTTTTAGAAAAATTCTTTCAGGGATACTATCAGTGTCAAACAGTTTTGAATCTGATCAGGCCAGACATTTTGTCTGGCATGATCTGGGTTCAAACTGTTTGCAAAAGTTATCAGCAGACGGCACTAGTAGGCAAAGAGTTAACAAGTGTTTTGTTATCTCATTACAGAAGCATCTTAGGAGCTACATATTAGCAAATGTTTGGTTACAGATGATTTAAAAAAAATTTGCAAAAACTATTTTCAAACACTTTGAATACAAGATTTTAAATTTAAAGACCTTTAACAATTAACCCTTGTCCTGCTAAACATTAATTCATCCCATTTTGAAAACACTGTAGATCCATCTGATGAAGCCATTTGATCAGGATCCACACTTTTCAACTCTGATGGAATACATGGTTACATTGGAATTTAGCCTGTCTTCAGGCCCTAACTGAAAGTTCTATAATTATTACAGAGATAAATATATGATATTTTATTACTTCCCCATTGCTCAGAATAAAGACAGTCATTGAAAATTTTTACAGAGGTGCATATGCTTGTATATGTATGTGCACATATTTTACTATTTACTGGTCTGATACCAGTCTAATTGGAATTCACAAGAATTGGGGAGTAGTGTAGTACATAACATAATATTCAGCATGACAAGGGTTAATTGCAGGTGGTGACAAATTTTGCTATATCTAATTCTTTTTTTGGGAAATCTTGTGTGAATGGATGGCTCCCATGAAATACCTTTAGCAGTGAAAGATTTAGAATATTTCATCTACTGCCAATTTTTGGGGTGATTCTTCGATGGTTATGCACACTACTAAGGAACTATGGTAGTCCAATTTGAATGCTTATCTGCTGCTCAGGGCAGTTGTGTGTGCAGCTTACATTAGTTTTAGTTAAATCTCATTAAACTTTTATCTGATGAATTTAAATGATTCAAAAATCAGCTTGTTCAATTTTTCTTTTATATAATTTTCCGAAGATATTAAAGCGAGTCATTACATGTTACTATATAATTTCTCAAAGACCTTATGCATTTTACGGCTGTTTTACCAGGAAGAATAAAAAAGTATCACCCACTGGGTGTCAGCAAAATGGTCCTTCATTATGCGTAAAGTTAACTCTTTCCTCCACTAGTTTTGACTCCTAACCTTTGCAGACTGTTTGGACCTAGATTAGGCATGACGAAACGTCAGGCCTGATCTGGGTCCAAACTGTTTGACTCTCTGATGGTATTTCTGAAAGATTTTTTTTGAAAAAGTTGAGTTTAAAAAAATCAGTGGATGACAAAAATGTATGAAAAATTACCCAGCATGCAAGGAGTTAATGTTTGAATTAGAAAACTAGGAGATAGGATTGTCAACTGGCTTTATGTTCCAGCTAAAATATTGTGAGGCTCATAAAAACTTCCAAGAAAAAGAGAGATTTTAAAATGTCACATTGTAGCTAATGATTGTGTTTGGAAGCGGAGCCTTTAATTGATTTCCAGCCTGGTGAAGAATTGGTGTAATTGGCCAAATCTATTCCTGCTTTTCTCAAGATTGCCTAACCAAATTGAATGAAAGTGTACTGTAAGTGAGCACTGAATGTATACTCTCAATGTATATTACTATTAGCGAGCGAGCACTGAGTGTTATTGTCCAAGATTCACAGCTACTTGGTAGCAACACTTGAACACTGAATGTAGTTTTACAAGTCAATACTGAATGTATGTTACAAGTGAACAATGAATGTATGTTACAAATGAGTAGTGAATATATCTGTAGAAGTGAGAAATAACTATGTTACAAGTGAGGAATGAATGTATGTTACAAATGAGTAGTGAATATATCTGTACAAGTGGGTAATAGTACTGCAGATCTCAAGGCTGTCAGAGGGGTCTACTGGTCAGATCTTTGCAACATCTAGTGTTATATACCAAATGAAATTGTGGGGTCTCTAGTTTTTAAAAGTAGTTGATGACACCTCTGATTCTGAGTACTAACCGAGTTATCTCCCCTTGAATTACCCCACCCATTTTGATCATATTATAAGAGGTTATGATCATTAGCTTGTTAAATAATTGAGTTGAAGCATTCCGGAAGAAAAATATACCCATCATTACTCAAAACGGTACTTGAAAAAGTAGAAAAGTTAAGTTTTGATCAGAAAAATGGGCTTTTGAACTGTTTTGTTGGTCTTTTAAAGTTGAATTATGTGTTAAAACTCCATTGAATAAAAATATATTTGAAACTTTCAATTTAAGAATCTGCCCATTAGTTGTATGTCCTAAGAAATGACTAAAAATTTAAAGAACACTTCTTTATCTATCTTATCAGGGTTTCTAGATTCCAATTTATGCATACGGAACGCTCTGGGAGCAAAAATAAGCATGTAAATACACCACCCACCTATTACTACTGCAGATCTCATGGCTGTTTGAGAGTGACCTTGGTCATATTTTGCTAACATCTGGTGTCATGTACATGTACATATACAAAGCAAAAATGTAGAGCCTCTAGTAAATAGAAATAGTTAATGACACCGCTGATTCTGAGTACTTACCGAGTAATCTCCCCTTGAATTACCCCACCCATTTTGATCATATTATAAGAGGCTATGATCATTAGTTTGTTAAATAATTGAGATGAAACATCCAGTAAGAAAAAAAATCCATCATTGCTCATAACGGTACTTGAAAAAGTAGAAAAGTTAAGTTTTAGTCAGAGAAATGGGCTTTCAAACTTTTTGTTCGTCTTTAAAAGTAAATTTGGTGTCAAAACTCCTCTGAATAAAAATATATTTGAAACTTTCAATTTAAGAATCTGCCCATTAGTGTTATGTCCTTAGAAATGACTAAGAATTTAAAGAAGACTTCCTTATCTATGTTATCAGGGTTTCAAGATTCCAATTTCTGTATACGGATATGCTTTCGGGACAATAATAAACATGTAAATACCCCACCCACCTATTACTATTGCAGATCTCATGGCTGTTTGAGAGTGACCTTGGTCATATTTTGCTAACATCTGGTGTCATGTACATGTACATATACAAAGCAAAAATGTAGAGCCTCTAGTAAATAGAAATAGTTGATGACACCGCTGATTCTGAGTACTTACCGAGTAATCTCCCCTTGAATTACCCCACCCTTTTTGATCATATTATAAGAGGCTATGATCATTAGTTTGTTAAATAATTGAGATGAAACATCCAGTAAGAAAAAAAATCCATCATTGCTCATAACGGTACTTGAAAAAGTAGAAAAGTTAAGTTTTAGTCAGAGAAATGGGCTTTCAAACTTTTTGTTCGTCTTTAAAAGTAAATTTGGTGTCAAAACTCCTCTGAATAAAAATATATTTGAAACTTTCAATTTAAGAATCTGCCCATCAGTGTTATGTCCTTAGAAATGACTAAGAATTTAAAGAAGACTTCCTTATCTATGTTATCAGGGTTTCTAGATTCCAATTTCTGTATACGGATATGCTTTCGGGACAATAATAAACATGTAAATACCCCACCCACCTATTACTATTGCAGATCTCATGGCTGTTTGAGAGTGACCTTGGTCATATTTTGCTAACATCTGGTGTCATGTACATGTACATATACAAAGCAAAAATGTAGAGCCTCTAGTAAATAGAAATAGTTGATGACACCGCTGATTCTGAGTACTAACCGAGTTATCTCCCCTTGAATTACCCCACCCATTTTGATCATATTATTAGAGGCTATGATCATTAGTTTGTTAAATAATTGAGATGAAACATTCAGTAAGAAAAAAAAACCTATCATTGCTCATAACGGTACTTGAAAAAGTAGAAAAGTTAAGTTTTAGTCAGAGAAGTGGGCTTTCAAACTTTTGTGTGGTCTTTAAAAGTAAATTTGGTGTCAAAACTCCTCTGAATAAAAATATATTTGAAACTTTCAATTTAAGAATCTGCCCATTAGTGTTATGTCCTTAGAAATGACTAAGAATTTAAAGAACACTTCTAGATTCCAATTTCTGTATACGGATATGATTTGGGGACAATAATAAGCATGTAAATACCCCACCCACATATTACTACTGCAGATCTCATGGCTGTTTGAGGGTGAACTTGGTCAAATTTTGCTAACATCTAGTGTCATATACATGTACATGTACCAAACAAAAATGTAGAGTCTTTAGTAAATATAAGCAGTTGATGACACCGCTGATTTTGAGTACTGACCGAGTTAAGTCCCCTTAATATACCCCCACCCATTTTGATCATATTATGAGAGATTATGGGTGTCAGTTTTGGAATATAATCAAAATAATGCATTCAGGAAATAAATATAGCCATCACTATTCATGACAGCACTTGAAAAAGTAAATAAATTAAGTTTTAGGCAGAGAAAAAGGGTTTTGAACTATTTTCTTCGTATATTATAGTTATATCCTATTTCAAAACCCAGCTGCTTTGAATAAACATATATTAGAAACTTTCAACTAAAGAAACTGCCCGCTAGATTTATGTCTTTAAAAATAAATAATAATTTAAAGATCAGTGCCTCATTTATGTCAATAGGGATTCTAGATTCTAATTTCTACAAATAGAATGCTCTGGGGCAACTACTAGCATGTAAATACCCCACCCACCTATAGGATGAGGTGAAAACGCTAACATTGATAAAAGTCTTATAATACTGAATCACCCAAATTTTTTATAGCCTAAATACGAAGAGAATAATTTCTGACAGTGTAACTGTATTGCAAGTGAATTTACACGATCTTTCTTAAGATTGTCAAGCACACCCAAGAAAATCATTTTAGGTCACTAGTGGCACCAATAACCATAACTCTTGCAAGGCTAAACACAATTTACCTTATAACTTGAATATATGTTACCATACATACCTGAAACTTACTGGGGCTAATATACTTAGTACGCCAAACACAATTATAATGTATTAAACTACCTAGATATTCTAGGAAGAGTTACTGCCCTTGATTATTTTTACCATTGTTTTGTATGGAAAATTGCAGTAAAATAATAATAGCTCATTAAGTTAAATTTGAAAACTTATTTTCTAAATAGGATTAAATCTATCCTGAACCAATACTATGCCAAACTGCAGATCAAAAGGGGTACGTGCATTAAGAGGCTATTTTGGCCCCCCTATGAGGTCAAAAAATAAAATTTGCTCTTCACAAGTTTCTTCTTAATAGTTTATTAGAACAATGGCCAAAGTGTAAAGTTCTTGTATTGATTCGACTTTTATGGTTGCTATGGTAACAAAAAAGGCCTCCAAAATAGGCTGAAAATAGGAAAATGACCATTTTGGAGCAAATTTGAGACATGTAACAGAGGAATTAATATAGAGCACAAGCAAAAACCAAAAAAAATTTTTTTAACAGATGATGAGAATTATCACGGACCATAATATATTAAAATGTTTTTTTGGTATTTGCTTGTGCTGATATCTTATTCTTAAAAATTCGGTCTCCAAAAGCCTCAAATTTGGCCTAAAATAGCAATTTCTCTATTCTAAGCCTATTTTTTTTAGCCATTTTGGTTGCCATAGCAACCGGTAAAAGGAAAATAAAGGCCAGAATTTTACACTTGGGCTATTCTTCTAACAAAACACTAGGATGAAATTAGTAAAAAGCAACTTTCAGTTTTTTGCTCTAGAGGGGGCCAAACAAGTCCCTTAATGCATGTACCCCTTTGTTTCTGCTACATATTTCTATTTTTTGAACCACGAGTTGTTGTCCCTTAATGGCAAGACTCACATAAAGAAAATGGATCTATAATCGAATTTTCCTCCAATAACTTGCTTACGGAGGATCTGATTGCAATAAAATATACGAGACATTTGGTTTTACACATCTTTACAGCATCTTTTGTATTGCTTTAGCGATATAAAATACTGCATGGAACATGCATTGTTGCCCTTGTTTTTGCGCCGTTTAAGATTAAAAATCAATATAATAGGCCTTATAAATAAATGAATCAAAGGTCCCAAAATATTGGTGGAATATTGAAATTTCCTTCATTTTATATAATTTGATGACGTTTGCATTTGTCTTCCTGTATCACCAAACATAAATGTGTATCTGCATTTTATTTTTTCATCAAATCAGAGTAAATAATCATTGACAAAGTGGATGAGGTACGAATATACTGACAATCTTAATGGCTTCATATTTCATCAGAAATGATGACTATTCTAAGTCTAAACAGTATGTAGCTTTTAAGTTTTCTATATGCAGGTATTATGTATCATCCTCCTGCTTTGCTTAGATTTTCGTCTATGCTTTGGAAAACTCTAATGCTTTTTTGTATCTTGTTAGTTTTAGGTACCCTAACGCTTTAGATAAACCAAATTAATTTGCTAAACATCCTTTTCAGGACGACCCTGCAATACATACTGTAACCTACAAATTATTTCATTAACCTCAAATGATAACCTTACTAACTCACATTTTCTCGTCAAAACTCCGCTCTATAAATTAACAATGAGCTGTTTTTAGTCTTTCTTACTCAGAAATAAATGTACTTTAATTTCATAACACTTTCAATTACCTTATTGCAATTAAAGTTATAAATTATTCATATTTTTCCAAGAACATGTTTCTAAAATACACCAAATAAACATGGCCTGCAAATGGTTGACATTTTTTCTATCAGATCTAGATTATAACACACCAAGATGTAGACTAAATATTGTATGTATTGAATCCAAAGTCATTGGTAGTGATGACAGTACAATCTAAATTATGTTGAACCTGTCCAGTTCTCAGAAAATTTAGCATATACAGTAAGTATGATGTTTCTCTAATGGCAACGATTATATAATGGAAACCTCACAGTACTTTGATGCAATTCGCGTTTGTATTCCAACAAGGTGACAACAATAAAGCATAATAAAAGAGAACCACTGGACGATACTACATTGTTCTAGAACTTAAGTGGTTCCAGAGAAGCTTTTTTTGATGTTTTAACTATACAAGCCAATGTAAAACATGTGATCCCCCTGGGTGGAGCCATTTTTGAATAAACTTGGCAGCTCCAGGCCTTGTGGGTCAAACAAGAAGGGTTTTGTGTTTTATTTATATAAACCTATATAGCCTTCGTGGCTTGTTTTTGTCTGCACGGCCATTATTTGAACAGACTCAGTGGAGGTCTACTTTGTGATGCTACATACTAAATATAATGGCGTTGGGCCATGTGGTTTCAGACAATATTTTTTTTTATATTTGCTGTAAAAACTATATAAAACCAAGGGCCATAATTTGAACAAACTTGGTAAAGTAGCACAAGGTGACGCTACAACTCTGTGACTATATTTTCATGCTTTCCCTATTAAATCCTATGTAAAACACGTGACCCCTAGGATGGGTCCTTTTGGTAACCTAGGCATAATTTTAACAAACCTGGTGGAGGGGTCTACTAGATGATACAAATACCAATTATCAAGGCTGTATGCCAAGTGGTTCCAGACAAGAAGATTTGTTATGTGTACCCTATATAAACCTATGGAAAACATGTGAATCTGGAGCGGGCCACAATTGGCCCTAGGACCATAATTTTAACAAAATTAGTAGAGGTCTACTAGATGATGCTACACATTTAATATCAAGGCTCAACTGGTTTCAGACAATATTTTTTGATGTTTCCCATATTAAAAAAAAGCAAGTGAGTATGGTCAGGAAATACCACAATCTCACTCTGCAGACCAACCCACGGCCTATGTAAAACATGTCAACCCAGAGGCGGGACAATTTGTGGCCCCATGGGCATAATTTGAACAAAAAAGAAAAATATCAACTAGATAATCATACACAAAATATCAAGGCTATCAGCCTTGTGGTTTCAGACAAGAAGATTTTTAAAGTTTTCGAAAACCTATTTTACCCATGTGATCTAGATATACTATCTCATCAATTATTTGAGAGGGCCATATAAGGACATTCCTGTCAGCCAAATTTGATCAAATTCAAGCCATTATTTTAGGGCGAGATATCGTTTGAAGTGATTGTTGACAACGCACGACGGACAACGGACATCCAACGATCACAATAGCTCACTTTGAGCTTATGACTCAGGTGGGCTAATAAAATATACTGAATATTGTGATTTTAAATATGTCTATTTGACCTTGACCCTTGACATTTAAATAGGTCATAACACAAATTTTAACTCTGACATACAAAGAGTGCAGACTATTACTTATTTTGATGAAACAAAATGACAAATATGGCAATTGAACTTTATCAATATAGATAAAGATTTTTTTTATGAAAAGTTTGCATTTTCCTTTTGCATTGAAACTATTTGCAAACAGACACACGGACAAACACAGCTTTGGTACATGTATCATTGGTACTGATAATTTATTTCAAATGTTGTTTTCCAACCAATACCATACAAGTCATAACAATATTGTATTAATGTGTCCTTATGAATAAATGCAATGCTCTAGACCAACTGTATACAACATATGCATAACCCTATATAACGTGTGTGTACGGTTCAAGGGCCGTAACTTAGTCAGTACTCATCTTCGACGATGTCATCAACTGGATTCCGAAGTCGTACATACAGACAAATATTTTGGTACATATGACGCTTGATGTTAACACAATCTTACCAGCAAAGTTCAAAGGCAACTCGTATGTGGTAGTATAAAGCGGTTATCATCTTGACGTGATTCAAACTGAGGCCGTTACGGAATAGCTCACGCCTCGCTTGATTGGGGGTATTTATTCCCCTTTGGTGGCAAATAATATGTGGAATTTAAGTATGTAGGACTAGTAATTATAAGTTAAGCTTCAGACAGGCACAAACTATACTTTTACTAATAAACAGATACATAAAATACGCATTTTTGTGATTTGGGGGTATGCCTATTTGACATTGACCTTTGACCTTGAGAAAGGTCACAACTTGATTTGAAGCTTGACCTAAAACGAGTGTATGCTGTTGCTTACCTTGATGAAAAAAAAGATGAAACTTGCATTTTGAACTAAGTTATGGTTAAAAATTGTGTTTATGTAATATTAGCATTGCCCTTTTACATTGACACTATTTACAAAAAGACACACGGACAAACACACCTTTAGTTATCGTACATGTTGAAACTATATTTCAATGTTGTTTTCTAGTCCAATACCATATAAACCATAAAAATATTTCAATTATGTATGCTTATTAGAAATAAATGCAATGCTATCTGCCAACTGTATGCAAAATTCTGATAATCTGTTATAATGGGTATGTACGGTTCAAGGGCCGTAACTCTGTTAGTACTCATCAGCGACGATGTCATCAACCGGATTCTGAAGCTGGACATACAAACGAACATTTTGGTATATGTCACTAGATGTTGCACCGATCTGACCAGTAAAGTCCTTAAGGAGAGGACTTTTTGCCAGTCGTCTGCTCTACTATAAATACTGTATGTTACAAGTGAGCAATGAATGTATGCTACAAATGAGTACTGAATATATCTGTAGAAGTGAGAAATAACTGAATGTTACAAGTGAGTAATGAATGTATGTTACAAATGAGTAGTGAATAAATCTGTACAAGTGAGTAAATACTGTATGTTACAAGTGAGTAATGAATGTGTGTTACAAATGAGTAGTGAATAAATCTGTACAAGTGAGTAAATACTGTATGTTACAAGTGAGTAATGAATGTATGTTACAAATGAGTAGTGAATATATCTGTAGAAGTGAGAAATAACTATGGTACAAGTGAGAAGTGAATGTATGTTACAAATGAGTAGTGAATATATCTGTTCAGAGGAGTAAATACTGTATGTTACAAGTGAGCAATGAATGTATGTTACAAGTGAGTAATGAATGTATGTTACAAATGAGTAGTGAATATATCTGTTCAAAGGAGTAAATACTGTATGTTACACGTGAGTAATGAATGTATGTTACAAGTGAGTAGTGAATATATCTGTAGAAGTGAGTAAATACTGTATGTTACAAGTGAGCAATGAATGTGTGCTGCAAATGAGTAGTGAATATATCTGTAGAAGTGAAAAATAACTATGTTGTACAAGTGAGTAATGAATGTATGTTACAAATGAGTAGTGAATATATCTGTTGAAGCGAGAAATAACTTTTACAGTTACACATAAAGTTACAAATCAGTAGTGAATATATCAGTACAAGTGAGTAATAACTGTGTAACAAGTGAGTAATGAATGTTCATTCAGTGATCATTTGTAACATACATTCAGTGAGAGCGAATGTAAATTACACGTGATTTGTAATTTTACAAATGAGAATGAATGTAAATTACATGTGATAATGAAATATGAATTACAAGTGAGAATGAATGTGAATTACAAGTGAGAATGAGTGTGAGTTACAAGTGAGATTGAATGTGAACTACACGTGAGAATGAATTTGAATTACCAGTGAGATTGAGTGTGAGTTACAAGTGAGAATGAATGTGAGTTACAAGTGAGAATGAATGTGAATTACAAGTGAGAATGAGTGTGAGTTACATGTTAGAATGAATGTAAATTATAAGTGAGAATTAATGTGAATTACAATTGAGAATACATGTAAATTCCAAGTGAGAATAAATGTAAATTACAAATAAAAATTGATGTATATAACTGGTGAACACTAAATGTAAGTTACCAGTGAACAATGAGTGTAAGTAACAAGTGTGAACAAAAGTAAATACTATTGAGAATGAATGTATTTACTGAGATAAAATTGTATGTTTGTATCAAGTGAACACCGAGTTATGTCAACAGTCAATTTATGTAACAATTGAGAATGAATGTGTGTAATAAGTGAGAATGAATGTACATAACAAATAAACAGTGGATGTATGTAACAAGTGAGAATAGAGTGAACAGTGAATGTATGTACCAAGTGAGAATGAATGTATGTACTGAGTGAGAATGAATGTATCTACCAAGTAAACAGTAAATGTATGTTACAGGTTAAGAGTAAATGTTTGCAATAAGTGAAAGCTGAATGTATTTACTGAGTGAACAGTGAATTTATGTAAAAAGTGAACACTAAATGTATGTAACAACTGAAGACTGAATGTATGTGACAATGTGTAACAAGTGAATACTGAATGTATGTATTAATTGAATACTGAATGTATGTGACAAGTAGGAATGGATGTATGTAACAAATGAACAGTGAATTTATGTAACAAGTGAATACTAAATGTATGTGAAAAATGAATACTGATTCAATGTATGTAAAAAAATGAATACTGAATGTATGTAACAATTGAACACTAAATGTATGTAACAAGTGAATACTTAATATATGTAACAAGTGAACAGTGAATTTTTGTAACAGCTGAATACTGAATGCATGTAAAAAGTGAGTACTGAATTTATATAACAAGTGAACACAGATTGTATGTAACAAGGGAATACGGAGTGTATGTTACAAGTAAAAACTTAATGTGTGTAACAAGTGAACACTGAATTTATGTGAGAATGAGTGTATAAAAGTGAATAAATAAGGGTTAAGTTAAATTAGCTAATATGTTTTTTTCAGCAGAGAACTGTACTGGATATACAGGCTTATCTTCATATTAGTTGTTCACATTCATCAAAAATTATGTTTTCTACTCACTAGCTCAAATGACCTTAAGTGACAAACCTTATGTCATTCCAGAAAATGTGAATTAACCATTTAAATGCCATTTTCTTGTTAAAAGGAACATCCTATTTTATCATCTGAACTGATCTTTTTATGCTTTTAGAAACAACTGATAGATGACATCAGTCAAATACTAGTCAATTGACAGATGACATTGGTCAAATAGTCACAGATTAGACTGTTCCCTAACCCAGTCTCATCAAGAGATATTCTGTTATTCTTTCAGAGTGATTTGGTTTGTTGCAGTTCTAGGGCTGGCTGTAATGGGCTGGTGACATGCAAACAGTTAATTCCACGTTTGGCTGCAATAAACAGAGAAGATGAAGACCCAGTCTGAGTGAGCCAACCCACTTGTACACAACCTTGGCCTGGTCTGGTCATGCTTGGTATCAGTAACAAAAATATTGAAAGGGCTAGTATTAATTATGTGCTTCTGGGAGAGCTAAATTCTCACTAAATTCTTGAACACTCTCAACTAAACACCTGGTTTTCTTATACAGTTTTCAATTAAAATGTGTTCAATTGTTATAATGTTGTCACTACTTCTCATAATTTTGTCACTCCATCATTGTACCGAACAAGGTTTTTGGAAACAAAAACCTCAGAGGAATGTGACTCCAGTGCTTTCCCATCTGGGCCTCGAAGTGAGAAAACCTGTCTTCGGGGTTTCCGACAAAGCTAGACTCACACCAGTCTCCTCAGCTACAGAGAAAAGCTAGAATAGTGAAATTTCGCTTGTAGCAAGTCTAGATATGATACTTTCCAATAAACAAATAACAAAGGCGCTGATCAGCATGCGCAGATTGTTGTTCGCAAGCCCCGAAGACAGGTTTTCACGTGCTGAGGCCCATTTATAGTCATACAAACAAATCAGGGCTCATTTTAAGTATTCATGTTCAAAGACCATGTTTTCCGCATGATTTGAACATGGATTTTTGTTCATATTTCAATGGCTTCAAACAGCTATGTGCATATGCATTGGTGCACAAATAGGTCTTTGATGCAATCTTGCATCGGTCACTTGAGTGTTTCTACAGTAAAACCTGCCATAAGCGACCACTCAAAAAGAAGATCAACTGAAAAGGCTGAGAAAGGGCTGGCCTCTTGGCTCTCTTGTGTGTGATGTTCTTTGTGTTTTTATCACTTTCCCATGTGGTGTTCTGGGTCAGGTGTGGTACTAGATTGTATAGATTCCTGATCTTTGCCTTCATACTTTCAAGTCCGATTATCGCTTAATGCAGGTCAAAAGTATTGCAGAATGCTCCAAGAGAGCATTCTGCAATACTTTCGACCTTCATTAACCTACCATATGTCTTTAAGACCTTTGTTTTGTCTATATTTGAGTGACCGCTTAAGACCGGTATAACTACTTATAAATCAACTTAACCAGCATTTCTGCTATGCATCTGGCCTTCTTTTCATGTCAGACCTAGACTGGCTCCAGTCATTAAAACAATTTTTCATCAATGTGTCATATCATATACTTGTAGCCTGTCTAACTCTGATGGCTCTGTCTTAAAACAGAGCCATCAGAGTTAGACTGGCTACAAGTATATGATATGGCACATTGATGAAAAATTGTTTTAAGGACTGGAGCCAGTCTAGGTCAGACCAAGCTTAACATGCTATACAATACAAGATGCCATAGACAATGTAATTGTTGGAAGATCTGACAATTTCTGCAGTTCAAGTAAGGAGATAATTGACCTGATAATTAAACATGTCGGATAATCATTGTACCTGAGCACATCTCGTGGGTACCTATTAGAATTGCCTCCGCTACTACAGTGAGAAGACACAGTTTGTGTTTCGGTGTAAAGTTACGGGAACCCATCCCTTTGTCTGGCGCTTTGATTTTTCCTCCAAATATGGCATAGAATGTCGGTGATCAATAACATACAAACTTGCACAATAGCTGCTTGAAACGTAATTGATTTCAATCACTTCATCTCGCTTTACCATAATTTGTACAAACAACAGGTTCACTAATTTCATGGTATGCTATTAACTGTAAAATCACAAATTTTCGCGAGAATTTTATTTTTGCTAACAGCGTTCAAAAACATATTTGCGACGTTTAAAATTCGCGAAAAAGGATTGATTTACCTATATCAGTAAACGACAGAGTGATTTTGTCATTTCGTGAGGATTTTATTTTCACGAAACTTCGCATTATGCAAGGATTTTATTTTCACGAAACTTGGCATATGGGAAGTTTCGTGAAATTAAAACCCTCGCGAAAATTTATGAATTTACAATAACTCTTTCCTTGCTAGGGGTGACCTTTATCATATCATGTGCTGATAACCTTTTGAAACAGATCAGGACCAACAGAATGATCTGGATCAAAATTGTTTGACAGTCTGATACATGTTCCTGAAAATTTAAATTTGAAAAAAGTCAGCTGACAACTAAAGCATGAAAAATTACCCAGCAACACATCAAATAATTAAGGGTTTTAGGGCATTTAACTTTGTTTGGTGGCCAGGAACCTTATGTAAAGTATCCCTTTTCCCATTTTCTCTTTGAAATTAAACTTTGTTAACTCTTCAAGTGCTCAATATCTAGAATGAAATTTGGTGATTTGGCATCAAGGTAATAAAACTTTTTTCATGCTCAACTCAATTGAGAATGAAATTTATCATGCTAATAAATGTTGAAATGACAACAATAAATACAACATCTGAGAGTTTGAAAGCAAGAAATTACTTTATTTTCAGCATTTTGTTTTTATAAACAGTTGAAATTTCATATTCACTTGAGCATGAAAAAGTTTTATTATCTCGGGGCCTGGACTGATCCTTCCTAGTTATCAATAAATAATTTATTGAAGAAAAGTAACAAATATTCCATGATTAGACTGCTTTTCTAGGGACTGTTTTGTTTGCACATACTTTTCCTGTCTTAGTAAGTTGATTCTGGCAAGTTTTTACAAAAACTATTTGAAGGAATTTAAATTTTTTGTTTGGGTAGGGAACCAAATGATTAGTTTAATACCTGGCTGGGCTGATTTGGAAATAATTTAGCAGAAATGGTCCTTTGGTGATCCTCTACCAAGATTACTCAAATAAATCTGATGTTTGAAAAACATGGCTTCCAGGGATATGTATCATTTATCAGATTAAATACACTTTTGGTTTAATTGATAATTTCCATTGATGTTATACATCCCTTATTTTCCTCAACATTACTTAAACCTTTCCATGTAAAGTCTTATTGAAACTGCTGATCCATCAAAGATTCATCGCATAGCTGGATGTTGGGCACAGTCATTTTCAGGGAAGTGACCTAGAGCTGGAGGGCCTTCTCGCATTTATCCCATGATAGCCCCTTTTGACGCCTTTGAAATACTATGTATTTGAAAGTATGTTTCCATAATATTTTTAAAAGTATTCAAAACTTAAATTAAATTTTTCATGATGATATTCAATGTTGTCTAAAAATAGAAAATGATGTCATGATCTAAAAATAGCCTATGGAGTAAAGGGTTAATCGTAGGATATATAGTCACAAATTATTGACATTATCTATTCAGATGTCCTGTTACATTCACAAGTACATAAGCTTGCTGGATAGACAACCCTGATTGTAATGTGACATGAAACTATCGTAGAAAGGTTACTAATTACTTGAGAGACATATCTGATTGTAATGTGACATATGGCGCGATTGCAGATAGCACAAAGAAGCATCAAATATAATATGGCATAGAATGGGACCGTATGTCAGACCTCTAGATAGGAGTGCAAGATTAGCAGTTTATTTTCTTATTTCTCAACCAAAATGTCTCAATGAGACGGTTCTTTTGAGCACCCAAAACATATGTTAGAACTGATGGACAAGAAAATATTCACAATTTTGCACTTAAAAATTTTTGTTATCTGGACCTAGTGGTATATTAGTCAAGGCAATGTATCAAAATTAAATTACTAATGCTTTAGAGACATCTTCTGTAGTAATGTGACATAAAATGCCATCACAGTTTTCATGATGGAATTTTTTTTTCTCATTTTTTTTTGTATTCAATTAACTTTTCAGATAACTCTCACAGGAATAGCATCGGAGTGTCCTACAGTTTGGATTGAAATCCGGTCCAACAAAATGTTTAGCCTGATTTGAGTCCCATCTGTTTCCAATGGTTATCACCAGATGACACTAGCAGGCAATGAGTTAAGAACATCTCTGATTGTAATGTGACATATATTGGCATGATAGAAAACTAAGTGGTAACTAGAGATATCATTACTTTTAACATGACATATACTAAGGCATGATAGAAAACTAAGTGGTAACTAGAGATGTCTCTACTTGTAACATGACATATATAGGCATGATAGAAAACTAAGTGGTAACTAGAGATAACTCTACTTGTAACATGACATATATAGGCATGATAGAAAACTAAGTGGTAACTAGAGATAACTCTACTTGTAACATGACATATATAGGCATGATAGAAAACTAAGTGGTAACTAGAGATAACTCTACTTGTAACATGACATATACTAAGGCATGATAGAAAACTAAGTGGTAACTAGAGATGTCTCTACTTGTAACATGACATATATAGGCATGATAGAAAACTAAGTGGTGACTAGAGATAACTCTACTTGTAACATGACATATATAGGCATGATAGAAAACTAAGTGGGAACTAGAGATAACTCTACTTGTAACATGACATATATAGGCATGATAGAAAACTAAGTGGTAACTATTTAATGTGACATATATGGGTAAGGTAGAAAACTAACTGTTGACCAAGAGATATCTCTGATTGTAATGTGACATACAAAGTCATAATGGGAAGCTAACTGGCGGCTAAGGCACATCTTTGGTTGTATTGTGACATAAACAGATGTCATTGGAAGCTAATTGGCAGCTAAGAGACATATCTTATTGTAATGTGTGGCATTAAGACATCATAGAAAACAGACAGGTAGCTAAGAGATATCACTGGTTGTGATATGACATATTAAGATGTCATAGGAAGTTAGCTGGTAGCTAATAGACATATCTGATTGTAATTTGCCATATTAAGACATAGAAAGCTAATTGGTAGCGCTCATAAGCTGAATCTGTCTGCAACAGTTTTGTACAAAAGCTCACACTTGATCGTGCTTGCTAAAAATAGACCATGACCTGCCCACTTTCTTTTGTTTTTAGCCAATCAGATGAAAGATGTGCCATTTTAAGATATCATAAAAAGGTAACTTGTAGCTAAGAGACATGACGCTGGTTGTAGTGAAACATTTAAAGACAACAAAGAAAACTAACAGTTACAGGTAACCTTGAGCAAAGAGGCATCTATGATGTGACATATACAGACATAATAGAAAGCTAACTGATAGCTTAGAGACATCAATGATTGCAATGTGACATATACAGACCTAATAGAAAGCTAACTGATAGCTTAGAGACATCAATGATTGCAATGTGATAAAAACAGACATAATAGCAAGCTAACTGATAGCTTAGAGACATCAATGATTGCAATGTGATATATACAGACATAATAGAAAGCTAACTGATAGCTTCGAGACATCAATGATTGCAATGTGATAAAAACAGACATAATAGCAAGCTAACTGATAGCTTAGAGACATCAATGATTGCAATGTGATATATACAGACATAATAGAAAGCTAACTGATAGCTTAGAGACATCAATGATTGCAATGTGACATATACAGACATAATAGAAAGCTAACTGATAGCTTAGAGACATCAATGATTGCAATGTAACATATACAGACATAATAGAAAGCTAACTGATAGCTTAGAGACATCAATGATTGCAATGTGATATATACAGACATAATAGAAAGCTAACTGATAGCTTAGAGACATCAATGATTGCAATGTGACATATACAGACATAATAGAAAGCTAACTGATAGCTTAGAGACATCAATGATTGCAATGTAACATATACAGACATAATAGAAAGCTAACTGATAGCTTAGAGACATCAATGATTGCAATGTACGAGGGTCAGTCAAAAATAAATGAGAGTTGGTTAATATCTTTTCACTGGGTCCGCAGTTTAGGCTGAAACTTTATTCACATATAGAATGAACCGTGGGGATTCATTACATATAGAAGTTTACATCTTATCATCTTCAATGTGGTGTTGCTAGGCAACCAAAGACTGTCTCACAGCGATGTGCGTTCGCGCTGAAGACAATTCTGACTAAGCAGCCATGAAATTAAAATAATTTCAAATCCAAAACAGTAAAATAACGGACCTTTTATCCCTCCAATTGTATCAAAGAATGTGTTAGCAATGTTTTGAAGAAGTGTAATAGATAGGAAATACAATACATGCAATGTTCGTTGCCTAGCAACCAAAATCAATGGAAATTCCAATTTTAACTCAAAGACCAGATTTTGTTGCTATGGCAACCGTTTATTCCTGGGAATATTCAAGATATGCATTCAGATGTCAAAACCAATTACTAAATACAATGAAATGGTCATATGATATGATACATAGTTGAGAATATTGCTCTAAAATGGACCATAACTGGTGGGCGGGGTATTTTTTGGGGTGAAATTTTCAGAAAATTAAGTTAATTTTCCTCTTATTTATGTAATAAAATCCCAACGCCTCAATCTCAGTTGTAGCATTTCACTAAATACATTCACATACTGTATTTGCAACAAATGCACAAGTTGATGTAACTTAAATTGTGTATAGTGTTTCCATGGCAACGCTATATCCCAGCGTGAACGCATGGCGTTATTTCACATTCTTCGGTTGCTAAGCTACAACAATCTATACTTTGCATGGTCTTGAATATTATATAGTCCGATGCAGGACAGTTCATTGTATGCATGTGCCAAATTTCACTAGTGTACATCAGCCTACATAAAAGATATGGACCAACTCTCAGTTATTTTGGACTGACCCTCGTAACATATACAGATATAATAGAAAGATAACTGATAGCTTAGAGACATCAATGATTGCAATGTGACATATACAGACATAATAGAAAGCTAACTGATAGCTTAGAGACATCAATGATTGCAATGTGATATATACAGACATAATAGAAAGCTAACTGATAGCTTAGAGACATCAATGATTGCAATGTGACATATACAGATATAATAGAAAGCTAACTGATAGCTTAGAGACATCAATGATTGCAATGTGACATATACAGACATAATAGAAAGCTAACTGATAGCTTAGAGACATCAATGATTGCAATGTGACATATACAGACATAATAGAAAGCTAACTGTTATCTTAGAGACATCAAGGATTGTAATGTGACATATACAGACATAATAAAAAAGCTAACTGATAGCTTAGAGACATCAATGATTGCAATGTAACATATAAAGACATAATAGAAAGCTAACTGATAGCTTAGAGACATCAATGATTGCAATGTAACATATACAGACATAATAGAAAGCTAACTGATAGCTTAGACACATCAATGATTGCAATGTGATAAAAACAGACATAATAGCAAGCTAACTGATAGCTTAGAGACATCAATGATTGCAATGAGACATATACAGACATACTAACTGATAGCTTAGAGACATCAATGATTGCAATGTGACATATACAGACATAATAGAAAGCTAACTGATAGCTTAGAGACATCAATGATTGCAATGAGATAAAAACAGACACAATAAAAAGCTAACTGATAGCTTAGAGACATCAATAATTGCAATGTAACATAAACAGACAAAATAGAAAGCTAACTGATAGCTTAGAGACATCAATGATTGCAATGTGATAAAAACAGACATAATAGAAAGCTAACTGATAGCTTAGAGACATCAATGATTGTAATATGACATAAACAGACACAATAGAAAGCTAACTGATAGCTTAGAGACATCAATGATTGCAATGTGATATATACAGACATAATAGAAAGCTGACTGATAGCTTAGAGACATCAATGATTGCAATGTGATATATACAGACATTATAGAAAGCTAGATGGTGTCTTAGAGACATCAATGATTGCAATGTGACATATACAGACATAATAGAAAGCTAAGTGATAGCTTAGAGACATCAATGATTGCAATGTGGCATATACAGACATAATAGAAAGCTAACTGATAGCTTAGAGACATCAATGATTGTAATGTGACATATACAGAAATAATAGAAAGCTAACTAATAGCTTAGAGACATCAATGATTGTAATGTGACATATACAGACATAATAGAAAGCTAACTGATAGCTTAGAGACATCAATTATTGTAATGTGATATATACAGACATAATAGAAAGCTATCTGATAGCTTAGAGACATCTATGATTGCAATGTAACATATACAGTCATAATAGAAAGCTAACTGATAGCTTAGAGACATCAATGATTGCAATGTGACATACACAGACATCATAGAAAGCTAACTGGTAGCTTAGAGGCATCAAAGATTGTAATGTGAAATATAAAGTCATCCTAGAAAGTTAACTGGTAGCTAAAAGACATCACAGTTTGTAATGGGACAAATTTAAAGACATCATAGCAAGTTTACTGGTAGCTCAAATAATGGGACAAACATAAAGATGTCATAGATAGTTAAATGGTAGCTAAAAGACATCATAGTTTGTAATGGAACAAATGAAAGTCATCTTAGAAAATTAACTGCTAGCTAAAAGACATCACAGTTTGTAATGGGACAAATTTAAAAAACATGATAGCAAATTAACTGGTAGTTAAAAGACATCACAAAGCTTAGAGGCATCAAAGATTGTAATGTGAAATATAAAGTCATCCTAGAAAGTTAACTGGTAGCTTAAAGACATCACAGTTTGTAATGGGACAAATTTAAAGACATCATAGCAAGTTTACTAGTAGCTCAAATAATTGGACAAACGTAAAGTCGCATAGATAGTTAATTGGTAGCTAAAAGACATCATAGTTTGTAATGGAACAAATGAAAGTCATCCTAGAAAATTAACTGCTAGCTAAAAGACATCACACTTTGTAATAGGACAAATTTAAAGACATCATAGCAAGTTTACTGGTGGCTAAAATAATTGGACAAATACAAAGACATCATAGATAGCTAACTGGTAGGAAATTGACGTCACATTTTGTAATGGAACTAATGTGAAGACATCATAGCAAGTATACTGGCAGTTAAAAGTAAGAATGATGTCTTTACATTGTTATGATGTCTTTACATTTGTCACAGTTTGTAATGGGACAAATTTAAAGACACCATAGCAAATTAACTGGTAGCTATAAAACATCACAGTTTGTAATGGGACAAATAAATAGACATCATAGCAAGTTTACTGGTTGCTGAAATAATGGGACAAATGCAAAGACATCATAGATAGCTAACTGGTAGCTAATTGACATCACATTTTGTAATGGGACAAAGGTAAAGACATCATAGCAAGTCAACTGGGAGCTGAAATACCTGAAAGTTTGTAATGGGACAAATGAAAAGGCAACACTGATTGCTTACTTGTATCTAAGACAAATCACAGTTTGAAATGGGACAAATGTAAAGACATTATTGATATATAGCTAGCTGGATGCTTAAAGACATCAATGTTTGTAAAGGGACAAATATAGCTAGCTGGTAGCTAAAAGACATCATAGTTTGTAATGGGACAAATATAGCTAGCTGGTAGCTAAAAGACATCATAGTTTGTAATGGGACAAATGTAAAGACATCATAGGAAATAAACTGGTAGCAAAAAGATGTCACAGTTTGTAATGGGACAAATAAAAAGACATCATAGATAGCTAACTGGTAGGTAAGAGACATCATAATTTGTAATGTGATACATATCCTGGTAATTAACTGGTATCTAAAAGACATCACAGTTTGTAATGGAACAAATGTAAAGACATCATAGCAAATTAACTGGTAGCTTAAAGACATCACAGTTTGTTAAGACATCATAGCAAGTTTATTGGTAGCTTAATGGGACAAATGTAAAGACTTCATAGATAGTTAAGTGGTAGCTAAAAGACATCACAGTTTGTAATAGGACAAATGTAAAGTCATCCTAGAAAATTTACTGGTAGCTAAAAGACATCACAGTTTGTGATGGGGCAAATTCAAAAGCATCATAGCAAATGAACCGGTAGCTAAAAACATCACAGTTTGTAATGGGACAAATGTAAAGACATCATAGCAAGGTTTTTGGCAATCTGATTAAAACCCGATCTAGCCACATCTAGACATAGCCATAGCTACCAGCGGACATAGTAAGCCTAGATCGGGTTTTAATCAGATTGGGTTTTTGGTAGCTTAAATAATGGGACAAATGTAATGACATCATAGATAGCTGACTGGTCACAAAAAGACATTACAGTTTGTAATGGCTTAAGGTAAAAGCATCATACAAGTTTACTGGTAGCTAAAAGACATCACATTTTGTAATTGGACAAAGGTAAAGACATCATAGATAGCCAACTGGTAGCTAAAAGACATCACAGTTTGTAATGGGGCAAAAGTAAAGAAATCATAGCAAGTTAACTGTAGTTAAAAGGCCTCACAGATTGTAATGGGACAAATGTAAAGACATCATAGATAGCTATCTGGTAGCTGTTATGCATCACATTTTGTAATGGGACAAAGGTAAAGACATTATAGATAGGTACCTAAGAGACATCACAGTTTGTAATGGAACAAGGTTAAAGACATCATAGCTAACTGGTAGCTAAAAGTCATCACAGTTTGTAATGGGACAAAGGTAAAGACATCATAGCAAGTTAACTGGTAGCTAAAAGACATCACAGTTTGTAATGGGACAAATGTAAAGACATCATAGCAAGTTAACTGGTAGCTAAAAGTTCTCACAGTTTGTAATGGAACAAATGTATAGACATCATAGCTAACTGGTAGCTAAAAGACCCCCGCTTTTTGTAATGGGACAAAGGCTAAGACATCATAGCAAGTAAAATTGTAGCTAGAAAGGCCTCACAGTTTATTAATGGGACAAATGTAAAGACACCATTGATAGCTAACTGGTGTCTAGATACATCACAGTTTGTAATGGGACAAATGTAAAGATATTATAAATATAGCTGTTAGCTTAAAGACATCATAGTTTGTAAAGGGACAAATATAGCTAGCTGGTAGCTAAAAGATATCAAAGTTTGTATTTGGACAAATTTAAAGACATCATAGCAAGTTTACTGGTAGCTCAAATAATGGGACAAATGTTAAGATGTCATAGATGACTAACTGGTAGCGAAAAGACATCACAGTTTGTAATGGGACAAATGTAAAGATATCATAGCAAATTAACTGGTAGCTAAAAGGCCTCACAGTTTGTAATGGGGCAAATGTAAAGACATCATAGATAGTTAACCGGTAGCTAAGAGACATCACAGCTTGTAATGGGACAAATGTAAAGACATCATAGATAGTTAACTGGTAGCGAAAAGACATCATAGCTTGTAATGGGACTAATGTAAAGACATTATAGATAGCTAGCTGGTAGCTAAGAGACATCACAGTTTGAAATGGGACAAATGTAAAGACATCATAGATAGTTAACTGAAAGCGAAAAGACATCACAGTTTGTAATGGGACTTATGTAAAGACATCAAAGATAGCTAACTGGTAGCTAAGAGACAACACAGTTTGTAATAGGACAAATGTAAAGACATCAAAGATAGCTAACTGGTAGCTAAGAGACATAAAAACTTGTAATGAGAAAAATGTAAATACATCATAGATAGTTAACTGGTAGCTAAGAGACATCACAGCTTGTAATGGGACAAATGTAAAGACATCATAGATAGTTAACTGGTAGCTAAGAGAAATCACAGCATGTAATGGGACAAATGTAAAGACATCATATATAGTTAACTGGTAGCGAAAAGACATCATAGTTTGTAATTGGATTTATGTAAAGACATCAAAGATAGCTAACTAGTAGCTAAGAGACATAAAAACTTGTAACTTAGACAAATGTAAAGACATCATAGATAGTTAACTGGTAGCTAAGAGAAATCACAGCTTGTAATGGGACAAATGTAAAGACATCATAGAAAGTTAACTGGTAGCGAAAAGACATCATAGTTTGTAATGGGCAAATGTAAAGATGTCATAGATTGCTAACTGATAGCTAAGAGGCATCACAGTTTGTAATGGAACTAATGTAAAGACATCATAGATAGTTAACTGGTAGCTAAAAGACCTCACAGTTTGTAATGGGACCAATGTAATGACATCATAGATAGTTAACTGGTAGCTAAAAGACAACACAGTTTGTAATAGGACAAATGTAAAGACACCATAGATAGTTAACTGGTAGCAAAGAGGCCTCATTGGCATTGTATTGTGTCATATCAAGGCACCATAGAACACTACATTGGTTGAAATGTGACATATAAAGACATCATGGATAGCTCACTGGTAGATTAAGGACTTCTGGTTGTTATGTGACTTAGAAACATCAGTTATGGCCCTTGTTTGAGAAAGGTTTCTATAAATTGTTTCATTTAAACAAAAAATGTTTCTTGGGAGCGCTAATTTTATGTCCTTTCTTTTATTGTCAATCTTGTGTGTCCATAAATTGATTAGCTTCTAAAAGGTAATTCTAATTTCTAATATGGTTCTTCCTACAAGATATGCTCAATGTAAATTAACCTGTTATTATCAAGTGATTTATCAGCTCATCTGGATGTTTAGAAATGAAGGCATTGATTTCTGGAAATCTTTCACCATTAATGGGAGAGGATGGCTTTAAACATTAAAACTCTTTGCCTACTATAGTCGTCGACTGATAACTTTTGCAAACAGTTTGGACCCAGATCAGGCTCGACATAATGTTGGGCCAGATCTAGATCCAAACTATTTGACACTCTGACGATATTCCTGAAAGAATTTTTTGAAAAGGTTGATTTTGAAAAAACCCAGCAGACTATTAAAAAATATTGAAAATTACTCGGTAGTCAAAGAGGATGGCTTTATAAACATTAATTCAGCCTCTAAAATGTCTGCTTGAATCTGACAATATTTACATAGATTCATTAAAACTTAATCAATTCTTGTTGAATTTCAGCTTTCTCTGAGCTCCCAAAGTGCTGAATTTAAATATCCTCATATAATGTTCTATTATTGTATTTGCTTTTCACACCAAGGGGAGTTGGGAGTATTTAATTGGCATGTGAATTAGCTCCCTTACCATGTAAAACATGATGAGGAAATAACCTCTCTTTAGCGGAAAAAAAAGCTGAGTTTTATGCCTTTAATGTTACAATTCACCATAAAGGGTCTTGAGAGTATTTAAATTAGCTCCCTTGTGATGCAAACATGATGAGGTAATTACCTCTCTTTAGCTAAAAAACTGCAGTTAATGCTCCTGCAGGAGCAGTCTGATTTTTGCCATTCAGTCAGTACCTTTTCTCACACACCAGATCGGGATTTCCGTTGTTTTTACCCATGTGAGATATTTATATTTCTATCTCGCACACCAATACCAGCCCCAGGGAAAGATAAAAAACGAACAGCCGCATGCTGGCCGCACATCGATCTGTGACGTCATTGTTATGTTATAATGACGCCACCATGTCGCATCTCGGCATATTCAGGATTTTCTGGAAGTCTTTTTTAAGTTTTTCCAATATAAATGAGGTATTTTAAGTGGAGAGCAAGAAAAAGAATCCATTATACGTGTGAGGATGGGATAGAAAAATCCGTCCCTCGGGATCACCGATTGTCATCACTCGGCAAGCCTCGTGATGCCAAAGGGTGATCCTCGGGACGGATTTTTCTATCCCACCCTCACACTCATGATATATTCTTACTTTACACACCTCATCAGGTTGTAAAGTTGTAAGGTTTTTAGGAGTAGAAGGCTGAATGTGGTGTATCAGCATATTTGAGCCGTGACATGTGATTTTCAACAATGTGACATTTTGACATGTGTAGACAAAGACCAGCCTGTGCAGCCTCCTTTTAAGCTTAGAAACTCCAAATGGTGTTCAGTCAGTAGCTTAACAATCAAAGAATACTCAAGCGACTAGCAAAGGCTCTGATCAGACTGCGCGTATGCGCAGGCTGATCTGAGACTTTGCTGGCCGCACAAACCACATTGTTGGAAATCTCATGCACTGGCTTATTTGGTAGTTGTAAGGTTTTTGGGAGTAGTGTATCAGCATTTTTGTACCAATTGGCCTGAAGATTTTAACTGTGTTTCTACTTTTGCAGAAAACTGACTGATTGATTTAAAGACTTATTGTATTGGGGCCATTGAAGAAGAATTGGTAAATGGTTTCATGTCAAAGGCAGATGCATCATCCGCCTCTGTTTTATGTGTGATGTCTCAACTTTACAATTTTTTGGTGAGCTTTTGTGATTTTCTAATGTCCGTTATAGTCTGTCTGTCATCCAGCAGTCAACAGTTTGCTTCATACAACAACTCTTCCTAAATCATACTCACTATTTTCCACAGGAATGATCATTGCATGTTTCACTTTCAAAGAAAACAATTTGACACAAAATTTATGGTCATTGAGAGACCCTATACTGAGGTTATTCAAGCTATTCTGATCTGTAGAATCAACATGTCTCCTTGGCCTAAGGGGCAGGTCTGTCTTTTACATTCCTAAAGAGTAGTTCAGAGCATTTTTAACTTTAAACTCTTCTTTTAATGGGGATATTTTTGTAATGATACCACATCTGAAAGCATTTTGCAGGTTTTAAAGACCAAACTTCAAGCGCCAAAATCAGAAGTTCGGGCCTTTAATTACCCCAAGTATTGTATTGTAAAGGTACTTTATGGTATAAAGCACAAACTTCTGAAATTTCATGGACACTTAATTCTTGGAAATGGCTACTGAAAGCAGTGAACCATATCTAACAAAGCTTGCCATGACATATTTTATGAGTCATTGAATTATGAAATCCCTATCAGAAATTGTAGAGCTTAGATTTTTGAACCCAAAATAAATGTTATCATGGCCTTGTGCTCTAAGAAAGTTTAGTTTGCCCCCAACATCTCGAAGTTGGTGTGGCTTATTGCTTTCGGCATGTTCATGATTGTGTGTGTCCCTGCATTTGGACAGTCTTCAAAACTTTCAAAACCAAAGAATAGAATTGAGCCGTGACATGAGATTTTCAACAATGTGCGACCAGCAAAGGCTCAGATCAGCCTGGGCATTTGGAGTTTCTAAGCTTAAATGGAGGCAGCACAGGCTCCTCTGAGTCTATTCATGTCAAAATGCCACATTGTTGAAAATCACGTCGCCGCTCAGATGGTTCCAGTCCAAACACCAGACATCTAGTTCCATTTGATAGCTGCTCAGACCAGTATACAATGTACACTTATTTGACAAGCATCACTGCCTGAGGGCCAAAGGTAGTATATAAGAATCTATCATGAGTGTGAGTGTTGGCTAGAAAAATCCATCATAAGGATCACCATTTGGCATTACGAGGCTTACTGAGTGATGACAAACACTGTAATCCTGAGGGATGGATTTTTTTATCCCAACCTCACACAAATAATGAACTCTTCTTGTTCACCATTGAATCTGTATTTTGAAATAAGCTTTCAGAAGTTTCTGAGTATGCTGAGATACAATGTTACATGATGACGTCGCTTTGACATGACATTGATGTCACTTGACAACTACGTGCACGAGTTCTAATACAACCAATGTAAAGTCCCCATGCCTGGGTACAATATGGGTAAGATAAGAATTTCTGACCCAGGCTTAACTCTTAGATATTCTGATCCAATGTTCAAGAAAGATAGTTTTCCTTGATTGGCTTAAATCATTTCTTGGGTAAATTATGGTACAGTAAAACCTGTATTAAGCGGCCACTCAAAAAGGTTTTCAAGACCCATTATCGCTTAATGCGGGTCAAAAGTATTGCAGAATGCTCCAAGAGAGCATTTTGCAATACTTTTGACCTTCATTTAGCTACCATTTGTCTTTAAGACCTTTTTTTGTCTATTTTTGAGTGGCCGCTAAACACAGGTTTTACTGTAGTTGGTTCAAAGGTGCAGTCAGTCTCTTATGCTGTAGTCATTAAAATATTTATTGTTTTTACAGATTTGACTTGAAGTAAGCCATCTTTCAACAGCTGATTCTTCCCAATCAGTGCCACAGACTTCCAGGACTGACACTGTGTGCCCAAGGAGGATCTGGATTGGCCATAATGAAGTCTAATTGGGTAAGAAAAGAGTTCCAGCTAGAAGTGGAAAGCAATGAAAAAGAAGAGGGAAAATATGTCATTAAATCTTATCCTGGCATTTTTTGTCATGAAAATGTCTGCTTATTACATTTGCTGCATATATACATATTATTATAATAGTAACTTAATCTGGAATACTGTATCACTTCGAGTGGATAAGGTCATATCATCGCATCACCTGAGATGCGAAGCGTTGGGGGTAATCCAATGGTATGGTCACATCCACGAGATGTGAAACTGTACGCCAGATCAAGTTGCTATTGTAATGATATGTTTATTATATACCTTTTTCTGACATTATTCTGGTTTTATAAATAGTTATGGTCTTTAATCCTGAAAAATTGCGGGAGCGTTTGCCATTACTTTACCTTTCTTGACATTACGTCATCATGTTTTCCGTCTCTGGTTCCATGCTTGAAATTTACTTCACCTAATGTCCCCGCAAAAACAGGTAACCGACGTTAGCCTCGTTTTAAAGGATAGTGATACGGAATCAGAAAACCTCAGTTTGTTGATCCCGCTTTCTGTATCAGATGGCCAGAAAACAGACAGTTCAAAAGATGTATCATTTATAGGTATATAGTAAAGCCATATATTCAAGTGCACTTCAGACTACAGTGCAGTCATTTTAAAACACACCTCATTATACACAAATTGGATATAACTTGTTCCTTTTGTGGCTCCCAATTTTTTTTTACCTTGGAATTTTACAAAGGAATTGCAAAAAAAATGGTCGTAAATTGGTCATTTTTCTATAATTCCATTGTAAAATTGACCCTTTATATATATCTCAATTCACTTAAAACATGGTCATTCCTATGCCCTCCAAACATAACAATAATAAAGGGACTGCACTTTACTTTTTATCATGGAAGCAAACGCTATGAACTCTGATCAGACTACTCATAAGGAGCAGTATAAGCTGCTGAAAAAAATCAGAAGATCTGAAAGCAGATGGCAAGGAAAAAAGTTAAAAAATTTACAAGGTATGGACCAAACCCATGAAAAACTATTGTACCTATTGCTTGTATTCACAGCTAAATAGTGGGACCAGCTGTCTAATATTTGTTCTGAGTCGTCCTTTAATTCCATACTTTACAATACATAGAGGATCTTACATTCGTGCTCATGTTTTATTGAATTTATTAAACGAGTTGGGGAAAAGCGATAAAATGTGAGGCTTGCCGAGCATTTCATCTCTTTTTCGCAACGAGTTTAATAAATTCAATAAAACATGAGCACGAATGTTAGATTCTATTTATCACATGACATTAAGATTTCTTTGAAGTCTCATTGCTGACGGTAAAACGTTATAATATTGTCATTATGTACGCAACGTTGTTATGGACGTCATAACGTTTGTGTAAATCTATAAGCCTCTAGTGGTTTATAGATTTTATTGCATGGCGTTATTTCACTCCCAGACGCAACGTCATATGATAATGTTTTTTACGCAGGCTTGTCTGAGCCACATTCTCATGTGCTTTCTATCTAGACATATTAAAAGTATGTTCAAATGCAAAGAGAGCAAGCTACAGCAGCAGCAGCAGCAGCCAAAAATAAGTAGAAAATGAGCTTAAATTCTAATGCACTTAAAATGAATTGTAATCTGATGTCTTGTAACTTTTTGATAGAAATTTGATGACATCAGTTTAGTCACATTTTGTTTTTTTGTTGCTGGCAACACTTCACTTTGAGACAAAACAAGTGAGGGAGTATATTAGTATTAAAAATATTTTCAGAATTATATTGTTTCGTTTAGGTGGAGCTCTAAAACATTGCTTAAAAATGAACATATAAATGCCCAAATGATAATTTTGAATACAGTTACGTATCTTCTAAATCGATTTATTGTATAGGGTCATCTCACCTTATTAGACCCCTCTAGATAATGCGGTTTCAATGACAATGTCAATTTATTAATGTCAAACATGGTATTGGCATTGATGTGTAAATGACAAATTATGCATTGAACTTGATCTATATAAATGACAAATTATGCGTTGACATTCATATTTAAATGACAATTTATGCATTCAAATTGATATATAAATGACACACATATCATTGGAATTGATCTACATAATGTATATAAATGACAAATTAAGCATTGACATTCATATTTAAATTACAACTTATACATTGACAATGATATACTAGAACACATTCGATGGCGTGCCATCGCAAATCCCCACGCTCTCGAAGAAATCTAATGGTAATTGAAGGTCACCAGTTTGATCGTAGGTAAAAAAATTTCAGTGTATCCTGGTATACTGCTCAGCCCCGTTAATTTGATATGCCACATGTACATGTTCAGAAAATTAAATTTTTGACCCCTCCCCAAGGCCCCAGGGGGCCGGGACCCAAAAAATTGTGCCGGTGCATGTGCCATTCATGTGAGTAACTCAAACACAAAATCTGGTTGAATTTTGGAAAAAAAAAATTTTTGACCCCCCAGCCCCCCACGGTACGCCCAAGTCCCACCCCTGGGCATGACCCAGGCGGCCAAATGAAAATCCCGTCTGATATGTTTTATATCTTTCATTTGTGAGAAGATATACAAAGTTTGGTTTAAAAATCTTTGAAATTGACTTTGTAATTCAGATTTAATGATATTTGACCTTTTGGCCCCTCCCCAAGGCCCCAGGGCGCGAGGACCAAAAAAATGGCGCCGGTGCGTGGGCCATTCATGTTAGAAACTCACACACCAAATCTGGTTGAATTTCGGGAAAAAAATTTTTTGACCGCCCCAACCCCCCACGGTACCCCCAAGTCCGACCCCTAGGGCATGACCCAGGCTGCCAAATGAAAATCCCGTCTGATATGTTTTATATCTTTCATGTGGGAGAAGACACACAAAGTTTGGTCAAAAAATCTTTCAAATTGACTTTGTAATTGAAATTTAATGACATTTAATGATATTTGACCTTTTGGCCCCTCCCCAGGGCCCCAGGGGGCGGGGCCAAAAAAAAATGTGCCGTTGCACGCCCCATTCATGTGAGCAACCCACACACCAAATTTGGTTGAATTTCGTCCAATGGTTTAGGAGGAGATAGCGTGACGGACGGACGGACGGACGGACAGACGGACGGACAGACGGACGGACGGACGGAGGCGATTGCAATATCCCCATCGCTTTTTTAAAAAAGCGTGGGGATAATAAATGACAGCTTATACATATAAATGATGGCTTATACATTTTTATATAAATTAGAAAGTGATATGGATAAATGACAAATTATTTATTGACATTGATATATAAATGACAGCTTAGGCATTGACATTGATCTATATAAATGACAAATTATACATTGATATATAAATTACAAATTATGCATTTAAAGTGATATGGATAAATGACAAATTTATTACTGACATTGATATATAAATGACAGCTTAGGCATTGACATTGATCCGTGTAAATGACAAATTATACATTGATATATAAATCACAAATTATGCATTTAAAGATATGGATAAATGAAAAGTTATTCATTGACATTGATATATAAATGACAGCTTGGGCATTGACATTAATCTATATAAATGACAATTATACATTGTTAAATAAATTACAAATTATGCATTGAAATTGATCTATTTAAACTTGCATTGACGTTGATATACGTGTATAAATGACACATAAGCATAGCATATCCTTTTTGTGGGACATATGCAAACAGTGCAAACTCGGATCAGACGATCAAGGGCTCCATTGTCTGCTTACAGAATGTTCTATTAAAATTTAAATAAAAATGAAAAATTCCACCCACACAACCCTTAAAATGGAAATGGACTGGTCCAATTTATGAGAATCGGAAATTCCATTTGGTTTAAATGGGTCAAAATTAATCAGTAAAAATAGCAGTAGACGACTTCAGCAGATGACATTTGCAGCTAAGTCTGGGAGGAAAGACCGCAACTATGAAGACAAAAAGGTAAATGTCAGACAGAAAAATGAATTTATTTCCTGTCTTGGTTTTTATTTATAGAAAACATTCCTAAAATAATATAAGGACTTAATTATTTTAATTTCTTTGGCTTCACTAGCATTGCACAAGTAATAAATATCCATTAGAATAATGTTTCTTGAAGATCAGTGATAAAATAAGACTGTACATAGGTTAAGGTATGTAACTCTGTGCTTCCAAAAATGGAAAACTAGCTACCGGGTAGTTTTTGCAATGTGTGACTATAACTTCTGGGTAGTTGTTGCAATGTGTGACTATAACTATTGGGTAGTTGTTGCAATGTCTGACTATAACTACTGGTTGTTGCAATATCTGACTATAACTACTGGGTACTTATTAGCTCACCTGAGCCGAAGTCTCATGGGTGAGCTAATAGTATACCAGTCACTCCGTTGTCCGTCCGTCGTCCGTCCGTCAACATTTTCAAACATCTTCTCCTCTGAAACCACTGGACCAATCAAACTCAAATTTTATATGGAGACTCCTTAGGACGGGGGAACGAAAGTTTGTTCAAATAGTCCTGGTCACATGACCAAGATGGCCGCCATGCCCATATATGGTAAAAACCCTTTAAAAACCTTCTTCTCCAGAACCAGAAGGCCGATGACCTTGGGACTTGGTATGTAGCATTGGGGTTGTTGGGCCTACCAAGTTTGTTCAAATAATGATCCTAGGTTGACGTTGACCTACTTAACGTCAAGGTCAAATTTGCTTCCTAATGCATTTAAATGGGAATTTTTTTTGAAAAGTTGATTTTTTGAATACTGTTGAAGCCAAAGTCATTATTTTTACTTGATATGTTAAAACTAATGAGACAATGGCTATAAATAAGTTTTAAAGGTCAAGGTTGACCTTTGCCCTTTCAGCCAAGGTCACTCATATTGTGGTCCAATCAATATATTAAAACTTAGTTTTCTCACAAACCATTGGGCCAATTGAACTCAAATTTCATGTGAAGACTCCTTATGATAAGATAGCCTAAATGTATTTAAAACATTCAGGTCACATGACCAAGATGGCCGCCATGCTCATATATGGTAAAAACCCTTAAAAAATCTTCTTCTCCAGAACCAGAAGGCCGATGACCTTGGGACTTGGTATGTAGCATTGGGGGTGTTGGGCCTACCAAGTTTGTTCAAATAATGATCCTAGGTTGACCTTGACTTACTTAACGTCAAGGTCAAATTTGCTTCCTAATGCATTTAAATGGGAAATGTTTTGGAAAGTTGATTTTTTGAATACTGTTGAAGCCAAAGTCGTTATTCTAACTTGATATTTTAAAACTAATGAGACAATGGCTATAAATAAGTTTCAAAGGTCAAGGTTGACCCTTGCCCTTTCAGCCAAGGTCGCTCATAATGTGGTCCAATCAATATATTATAACATAGTTTTCTCAAAAATCATTGGCCCAATTGAACTCCAATTTCATGTGAAGAAGCCTTATTATAAGTTAGCAAAATTTTAAGAAATGTTATGGTCACATGACTAAGGCCGCCATGCCCATACATGGTAAAACCCTTTAAAAATCTTCATCTCCAGAACCAGAAGGCCGATGACCTTGGGACTTGGTATGTAGCATTGGGGATGTGGGACCTACCCAGTTTGTTCAAATGATGATCCCAAGATGACCTTGACCTACTTAACGTCAAGGTCAAATTGGCTCCCTAATGCATTTGAATGGGAAAATGTTAAAATGTTCATTTTTTAGCTCACCTGAGACGAAGGCTCATGGGTGAGCTAATAGTATACCAGTGACTCCGGCGTCCGTCCGTCCGTCTGTCCGTCCGTCCGTCGTCCGTCCGTCCGTCTGTCAACATTTTCAAACATCTTCTCCTCTGAAACCACTGGTCCAATTAAACTCAAATTTCATATGGAGACTCCTTAGGACGCGGGAACGAAAGTTTGTTCAAATGGTTCTGGTCACATGACCAAGATGGCCGCCACGCCCATATATGGTAAAAACCCTTTAAAATCTTCTTCTCCAGAACCAGAAGGCCGATGACCTTGGGACTTGGTATGTAGCATTGGGGTGTTGGGCCTACAAAGTTTGTTCAAATAATGATCCTAGGTTGACCTTGACCTACTTAACGTCAAGGTCAAATTTGCTTCCTAATGCATTTAAATGGGAAATTTTTTGAAAAGTTGATTTTTTAATACTGTTAAAGCCAAAGTCATTACTCTTACTTGATATGTAAAAACTAATGAGACAATGGCTATAAATAAGTTTCAAAGGTCAAGGTTGACAATTGCCCTTTCAGCTAAGGTCGCTCATATTTTGGTCTCATCAATATATTAAAACATAGCTTTCTCACAAACCATTGGCCCAATTGAACTCAAATTTCACATGAAGACTCCTTATGATAAGTTAGCTAAAATTTATACAAAATATTTTGGTCACATGACCAAGATGGCCGCCACACCCATATATGGTAAAAACCCTTTAAAAATCTTCTTCTCCAGAATCAGAAGGCCAGTGACCTTGAGACTTGGTATGTAGCATTGGGGATGTGGGGCCTACCAAGTTTGTTCAAATAATGATCCCAAGATGACCTTGACCTACTTAACGCCAAGGTCAAATTTGCTTCCTAATGCATTTGAATGGGAATTTTTTTGAAAAGTTGATTTTTTTAATACTGTTGAAGCCAAAGAAATTATTCCCACTCGATATGTTCAATCTAGTGCCTATAAATAAGTTTCAAAGGTCAAGGTTGACATTTGACCTTTCAGCCAAGGTGGCTGATATTGGAGTCTCATCAACATATTAAAACATAGTTTTCTCACAAACCACTTGGCCAATTGAAATCAAATTTCATATGACAACTCCTTATGATTGATTAGCCAAAATTTATACAGATTGCTATGGTCACATGACTAAGATGGCCACCATGCCCATATATGGTAAAAACTTTTTAAATACCTTCTTCTCTGAAGCCAAAAGGCCATTGGCTTTGGGACTTGGTATATAGCATTGGGGATGTGGACCCTACCAGGTTTGCACAAATGATGAATCTAGGTTGACCTTGACCTACTTTATGGCAAGGTCAAATTTGATTCCTAATGCATTTATATTGGGAAAATCTTAAAATGGTTTTATATTAAGTACCAAATGTCAAGCTGACCTGTGACCTTTTATCCAAGGCCACTCATTTGGACTGCCACATACCTATCTAAACATCTTTTTCTCAGAAATCACTTGGCTTTTTGATGGATTATTCATTAGATTGTTTCATTAGATTGTTTAGGTGGCTTGACCAAAATGGCTGCAACCCCCATATATGGTAAAGCAAAATTTGTTCCATTATAAGCTGTAGTTGACCTTCAACTATTTTGACATTATTAAGGAGATCAGGTGAGCGCCTCAGGACCTTCAGGTCCTCTAGTCTAGAACTGTTTTAGCCGAAATCATAATACCTGTGAGAAATGTTTAACCTAATGAGACAATGTTTTTATATAAGTACCAAATGTCAAGCTGACCTGTGGCCTTTAATCCAAGGCCACTCATTTGGACCACTACATACCTATCTAAACATCTTTTCTCAGAAATCACTGGGCTGTTAGATTGTTTAGGTTACTTGACCAAAAAGGGCTGCAACCCCCATTTATGGTAAAACAAAATATGTTTCATTATAAGCTGTAGTTGACCTTGACCTGTTTTACAATTATAAAGGAGATCAGGTGAGCGCCTCAGGACCTTCAGGTCCTCTAGTTGCAATGTCTGACAATAACTACTGGGTAGTTATTGCAATGGCTGACTATAACTACTGGGTAATTATTGCAATGTCTGACTACAAAGATTGATAGATTGATGCCATGAGAAAACCACTTCCATACTGTTTTCATATTGCCCTTTTTGCAAGAAACACTGTATTTTAAAAACAAAATCATGTGAACTACATAGTTGCTAACCAGCCTAGACATCTGCGAAGTCAGATCAACACCATTGTTAAATGTCCCCCAACTGAAGGGAAGGGGGACATTTTGTTTTTTGTATGGATCCTGTCGACGTTGGTGAGTCGCTTTCTTGTGTGCAACATATGGGCCTCGTCGCAAGAAAACCTGTCTTCAGGTTTTCTGACAAAGTGATATTCAAATCAGCCAGCTCAGCTACAGGGACTAGCTAGAAAAAATAAATTTCGCTTGTAGCTAGCTTAGAATTGGTTCTTTACAAAAGGTGAATAACAAAGGCGCTGATCAGACTGCGCAGATGCGCAGGCTGGTCTGCGCCTGTGTTGTTCGCAAACCCCCCAAAGACAGGTTTTCTCACGTTGCGGCCCATATCTCATGAACTAATGGGCAGATTGGAACCAAATTTGCATGGAAATAACATTGGGGCATGATGAAGACTTATGAAGGTTTTAGTGACCTTGCCCTACTTTTCAAGGTCACAGTGGCATATTAACATATTAACTTTCTAGCAGCAACTTTTGTCATCTGCTGATAACCTTTACAAACAGATTGGACCAAGATCAGGACTATCTGTTTGATAGTGTTCCTGAAAGACTTTTTTGAAAAATTTAATTTTGAAAAAGATCTGGAGATGCCAACAAAAGCATGAAAAATTACCCATCATGCAGAGAGTTAACTACCTGCATTTTCAGCTGAATGTCAAGTGACAAGATGCTGTCCTCAGAGCCAGTTGAAGACTATGTCAGAGTATCACTCACCAACATCTCTATAAAGTTTGGATAAAGTACCATAATAGCCTATATGAAGTGTAGACTTTAGTTAAGAGTGTGTATCAAAAAATTCATTTTCTTATTTCTCAACCAAAACATATGTTGTGGGTACTCAAAAGAACGTCTCAATGAGACGGTTCTTTTGGGCACCCAAAACATAGGCTTAAACTGATGGGTAAGAAAATATTAACATTTTTACGCTCAAAAATGATGATGTCAACAGTTGGGTTAATTAACTACCTGTATTTTCAGCTGAGTATGTCAAGTGACAAGATGCTGTCCTCAGAGACAGTTGAAGGCTATATCAGCTAATCATGCATCATTCATGAGCTTGGAGATCTGTAGTAAGTATCTCTATAAAGTGTGAACAAGATAATATTATTGCCTGTATGAAGTGCGGACAAAACCTGATGATGATGATGATGATGATGATGATGATGATGATGATGATGATGATGATGATGATGATGATGATGATGATGATGATGATGATGATGATGATGATTTCAACAGGACAAGGGATAATAAACTACCTGTATTTTCAGCTTATTGACTGTCAAGTGACAAGATGCTGTCCTTAGAGCCAGTTGAAGGCTATTCATCGTTCATGAGTATCACTTGACAACTTCTACAGTAAGTATCTCTGCTTACAGTGTGGACAAAATACATTAATTGCCTGTATAAATACCCAGCCTGCAGTTACAAAGAAGATCTTACATGAGTGCTCATGTTTTATTGAATTTATTCAACAAGTTGAGGAAAAGAGATAAAATGCGAGGCTTGCCGACCATTTTATCTCTTTTTTGCCTTGTTTTATAAATTCAATAATACAGGCCAATGTTAGATTCTATTTATCACATATTAAAATTACTTAAAAATCACATTTTTGGCGTGAAAACGTTTAGATTTTTCCATAATTTACGCATGTTATATTGGAAGTCATTACGTAAAGTTATTAAGTCTGTAGACCACTAGTGGTTTATCGATTTTATTGCATGGTGTTATATCACTCGCAGATGCGACGTCATGTGATAAATTAAGTTTCTAGCAGGGTTTGACATAGCTGTTCAAATTTCTGTCTATCCATCTGTCTGTCCATTGGTCAGTCTGTCAACAATTTTCATCCGCAGCAGTGATAGCTGCGAGTGTCAAATAGTGACTTTCATAGTCAGCATGCTCTTCAAGCATGTACTGTGACCTTGACCTTTATTACACACCATTGACTTTGACACCCTATATTACACACAATTGACTTTGACAATGGGCCTTCTGAGAATTTTTTGTTTTATTATTAACAATTTCATTCTAGTGTACTATAATATTTTGGGACTATTAACAGCCTGTAAGGCAAAAAGTGCAAGGCAAGACCAGAGTCCCCGGAATGTGGCTTCTAATCAGGATCTCCACTGTTTCGTGACCATAATGTTGAATTGGCCATTATAATCACACATTTAATCATCATCAATGAGCCAGTGCATGAGATTTCCAACAATGTGGTGTGTGCGACCAGCAAAGCCTCAGATCAGCCTGCGCACATACTTGAGTATTCTATGATTGTTAAGCTACTAACTGAACACCATTTGGAGTTTCTAAGCTTCAAAGGAGGCTCCAGAGGCTCGTCAGAGGAGGCTCTAGAGGCTCGTCTGAGTCTACACTTGTCATATTATCAAATTGTGGAAATCTCATGCACTGGCTCATTTGGTGAACTAAAATGGGAATGTTATTAAGAGACTTTAGTGTCAAGCTTGCACAACTTTAGACAAGTTTTGTAGCGGCGCTGCTCAGATGTTAAAACTGCTATCCCAGAAGCTCCGTTAACTGGGGTATCCCTGTTGGGATCATTGGTCACATTAATGGTGAGGCTCCTTTTCCCGTTGCTCATTTTCAGTTTGGAACATGTTCTTATATTGTTATAATCTGTTGTCTATGGTGAGACACTGCTTCCTGCCTGTATGGAATGGTAGCTCATTGAAAATAATGTTATTTGAAAGGCGAGATATTGATTACTGCGCCTGATAATTTAGCTATGTAGAAAGTTGCCATTCACCCTATGATAGCTATTGGATTGAGTATCATGTTGCTAAATTAATGGTCTTAACCCTTAAAGCGCCATCTACGATTCGCAGCAGACGGCATTTTGAAAAAGTTGATTCTCTTTGCGGAAAACGTGGCTAAATAATGAGTGTGAATCGTTTGCAACAGCAGACGATTCACACGCAATATTGAGTCATGTTTGCTTAGATAATGAAGATGGATGTCTCTAATTTGTCGTCTGCTGCAGATGTGATTGGCGCTTAAATGGTTAACTGATTTGATCAGCAGACAAGAAAATTTTGATTGTTTTCTTGTTTTTTTAGAAAAAAACGAAGTTCGGCTTTAAATGTGAATCATCTCAACACAAGATGATCTTCATGAAATGTCAGTCTTTACTTTTCAAGAAAATCGGAAAAGATTTTTCAAAGTGTCGTCTGCTGATTTTTGTAGGTTTATGAGATAAAAAGCTAAGAGTTAGTCTGTCTAAAATATTTGCATTATTTGTGCGTGTCTTTCCTTGAATGAGGTGCCAAAGACAACCAGGAGGTTTTTATTGACGTTCCAAGGGAGATGATCGGAAGGGAACTCGGTAATCTGGCTGAGATTGAGCATATTTACGAATTATGAGAATTAAGTGAGTGTGGTTAGGAGGTTGTTAGCTGATCACTTATACTTTATTATCATCACACAACTAACAGGTTATTGGTTGTTAACACTTTGCCTGCTGGTGTCGTCTGCTGATAACCTTTGCAAACAGTTTGGACCTAGATCAGACCCGACTAAACGTCAGGCCTGATCTGTATCCAAGCTGTTTGACATTCTGATGGTATTCCTGAAAGAATTTTTCGAAAGCGTTGCTTTTGAAAAAAATCGGCAGACGACAAAAAAGCATGCAAAATTACCCAGTAGGCAAAGAGTTATTGGTTAATCAGACACAGTGATGCGCTCTTCAGGGGAAACGAGCTTACTTTTGAGCTTGTAAACTTAGAGGGGTAGCCTTTTGTACTCAAGAGGATTTAATCACATTATAGAAGGAAATCTTTATTTTGCGCCTTTATACACTCTGTTAAACCAGGTGTCATTGATAAAACATCCCAGCGTAAACCTTGTCATCGGATATTGTTCCGATAGAGCTAGTCGTCTGCTTATGATAATTCTCACACCCGAAAAATTAGACGCTGTCTGTCTTAAGTTGACCTTATTTGACGTGTGATTTACTGTGTATAATCTTGAGAGATGATCGGTGTTTTAGGAAGCATATTTAACAGTTATGGATTTTGTTTTCTGACGTTTTTTCGTCTTTTTGTGAATTAATTTGCAGAAGCAGACGACAGTTGTGTTACTAAAAATAGACGGCACAAAGGATTTGCTAACGACAACAAATTAGATGTGAACTTGAGTGACAAAATTGATTTAACAGTTACACTAACTTATTACAGGTAAATGTATTTGATAGTAGTATTTAAGATTTCACTTTCTTAAATTTATTGGATTTTTAGTGTACAATTTATACACTTGATTTTACTTCGCTCTTCTAGGGGTGCTTTTGATATGTGACTGATTATTTGTTTTCTTCAAGACTAGTTGTTTACAATTGATGTTTAAAGAGCGGAATTATCTGGAATTGTGTACCGACTGATAGTTTACAGAGAGGAGGGAGAAGAAAAAAGGTAAGTGATGAGGCCCGATGCACCATTTTTGGGGGGCTTTTTGAGCTGTATGTTTCAAAAAGGCACCTTAGTTTGCAAATTGTAACCAAACAAAAGCATTGATAAAGCTTGATAGATTTTTTTAAAAATATTTTTTGTTTAGCTCTGCCTACTGGGAAATTTTGCATGCTTGTCGTCTACTGAATACTGGTTCAAAAAGGTACCTTACTTTGTAAATTATAAGCATGCGATAAAATTGATGAAGCTTGATAGATTTAAAAAAAAAGTTTAATGTATAGATATGAAGACTTTCTCTAAATAATGAGCAAAGATCCTGATCAGACTGTGCAATTGTGGAGTTTGATCAGGGTCTTTGCTTTCTGTATACATAGTAGACCTGTTCTTAGCATATACCTGAAGAAAATGGCAAAAAAGTGTTTGCTTATGACAGGTGCTTGTCTAATACCGGTAAATTGTATAGGGACTACTTCTTTTGAAAATGAGAATGACTTCTTTATACAAGTGTTTGACTAGTTGGTCATTAAGATAGATTAAACTGTATATTAGGACACTTCCCCTCTCATAGGGATAATTTAATTTTTTTGAGAACTATAGACCGTGAAATTTAATAGTCGTAAACAGATAAGTTGTTGACAGTTGCGGTCATCGATACATTTTTAAGATATGAAAAAGCATAATACATTGAGAAGTTGATCAATATTGTACACCCTATCGACAGGTTGTGGTTATGTTGAACGTACTATGAGTATGAAATAGACTGTGAAGTTTATAGCTGAAAATAGATCAGGTGTTCACAGTTGTGGACATTGATAAAGGTTAAAGATATGAAAAAGACAATATAAGAATATGATCAATATCTGATGTCCCATTAACAATATTTCAGTCATCTTGAACTGGCTGTGGGTTTTATGTAAATATTCATATATTGGCTTCTAAGAGATTATGTTCGTAACCTGATGAGATAATGATACAGTAAAACCTGTCTAAAGCGGCCACTCATTAAGAACACCAAAACATGGTTTTCAAGACCGATTATCGCTTAATGCAGGTCAAAATTATTGCACATTCTGCAATACTTTAGACCTTCATTAAGCTACCATTTGTCATTAAGACCTTTGTTTTATCTCTTTTTAAGAAGCTGCTTAAGACAGGTTTTACTGTACCTTATAATATATCATATTGGACTAAATAAGTGCACGGTGTGCACATAACTTTTTCAGAATTCCATCACAAAAAAAACCTACAGCTCTCAGGGCTTTTTGCCTAGATCTTTATAGTCAATAACTAAAAAATAATGGCTAGCTTCGTTTCGGTGGTAATTTTGCATGTTTTTGCTTCTGAACCAGTGGATGGATTTAGACCAAACTTATATAGATACATTTGTAGGAGGGTGGAAAGAGTTGATTAGATTTTGGTGACCTTGACCTAATTTTCAAGGTCACACCGGCACTTTGAAATGTCCAACATAGGGTTTCCGGACGTTAGCTCTTGAACCGAACAATGGATTTTGGCCAAACTTTATATATTGTTTTACTGTGTTGATTAGATTTTGGTGACCTTGATCAAATTTTCAAGGTCACCATCCTATAAAGACTGTAAAGATCAGCCATTTCTGCACTCTATCTTCTGAACCAGTATGTGGATTTTGACCAAACTTGCATAGATATATTGTTAGGAGAGGGTTAAGAGTTGATTAGATTCTGGTGGCCTGATTTTATTTTCAAGGTCACACCAGCACTTTGAAATGTCAAATTTCGACCAAAATAGTATTTCCGCACATTATCTCTTGAGCCAAACCATCGATTCTAGCCAAACTTTACATTATGTTTAAATGTGGCACAATGAAGAGTTGATTAGATTTTGGTGACCTTGACCTAATTGTCAAGGTCACCATCTTATAAAGACTGTAAAAATCAGCCTCTTCTGAACTGGGGGCTGGTTTTAGACCAAACTCATATAGATAAATTGTTTGGAGGGTGGAAAGAGTAGATTAGATATTTGTGACCATGATCTTATTTTCAAGGTCACACCAGCACTTTGAAATGTCAAATTTTGACCAAAATAGGGTTTCCATATGTTATCTCTTGAACCGAACAATGGATTTTAGCTAAACTTCATGTATTGTATCATTGTGGCAAAATGAAAGGTTGATAGGATTTGGGTGACCTTGACCTAATTTTCAAGATGTCACTTTAAAACTTGTTCATACAATTAAATGAATGTAAACTGGTATAAAAGCAAGAAATTGTGAATATGAATGTCTATTGCACATGCTCAATGGACTATTACAAACATGCATTTTTGTATACTAGACAGCAAACCATTTCAAGGTGGGACAGGCAATTCAAATGACTGTACAGTGTTTATAGATTGCAAAGATCAGAGCACTAGAATCACTGGATGTGTGTTGCACAGGTTCAATGCTGTACATCTGATGTACCCTATTTTTCTTGCACATCGGATAAGGATATATGATATTTTACCATGGGATAGAAAAACTTATCTTACCAAGGCTATCTTACCCTGGCTGTCACGTGAGGGCTACATACATTGGTTGAATTGGAATTCACGCACATGGTCCTCAAGTGACGTCATTGTTATTTTGAAGTGATGTCATCATGTGCAATTGTATCTTAGTGTATTCAGGGACTTCTGGAAGCTTATTTCAAAATAAAAAAGAAACAGTGGCGAGCAAGTAAATAATAATTATTCGTGTGAGGGTAGGATAGAAAAATGCATCCCTCAGGATCACTGTTTGTCATCACTTGGCAAGCCTCGTGATGCCAAACGGTGATCCTTGGGAAGGATTTTTCTATCCTCCCCTCACACTCATGATAGATTCTTATAATATTACCATGCCCTACAAGACATGGCAGGGATTACAAATGACTATACAGTGTTAGAAGATTGTAAAGACCACTGGATGGATGTGTGTTGCACATGCTCAATACATGACTTCTGATATGCATTTGTATATTTTGTACAGTGACACGTTACAAGGTGGGACAGACATTACAAATGACTGAACAGTATAAATTTTGTAGATTGCAAAGATCACAGCACCGAAATCACTGGCATATGCTCAATTCTGTACTACTGGTGTATATTATATTGGGATGCCTAACAAGACATGGCAGACGATATAAATGACTGTACGGTGTTAAACCATTGCAAAGACCAGAGCACTGAAATCACTGGATGTGTGTTGCACATGGCCAATTCTGTACTACTAGTGTATTTTATATTGCAATACCTTATGATACAAATGACAGTGCAGTGTTAAAAGATTACAAAGACCAGAGCACTGAAATCACTGGATGATTGTTGCACATCCTCAATGCTGACTACTGGTATATTTTATGCATGTATTGTGATGCCTTACAAGACAATGGCAGACATTACGAATGATAGTACAGTATTGAAAGATTGCCAAAGATCACTGGATGTGTGTTGCCCATGCTCAATACATGAGTAGTGATATATATATGCCTTTTAATATTTTGTACAGTGACACATTACAAGATGGGACAGACAATGCAAATGACTGTATGGTGCTTGTAGATTGCAAAGATCACAGCACTGAATGAGTGTTGCACATGTTAATGCTGAGCTACTGGTACAGATCAAAGAATTTTATACAGTGACATATCACAAGACAGGACAGACATTGCAAAGTGACCATAGAGTGTTTATATATAGTAAAACCTGTGTAAAACGGCCACTCAAAAATAGACAAAACGAAGATCTTAATGACAAATGGTAGCTTAATGAAGGTCAAAAGTATTGCAGAATGCTCCCTTCCCCTTGGAGCATTCTGCAATACGTTTGACATGCATTAAGCAATAATTGGTCTTGAAAACCAATTTTCGGTCTTTTTGAGAGTGGCCGTTTTACACAGGTTTTACTGTATATAAAAAGACACATACAACAAAAAAAGTACAAAACTACCCAGAATGTAGATTTGACCTGATGGCTCCCAGAAGGGCAAAATCTCCATACAGTACATGTACAGTACAGTCTCATTATAACCCTATGTTTGGGGTCCTTAGGAATGGGCAGTGTTATAAGTGAAAAGTGTTATAAAGGGACAATTTTACAAAGGAATTATAGGAAACTTACTATTTCATTGTCATTATTTCCCTTAAAGCCTCCGGCTTCACATGTATACAAAGCATATTATCTTGATCCATTCAAAACGTCCACTTTTTAAAAAAATTGTGGAGCCATATCATGACCATGGTATATCCGAATCCATGTTATAATTAGATGTGTCATAAAGGGACTGCACTTAACTTAGAACAAACATTACCTGTTGCTGGAGCCCTGGCCCCGGGGTTGTATAACTTTTTCCATGCTCAACTCAGCTGAGCACGAAATTGATCCTGCTCATAAATGTTAAAATGCCAACATTTGTTGGCATTTAACATTTATTAGCATGTTAAATATGTAAAGCAAGAAACAGCTTAATTTGTCAGTATTTTAGTTTTTATGAGCAGTTGAAATTTCGTGCTCAGTTGAGTTGAGCATGAAAAAAGTTTTATCACCTCGGGGCCAGGCCTTTTATAGAAAATGTTGCAGGATAAAATAATACTTGCTGATTCACCATAAAATTCAGCATCATATACAGCATTTGGTTAATCTTTATCAATTATTCATATTATGAAAGCCTTTCATGAGGAAAGGATGACTTACTTAAGAGGGCATGCAGAGAATGGAGGGCAAGATCAGACTGCAGCTGTCAAGTCTGATCTGCAATATGACCTCATCTGACCGACAGCTGTGTTTGATTTTGTAGGTTATATAGCTGGACATTTGTTTGTCTAACTTCACAGATTCGTATGTTCATCAAGCCAGTCATTGTCCTTTAATGCATTTAAAGCACCTTTTTGCTGATGCCTTGCGTCTGCAGACAGCAATACCATATATAGAAATAGAGGATTTCTCAAGTGAAATTTAATCACTTTTAAGCTGAAATTTAATCAATGCCGTTCTAATTTTTTTTAACTGGGCTTTACATTTCGTAAAACTAATTTAATTGGATAAGAAAACTGTTTTGTGATGCAGGTGCTGTTTGAAAACTTTTTTTTGTTTCGCACTTTTGCACTGAGAGAGGCCAAACAGTGAACTTTTGGCCAATATAACTGTGTAGGTTCAGATAAGCTATAGTAAAACTATCTTAAGCGGCCACTCAAAAAAAAAAGAAAAAAAAGATCTAGCTTAATGAAGGTCGAAAGTATTGCAGAATGCTCCCCTTGGAGCATTCTGCAATACTTTTGACCTGCATTAAGCGATATAAGGTATTGAAAACCAATTTTTGGTGGTCTTTTGAGTGGCCACTTAAGACAGGGTTTTACTGTTTTTATTTAAGCGTAAAATTGTGATTATTTTTTTATCCATCAGTTTGGCACTCAGAATAACCATCTCATTGAGATGGTTGTTTTGAGTACCCGCAACATTATGTTTTGATTGTTAAATAAGAAATTAAATCTCAAATCTGGAAGCCCCTGAATATGTCAAATAGTTGTATAACTGTATAACGCTACCACTTGGGACAAGCCCCTGAATATGTCAAAGGGTGGTTTAACTGTATAACGCAGCCTAGGACAAGCCCCTGGATATGTCAAAGGGTGGTTTAACTGTATAACGCTGCAGCCTAGGACAAGCCCCTGGATATGTCAAAGGGTGGTTTAACTGTATAAAGCTGCCGCTTGGGACAAGCCCCTGAATATGTCAAAGGGTGGTTTAACTGTATAACGCTGTCGCTTGGGACATGCCCCTGAATATATCAAAGGGTGGTTTAACCATATAATGCTGCCGCTTGGGACAAGCCCCCGAATATGTCAAAGGGTGGTTTAACTGTATAACGCTGCCGCTTGGGACAAGCCCCTGAATAGGTCAAAGGGTGGTTTAACTGTATAACGCTGCCACTTGGGACAAGCCCCTGAATATGTCAAAGGGTGGTTTAACTGTATAACGCTGCCGCATAGGACAAGCCCATGAATATGTCAAAGGGTGGTTTAACTGTATAACGCTGCCGCTTGGGACAAGCCCCTGAATATGTCAAAGGGTGGTTTAACTGTATAACACTGCCGCTTGGGACAAGCCCCTGAATATGTCAAAGAGTGGTTTTACTGTATAACGCTGCCACTTGGGACAAGCCTCTGATTATGTCAAAGGGTGGTCGAATTGTTTAACGCTGCAGCTTGGGACAAGCCCCTGAATATGTCAAAGGTAGGCTTAACTGTATAACGCTACCACTTGGGACAAGCCCCTGAATATGTCAAAGGGTGGTTTAACTGTATAACGCTGCCTCTTGGTACAGTCCAAAGGCATTTTAGGACAATATTAGAATATTACCTTTGGTCTAAAATTTCTTGGTAAAATAGCCTAGACATAACCATATGGCCCTCGACGCAAGATAACCTTTCTTTGGGGTTTCTGAAAAACTCATACCCAGACCAGCCTGCGGCTAGCTAGACTAGTGAAAACTCGCTTGTAGCAAGTTTTGATATTATACTTTCCAATAAGCGAATAACAAAGGTGCTGATCAGAGTGCACAGATGCACAAACCCCTGAAGACAGGTTTTCTTGCGCCGAGGTCCAAATTACCATATACAACCTAATAAATGCACTGTCCAATTTCAGTACCCTCTTTTGAAAACAGTGTTGATCCAGATCAGCTGGCTTTTGATGATGCTGGGTAATTTTGCATGTTTTTTTGTTGTCTGCCAATTTATTTCAAAATTAACTTTTTCAAACAAATCTTTCAAGAATAGGATAAGTTAAATGGCTGAGTAGACCAAGACAGTTCAAACAAGGCTGTGGACTTGCTCTTTGGTCTTGCTCTTGGCAATAACGCTAACGATAACCCGACCATGGTTTCGTCTATATGAAAACTCTTCAGGGGATTTACCTGTTGTGGGTCGACTCTTATAGTCAAGTGACGCTTGGAGAGCACTAAGGCCACATCAGGCAGGAATGACCAAATCTTTCAAGAATACCATCAGAGTTTCAAACAGTTTTGATCCAGATCCAGATCAGACCTGACATTTAGTTGTGCCTCATCTGGGTCAAATTCAAACTGTTTGCAAAGGTTATCACACCGGGTAGGTCGCAATCGAAAAACGCTCTTAACAATCCACGAACATGGATCAGATTTCGCTAGAAACAGTGTTTTTGATTGCCTTTGTCACTAGTTGGGCAACAAATGGCAATCAAAAACTCTGTTTCTAACATTTTTCGATCTACGTTTGTTGATAGTATTGATGTTTTCGATTGCCGCCTATCCTGTTTGGTTATGGGCAGATGACACTAGCAGGCAAAGAGTTAAAAGAATTGTTTTGGAATGTGAGGATGAGAAACTATGAATTTATTTACTTTGGCAGAAGACAAGATTTCTTATTTACAGGTTCACATTTATTGATAAAAGATATAGCTTATTTGAATAACCTGACACAATGATAATATACATAAACAATCAACAGACTAGATGGGAAACAACTTATTTTGATCAAGTTGATGGCCTGATCAGACAGTGCAATTGGTTGATTGAGATCAAAGGTGGTTGCTTGAAAAATTAGTTACTGTTGAACATTTAGTTGTTGGTGTGCGAAATGAGCATTGTGGTTATTGGGTGTTACTTGATGCATCAGTGTCATGTTTTTAGCTCACCTGAGCCGAAGGCTCATGGGTGAGCTAATAGTATACCAGTCACTCCGTTGTCCGTCCGTCCGTCCGTCCGTCGTCCGTCCGTCAACATTTTCAAACATCTTCTCCTCTGAAACCACTGGGCCAATTGAACTCAAATTTCATATGGAGACTCCTTAGGACGCGGGAACAAAAGTTTGTTCAAATGGTCCTGGTCACATGACCAAGATGGCCGCCATGCCCATATATGGTAAAAACCCTTTAAAAATCTTCTTCTCCAGAACCAGAAGGCCGATGACCTTGGGACTTGGTATGTAGCATTGGGGGTGTTGGGCCTACCAAGTTTGTTCAAATAGTAATCCTAGGTTGACCTTGACCTACTTAACGTCAAGGTCAAATTTGCTTCCTAATGCATTTAAATGGGAAATTTTTTGAAAAGTTGATTTTTTGAATACTGTTGAAGCCAAAGTCATTATTCTTACTTGATATGTTAAAACTAATGAGACAATGGCTATAAATAAGTTTCAAAGGTCAAGGTTGACCTTTGACCTTTCAGCCAAGGTCCCTCATATTGTGGTCCAATCAATATATTAAAACCTAGTTTTCTCACTAACCATTGGCCCAATTGAAGTCAAATTTTATGTGCAGACTCCTTATGATAAGATAGCCAAAATTTATTAAAAACATGTAGGTCACATGACCCAAGATGGTCGCCACGCCCATATATGGTAAAAACCATTTAAAAATCTTCTTTTCCAGAACCAGGAGGCCGATGACCTTGGGACTTGGTATGTAGCATTGGGGATGTTGGGCCTATCAAGTTTGTTCAAATAATGATCCTAGGTTGTCCTTGACCTACTTATTGTCAAGGTCAAATTTGCTTCCTAATGCATTTAAATGGGAACTTATTTTGCAAAGTTGATTTTTTTGAATACTGTTGAAGCCAAAGTCATTATTCTTACTTGATATGTTAAAACTAATGAGACAATGGCTATAAATAAGTTTCAAAGGTCAAGGTTGACCTTTAACCTTTCAGCCAAGGTCGCTCATATTGTAGTCCCATCAACATATTGAAACATAGTTTTCTCAGAAACCACTAGGCCAATAGAATCAAAATTCATATGACCACTCCTTATGATTGGTTAGCCAAAATTGTACAAATTGTTATGGTCACATGACTAAGATGGCCACCAAGCCCATAAATGGTAAAAACTATTTAAATATCTTCTTCTCTGGAACCAAAATGCCAATGGTCTTGGGACTTTGTAGCATTGAGGATGTGGTCCCTACCAGGTTTGCACAAATGAGGGATCTCGGTTGACCTTGACCTACTTTATGGCAAGGTCAAATTTGATTCCTTATGCATTTATACTGGGAAAATCTTAAAATGTTCATTTTTCTATAACTGTTTTAGCCGAAATCATAATACCTGTGAGAAATATTTAACCTAATGAGACAATGGTTTTATATAAGTACCAAATGTCAAGCTGACCTGTGACCTTTAATCCAAGGCCACTCATTTGGACCACTACATTCCTATCTAAACATCTTTTCTCAGAAATCACTGGGCTGTTAGACTGTTTAGGTTACTGGACCAAAATGGCTGCAACCCCCATATATGGTAAAACAAAATATGTTTCATTATAAGCTGTAGTTGACCTTGACCTGTTTTACAATTATTAAGGAGATCAGGTGAGCGCCTCAGGACCTTCAGGTCCTCTAGTTTTGTAGACTCTTGCTCGGATAGTTGCCAGTGTCATCTTTAACTGGTTACCATTTATTTTTGACCCAACTTTATTGTCAGGCTAGGTGTGTGTCCTATGTTTAATTAATTATGTTAATTGTGTAAACATGCATTTAACAAAAGATCCTAGATATGTAAATTACCACAGTTCAAATTCCACTTGTTTTATGTCATTTATATAATGATGTAGCTGAAGTGTAAAGAATTTCTTCTGTTTTGATATTTACCAACCTTTTGTGTGAATTGACATATAGCTTGATTCTTTAATGGGTTTTATCATAGTGGGGGATGTTCTTAGTCCCTTAAACATCCCAAGGGGCTTTAGTTTTTGTCTGCAAGTGTCTTGTACAGGTCATATGACTTTTGCAAACAGTTCAGACCCAAATCAGGCCCGACAAAATGTTGGGTCTAATCTGGAACCAAACTGTTTGACTCTGATAGTATTCACAGAATAATTTTTTGAAAACGTTAATTTTCAAAAAAAAATCAGCAGACAACCAAAACAGCTTGAAAAATTACTCAGCATGCAAAGAGTTAATTTGCTCCTGCTCTTTGTTATACCAAAAACCCATAAAGGGAACTGCTAAAACTTTGTGTCTCTGTGGATATAAGTATGACTTATATCATTTGTTTTGAGCAATATTCCACACAGAATTATGCCTTGCCTGCGAGGATATGATCAGGGGTATGCTGTGTTTTCTTGAAAATATGGGTGTTTGACAGTTGAGTTAGCAGCGTTAGTGACAAGACATAGCAATTAATCTTAAAAAATCGTTTCGCCCCTAGCTTTTGAAAAAAGCTGAGGGATCATTGCTTTTGGCTTGTCTGTCCATCCTACAGTCTGTCAGGCATACCTTGTTGATAAACTATATGACTTACAATACTACATGATGGGAGATGATGATGCTTGAAGGAATTTTAGAATTACCAGAGTTATGGCCCTTGTTTCAGAAAGAGCACCACCTGAATGGACAAGCATATGGTAGGGTACGCAGTGTTTCACGAACACAATTTGAGCCAATACGCAAGATTTCAGTACTTATCACCTCAGCAAGCAGGGAAGGCTCGGATGAGCCTGCGCTATGCGCAGTCTCATCAAAGCCTTAGCTGCTGGCATACATAAAGTATGGATGTAGATGAAGTCTCAGACCTAAATTTAGACCTCTAGCTCCACTGGCAAGCTAAGCATGCATGTTTAACTCTTTGTCTTTGTATACTAGCGACTCCTAAATGTGTACTTTGGCACACAGTGAAGAACCGGATGAAATGCTACATAATGTCTACACTGTTTGCAAAGAAAGACAAAAGCTTGCAAAGACAAAAGCTATCAATACAATACTACTCAGAGATTATAACCTGTGTGCTTACCCCTTTCTAGTTTACTAATATATGGGTCCTTTTAACTCATCTTGGATCCTACTTGTAGTTTGTTACACCAAGAAATGATGATACTGTCAACTGCAGTGTTTTCTTGACAGGCAAAACTTGTCATTTAAGTTGCATGTAATAGATAATTTTTCTAATTAGTAGGCACTCATGATGATGAAACAAAGAGTGAGAAAACTTGATAAGCTAGAGATACAGTGTACAACATTTATTTACTGGTAAGCTCACCTGAGCCATGGCTTTTGTGATCCTCTGTCCGTTGTCTATCAGTCAACAATAATGAGCCGTGACATGAGATTTCCAACAATGTGGTATGTGCGACTAGCAAAGGCTCAGACCAGCCTGTGCATACGCGCAGACTGATCAGAGCCTTTGCTAGTTGCTGTAATATTCTGTGACTGTTAAGCTACTGACTGAACACCATTTTAGGTTTCTAAGTTTAAAAGGATACTGCACAGGCTTGTCTGAGTCTACACTTGTCAAAATGCCATGTTGGAAATCATTTGTCATGGCTCAATCTGCTTTAAACAACAGCCCCTCCAAAACTACTAGTGGAATTTCACCAAACGCTATATGGATGATCCTTGGATGATTCTGAGTCTACACTTGTCAAAATGCCATGTTGGAAATCATTTGTCATGGCTCAATCTGCTTTAAACAACAGCCCCTCCAAAACTACTAGTGGAATTTCACCAAACGCTATATGGATGATCCTTGGATGATTCTCTTTCAAAGTTGTTCAAAGATTTCAATTTCATGCAGAGTACTCTTGTGGCTTTGGCAACCATAAGGAAAAACTTCAAAAATCTTTTTGTCAAAAACTAATTGGTTGACAAATACAAATATTACAAAATATCTACAAAAAATATTTTGATCTGATGGAAAAAAATGGCCGCCAAGGGTCAGTTCATTTATAGGGAAAACGTTAAAAAAATCTTCTTGTCAAAAACTACTGTCCTGATTTGAAAATAATTTGGCACAATAGTCCTGGGGCAAACCTCTACCAAAGTTGTTAAAAAATTTTTGATCGGTCAAAAGAAAAATTTAAAAAGGAAATCTTTAAAAATCTTTTTGTCAGAAACTATTGGGTATAATTTAACGTAAATGCTCTCCCAAGATTGTTAAAATGTTTCTGTTTGATTAAAAAACATGGACGCTAGGTTACGGGGCTAGTTGTTTCTATACCATATAATGAGAAAGCCTAAAAAATCACCTGGTCTGATTTTAAAACAATTTTGCACAAGGTTGAGGCTCTACCAGGGTTCATATCATCATATCATAATCGGATTTTTGATTTATGTGCAGGTGCAGGGGCATCATCCACATCGGTGGGCCCCTTTCCAGGTAACTGGCTAGCTGCACGCATAGCAGATCTCCCACCTGATCTCCAGGTGCTCCTTTCTTGAGGGTCAAATGTCATGAGCTTCCACTCACGGCAGTCTCTTTCCTTCAGTTTCTTCCATGTTAGCTTGGGCCTCCCTGCCCCCCCACCGCCTGCCATCAATCTGTATATCACATGCTGTTCTAATTGCACCACTAGAACACTCCACACGCCCAAACCAGCGAAGGTTTCTCTCTCTCAAAATGAAGTAGAGGTCCTCAAGCTGAAGCTTTGCCAGTAATTCATTGACCTTACCATGGCCACATCCACAGATCTGTCTGATCATGGCCCTATCATTGCGCTGCAGGTTCGTCTTGGTCAGTGGCCAAGTTTCACTGGCATGGAGCATGGCGATCCGCATGCAAGAGCTGTATACATGGCCACGTGTCTTGTAAGAGAGGTGGCAGGATGTGAGAACTGGTAGTAGCTCCCTGAACTTCTTCCAGGCTGTTTTCACACGAGCAGTGACCACAATTTCACAGCCTCAACCAGCAGAAAGCATGTCACCCAGGTAGCAGAAGGAAGCTACCACCTCCAGCTTATCAGGTCTGACCTGGACTTCACTCTGTGGCCTGCCATCAATAGGGTGGGCATTTCCCATGCACCGTGCACACCTATAATCAGGATTTGGTGTCAGTCGTTGTAGCCCACTGCATTTCTTATGCACCCAAAGTTTGCAGCCATTGCAGTAGATGCTGTTGTTGCCTACTCCTGTACGGCAGACAGCGCATGGGTATTCCCCTGAACTCTGCAAGAGGCCCAGGCCTGTACCACAGATCATGACCTTTGTCTTTCCTGCATTTAACCTCAACCCCTTCTTCTCCATGGCTTCTTTCCATATCAAGAGCCTCTTGACACATTCCTCTAGGGAGTCAGCAATGATGACAAGATCGTCTGCATATAGGTCCTCCCAGGGAACACCAGCCCGGAACTCACGTGACAAGGCCTCCAGCACAATGATGAAGAGCAAGGGACTGAGTACGGATCCCTGGTGGACTCCGACCTTCACCTCAAACTCTTTGCTGAAACCCCCGCCAACACGAAGCTTGCTTTGCGCATTAGCCCCTAGGTTGTTCAGAGTATTATGATCTGTTAAAAATATGGCATCCAAGAGCTGCCATGTGATGATACATGATTATAATTAGGCATATAAATAGAAACAACAAAAATCTTTTATTCTGAAACCATTAGGATTAGTGCTTCAATATTTGGTATATAGCATCATTTAGTGGTCCACTATTAACTATACCATGTAATGGGCCCTGCCCTTTGGAGTGGTGTGATTTACATAGGCTCATACAGGGAACGAAAATACTTCTTGTTTTAAATTGTTGCACCTTAAGCTTTGAGTTTTGGTATGGAACTTCATGTTGTGGTCCTTTAAGGGGCCAGCAAACTCAGGTGAGCGGCTTTAGGGTCCTTCTAGGCCCTCTTGTTTATTTTTGCAGACAACTTTCACACAATTCATTGCACACTGCACCTTAGAGGCTCAAACACTTAGCCATACATTTCATGTGTTATAATCTGTCATCTGCTAATGTTCTTATGACCCATTCATAAAATTAAGGCCAAATATAATAATTTCTAGTTTAACCCTCCAATTACTAAATTGTTCTAAAGTCTACAATATATTATTTCTAATACTAGCAAATACTGTAATTTGCTGAAGAAAGGAAACCATAATACTTTTCCGTTTAAACTGGTCCTCCAGTAACAGTCTGATCTGTAACTATTTTCTTTCTGACAGTTTTCCCTTCCTGTTGGCGTAATTCGGTTCCTGCATTGAATGGGTTAACTTGGGAAAGATGATTGACTTTGTCTGTTATTGCCAAGCCACTTGGGAGAATGCGAAAAGAGCGACCTTGCAACACCCATGTCTAATCGAAAATGCCAAGACCTACATGCACTCTTGATGCAGACTTGTCAGTTATTCATTAGCACATTGTGAGTAATCTTTGGGCTCAGCTGGTGGATTATTTGGCCTATTGTTTGAACCTGCTGATCAGGGTCTTCTCAATTTAACCAAGCAGCATGGCTAATTTTCCTCGCACCACGCTCCTCATACAGCTCTGTCTCTGACGCTGAAACCTTTTATGACGATATAAATCAGTAATAATTGTATTGATACTTTTCTTCAAATATTCATTTATCCCGGCAAAACCAAATGTTGTGGATGCTGATTAGAATCGCCTCTCCGAGGCAATTCTAATGAGCACCCACAACATATGTTATCACTCATAAATAACAAAAAATTGTCATTCAAATTTCGCCTTCATCCATCTCATTGCTTTGTGACGATCAATAGACACATAGATTTTACGATGCCGATCACAAGAAAACCTGTAGTCATGAATCACAAACTTTAATACCCTGACCAGTGTGGGTATCTATTTATTCTGATCAGGAGAGTTGCAGTGACTTCAATAACACCGAAAATGTCATTTTATAGAAGTAAAACATTTATTTTGTAAATGAGAAATGTGGTTTGTAAGAACGAGTATTTTTTTTTTGCGGAAAGAATGGATTTCTCCTGGAGGTGGACAATATATCTTCTACAGTAATTCACTAATAGCCATCAAATCTAGAGAGCAAAACCCATCAGGATATAATGACAGGGATTATATTAAATCTTTCTAATGTGTTGTTTTTATGTGGCTTCCTAAAAAAGATTATAGTCTATGGTGTTTCAGAACAGCCTTGTATTTAGACAAATAATTAAACCTCGGCTAAAGTGGCTGCGGTACAGAGCGGTTGAGACAATTGATTCTTGATCACTTGCTGCTGTGCCTGGGAGGTCATGGACCCATATGTATTGTAGGTGTCAATTTGCTATCTTTTTGAAGCAAATACCCTTTTGGGGTTCTGTCATAATCCATTTCTGCAACCAAACACCCATGCAATCCAAATTCTTCACATTACAGTAAAAATGTTGTATTTTTTTAGCTCATTTCTTTTTCATCATCTCAACAACTCTGACTGTCTGACCCAGAAGTTGTATAACTTTTTCATGCCCAACTCTACTGAGCATGAAATTTACCATGCCCTTAAATGTAATACAACAATTTAGTTTAGATTTCAGGCTTAGTTAAGAAATGAATTCAATTTTTGGAATGTTTATGGAATCATGAATACTTCTGGTCTCTACTTTTGGTTCCATGAATCATGAATACTTCTGGTCTCTTGCAAAGTAAGTGAAGCCCAAAGGGCTTCACGTTAACTTTGCAAGAGACCCCAAGTATTCATGATTCCGTGAACATTCCAAAAATTGAATTTATTGCTTATATTTACATTTTATTATAAATATCTAAAATATAAAAAATATTTTTAATTTAGCAATTAAAACAGTTTTATATTTAAATTATTATCGTATTAACGGTTTAGTCAGAGTGTAAAATGGAAAAGGGGGACAGTCAGCTTGAACACAGACAGCCAATGGAGCAAACAAGAGGCTTGTTTTGCATGTGTGACTCAGGTGTGGCTCGTTGTCGATCACAACACCAGTAACACTTCTGGCGAATGTGTTTGTATTATTCAAAGGTATTGCATGGGCAAGTGAGCTTGGCAGCTGTCAATCAAATTTGTGTAGTTCATAAGGCTATGAATGGTTGCAAAAATCCAAAGATTCATTAAAGGATTACTTCGTTTGAGTATGAGTACCAAAAGAAATGTTTTCATAGAAATGTTATGGTGTATATTACATGGCAGAGAAGAACCAAAATCAATTTTTCCTTAGTGCTCCCCAGGTGGTCTTATATTTCCCTTATATTTTAATCACTAATAGGTCCCTCACCTGTGTCACCTTGAATTTTTATTTACCTGTTGCACACTCTTCCTAGGTTACTTCTCTTTAACATTTTACAATGTATATGTTACAGTAAATGCTCTAAATTTTGAACACTTTTCTCTGTTAGTTATCCCTTTACTCCATAATAGTGCCTTTTGACGCCTTTAAAATATCATGTATTTGAAAATATTATGGAAAATAGAGCAATTGCTCCATTTTCCATAATAAATTCAAAAGTATTCAAAACTTAACTAAAAATAGCATATGGAGTAAAGGGTTATCAGGGCTGGAATTCACAAAATGCTTGTCGGAATAGCAAAGAGGGAAGACCCTGATTAGACTGCTTCTGCAGTCTGCACTGGTTGTCTATGAAAAATGGAATTGAAAAAAACTTTAAAAAGAATCTTTTTGTCAAATTTGAAATAATCTTGCACAAATTGTCCAAGATTTTTCAAATAATTCTGATCTGTCAACAAAAAACAAAAAACAAAAAAAACAGGACTGCCAGTGGGTAGGACCAGTTTTGCCTACATAGTAATACATGTATAGGGAAAACTTGAATGACAAAACAAAAAAAAAACTTCTTTTACTTTCATAATGGTGTTTAATTTCTTAGATGTACTCAGGACCACACATCAGGCTTGACGCTGTTGACATTCATTAAATACCAGATTTTGCTAAGGGACCTTAATTTCTCATGTGAACCAGGTTGAATGTCCTCATGCAGATTTCATATCGTCTCATAATTTTGCTCAGCAAAATCAACAAAAGTAACCTGTGCTGGCCCGGGTTGGAAACCGTTCAGATCACCATCCCTTAACCTTATGTATTATTGTTCCTTATTGACAATGCCATGGGAGCTAAGCCCCACTCCCCCCCCCCCCCACCTTTCCTTCATATAAGGCTTAATATAGTGGAAACCATTTGTATTGCACTTTTGTACCATTTATCACATGATGTCCCGACTGGGAGTGATTTAATGCCATGCAATAAAATCGATAAACCACTAGTGGTTTACAGAATAAGTAACATTACGTAATGACGTCCATTATAACGCTGTGTAACAGATGGCAAAATTTTGACGTTTTGATGCCAAAAATGTGATTTTTTAACCCAACTTCCTCTCATATGTGGCTGAATATCTTGGACTAGGCAGTTGTCAGTTACCGCCTTCTAGCTTAATTTCTACAATTTTAACAATGACACCCTTAAATTCAGGTGAGAAATATAGGGCCATCTTTGCCCTCTTGTTTGTGATGGAATTAATGCTTGAAATTTATGATATTAATCTTATTGTACAATGTTCTTAATTCAGTCTCAGACATTAGATAAAATATCCTGCCAAAGATGAGTCCGTGTCAAGCAAAAGGTGCAAGTTGGCATTAGCACCCATCGAAGGCACGGATCAGCCTGGGCATCTGCGCAGTCTGATTCGAGTCTTCGATGGGAGCTCTATGGGTAGCCAAGGGCCCAATGTTTCTTCAGGCGATAAACAAAGACTCTGATCAGACTGTCGGGATGTGCAAACCGATTTGAATTTTTGCTGTACTCACATGCCAACGTGCACCTGTTGCTGGATACGGGTTCAAATTATCATCTCAGTTATCACCTTATAAAGACATGTCTTGGATAAAAATCCCAAGAGCAGCCTGACATTTCTAACTATCTTTCATTCTTGTACAGTTTATTTTTTTAGAAACATGCTTTGTGTATATTTAGACATAACTGTCTACCAACAATAAGTATTACTACAAGATCGTCTGACAGAGGCAAATCACTAGGGCTTATTATTTTGTTAAAAAAGGCTTGTGTTTTTTCTGTATTTGACGTGTTTGAGTAATCATCAATAGCTTCCAAGGACAGATAGTTCCATACACCAGACAGTGTTGAAATTAATTTCTACTTAATCTGCAGTTGCTGATATTCTAAATTATTTCAAGAATAACTATGCTCTCTGTGGAGGAAACTTGCAAGTTTTCTGTTTATTGCAACAAACTTCTTTAAAAAATAATTTCGCATGCTTACCATATGGGCCCCCGGCGTGACAAAACCTGTCTTTGGGGTTTCCGACAAAGCAAGAGTCAAACCAGTCTCCTCAGCTAAAGAGACTAGCTAGAAAATTGAAATTTCGTCTGTAGCAAGTTTAGATATGTTACTTTCCAAAAAGGGAATAACAAAGACGCTGATCAGATCCGCGCAGGTCTGTGCCTTTCTTGTTCGCAAACCGCCCCAAGACAGGTTTTCTTGCATCGAGGCCCATATAGTACAGTAAAACCTGGCTTAAGCGGCCTCTCAAAAAGAAGACCAAAATTGGTTTTCAAGACCGATTAATACTTAATGCAGGTCAAAAGTATTGCAGAATGCTCCAAGGGGAGCATTCTGCAATACTTTCGACCTGCATTAAGTTACAGTTAGTCATTAAGATCTTTGTTTTGTCTATTTTTGAGTGGCTGCTTAAGACAGGTTTTACTGTAGTAGATATGGTAGAGTGGTGTCATCTTGAATGGTATGCATACACTAGTAGACATGGGAGGTACTGTGTTGTGTCCTGGAGCAAGACACTTTATCCTCTGCTTGGTACTGGTTCAACCTAAGATTACATGAAATCATCCTGACATGACTGAAAAATTGTTGACTGGGTTGTAAAGCATCAACACAACAATCAAACACTAGTAGATTTGGTTGATTGGCAAGTTTCTCAATGCCATGCCTAACCTATTAGATATGGTTGATTGGTATAATATGAATCATTCTGAATGTCAGCCTACCCTACTAGATACGGTTGATTGACAATTAGTATCATTCTGATGATTGGTTAATGGTATCATTCTGAATTTCAGCCTGTAACCCTACTAGATATGGTTGATTGGCAATTAGTATCATTCTGAATGTCTAATATGGTAGGATGAATGTCATGTCAACCCTACTAGATTTTGGTAATTGGCACATTCTGAATGTCATGCATCCCAACTAGATTTTGGTAATTGACACATTTTGAATGTCATGCATAACCAACTAGATATGATTGATTGGTATCATTCTGATAGTCATGCCTACTCTAGATACACGTATTGGTAATTGTATCATTCTGAATGTCATGTCTACCATACTAGATTTTGGTAATTGGCACATTCTGAATCTCATGCATACCCTTCTAGATATTGGTAATTGACACATTTTGAATGTCATGTTGCAGCCCTACTAGATCTTGGTAATTGGCACATTCTGAATGTCATGTCTACCCTACTAGATATTTGTAATTGACACATTCTGAATGTCATGTCGTAACGCTACTAGATTTTGGTAATTGGCACATTCTGAATGTCATGTCTACCATACTAGATTTTGGTAATTGGCACATTCTGAATGTCATGTCTACCATACTAGATTTTGATAATTGACACATTTTGAATGTCATGTCGTAGCCCTACTAGATATTGGTAATTGACACATTCTAAATGTCATGTCTTAACGCTACTAGATTTTTGTAATTGGCACATTCTGAATGTCATGCATACCCTACTAGATTTTGGTAATTGACACATTTTGAATGTCATGTTGTAGCCCTACTAGATGTTGGTAATTGGCACATTCTGAATGTCATGTCTACCCTACTAGATATTTGTAATTTGCACATTTTGAATGTCATGTCGTAACCCTACTAGATTTTGGTAATTGGCACATTCTGAATGTCATGTCGTAACCCTACTAGATTTTTGTAATTGGCACATTCTGAATGTCATGTATAACCAACTAGATATGGTTGATTGGTATCATTCTGATAGTCATGCCTACTCTAGATACATGTATTGGTAATTGGTATCATTCTGAATCTTATGTCTACCATACTAGATATTGGTAATTTTGCACATTCTGAATCTCATGCATACCCTTCTAGATATTGGTAATTTGCACTTTCTGAATGTCATGCCTAACCTAGTTGATATGATTGATTGATATAATTCTAAATGTCATGCCTAACCTAGATGATATGGTTGATTGACATTCTAAATGTCATGCATAAACTAGTACATAATATTGATTGACATCATTCTAAATTTCATATTTACACTAGTATATATTATTGCTTAATGGCATTCTAAATGTCATGCACACACTAGTATGTATTATTGCTTGACATCATTCTAAATGTCATGCATACACTAGGACATATTATTGATTGATGTCATTCTAAATTTCATGCATACACTAGTTCATATTATGGATTGACATCATTCTAAACGCCATGCATACACTAGTACATATTATTGATTGACGTCATTCTAAATGTCATGCATACACTAGTACATATTATGGATTGACATCATTTTAAATGTCATGAATACACTAGTACATATTATTGATTGATGTCATTCTAAATGTCATGCCTACACTACTCAATATGGTTGATATTGACATTCTAAATGTCATGCGTACACTAGTACATATTATGGATTGACATCATTCTAAATGTCATGACTACCCTAGTGGCATTGCATTTGATGCGGATATACATGATAAATGTATGTCTTATCTAGATCAGTGACAGTGGCTTATCAGATTAATTGAAAAGACCTGTTGTTGATCCAACACCAGACAGTCATTGTATTCATAAAAAAATTCTGTCTCTCAATTTGAGAAAGCTGAGCTTGCAGATAGGTAATTTAATCTTTATAATGACAAGTGAGCAAAAGACCTCAGATAAGGGTTCTTATCACACATGCATTCTTTAACCCTTTGTATACTAATGGATTCTTCCTCCTGGTTTGATACAATAAACTTGGGATAGTCCATTGTACATATCTAGGGGTGTCTGGTTATAATTTTCAAAAAATGTACTTTTTTTGTCTGAAGATCTTTTTTACCTTTACAAACAGTATAGACCCTGATGAAATGTTTTGTGTTATCAGGGTTGAAATTTACAAAAGCAAACAGGGAACATGATGATCTCTCTATTGCACTACCAACATCATGACGTAACATTTTAGGCTCTTATAGCAGTATAAAAGGGAGATGGGTGGCTGTCTGGGCTGGCAACAGATGCAGAAACTTTATTTCTTTTTACATCTCCCTGTCTATGAGATAGCTTGACATTATGGAATATTGTAGGTTAGTACTATGGAATCTTGATGAAACTCACCAATGTAGTCTGTGTCTATGTTGCATGTAAGGCATGCACGGATCGAGAGGGGGGACCCCCCTGGAAAATATCAAAGCTATAGGATTCCTTAACTATACTGGTCAGGATCCCCCGGAAAATTACAAAGTCAATGTTTGGCCATCGTCGGCCTGCCAGGGAAACGCCATTTATATGGTGTTTCACTGTGGGCCATCATACTTTTGGTGGTCTCTCCTCTCATCAACTTAAAAAAAAACATTAGACTTAAGTTGGACCCCCTGACAAACTTTCTGGATCCGCGCATGTAAGGTACTTTTTCTCGACATATTTATGGAGTGATTACAAGTGTATAAGTACGCAGATAGATCACCTGTATCATGCTCCTGCAGCGAACAAACCACTGTTACCTGGATTTTAATTTATGTTAAAACGATAGTACACAGCTCGTAACTTCAGCCAACAACTATTTTCAGACATTTTTCGTGCTTTTTCTTTCAAATGGAATTTCACATTTCATGTGAATCGTCTCCAATGAAGATGATTCACATAAGATGTAGAATTCAATTTTGAAGGTTAAAATTTGCAAAAGAAATGTGTTAAAATGTTGTCTGCTGAAAATGTTGTCTGCCTCCTCAGGGGTTAATGTTAAGAAGCAAAAATGTTATCGTATCCGCATATTAAATCGTAACTGGGATTTTTGAAAGAAACCTATTGTGAAATAATTGGTTGTGCGCTGGAGTGTATCTTGTATGTCAATGTGCAAATATTTAGTATTTTTCCTTTCGTTACGCATTTCTAAAGAGTATTGCACCTAGGTCCCGAGCTATTAAATAGGCACCTTAGTCCAGATGCAGAAATGAACGAGATAATGCACATTGATATAATAATGATACATTTTTTCGCATATACCTATGGCGTAGCTAGAACGCTGATAAAGTTACGCACATCAAAGGGAGACTATACTGGGTCCGAGATAGCGTCCCTTTTCAAAATGGAAACTTCTCTAAAAGAAAAGAATTTGCTCCCAGGCACCTTATATTTATTTATTATCAAAAGCGCAGAGCATCTTATGCAGTCTGATCAGCCCATTTATTGTTCTTTTCTGGACTTTTAATGCTTTACTTCTCAAAAATGTGCAACATGTGTAGTAAGGTCTCTTTTCTAAATGTATGTCTCTTAATTTCTGGGACTTTTGTTGTCTGCTGATAACCGTTGCAAATAGTTTGGACCCAGATCAGGACCGATGTTATGTCGGTCCTGATCTGAATCCAAACCTTTTGACAATCTGATTGTGTTCCTGAAAGAATTTTTAGATAAATTTAATTTTGGAAAAAATATCGGCACATGAAAAATTAGCCAGCATGCAAAGAGCTAAAAGGCAATCTGTCAGACTGAATGATGAACTACTCAAGAAAGAGATGTATGAAAAGGAATAAATTACAAAATCAGTTATTAATTTCAAAAGCTGACGAAAATGGTGTTATAAATTGATTAAGGGGGCCTTCAGTGATCATACACCAGCACAAGTTGTCACTAACTGTACCCATTCAAACTTGGAAGCCATCAGTCCAATGAATCAAGCATGTCTGGTGAAGATTTAATAATTGCACCTTTGTTATCTACATTAGCTTAAAGATGTTTATCCATAAGCGGTGCGTTTTTGTAGTCTGTAGTAGAAAAGAATACATCAGCTGTAATCCATCAGTTTTGCACCAGTGAAATATGTATACTGGCTTCCATTTGCTTTGCAACAATGTAGTTGGTAATGATTTATTATAGATTTACATCAGTTTATAGATGTAATCCGATTAGCTTTACATCAGTGTTGACTGTACTAGCTTATAGATGTAATCCATTACCTTTACATCAGTGTAATCTGTACTAGCTTATAGATGTAATCCATTAGCTTTGCATCAGTGTAATCTGTACTAGCTTATAGATGTAATCCATTAGCTTTGCATCAGTGTAATCTGTACTAGCTTATAGATGTAATCCATTAGCTTTGCATCAGTGTAGTCTGTACTAGCTTATAGATGTAATCCATTAGCTTTACATCTAGCTTATAGATGATATCCATTAGCTTTTCATCAGTGTAATCAATACTAGCTATTATCTTAAAATCAGTGTAATCTGTACTAGCTTAAAGCTTTACATTGGTGTAATCTGTACTAGCTTATACATGTAATCCATTACTTTTACTTCAGTGTAATATGTACTAGCTTATAGATGTAATCCATTAGCTTTACATCGAGCTTATTATAGTCATACATTATTTTATAGATGTAATCCATTAGCTTTACATCAGTGTAGTCCGTACTACCTTATAGATGTTATCTATTAGCTTAACATCAGTGTAGTACATGTAATCCATTAGCTTTACATCAGTGTAGTATGTACTAGCTTATGGATGTAAACCGTTTGCTTTTCATCTAGCTTATAGATGTAATCCATTAGCTGTACATCCATGTAATCTGTACTAGCTATAATCTTAAAATCAACATAATCTGTACTAACTTAAAGATGTAAAACATTAACTTTACACCAGTGTAATCTGTACTAGCTTCTAACTTATAGATGTAATCCATTAGCTTTACATCAATGTAATCTGTACTGGCTTATAGATGTAATCCAGTAGTGTTTCACCAGTTTGAACTGTACCAGCTTATAGATGTAATCCATTAGCTTTACACTACACTAGCGTATAGATGTAATTCATTAAACTTACATCAGTGAAATCTGTACTACCTTATATATGTAAGCTTTACATCTAGCTTATAGATGTTATCCATTAACTTTACATCAGTGTTATCTGTACAACCTTATATGTGTAGTCCAAAATATTTACAGCAGAGTAATCTGTAACAACCTTATATATGTAATCCAAAAGCTTTGCATCAAAGTAATCTATACAACCTTATATATGTAAACCAAAAACTTTACATCAGAGTAATCTGCAATAGCTTACAGATGCAATCCATTTAGCTTAACATCAGAGTAGTCTGTACTAGCTTATAGATGTAATCCATTAGCTTTACATAAGTGTAGTCTGTACTAGCTTATAGATGTAATCCACTATCTTTTTATCAGTGTACATGTACTAGCTTATCTATGTTAATCCATTAGCTTTACATCAGTGTAGTCTGTACTAGCTTATAGATGTAATTCATTAGCTTTACATCAGTGTAATCTGTACTAGCTTATAGATGTAATCCATTAGCTTTACATCAGTGTAGTCTGTACTAGCTTATATATTTTATCAATAAGCTTTACATCTGTGTAATCTGTACTAGCTTATAGATGTAATCCATTAGCTTTACATCAGTGTAGTCCATACTAGCTTATAGATGTAATTCATTAGCTTTACATCAGTGTAATCTGTACTAGCTTATAGATGTTATTAATTAGCATTAAATTAGAGTTGTTTGTACTAGTTTATACATGTAATACATTAGCTTTAAATCAGTGTAATCTATAACAGCTTAAATATGTTATTCATTAGCATTTAATTAAAGTTTGTACTAGTGTATAGATGTAATCTGTTAGCTATACAACTGCATAATATATGCTAGGTAGTTATGGATGTAATACATCAGCTTTACAATTACATATTATGTATTAGGTAATTATGGAGTAAACCAGTAGTTTTACAACTGCATAATTAATATGGACTGGTTAATTATGGATGTAATACATTAACTTTACAACTGCATAATATGTACCAGCTAATTATGGATGTAACCCATTAGCTTTACAACTGTATAATAAGTACTAGGTAATTATGGATGTAATACATTAGCTTTGCAACACCATAATATGTACTAGGTAATTATTGATGTAACCCATTAGCTTTACAACTGCATACTATGTACTAGGTAATTATAATTATGGGTGTGATCCAATAGCTATACAACTGCATACTATGTACTAGGTAACTATGGGTGTTATCCATTAGCTATACAATACCATTATGTGTACTAGGTATTCTGGATGTAATACATTAGCTTTACAAGTGCATAATATGTACTAGATAGTTAAAGATATAATCCATTAGCTTTACAACTGCATATTATATACCAGGTAATTATGAATATAATCCACAACCTTTACAATTGCATAATATGTACAAGGTAATTATGGATATAACCCATAAGCTATACAATTGCATAATTTATGTACTAGGTAATTATGGATGTAAATATGCATACTAACTTTATGTAACAGGTAATTATAGGTGTAATCCATTACCTTTACAACTTACTGCATAATATGTACTAGGTAATTATGGATGTAATCCATTAGCTTTACAACTGCATAATATGTACTAGGTAATTATGGATGTAACCCATGCGTAATATGTATTAGGTGGTTATGGATGTAACCCATAAGCTTTACAACTGCAATTTATATACTAGGTAATTATGAACTTTCTCCATTAGCTTTATAATTCCATTATGTGTACTAGGCATTTCAATTGCATAAACAAGTACTAGACATAAGCACTGATTAACTGCTAAAGGAGCCTGCCCGCGAAAAGTGTGTTAAAATATCTATGACTGAAAATTATTGAAAGCATCATTTAGCCCCAACACAACAACAACACTGTTTTGCACATGATACTACTGTCGGACGATTATTTCATGAAATGAAATATCTGCAAGGGTTTATGTCTAAGAACCAGGTTTGCGTCCTTTAGGGTGGGGCATTCCTTCATAAATGCCTTAAAAGTCCCACTATTTAGTGTGATAATGGTAACTCAAATACTGATATAGTAAATCTTCACTTGATTGAGCAGATTATAAAATTAGACAAAATAGTTTAGAAACTAACACAGTATGAAATTGATTTTTCGATGGCAGATCCAGTCAAATCATTCTTTACAAGTCCCTTGACATCAAGAATGCTGAAGGCATATTGCATATCATAAATACCCTAAAGAGACAGAAAATGTTACCACATTCCACTTCATCTCTAAAGTGTGAGAATCAAATTACTCGGCCAGGAACAGCGTGGGCAAACAAAATAGTCCCAGATCAGACTGCTTAATGAGCAGTCTGATCTGGGACTGTTTGTTTGCCTTCTTCAGCATTTTCTTTTTATTGATTACTAGGGTGGATTAGTCCAGATTCTCAACTGGAATGGTCCATTTTAGGAATTTAGCAATTGTAGAGTTAATGAAAAAGCACCAGCCTGGTTGCTTTGTTTATTATCTTTCTACTTGTATAGGAGCACAGTGTGCTTGACTCCAGACCCAGGGGCGGCGGGTTGGAGCCTCACTGGCATCACTGTGTTGTGTCCTTGAGCAAGACACATTTATCCTTCCTTAGTACTGGTTCAACCCAGGAAGACCCGACCCGTCCTGACATTACTGAAAATTGTTGACTGGGACGTAAAGAATCAAATCAAACAAAAAAAATGTGTTCTAGTGTCTCTTTCTCTTGGTGCCATAGGTTAGTTGATCTGTTGATTGTGGCATTTTAGTCATATTCACTTGTTTGTGATCTGTTGATTGTGGCATTTTAGTCATATTCACTTGTTTGTGATCTGTTGATTATGGCAATTTAGTCATATTCACTTGTTTGTGATATGTTGATTATGACATTTTAGTCATATTCACTTGTTTGTGATCTGTTGATTATGGCATATTAGTCATATTCACTTGTTTGTGATCTGTTGATTATGGCATTTTAGTCATATTCACTTGTTTGTGATCTGTTGATTGTGGGATTTTAGTCATATTCACTTGTTTAGGATCTAATGATTGTGACATTATAGTCATATTCACTTGTTTGTGATCTGATGATTGTGAAATTTTAGTTATATACACTTGTTTGTGATCTGATGATTGTGGCATTTTAGTCATATTCACTTGTTTGTGATCTGATGATTGTGGCATTTTAGTCATCATCACTTGTTTGTGATCTGTTGATTGTGGCATTTTAGTCCCTATTCACTAGTTTGTGATCTGTTAGTTGTGGCATTTTATTCCTATTCACTTGTTTGTGATCTGTTGGCTGTGGCATTTTAGTCCTATTCACTTGTTTGTGATCTGTTGATTGTGACACTTTAGTCCTATTCACTTGTTTGTGATCTGTTGGTTGTGACATTTTAGTCCTATTCACTTGTTTGTGGTCTGTTGATTGTGGCATTTGAGTCATATTCACTTGTTTGTGATCATTTTAGTCATATTCACTTGCTTGTGATCATTTTAGTCATATTCACTTGTTTGCGTTATAGAGAATCTAACATGAGTGGGCGTGTGTTATTGAATTTATTAAACAAGTTGGGCATTTTTATAGTTTTTCCGCAATGAGTTTAAATAAAAAACATGAGCACTCCTGTTAGATTTTATTTATCATAGGACATTAAAATTACTTTGAAATCCCATATTTGGCATGACAACTTATTTTTTTATCATTTTGCAACATTGAATGGATGTCATTACATAGAGGATATTGCATGAGTGCTCGTGTTTTAGTGAATTTATCAAATTAGTTGGGGAAAAGAGATAAAATGCGAGGCTTGCCGAGCATTTTATCTCTTTTTCGCAACGAGTTTAATAAATTCAACTATACAACGTTTAACTTAGTAAATATGCAAACCACTATAGTGGTTAATAAATTTTAATGCATGGTGTTAAATCACTCCCAGATGCAACGTCATGTGATAAATTGTTTTATGAATCTTTTCTCCATGTCTTTGATTTTTTATGACATGTGATTCTGCAAAAAGCTTTAATGTTTTAATTTCATAAATTTAGAAGTGCACATTTTATGATCTTCGCTGTATGTGACAAAAATCTTCAATTACCTGGATGGCTGACAAGTTAATGTCTACCTGTATCTAGATCCGCCAAGCCAATCAGACGACAAAGAAGTGTCCCTAAGTTTGTGATAGGGTTGGCAACTATGTAACTTATCTTGATGTTCTTGTGATTAATAGCTTTTCAGTGACACAGATCATCCTCATTCTCACTGAATCCAGGCGTACTCCGATTTCGCAAACAGCATAGATCAGGATCTGCCAGCTTTTTTAAAAGCTGGCAGATCCTGATCTATGTTGTTTGCCAGTCAGGGTTAGGGGACTTTATTAGATAGTCTGGTTGATACGATGACAGAAGAAGATGACATCGTTAATCAGTGCAATATTGAGCAGGGCAAGATTCTATATATATATATCTATATATATTAAATTAAATAAAGACTATATACAAAGGTGGCTGCCCTTGTCAGAGGTCAAGAATAGGTATAGATTAAAAGTTTAATCTTTGTTCTGGGTGGTACCAAGTTAGAATGTTCCGGTTCTGCTTGAAGATCGTGTCAACTGCTGTAGTGGGTTGGTTAGTTTGAAACCTCAGCTATTGAAGACTTTATTTTCTCCTACCTCTGATTCAAGTAGAGCAGTTGTCAGTGGGGAGCGCAGTGGTAGAGTGCTTGACTTGAGACCGAGGGGCCGCGGGTTCAAGCCTCACTGCGTTGTGGTCCTTGAGCAAGACACATTTATCCTAGCTTAGTACTGGTTCAACCCAGGAAGACCCGTCCCTGTTTAACTGAAAGATTGTTGATGGGACGTAAAAAATCAAACAGTTGAAAGTGACATTAAACACCAAAAGAACACCAACCAATCTACCTGCTTAATACAGACTTGGGACTGCTGTACCAGCCACCTGGAACTGTCCAAAGGCTGGACTGGAACTAAAAAAATCTTTACCCTTGACTTGGCTAGCATTATTAGTGAAGCTGTAAAACCCAAACTGCCCCCTCCCACACCTCCTTGTTAAAATCATTTTAGCTGATTCAGTTGCGTAGCCAAGCAAGACTTGAAATGTATTCTGATTATACTCTAGCCATACAGTCCCTTATAACTGTAGGAGGCTCTCATGTTTATCTTATGAATGTCTTAATAAAGTAAACAATCTTTCGGTTTGCAATGAAAACTTTTGCCTTTCTTTCATTGCTATTTTTAACAATAGCAAAATCGTATTTACAATATTAAGAAAGTCAAGGTCCTTATACAAACCAATGTTGTCATAATAAGTCATATGGTAGCAGCAATGATGCTGAAAAGACTGCACAATATGTAATTTGGAGCTGCTTTGTGGTTTAATGCAGATTAATCTGGGTATACCATGTATCATTGGTTTTGTTTTGTTTGATTTGATTCTTTACGTCCCATCAACAATCTTTCAGTTAAACAGGGACGGTCTTCCTGGGTTGAACCAGTACAAAGCTAGGATAAATGTGTCTTGCTTAAGGACCACAACACAGTGACGCCGGTGAGGCTTGAACCCGGGACCCCTCGGTCTCGAGTCAAGCACTCAACCACTGAGCCACTGCGCTTTCTCATTGGTTTTTCATCTGGTGTTACTCGGGCTGAATGACCTTATGATGAATGCTTTGGACTTGCAAGCAGGTTTGAATCAGCATTTGATTGTGTAGCTCATTATATACAGGCATGCACAAAACATTTTGCATAATGTAGAAGAAGTTTCTATTGTCTGTGACTTAGGACAGGCTGGTTGTTATCCACCCTACAAACCAGAACATTGTACTGGACTAGTAAAGACTTGCATTTTCCCTATCAGAAAGTTATTGGCTTGCAATTCCCCACCCTGCCCTGTAGGTGGGGGAGCAGTGGTTCACAGCTATTCAAACAGGAAGAAAAAAGACAGGGTGATGTTTGCTTTTGTTATCAAATTAACCCTTAAAGCGCTAAGAAAAAAATGAATCTGAAAATGTCGTTTGCTGAAGTCTGCTGCAAATAATTCCTAACGTTACTGACATATTAAGTATAGAAGCATACAGCATGGACCCAGAACAGACTGCTCCTATAGGAGCAGTCTGAACTGGGTCCACACTGTTTGCCATAGAGGCTTCTTAAACATTTCAGCAGACGAGAAAAGCAGACAACTTTCATTGCGATTGGCGCATTAAGGGTTTGACAGTTAATATTATGCAGATGATAATTTTTTTTTCAAACTGTTGTTTGCTAAAATTTTTGGATAGAAAACCAAACATCCAGAAAAATGCTCTCACTTTTGATGGCTTTTAGTATGTTATCTTTGCTAGATACACATCTTTGAAATCAGGAATAGGTTTGACCCCAATGACCTCCCATCATTTTTAGCAGAAGATACCTGAGAGCAGGTGTTGAAGACATCTATTTCTTGTTTGTTTTTCTGTCTGCCATATATCTATAACCTCATACTCTTCTGTAGAAAGATGGAAAACTATGCATTTACAATGTCAATTAACCCTTTGCATGCTAGGGAATTTTTCATGCTTTGACTTTTTTCAAAATTAACTTTTTCAAAAAATTCTTTCAGGAACACTATCAGAGTGTCAAACTGTTTGGATCCAGATCAGGGCCGACATTCTGTCGGTCCTGATCTGGGTCCAAACTGTTTGCAAAGGTAATCAGCAGATAACAAAAGTCGCTGCTAGCAAGGAAATAGTTAGTGCTTTGCATCCTCAAGTTGCTTTTTTGTTATCTGTTGATTTTTTTCATACCTTTGCAAACAGTTTGGACCCAGATCATACCCAACAAAATGTCGACCAGGGTCTGGATCCAAACTGTTTGACACTGATCGAATTCCTGAAAGAATTTTTAGAAAAAAGTTGTTTTTGAAAAAAATCAGCAGACAACAAAAAAGCGGGAAAAATTTCCCAGGGTGCAAAGAGTTAACACATTAATCTAGAACTATTTTGTTTGAGAAAACTTTTTTGTAGCACTGTTGCGAATGCAATATCACCTACATAAATTCCAGGGCAATAAAAGAAAGTAACCTGCAAATCACAGATGAAACTCAGAAGCAGCAGATTAAAGGTGAAAATGTTTTTGGAATTGGAATGTGTTTTTTCAAAGAGAAGCTCTGAAATCTATGTCAGAAACATTAAACTTGAAATGGATGCGAGTGCATGTTATTACATACAAATCGTGAATCACCTGCTTGCATTTTAAAATTGTTTTACAATACGGATCACAAAAGTTGGTTCTAAAATTTTGAACACTTTGACGTGGGCCATTACGCTTTGCTAATCTGACACTCTTTGTATACTGGAAACACCAATTAACTGTTAAATGAGTATTTTGATGAACAGTGTAGCTGCGAAAATGTAGCATTTCACTCTACATAATGAGGTCCATAACAACTTTGCATATATAACTGACAAAATCTTAATGTTTTCATGCCAAAAATGCGATTTCAAAGTAAAACTAGTGTCATAATTATGATCAATAGAATATAACATTAATTAAGTGCTCATGTATTATTGAATTTATTAAACTTATTGAGGAAAAGCGATAAATTGCAAGGCCTGTTTTGTTGAGAATGGTAATTTAAAAAGTCTGAGTGTTCTTGATCAAATTTTGCATTATTGTTCACTCAATCTCTATGTGTAACTGATTTGTATGTCATTTGTTACTGGATCATCTCTTGGTCACCTGGCTGTCTGTCATTTGGAACTCCTAGGCCAATGCTGTTGAATCAAGACTTCAAATCACGACAAATGTACAACGTGGGACAACTTTGCTCACATGATACTGTAAATCCGGAAATTTTCACAAGAATTTTATTTTGGTGAATGGCTTTAAAAGACATATTTGCGGCGTTTAAAATTTGCAACTAGGGCATGATTTACCAATATCAGTAAACGACAGAATGATTTCTCTATTTCCAGGGATTTTATTGTCATGAAACTTAGCATATCAAAGTTCACGAAAATAAAACCCTCGCGAAAATTTCAGGATTTACAGTAGTAACATCATAGAAACCATGCCAACACAATAATAAGTTCAATTGCAGTTGTATAAATTAATGGCTATAACATGCCATCATAAACATTGTAGAAATGAAGATGCAATAGCGAAATATTACTTTATTAAATAACCAGAATAATCAATTTTAATTGGACTGACTACACATGCTACCAAACTATTTTCCATATGCAAGTTCTAGCTTTTTCCTCCATAGTACTACGTCTGGACTGATTTTATGATTGGGCTGAGGAGTTCGGCCTGATTTTTTGATTGGGCTGAGGAGTTCCGAATGACTTATTGATGGAGTTGTACCATTTTCAAATGTGCTGGCTATATTAACACATCTTTGTGGGCTTTTAGGAGAGATAGAATCATTACTGATTTTTTTGTTGTCTTGACAAGTCATAAAAGTGCCACGCATAGTGAGCGGCAATGTTTGCAACTGTAGCTGTAACAGGCTTAATTTTCCCTGCTGAGCCCATACCAGAATTATGATTTGTCTTGCAAACAGTGGAATCCCAGATCAGCTGGCTTCTGAAGAAGCCAGCTGATCAGGATCTACACTGTTTGTCATTGACAGAGGTGAGAAGTTATGATTTTAAAGCAATCAACTTGCTTCCTTAAGAATCAGATTTTCTGACGTTGACTGCTACAGCATGAGAGAGATGGAGAAAATGCAAAAGATTTGACAGTGTGAATAACAACAATTTGACCCACTGCAAGAAAAGATGCTCATCCACCTTAAGGCGGATACAAAGATTATAAACCTGTTTTTCGCAGGACATTCAACAGCGAAAAAATCAATTAAATTGGGTTAATACATAGGGAAAGCCTTGCTCAGATTGCATGAATGCACAAGCTGATCTTGCTCATTGCTATATATTTTGGAGAAACTGCTTCCAAAGTTATCTAACATTGTTATGTAAATGGATGATTTTTAGAAATTTATTGAATTATATATCTTTATGCAGCTGCTAAACCTTCACTCGCTGAACCTGAAAATAAATTTGTTTGGAAACAGTGTGGCAGTATCCACACTGTTTTCCATTCAGCCTGTTAAATAGCTGAACTGACAGAAGATCCTTATATCCCTAATCACTATTTTTTTGTCCTGAAAATGTCCTATGCTTTTTACGTCTGCTGCATATATTCAAGTGCATTTCAGACTAGATTTTTTCAAGGAAACAAACAATATGAACCCTGATCAGTCTGCTCCCTTGAGAGCAGTCTGATCTGGGTACATATTGTTTGCAATATAGGCTACTTAAGTACATAAGCAGAAGAGAAAGCAGATGACAATTGTGGTAAGTAGGGGGAAAATGGTTAATGGTTGATTTAATCAGTCTATTTTATTCATTAGGTCTTCAATGCCAATGTAATCAAGGTCTATACTGTTTGCAAGTGATAGATTCTTCTGATTGAGTGGTGATAAAATTGTATGGTGAGCCGTTATTGTCATAATAATCACGTCAAGGAGGTAAAGCTGCTTGTAAGCTGACGGCTACAATTTTAATGCCATCACAATTAGCACTACCATAAATATCCTACTAGGTGCCATCTGACGATAGCCTTTGCAAACAGTTGGACCCAGAGCTAGGCCCAAAAAATGTTGGGCCTGGTCTGGATCCAAACTATTTGACACTGATGGCATTCCTGAAAGAATTTTTGGAAAAAATATGAGTTAAAAAAATCAGCAGACGACAAAAAAGCATATGATAATGGGCCACAGTGGGCCCAGTCAAACACCATAATTAAAGTTTTAGGCCAGGGTCATTGTTAAGTCTTGAGACCTGACCCATCGTCAAATAACCATGATAGCTGTTAATCACAGATTTGGTTTGTAGTCAGGTTTGCAGGTGGTCGCATAATATCCATGTTACAGCTCAACCAGAGGCGTATGATAGTATCATCCGCCTCTGAGCTCAACACATTGCACCATTCAATTATCTTTTTAACAGGGTTGCCACGGTCAGAGAAAAAATTCTGGAAAATGAAAAATTTTCCAGGTCAGGGAAAAGTCAGGGAATTACATTTTCAGTCAGGGAAATTTAAAAAAAATGAAAAAAGTCACGGAAAAGTCAGGGAATTTCAAAATTTTCCTAAAAAGATGCTAGTTAACAGGCTTCTGGAAATTTTAGTTTCCATAATTTGCAAGCAATATTAGAAAAGGAATGTTTCTGAACATAAATTGCAAGCAATTTATATTCAGAAACATTCCTTTTCTAATATTTATGGTTTAAGATTTTTCTTTTAAATATTAAATCAGCAAGTTTAAATATTTGTGCAAAATCTTCAAATAGTCGATGGATGAAAATGTCTAAAATTGGCCTTCCAAAAGGGTCTGGAAAACGGTTGAAAGTCAGGGAAAAGTCAGTGAAAAGTCCGGGAATTTTGAAATGGATATTGAGTGGCAACTGATCAGGAAAGGAAGGCTTTCCAAGGATTCATTTGAATTTTTAACCCTTTACTCCATAATAACACCATGACATAAATATCATGTATTTGAAAATATTATGGAAAATGGAGCATTTGCTCTTTTTGGACCAAAATTAATGCTCCATTTTCCATGATATTTTCAAAAGTATTCAAATTTTTATTGAATTTTTTCAACATTGTCTAAAAATAGGAAATGATGTCATGATCAAAAATTAGCCTGTGGAGTCAAGGGTTAAACTAAGTTACAGTAAAATACTGGGTCTGATATGTCCTGTTGCAGAAGAGTTTTCAAACCAACATTGTATTCAACAATCAACTCGTAGTGTATCTGCAATAGAATTTAAAAATGCTTTAGGAAGTTTATGATAATGATAGCCTTGTTTTAGTAACTTGTAGTATGGCCGATGCTTTTTTCTTTGATCTTTGCTGATGTTTAAATCAGACACCCTAGAATAACGACGAAGGAGGAGCTTAAAACCATACTCTAACTTCCAATTTTAGTTAAACAGCGATGTAGGCGGTAACTATCTAAACCCCGTAGGTAAATGTAATATAATTGACAGCTTAGGCCGGATGCAGGGAGGAGCGAATGTAAATTTCGCCAGGTGTCAGTAACACGTATTTATTTGCGCCTGCGCCATACTACAAGCTAAATAAAGGATTATTCCTCGGCTTTCTGTTTAAACGGCGAGGTGGGCGTAGCCCACCTCGCCGTTTAAACAAGAAAGCCTCGGAAAAGAATCCTTTATCTATTACTTAGCAGTAAAACAAGTTTAATAGATTCATTAATACTGTATTACAGGAGCACCAATATTAGATTATACATCAATCATATGGCATTAAATTAGTTTGAAATCACTTTTTGGCATGAAAATGTTATTTCCGTCATTATTTTTTAGGCAATGTAACGTTATCTCGCTATTGGTTGAAAAGTTTTAATACATGGCATTATATCACTCCAAGATGCGATGTCATGTGATATAGACATATAATTTTCACATTTACCTCAAATTTGTGAAGCCTTTCCTATAAAGGTTATTTGCAGATAGTATAGAGCATCAAGAAAGGAAATATGTTGGAGATCATCATAATATCAATTTCAATGGGAATTATTTGGCTTATCATGATTTTAATTGATTAGCCTGTCAAATACTTTTACGGCCATTGTGTCATGTATGAACATTCCCTCATTAAACATTGACAGACCACATGTGACCATTTTCATGACATTTTACATTTTGAACATGTACTTTTTTATGGATTATTTATCATTCAGCCAATTGTACTGTAAAGGGTAACAGCTTGATAGTAAATACTGTTTTCATTATTAGAGAAGCGCAATAATTATGTTGTTGTCAGTAATTACCGTACATGCTCTTTTAACTTTTGCATGCTGGGTGATTTTTCTTGATTTTTATCAGTCACCTCTCATACTAACTGCATTGTTGCACGCTGACCTGATAAACGTTGCCTATCTCACGGCATGTGCCTTTATCAGGTCATGATGATGTTGCACTTTTTGAATGATGTAGTCAATGATATTGAATCAACTTGAAACTCAATAATGAAGTCATAATGGCTAGCTTGAAGAGTGAATCAACTTGTAAACTGATAAATAGAATACCTGGTTCGCATCTTTTGATATCAAGTTTACCAGGCTCGGCTTGGAGAACGCATGTTGAATCACTTGGCAAGCCTCACGATGTCAACAAGTGTTCTCAAAGCCTTGCCTTGTAAACCAGTTCAAAAGACACTCTGTTTATAGCCCTGCTTTGAAAAAAAATGGACAATACTGGATTTTCTTTGTCAAGCCATCATTCTGTCGTTCCATCATCATTTCATTTCTGCTCAATATCTAAAGAACAAATTGACAGAATTTTACCAAATCTATAGTATCTGCATTGGTAGAGTTTCACCAAATTTTATATATGCATTTACATTTTTGTAAATTGACAAGATCTAGGTTGGGATTGTTACCTGTCTTTTTTCGCAAATTTGTAGCCCTTGATTGATGTCGAATTCCATTTCTGCTCTATATCTTGATAATTAATGGACAGAATTGGACTAATCTATTTGTGAGCATTGATATTGACATGATAACTATTGGAATTGGTATGCATGATTTTTCTCAAATTTTCATCAGAGTTATGGCCCTGGATTGATGTTGATTGGGATATTTATGCACACTTGGCCTTTTAACAGGATGAAAAATGCTGAAAGCCTGCCTTTAGTCAGATTCTCTGACATCTGCTGATTTTTTTTTCAAAATCAAAGTTAAGAAAATTTATTTCATGAAGTCATACAGTTTGGATCCATGTTTGCAAAGGTTATCAGCAGAGGACACAAGTACAGTAAAACCTGTGTAAAATGGCCACTCAAAATAGACAAAACAAAGGTCTTAATGGCAACTGGTAGCTTAATAATGAAGGTCGAAAGTATTGCAGAATGCTCCCTTCAATACTTTTGACCTGCATTAAGCGATAATTGGTCTTGAAAACCAATTTTCGGTCTTTTGAGAGTGGCTGTTTTACATAGGTTTTACTATAGGTAAAGGGTTAAGAGTACCCCCTGAGCATCTACAGTGTTCATGGAATCCTGAATATAATGCATTATGGCAAAAACCTCTATTCTGAAAGCATTTCTATATACACAGGTATATTTACATTTCCACTGCGAGTCTTTAAATTTGAGATGTACTTCACACCTTCATGAACAGATCGATTTAAGCCAGGCCTACATACACGCCGTTCGCCACAATCACAGACCACACATTAACCCATGGCACCGCGAGGAAGAAACACATAACACTCAACAGTCACATGACTGCAGGAGCACAAAGTAAAGCTACCAGCTCTCTCTTCCTCTTTTTGACGAAATATCATGTGAGCTTGTAAGTCTATTTTAGCTTAACCCTATGCATTCAGAAAGGCTAATACTCAATAAACATTTCTGAATTAAGAGTACTATATATATATATATTTCACAGCTTATTTGTTTTGGAAGAATATGTTATAATGTAAGTGACTTCAGCAATAGAAACCAATTTTCGAGTGCTTAGCTACTAAAACAAGGCTATCAATATCACAAACTTCATAAAACATTTTCTAAATTCTATTGCAGACACTCAAAGGTGATTAATCTGTTAAATCAAGAGCCTATGACAATGTTGGCTTGAATTTGAAAACTCTTCTGCAACAAGGCATATCAGAGGCAGTATTAAATGGTGATTTAGTTTATAAATTTAAAAGAATCTTTGGAAAGCCTTCCTTTCCTGATTGTTTAATAACATTCAAGCGTTATAAAGGAATGGGCTATACAGCATTGATATTACGTAACAGTCTGCATGCCAATTACCGGTTATAGCTATGGTTTCCTACGTTGGGTGGCCTCAGACTCCATAGTCAAAAGCATTGAAGACCCATGTTAGATGTTGCTGGTTGCTTTACTTGGTCATTGTCTTGTAATGCAGTACTAATTGGTGTTCTTTCTAGTTTTGCAATTACTCTCTGAGGAAGAGAGAGCTGGTTGCTTTATTTAATTTTGTTCTTACTGTCATGTGACTGTTTTAACTATTCTGTGTTTCTTCCTTGTGGTGCCATGAGTTGGTATGTGGTTAACCCTTTGTATACTAATGGATTATTCCTTCTGGTCTGATACAATAAATTTGGGATAGTCCATTGTATATATCTAGGGGTGTCAGGTTATAATTAAAAAAAAAAAAAAAAAAAAAAAATTCTTTTGTCTGAAGATCTTGTTTACCTTTACAAACAGTGTAGAACTTGATGAAATGCAACCTGATGAAATGCAGCATTATGCTGCATTTCATAATGGCCTTCACTGTTTGCAAAAGTACATGTTTAGGGGTTTCCTGAATACAAAGGTTTCTGCTATGTTTGCTTTGACAATGACAATCCTCAGAGAGAGAAATACAATATGATATGGAATTACTAGTCTGAATCCCCTATATCTATATAATATACCATCCAAACCTAATTGTATAAAAAAATTGATGCAAAATTCCATTAGTCTAAAAAGGGTAAATAATCACCTGTGTTATGCCTTATCTGTGCCTATTTTGATGTTCATAAAAGTGTGGAGATAATATCATTTGTTTTCTTGTTGAGGAAACTTGTAGTGCCAGCTTCCATGCTGTTAAAGCAATTCTTGTAGAGATGATGAATAGTTGATGCCAATCTTGGCCTTCTAATAAGCTAAATGCTAAGTGAATTCTGAACTCCAGAGAAGAATTCCTGGAATTAATAAAAACGTTGGTAATTTTGTTAAATCTGTCAAAGAATCAAGCTCTGGGATGCATTAGTAGTGTCTCTACATGTCAATGCTGTTGTGATTCTTAAATGTGCTTTATTGGAAAAAATTAAGACATTTTGTCGGAATGGAATCGGCGGAACTGGTGCTCTGATGGAATGATATGGTTTACAATTACTAACACTAGGGAAATCGGGCTCTTTATTGCTCTGTTTGAAATGAGTATTTAGACACATGCATGCTTGCTTTGATAATTTTGTTGTTTTTTCTCGGATTCTTGTAGGAATTGTGATATCTTAATAGGGAGAGTTTTCCAGACAATTACTGATACTGTAAGTTGATCTGAGTTTTCACTTTTTTAGTAAAATAATTTAATAATTCCGGATTACCATATATGCTGTAATAAGTGCACCATGTCATAATACTTTCATTCTCACACAGAAGCTTTCAGTGGAAGGTCTGCAGGAAAGGTCTGACTTTTAAAACTCGCTCTATTTACGACATAGACTGGCATCAGTCCACTAAATATATATATAATTACATTTATAATTATATTTAACTAAAATTCTATTCTCTCTGATAGTCAAATTTAGTGGACTGGAGAGTTAGCTTGAGCTGTTATCTAATGCAATAAATTGGTTTGATGGTTTAACAGTAAACTCTGCTGGAAGTGTCTCAGCATCAGCATCTAATGGCCTGTGAATAATTAGATTTATTACCTTGTGGTCAGTTTCATCTGTGTGTATTTAGTTTCCTGAGAATGTGTGTACTGTGCAGAGAAATTTTACAAACTGGTATGATTCCATGATTCTGAAGGATTCTTCTTTTCTGTTTAAGCTGAAACTCAATTAGTAACAGACCCGAAGTTACTGGTGTAATTTGCTATACTGAATTTTAACCCTTTGTATAATAATGGATTAGTCCGTCTGGCTTGATACAATAAACTTGGGAAAGTCCATTGTACAGTTTTAGGGGTGCCAGGTTATAATTTTCAAAAAAAACATTGTATTCTTTTTTACCTTACAAACAGTGTAGACCCTGATGAAATGCAGTCTCGAGAATGCAGTATTATGCTGCATTTCATCTTGGTTTTCACTGTTTGCAAAAGTTTTCATTCGGGGTTTCCGGAATACAAAGGGTTAATTAATGTAATAAATGGATTTTTCTGATCATATAAATTTGATAGCGCCTTGTCACAAGAAAACCCTTGCTGGGAACTGGCAAGATACTTGATGTTTCGGCTTAAAACAACTACGGTACTATGGACATTATAGTATTATGTAGTGCAAATCAAAGGCATTGATCAGCCTGTGCGATAGCACAATTTGTTTTTCGCATATTTTATAGAGATTTTTACATGATGATGGCTCAAATATAATTTCAGTTGATTGGGTGTGTCAATATAAAAATGGATAAGACAGTGACACACAAGAATACATTTAACTCCATCAACGAATAGTTCTTGTGCATTGTTTGTGGTGAGAAAATAGAAAATGCTCAATATAGACTTAAATTGTTAAACAAAGATGTAAAAACATCATATTTTGAGGGAAAATCAGCACTCACATCTGATCTTTGAAAAGTATTTTCTGATTAAAAGATTAACATTGCGATGCCAGTCACCGCGGTGTTGACGCAATGTGATTTCTGCCCAGTGCTCTGAATGTCAAAGTGAAGAAATTCAACCAGGCGCTGGTAAACGGCGGCAAACTGTTTGGACCCAGATCAGGCCCGACAAAATCGTCGGGCCCGATCAGGATCTAAACTGTTTGACATTCTGACATTATTATTGAAATAATGTTTTGAAAAAAAAATATTTTGAGAAAATCAGCGGACAACAAAAAAAAACATGAAAAGTAAATTACATATCAAGTAGGTCATAAACATAATATCTAGTAATGCTTGCACAATATTATGCACAACAGCTACAACGTGTAGCATATCTTTTTGAGTTGTAGTTTATGTGTTCGTTTAATGAATATTACTCTTAATGCGCCAATCGCAACAAGAGTCGTCTGCTTTTCTCGTCTGCTGAAATGTTTAAGAAGCCTTTGTGACATACAGTGTGAACCCAGATCAGACTGCTCCTATAGGATCATTGTGTTCTGAGTCCACACTGTTTGCTTCTGGGTAATGTTAGGCAATTATTTGCATCAGACGACTTCAGCAGACGACATTTTCAGATGCTTTTTTTTTCTTTGCGCTTTAAGGGTTAACTCTTTATCTACCAGTGTCATCTGCTAATAACCTTGGTTAACAGTTTGGACCCAGATCAGGTTTGACAAATATTCGAGCCTGATCAAGGTACAAACTGTTTGACATTGGGATACATAGTATATTATGTTTGAAAGAATTATTTCAAAAAAATATTTTGAGGAAAAATCAGCAGACGACAGAAGCATGAACAATTACCAAGAAAACAGGTATGGGTGCTAATTCTGTCATATACAATATATAAAGTAATATTTGCAGAATATTATGCACAACAGCTGCGTTTTTTGAATTTGGAGGTTTTGTGTGCATTCTGTCTATCAGAGCTGTCTGCTGATACCTTGGAAAACATTTTGATCCCAGATCAGGCCCGACAAATCATCGAGCCTGATCATGATCCAAACTGTTTGATTTTTTTAAAGAACTTTTTTAAAAAGGGGGATGTTTTGAGAAAATCAACAGACGACAAAAAGCATGAAAATTACCCAGACAGGTACTGAAGAAAGATACAGAGGCATGTAGATTTGTGGAGTCATAAATTTCTGCAGGTGGTATTAGAAAACACATCTTCTTGTTCCAAAGTACACTGACCACTTGAAAAAGGTCAGGGTAATAAAAGTGATAAATACCTTGTCAGCATCGACCTGTGAGTTGGTTGATGAATACTCTAACTCACCAGTCTCTGATGTCCAAGCCGAGAACTTCTACTTCAAAGTAAAGTTTATAAATTGCTATCTTAGAGAATTTATCAGTTTTACTAAAAAATTGACATTAGAGACTGGGGCCAGTCTATTTACGACACTGTCTTTGTGTTTTAAGCCCTAGTGCACTCAGAATGGCAATGACTCTATGGAGTTAGTTTTAGCCATTTTGTGTGCAATAGGGTCAAAATAGAATTTAAAATATTTTAGGGTACATTTGCTCTCGAAAGTGTACAGTAAAACCTGTGTAAAACAGCCACTCAAAAATAGACAAAGCGAAGAAGCTTGATGAAGGTCGAAAGTATTGCAGAATGCTCCCCTTGGAGCATTCTGCAATACTTTTGACCTTCATTAAGGTATAATTGGTCATGAAAACCAATTTTTGGTCTTTTTGAGTGGCCGTTTTTACACGGGTTTTACTGTTTTTTAATAATACAGCATGTGCACTTATCATAGCAGATATGGTAGAATTTTTTTTTTTGATTAGTGACATTAGTATTGTTGTGTAAGAATTAGCACAGTGAAGATACATATTTATGATATCAGGGTCAGGCTGTGCTAATGGACTGTCCATCTGTGCCTTAAAATGAATCTTTGAATATCATAGGAACTGTATAAAAAAATAAACTGAATGATCCTGATCAGTCTAACGTATTTTCAGTGTTAAAGCTATATGTAATTATCACCGTTTTTACAATATCGTGATCATTATTTATTTGATTTGTTTTACACTGCCAATGACTTATGTAGGCTTGACACAACAGAAAACCTCTCCCTTGTATATGATAAGTCCCTAAAGGGAGATTGACCTTATGTTTTAGAATTATAGCACCAGAGATATATCCAAAATCCATAGCCAGCTGAGATGTTATTTCTCGTATTCTCGAGCAAGAAGGCTCGGGCAAGCCTGCGCAAAATTGAATGTGCAGACTCTCTAGAGCCTTTGCTGCTTGCACACGCTGACACAGTGCTGCTTGCTTACACTGACACAGTGCTGCATGCATACACTAAACCAATATCTAGACCATGCTTGCCCTTCTTGTTAGCCAGCATGGGCTTTAAAGGAGGCTTTTTGCCATCCTCTTGAAGGATGTCAATTATAATATTGACTAGTTTGCAACCTGTATGGTACCACCAGCTAAGTGGTGTAGCATGAGATAGCCCTTTCTGTGAAAATTACTTGTTTGTGTTGTCTCATGGTGTCACAACACAAAAATTGACCCACCTAGCTCATCGCTATCGCCGCTTGCGGAGATTGGTGATGAGGTGGGTGTGTCATTTGATAGATCATCACGTTCATTTGAAACTGCTTTCAAATGGCTTAGAATCAGTAGACAACAAACCACTTAAGTTAAAATCTGAAAGATATTGGCAAGCTTTTTTGAAAAGCTTATAGTTGTGCACATATGTGATACCAAAGTCTTGTGAACTGTCTCATTTATGTTTTTAGTATACAGTTGATAACCAGAAAAACATTGTGAATTTTGGTTGGAAAAGAAAAAACAGTCTGTGTCCTTTCTAGTTTTGCATTCATCTCCCTGAGGAAGAGAGAGCTGGTTGCTTTACTTTAATTAGTAAGTAAGTAAGTAAGTAAGTAAGTAAGTAAGTAAGTAAGTAAGTAAGTAAGTAAGTAAGTAAGTAAGTAAGTAAATTTATAGAGGGTTACAACATTTAGCACATACAAAAATATTGTCTTGATGACATTTAGCTGTTAGTGTTCTGTGTCTCTTCCTCACGGTGGCGTGGGTTGGTCTACAGTGTGTGATTGTGGTATTTCCTGGTCATACTGTGACAATTTTTTCCCTGTGTTCTTGAAAATTTTGTTTCATATATCAATGTATGAGACAAACTGACAAAGTATGGAGTCTTTAAGTTTCATTGGCAACACTAAATCTTTTCGACTGGAAGTAAAATTGTTTCTTTGAAAGCAGTTTTCTAGATTTATACAGTTAACATGTGCAAAACAGGTGCAGCCCGGAGATAGCTGAAGTAGTTTTGAAATAATTACATTTGCAAAATTATATGAAGGGAACCAGCCAGTATTATTAATGTAAGCTCTTGCAAAAAAAAAAATCTGCGTTAAAATATATTTATGAAATTTATGAATAGCACAAGGCTTTTCTTTTAATATTTGAGCCGCGGCATGTGATTTCCAACAAAATGGCATTTTGACAAGTGCAGACTCAGACGAGCCTGTGCAGGCTTCTGTTAAGCTTAGAAACTCTGAATACTGTTTGGTCAGTAGGTCAACACTCATAGAATATTCAAGTGACTAGCAATGGCTCTGATCAGACTGTGCGTATGCGCAGGCTGGTCTGAGCCTTTGCTGGTCGCACATACCGCATTGTTGGAAATCTCATGACACGGCTCATTTGGTTTACACGTTCTATACAGTAAATGTTCTTAAATTTCCAACGCTAGTTGCCTGCCAAAAAGGCCTAGACAAACAGTGCAGACCCAGATCAGACTGCTTCTGAAGAAGCAGTCTGATCAGGGTCTTCCCTGTTTGCTATTCTGACAAGCATTTTGTGAATTCCAGCCATGAAAACCAACATTTTATTTGAGAACAGAAAGAGAATAATTTTAGAAATTTTAGAACATTTACCGTAGCACAAGATTTTTTGCCTAAATTATGGTGTGTTTTTGTACAGTAATTTGAATGAATGACAGTATGCATAATGTTGCAGTAAAAGATATTTTCAGATTATGATATTGGACCAAAAAATTGCACCATTGATCCAGATTAGCAAATTATTTTATATGTATAAAACTGATTATGTTCTTATCCTTCAGTTAAAACTTGAGATTTTGGTGCACAAAAGAACCGTCTCATTAAGATAGTTCTTTTGAGGACCCACAACATATGTTTTGGTTGAGAAGTAAGATAATTATCTCTTCTTACACACTAATATCTCGAGGCCATGTGCACTGTGCATACAGTGTGCACATAGTTCCTGATCTGTGTCCAAATTGTTTGTAAAGATTGCGAGAGTTTAACTCTTTCCTTGCTAGCAGTGACTTTTGTTGTTTGCTGAAAACCTTTGCAAACAGTTTGGACCCAGATCAGGACAGACAGAACATCGGGTCTGATCTGGATCCCAAACTGTTTGACACTCTGAAGGTGTTCCTGAAATAATTTTTAGAAAAAGTCAACTTTGAAAAAAGTCAGCGGTAAATGTTCTTAAATTTCCAACACTAGTTGCTGTCAAAATGGCCTTGACAAACAGTGCAGACCCAGATCAGACTGCTTCTGAAGAAGCAGTCTGATCAGGGTCTTTCCTGATTGCTATTCTGACAAGCATTTTGTCCTCTGCTTAGTACTGGTTCAACCTAGGAAGACCAGTCCCAACATAACTGAAAAATTGTTGACAGGGATGTAAAGAATCAAAACGAACAAACATATGTTAACTCTTTCCTTGCTAGCGGGGACTTTTGTTGCCTGCTGATAAACTTTGCAAACAGTTTGGACCCAGATCAGGACCGACAGAATGTCGGTCCTGATCTGGATCCAAACTGTTTGGCACTCTGAAGGGGTTCCTGAAAGAATTTTTTGAAAAAGTCAACTTTGAATAATGTCAGCGGTAAATGTTCTTTAATTTCGAACACTAGTTGCTGTCAAAATGACCTTGACAAACAGTGCAGACCCAGATCAGACTGCTTCTGAAGAAGCAGTCTGATCAGGGTCTTCCCTGTTTGCTATTCTGACAAGCTTTTTGTGAATTCCAGCCCTGAAAACATATGAAAGTAAAAGCATGAAAAATAGATACGTGCATGGCAATGTTGTCAGTTCTCTTGGCAGCAGCTGTCGATGTAGACAACTTGTGTGTTTCAGTCATGCTTTTTTGACTGCATTTTCTTTTCAAAAGGTGTACATTTATTGAGTTTTATAATGAAATAAATGCAACACCTTTTGTACTAATCATTTACAAATGAACCACATCAAAAGAAAACCTGTCTTCGGTGTTTGTCTCCAGGTATGTGGCTGGCACACGCCAGACAGCTTAGCAACAGAGACTAGAAGAATTCTGACACTTTGGATGTAGGAAGCTGAACTATTATAGATTTTGTTTTATTTGATTCTTTAAGTCCCAGTCAACAATTTTTCAGTTATGTCCAGATGGGTATTCCTGGGTTAAACCAGTACTAAGCAAGGATAAATGTGTCCTGCTCAAGGACACAACACAGTGACACCAGTGAGGCTGGAACCCACAGCCCCTCAGTCTCGAGTCGAGCACTCTACCACTGAGCCACTGTGTTCCCAAACTATTATAGATGTACATGTAGCTATACAATTACTGACAATATTGCGATGCTGATCAGACTGCATAGGCATGCAGGATGATCTATCTATACCATTGTTCTCCTAATATGGGCATCATCCCAAGTAAACCTGATTTTCTTGCATTCAAGCAGCAAAAGCACAGACCAGCCTGCACAGTGCACATCCACACAGCTGATCAGTGTCTTTGTTAAAAATAATAGCTAAAATGATACATGCAAAAAATGTCATTATTCTAGCTAAGTCTCTGCAACTGAGCATGCTGTATTGAGCCCAACCTAGCAACAAACCCCAAAAACAGGTTAGGTCCATAACTCTTCCATGCTAGTGGCGACTTTTGTCGTCTGCTGATATTAAGCCTTAGCAAACAGTTCAGACCCAGATCAGGCCCAGCAAAATGTCGGGCCTGATCTGGGTCCAAACTGTTTGACACTCTGATGGTATTCCTGAAAATATTTTTGAAAAAGTTCAGCAAATGACAAAAGCATGCAAAAATTACCCAGGATGCAGAGATCATCGGCATAAACATGTTTTCTCATGAGACGGCTCATATTATGTTATTTGTAATTTATTTTATATTACAAAAATGAATAGTACTGTACTCATTTTTTTTTTTTTCATCATCTGCATGTTAATACGTTAGTGTACAGACATTGATCAAAGATGATTTAAATTGAAAGCACCTGCCAGTGCTTTTACTTAGAACATTTTTTGAAAAAAATTCTTGGAGCTTTGCAGAAGAGTGGATATCCAGGAGGATTGATTTGGATTGCAGATCACATCACACTGGTTATGCCCCTTTTTGATTTTTTAATTTCATTAACGGATTTTGATAAGGAAATTATGCAAGTTATTTTTCATTAATCTTTTAAAAGTTATGATCCTTGATTATGTGAAAACTGTATCTCCCTGGAAAGTGATTAAATATTTTTAACATAAAACCTAGGTTGGAACCATTAAATATTTACGACAGATCTATGGACCTGGATGGATGTAAAAAGTATGTTTTCCTCATATAACCATGTGGAATTTTTATGAAATTTTGTATATGGCTTGGCCTTAGAAGATTAGGTTTAAGTTGACATATTCTGTTTTGGGTTTATTGTGCCTCCAACTTTGAAAAGTTTGAGGGGCATATTGCATTCCTTTTGTCCATCCTTCTTTATACCTCCAACATCTAACGGTAACTGTGTGCAAGGGTCTTGAATTTTCATATGTTTTTTCCCCATTAAAAATAAATAGCCCAATTTTTTTTTTTTCATGTATGAATTATCTCCCATTTTTCAGTTATTAAAATAAGATAGCAATCTTGTTGGCAAGGTATCACAAAAATTTTGTTCATATTGTTATTTTGTATTCTCATTTGGATTTTTCCAACTTCTGAAATAGAGGGTCTTGCATGAGTGCTCATGTTTTATTGAGTTTTTTAAACAAGTTGGGGGAAAAAGATAAAATGCGAGGTTTGCCAAGCATTTTATCTCCTTTTCGCAACGGGTTAGAATGTACTCAATAATGCAGGAGCATGAATGTTAGATTCAATTTATCATATGACCCTAAAACTATTTTTAAATTGCGTTTTTGTGTAAAAAAAATGCTAAGATTTTGTCATATAAATGTGGCGTTATTAGGGACGTTATTACATAGCCTTACCAACATGGTAGACAAGCCCCTTTAGAACCAACCCTTCGATCTTGAGTCAAGCACTCTATATAACGCGATATATCACTCCCAGATGCGAGGCTGATATTTGGTATAGTAAGAGCATTTGATGTGTAGAATATTTTAATAAGGATGACATAACTTTGCACCAATGTATTGTAGAGTTATTGCCCTTGATTCACACATACATTGTAAGTAGGATATCTCACAAGGTATAAGAGCTACATTCTTGAAACTTGGTAAGCTTATACCACAGGTTTAGATAAACAAACTATTAAAGCCTAAAATTGTAAATATTTACTTACCCATCAATTTTAGAATATTTCTTGGGTGCTCAAAAGAACTGTCTCATTGAGAGGGTTCTTTTGAGTACCTACAACATATGCTTTGGTTGAGAAATAAGAAAAATATTTTTTGTTAAGATGATAAACGAATAGCCTGGTCAACTTTTGAAGGTATTGGGAGTCATTGTTCTAAAATGTTTAAAAAAAAAAAAAGAACTCCATCCTTATTGACAAGCATGTGGTTGAGGGCACAGTGCTGCACAAACATTATTTGTAGTTAACCACAGGATTTTGTTTGAGTTCATTCTTTATGTCCCAGTCAACATTTTTTCAGTCATGTCGGGATGGGTTGAACAAGTATTAAGCAGGGATTAATGTGTCTTTCCCAAGGACATAAAACAGTGCCACTGGTGAGTCTCAAACCTGCAGCCCTTCGATCTTGAGTCAAGCACTCTACCAATGAGCCACTGGGCTCCCTAAACCATGGATTTATTAGGCTGTGTATGTTTTTTGGAGTTTTGCATCTACATGTATATGTCTGCTTATTTGGACAGCGTAAAATTTGGTGTTAACCCATGACTGTTAATGGCATTTGGAGTTAGAAGCCAATGAAGCAAGTGCGGATCCAGAGGGGGGGACAGGGGGTCCGGACCCCCCCTGGAAAATCACAAGTTATATGGGTTTCTATAGGGAATAAGCAATTGGACCCCTCCTGGAAAAAGTTGGACCCCCCCCTGGAAAATGTTGGACCCCCTCTGGAACCTTGAAAAATGATAGATTTCTTCGAAATTGACCATTTGACTTCTGTAAAATAAGCTGAGGACTAAAAAAAAAACAAAAAAAAAAAACAAAAAAAAACCCGTCAGAGCTTTTTTTTTGTCAGTCTGACCTGGACCCCCCCGACGAAAATTCCTGGATCCGCACATGTGAAGGTTTATAATACTATAGGGTATTTGGAATTGTAAACCTGTTCTTGCTAATTAGATTGTCTATGGTATTTGGAGTCTGCTTAGATGTAACAATAAATTGTTTTCAGAAGTGGAAGATCAAACATTGAATATTCTTTCCCAATATTGATTACAGAAATGAGCAGTGTCACCCAGTAAGACGGCAAGAACAGCAAAGGCCATGATCAGACTGCACATTGTGCAGGCTGACCATGGCCTTTGCATTTCACTTGAATGAGTATTGACATCATTTAATTCTAATGACAAAGCATGGAGGTCCCGCTGCATCATTTTGGTGCACAGATTCTGATCTTGGGTTCATTGTTTCCTTTATCGATGACACTCCTTTTTAGTATGACGTTACTCAAAAGTAATTGACAAGTTGCTTTGGAGAAAGGGATAAGAAATGGCAAATTGTACAGTCTGTAAAAGCTAAGATGTGTTTGGGCCACATAATTGTGATTAAGTGTCACACTTATCAAATAGTGTCTTTGCTTTCTCTAAACTCGGTTCTAAAGGGGCTTTGTAAGTTTTCACTTTGCTTTATGTACAGGACTTGCGCAAAAGCAACTGAGTTTTGGCAGGCATTCTAAGAAAGTAACTTATCTTTGGGGTTAGACAATTTAAGGATGGAAACAACCATCAATTAGACCTTTTGTGTGACATGTTGACATAATCATTTACTTGATAACTAGAACTTTTGTGTAACTTTTGGCATAACAATCATTGGCTTGATAACTAGACCTTTTATGTGACTGTAGGCATTACAATCATTTACTTGATAACTAGACCTTTTGTGTAACTTTTGACATAACAATCATTGGCTTGATAACTAGACCTTTTGTGTGACTAGTAATATAACAATCACTTACTTGATAACTAGTCCTTCGGTGTGACTAGTGACATAACAATCATTTACTTGATAACTCGACCTTTTGTTTGACTAAACAATTATTTACTTGATAACTATACCTTTCGTGTAACTATTAAAATATCAATCATTTACTTGATAAATAGGCATTTTGTGTGACAACAATCATTTACTCGATAACTAGGCCATTTGTGTAACTATCGACATAAGAGGCATTGGCTTGAAAACTAGACTTTTTGTGTGACTAGTGACTTAACAATCATTTACTTGATAAATAAACATTTTTTGTGACTAATGGCATAACAATTATTTACTTGATAACTAGGACTTTTGTGTGACTAGTGACATAACAATCATTTACTTGATAACTAGGCCTTTTGTGGGACTATTGACATAACAATTATTTTCTTGATAATTAGGCCTTTTGTGTGACTAGTGACATTACAACCATTTACTTGATAACAAGGCTTTTTGTGTGACTATTGACATAACAATTATTCACTTGATAACTAGAGATTTTGTGTGACTAGTGACATAACAGTCATTTAATTATTAACTAGGCCTGTTGTGTGACTAGTGACATAACAGTCATTGACTTGATAACTAGGCTTTTTGTGTGACTAGTGACATAACAGCTAATTACTTGATAACTAGGCCTTTTGTGACAATTATTTTCTTGATAACTAGACCTTTTGTGTGACTAGTGACATACAATTATTTACTTGATAACTAGGCATTTTGTGCGACTATTGACATAACAATTATTTTCATTATAACTACTACCTTTTGTGTGACTAGTGACATAACAATCATTTAATTATTAGTAATTAGGCCTTTTGTGTGACTTGTTACATTTATAACAATCATTTACTTGATAACTTGGCCTTTTGTGTTACTAGTGACATAACAATCATGTACATGAATATCTAGTAACTAGACATTTGACAACCTTACCATTTCTACATTATAGAGATCAAACATGATTTTTCATGCCTTAATCCTTAAAGCACCAATCACAACTGCAGCAGACAAATTTTGCGACGTCTTTCCCAATTTTCGACAAAAATAAGGTATGATATTACACGAGAATCGTCTGCCAGCAGACGATTCTCGTGAAATATCGTGCCTTATTTGTTGTTTTTGAAAACGTCAGAATTCGCAATTGTCGTCTGCTTCAAATTATAGGTGGCGCTTTAAGGGTTAACATTCTCCAGGTCACAAAAGTCAGGATTCACCCTTGATCAAGTTTTCAAAAACTCCCTAGCCATTGACAAAAATAAATTGAGCACTAATGCTTAAATTCAAAGAAATATTCACCAAAATTTGCAAAATATTATGGCACTGTGTTTTATTACCGTTTGACAGTCAACACCTGGGTGGATGTTTTCATTAGTATCCATTTTCCAGTCAGAGTGACTGATGGTTCAACTGTCTTAAAAAGTATCTTGAATGTTGCCATGCAGGTCATTAACAGCTGGTCATTAACAGCTCGTACATTGCCTTGTAAAAACATGGATTTGTCACTTTTACTACATGGCTGTTAATTGCGTATGACACTGATAGTTTTTTTGCAGTAACAGTAGTTTCACACTGAAAACTAATTTTTGTACCTCTATAAATGTCTGTTGGCTTAATCATTTTATTGCAGTTTTTATGAAAGATGATTCTTGTATTATAAAGTTAATTGTTTCTTTATCCCCCCAACTTTGAAAAAGTGGGGAGCATATTGCTTTGTGCAAAAAAATAAGTTAGGGATTTGAAATTTCATATTATGTATTCCTCATCAAAAATAGCTCACCCCTATTTTATTTGGCTGAATTATCTTCATTTGTGACACCTTTTAAAGATTCTGAATGAAATTTTGTAATCAAGAGATTTTTGTTTTTTGTTTGATTTGATTCTTTACGTCCCATCAACAATCTTTCAGTTATATAGGGACGGGTCTTCCTGGGTCGAACCAGTACTAAGCTAGGATAAATGTGTCTTGCTCAAGGACCACAACGCAGTGACGCCGGCGGCTGCTATGAAAATCAAGAGATCTTAAAAACTATTATTAAGCAAGGAGCTTCAAACTTGGTCAGCTGATAGAGGATGATGAGTAGATTACCTGATGAATTTTTGTTTAAAAGGGTTTTTTTTCAAGTTATTGCCCATTGCAAACTTAGCCATTGAAAACTTGTAATCAAGATGTCTTGAAAATTATTATAGCTAGAATCTTCAAATTTTGTCAGATGATAAGTAGATTACTTGGTGATTTTTTTCATTTTTTTTTTTTTTTGTAGTTATTGCCCTATTGAATACTTGTAATCAATGTAATAAGTAGAAGCTTCAAACTTGGTCAGCTGATAGAGGATGATGAGTAGTATAGCTAGGAGCTTCAAACTTAATATGGCCCTTTTCTTAAAAAAGAGACCATTCTTATGGATAAGTATATGGTTGGGGGCACAGTGTTTCACATACACAATTTCTAGAACTTTTAGAGTAAAATGGGTTGTAACTATTAAGAGTTCATATTATGGCCATGGTATTTCAATATCCTAATAGTTTGTCAGAATTATGTATTGCCGCAGAAGAGTTATTACCCTTGAATTTAGAAGGAATGGAAATGACCATGGTTTATATTAGTGTCTCATTATCCTGATAACTTTATCGGAATCAATTGCAGTATTCATTATTGCCCTTGAATAGTAGAATGCTTATTTGCCCATCTGTGCTATGTTCTAAAATTTCGAACACTTTTTTCTCATTCTATTTTCAAATAAAATGTAGTTTATCAAGGCTGGAATTCACAAAATGCTTGTCAGAATAGCAAACAGGGAAGACCCTGACCAGACTGCTTCTTCAGAAGCAGTCTGATCTGGGTCTGCACTGTTTGTCTAGGCATTTTTTTAGGCAACTAATGTTCAAAATTTTAGAACATTTACCATATGGTTTGATGGTTTACCTATAAGTCTAGCAATTCTTTCCTGATTCCAAGAGCCCGGGGCATGCCCCAAATTGAAGAGCCTAGGATTAAATCCCTGCCGATTAGAAATCTGCTGTTTATTTGAAGATCTAATTTGTGTGTCTAACTGCATCCTCTATTATTGTTAGCATTGATTTTCTACCGGTCTTTGCGCATGTTCTTTGTATGACGCTATTAGCACTGATTGCATTTTCTGTGTCAGTCGAAAGTTTTTCACAGCGCGATTATTTGTATGTTTCTGTTTAATTAATCGCTAATGTACATGGATGAGGCAGGGAATGCTGTGAAGCTCCTGGCGAACCATTTTAATTTCATGTTTTCTGATATGTTGTGGGTGTTCCCCGATGTTGCTGCCTTTATGAGCACAGCTATTGCATCAGAAGCGCGCATTCTTTTCTTTTAAATTTTCTGTTAAAGTAATTAGTCTGCCTCACTGTCTGCGCAATTTTAACAGATTTAATCAAATGAAAGTTTTCTGAGAATACCGATCTTAGTTAATATGTGAAATGTGAAAGCCTAGATCAGCCTGTGCACGCACAGGCTGATCAATGCTTAGACATTTTACACATATTTGCGCAGTATCCTATGAGATTAAAGCTTGGTTATCTATATTGAGCAGGTTGCCTCAAAGGGCAGTCTGATCCGATGAGTATGATAACTACATTTTATAATGACGTGAATTGACTCTTGCTTGCAAATCGAGAAATTCCTAATTGAAATGTTATTTAGGCTGAATGAATAATTTATTTTTAAAACACGTACCTCCACTAGTTTTTGACCAATCAAATTGTTTCATGCTTTAAATGGCAGATATAGTAGATCTAGATTTAAGAAATTAGTCTTTTCAAATAATGTACATGTATTTGTAACTGATAGCCACCAAACTTCCCCTGTGAAATAGCTCAAGAAAGTTCTAGAACAAGTTCTTGAACCAGTTCTTGATCTATAAATGGCCGGTTCTAGAACCTCAAGTTCTTTAACTATCAATAACTTCAATGTTCATGAACTGGAAGTTCTAGTTCAAGAACTTGGAGGTCTTAGAACTGGCCATATATAGTTCATGAACTGGTTCAAGAACTTAGTCTAGCGGGAGTTCTAGAACATTGGAGTTCTTAAACTTTAGTTCAAGAACTTGGAGGTTCTAGAGCCAGCCATTTATAGTTCAAGAACTGGTTCAAATTACCATGTTCTAGAACATTTCTTGAACTTTTAAGAGTTGCTCTTGAACTTAAGAACTGCATTTTTAAGATAACTTAAGGCACATACCTGCTCCATACCCGGAAATTTAAGGGAAATCTTAGTCCATCATTCAGTTGGCATGCAATTAAGCCATTGTCATAACACACGATGGCATCTCACAGCTGTGGTAGCTCAAATGAAAGTATCCACTCCAAAACTTATCCTGGGTTGTCACATACTGAAGTCTTGTTGTGTCCCACTCATCACTGATATTTAAGGGGTAGAGCCCCAATGTCAGTAATGTAGTATGGCTATATCTTCTCTTATAATAATATAGGTGGCTGAAATAATAGATTGACCATTTACACGTTACCCCTTCTCTTCTTTCTAGACCTTTGACAAATTCAGGCAAGATAAATACCATACAATGAGGTTGACAAAACTTCACATAAATTCACAGAGGTATTGCCCCTGATTCACAGAGCTATTGCCCCTGATTCACAGAGTAATTGCCCCTGATTCTCTCAAACTCAGCAGGATAAAAGCAACAGTTGATTATTGCAGTTAAGGTCCGCATTGTGGAGATGGTAACATGTCAGACTGCAGATCCAGGCGTTGCAAGTATGATCTCGGCCCGTTCCCATACTTTTAGTGAGATTGATCATGAAATAATCACAACAGCCGTTCTCCTCCCTTCCATTGATTCAAGAAGGGTTGTCAGTTACAAGCAAAAGTATGTGCACCTATAACTGGTTAACCGCTTAGTCAAGCTTGCACAGGAAAAAAGTGTGGTTAGATGAACTGACCGTCCTGACATGGCCATAGCTGTTGAGTGGGACATAAAGCCTCAAACCAAACAAACAAACAGTTCAGGTCAGCTTGGGCCAATCTTTAAATATGAGAAGGGAACTTCACAGTGAATCAATGATTGTACCCCTGAAAGTTTCATAGTACCGAACAATGTGAACATTGTCGCAATTAAATTCCTATATTGTTCATTTGCAGTATTAATTAGCTGATCTGATTTTGAGCTATGTTCCAATGGAAAGGTAAACAGTACAGACAGTGATCAGACTGCAGTCTGATTCTGGGCATTAAAAATGTTATACTTGCAGTGCTATCGGAGTATCCCATTTATTGAAGGCTAGCCCATATCCTGCCAATATATTTTGTCCTGAAAATGCTGTCAGGTGCATTCCGGAATATTTTCACAATAGATGCAAACACTATGAACCCTGATCAGACTGCTCCCTTAGGAGCAGTCTGATCAGGGTCCATATTGTTTGCTAAGGAAGCAGTCAGATCCCGGTTCATAGTGTTTGCAATATAGATGAGGGGGCAGATGACAATGTTGTGAATGATGGGAGAGGGACTATTAGAACACAGCAAGAATAGTGGGTTATATTGATTGATGAAGGTTTTTGTGATTAGATATTATTAATTGATAATGAATTGTTTCTCTTTGCTATTAATTGAATCTGTTATGCTATAGTTGAATAATTCACTTGTTTCTGTGATTGGTGGAGCATTACATGAAAAGTACACGGTAAAGCTTTTCATGCCAGGACATATTGCTTGCAACTTGACAATCAGTTATCTGTCTGTCTGTCTGTCTGTCTGTCTGTCTGTTATACCTTTTATGCCCCCACCATTGAATCATCTGTCTTTCTGTTATACTTTTTATGCCCCCCACCATTGAATCATCTGTCTGTCAGTTATAATTTTTACGCCCCCACTTCATACAATGGTCCCAGGCGGGGGCATCTTTATCACATTGACAAAAGATTTTTAGACATCTAACGTCTTTGGAACTATACATGGTAAGGTCTTGTTGATACCCTTTGTATTAGAATAGATATGGGCCCAATACAATACAGGATTGCAAAATTTTAATGACCAGCATAAAAGGGGGAGGTAGCCAAATAATTTTCAGAGTTATCTTCTCATGCTGAATATTTTTGCCCATCTGCTCATAAGATCAGTAAACCTCACAGAAAGGCTGCTGATTAGGATCTGGGCTGTTTGTTTGCAAAGCAAATGGATTTATGGAAAAAGACAGTTGAATTAATTGAAAAACTGAGAGTTTGTGTCATGTGTTTATCAAGTTATGGGATAGAAGTTAATTGATTGTGGATTGTTTCTAGTTGGTTGTTAATTGAATCTTTATGTTGTTGAATAACATCACTTGCTTCTGACTGGTAGCATAAACAAATAACATGAATAAGAATATACTTTATAACTCCTTATCATAGGGGCGCTGTGGCTCAGTGGTAGAGTGTTAGACTGGCGGTTGAAGGACTCGCTGTAGGCACTGTGTTTGGTCCTTCAGCAAGACACTTTGTCCTCTGCTTAGCCAGCAAGACAGGAAATTGCCCCGGCATGTGAGTGATTTTTTTTGATTGGGACGTAAAGCATCACCACAAACAAACTTTGACCGGACCTAACAGCGCAATCGATATTAAGTTTGAATGCAGATCCAGGAGTCGTGAGTTAGGTGCCGGCCCGTTCCCATACTTTCGTGGAGATTGGTCATGAAATATTCCCCCCCCCCCCCTTCCGCTGATTCAAGAAGGGTTGGTATACGTATCCTTTTAAGTGAGAGTATTTGCACAAAGTACTGGTTAACCCCTTAGTCAAGCTTGCCCACTGCAGGAAAAACTGGTTAGGCTAACTGACCCTCTTGACATGACCATGGCTGTTGACTGGGACATTAAAACACAAACCGGACAAACAAATTTGGATAATTTTGCAGGTTTTTTAATAACTTTTTCCCAAAAGTCTTTTAGAAATAGCACCAAGTTGTCAAACAGTTTTAATCCCGTGGGGAAAGAGGTTTGATGATAAGTAATCCCCCTTTTCATATGGTATTGATGATTCCTATTGTTGGTATGTGAAAAGCACAATATTTTGGAATTGCTATTAGCATGATTAGATGGAATTAGTTTATCAGGAAAATTCACTTTTGGGACTGGCTGTTATTGTATACAGAGTTTAATTTGGAGAAAACGGTTGTTGTATATCTGGGCTCCCTTTCCAGCTCTATCTACACCCATAGCCATCATTTGACCATCTTTGACTGTGAGAAGATATGTCTTAGGAGGGGAAGCAATCTGAGACTGCTAAGCTGCAGAGACTAACAAGAATATTGAATTCTGCATGGCCAGAGTTTGACAAGTTTCTTTTCAGAAGGGGAATGACAAATGTGCTACTCAGACTGCTCAGATGTACAGGTTGTTCAGCTCTTTTGTGTTCAACAAAATAGTTTTTCTCTATATGATATCTAGCAATGTGGCATTTTTACAAGTATAGACTCAGACGAGCCTGTGCAGCCTCCTTTTAAGCTTAAGAAATTCCAAATGATGTTCTGTCAGTAGCTTAACAATCATAGAATAAACAAGCCACAAGTTCCTGAAAGAATATTTTGAAAAAGTTAACTTTGGAAATAAGTTAGCAGACGACAACAAGAGGCATGAAAAATTACCCAGCATGCAAATAGTTAACAATATTTGGGCCAGCTCGTGAGTTTTTAGTACTTGCCGCATATACATGTATCTTTTAAAATGTATGTGAAGCTACCTTAGTGGAGCTAGAGGTCTAAATGATAGTCTGAGCTTTGATCTACGTCCATACTTCATGTGTGTGAGAGCAGTGAAGGCTCTGGTGAGACTTTACATTTGCGCAGGCTTGCCAGAGCCTTCGCTGGTCCATATGAGACAAAAACTAAAATCTCTTGGACTGTATTGATCATTTATTCACCCGAACACAATAAACTTTAGTTCTTTGGGTTTCTGCACTATACAGCAACACAGAGAAGTTCAGTGCAGTCCCTTTATAATGCTATATATATTTTGGGGACAAGTTTTCAAAGGAATTATAGGAAAATGACCATTTCATTTCATAGTCATTTTCCTATAATTCCTTTGTAAAATTCCATGGTCAAAGCATTTGGGAGCCACAACATGACAGCATTATATCGAAGTCTGTATTATTTCTGAGATGTGTTATAAAGAGACTGCACTTTAGTCTGTACGGACAAGAACAAAAATGTCTTGGGCTGGATTGTTTATTCTCCTGGTTTTCCATAAGAACACAATAAACTTTATTTCTTGGGTTTCTGCACTATACAGCAACAGGTAGGTTCAGTGCAGTCCCTTTATATCGCTATATTTCGGGTCCGTAAGAATGGACCATGTTATATTAAACAAATAGTGTTAGAAAGGGACAAGTTTTCAAAGGAATTATTGGAAAATGACCATTTCATGGTCATTTGCCTATAATTCCTTTGTAAAATTCCATGGTCACAACATGACAGCATTATATCCAAGTCCGTGCTATTTCTGAGATGTGTTATAAAGGGACTGCACTGTAGTCTGTACGGACAAGAACAAAAATCTCTTGGACTGGATTATTTATTCACCCGGTTTTCCGTAGGAACACGATAAAATTACGTTCATGGGTTTCTGCACTATACAGCAACAGGTAGGTTCAGTGCAGTCCCTTTTTAATGCTATATTTGGGGTCCATAAGATTGGACCATGATATAAACAAATTGTGTTAAAAGGGACAAGTTTTCTAAGGAATTATTTTCCTATGATTCCTTCGTAAAACTCCATGGTCTAAAAATTTGGGAGCCACAACATGACAGTGTAATATCCAAGTCTGTGTTTTTTCTGAGATGTGTATAAAAGGGACTGCACTGTAGTCTGTACAGACAAGAACAAAAATCTCTTTGGCTGGATCATTTATTCACCTGGTTTTCTATAGGAACACAATAAACTTAAGTTCTTGGGTTTCTGCACTATACAGCAACTGGTAGAGGTTCAGTGCAGTCCCTTTATAACGCTATATTTCGGGTCCATTATAATGGACAATATTATTAACAAATTATTAACAGACCTATAAATTAACAAAATGGTCATTTTCCTATAATTTCTTTGTAAAATTCCATGGTATTTTAATGGTCATTTTCCTATAATTCCTTTGTAAAATTCCATGGTCAAAAAATTTGGGAGCCGTAGCATGACAGCGTTATATCCAAGTCTGTGTTATCTGGACTGCACTGTAGTCTGTACAGACTAATATTTGCTTTTGCATCGAAAGCCGATTTTCACCTGCTAATGCTCATATCACTGTTGAGAATACAGACCATGCAATCTGTGTAATTGATCTATAATATTTTCTGCCAATATAGAAAGTGCTTGTTAGATGATAAGTTTTCCTAACAATTTGATTTGAATGCCTCTTGTGGGGTTTAAAGTGTTATCTTACATGCAATCACACTGTAAGCACTTCTCCATTCAAAGTCTTTTATCCACTGCTAGAAGTGTTCAATTTTTAACGAGTTTAAAGTGACACCATGAGAATATGAACATCAAAGAGGCCACACACACCGGGTAGGCGGCAATCGAAAACGGCAATACTATTGAGGAACGTAGATAAAAAATAATAGAAACAGTGTTTTTGATTGCCATTTGTCGCCAGGGGGGCGACAAATGGCAATCAAAAACACTGTTTCTATCAATTTTTGAACCGTTTTCATCGTTTGTTGATTACGTTATCGATTTATGCCTACCCGATGTGCCACAGAAGAAATTAAAGACAAGAGGCAGTTGCACATTAATAGGTGACCCTATCAAAGATGTAAGCCAGAGTGATGAAATATTTACACCACTTACCCTTATCCTGCAAATAATATTAGTCCTGAAAATGTCGTCTGCTTTTTATGTCTGCTGCATATATTCAAATGCATTTCAGAAAATTTTTGATCATGAAAGCAAACACTACAACAATTGTCCTAGGGGAGCGCAGTGGCTCATTGGTAGAGTGCTTGACTCGAGACCGAAGGGCCGCGGGTTCGAGCCTCACCGGTGTCACTGCGTTGTGGTCCTTGAGCAAGACACATTTATCCTAGCTTAGTACTGGTCCAACCCAGGAAGACCCGTCCCTGTTTAACTGAAAGATTGTTGATGGGACGTTAAGAATCAAATCAAATCAAAACAACAATTGTCCTGAATGATGACAGGTAGAGTTCTAGCTGGAAGAGTACTTGAATAGAATATTCATGACTGGAGCCAGTCTGATCACAATAAAGGGATATAAGCCTGCAAACAATTATTTTCTGTGCAAGATTAGTGCCCCTTCATGAAAGAGAGGTCTGGGACCAGACTAAGCATAAAGGATACCTTTCGTTGCCGTCGTCTGCTAGTTTGACAAAACATGGGATCAGATCTGTATCCAAACTGTTTGACACTAAATGTATGATGTTTTTAGAATTTGTTTTTTTAAAAAAGGTTGGCAAACAACAAAAAGGATGCAAAAATTACCGAGCATGCAATCAGTTAAGGCTGCTATAGCAGAAAGGAGAAATTAGGTGTAGTCAATAACATATTAACAAGTGTAAGAATAAAGTCAATATCTGTATTTATAGCACAATTACCAGGAGATGATACTTAGATAGGTAGGCAGAGAAAATAATTCCATGCTGCCGTAAGTACCCAAGTAAATTGGAATTAATTTTTTTACCTGTACCTGCTTAAGTAACGTCTGCTGGTAATCTTTGCAAACAATTGAGATCTGAATCCAAACTGTTCAACGCATACAGTAAAACCTGTGTAAAACGGCCACCCAAAAATAGACAAAACAAAGATCTTGATAACAATTGGTAGCTTAATGAAGGTAGAAAGTATTGCAGAATGCTCCACTTTTGACCTGCATTAAGCGATAATTGGTCTTGAAAACCAATTTTTGGTCTTTTTGAGAGTGGCCGTTTTACATAAGTTTTACTGTATTTATCACATGACGTCGCTTCTGTGAGTGATATAACACTATGCAATAAATTTGATACAGATTTTCAGGAAACGTTATGATTTCCATTATAACGTTGTGTAAAAGATGGCAAAATCTTGATATTTTCACGCCAAATATACGATTTTTAATTAATTATGTCATGTGATAAATAGAATCTAACATTCATGCTCCTGTAATATTGAATTTTAAATTATTTAATTTGTTGCGAAAAAGTAATAAAATGCTCGGCAAGCCTCGCATTTTATCACTTTTCCCCAACTCGCTTAATAAAATCAATAAAACATGAGCACTCATGTAAGATCCTCTATATAAAAATTGTTATTCTGAACAAGTCATGTTTTAAGCATGGGCAACATAGGGAACGTAGGTTTGTGACAGGCAGACAGTTAGACTTTGCTGCTCAAACTCACAGCTCTGGAAACACTGGTCAGGTGCTCTAGCCACCTGAGCTACCCGGTTAGTCCAAAATCCCCACCACCTACTTTCTTTGAATTGGTCAATGCGGGCGTTTTGACTTGGGGACTTCTCTGTCCGAACAAGTTGTGCTTTAGACGAGACATTTTTGGCGTGAAAAGACAAAAATTTTGCCATTATGTATGCAATGTTGTTATGGACGTCACTGCAGCATCATGACACTACTAAATATGTTAATCACTAGTGGATTATCGATTTGATTGCCACCTCCAGATGACATCATGAGATAAATAAGAACCTAGATGTGATGTCCCGTGATAAATCAGAAAAATATACTTGGCACACAATTAGATTAAAGTTACGTTGTTGGTCACGTTATGCTATTGCATTCACTTGATTCGACAAATGCATGTATTTCTTTCATATCTCTAATGGTCAATCTGTTTCGTATCTGAACCCTTTCTTGTGTGAACTACATGTATACCCTGTTGTCTAGCGATATAATCTAGGTGTATTGAGTAAATAAGGTATTAGGATGGTTATAATACCTTCTCAACTTGGTAAGAAGCCAGTTTGAAAACAGTAAAATGATGATAGATAAGTAAATACCCAGCATGACTGGGGTTTGAAGTTTACAGAAGAATTAATTTACAAGAAGAAACAATAAGGTACTGCCTAAACTAAGGGGCCTTACCTTGCTCAGAGTGGCTAAAGCAGATCTTTCATATTATGGAATATGTTTTTATATAGAACATCAGCAATTAGTGAAGACGTAAATGAGATGCCCCCAAATGATATATAACAAAGTGGCCACTACAAAGTCATCTTTATTTACCCCCTGTGGTTACAATACATCAGGCATGATTTAATTGTGTGGTTGGCTTCATATGGAGGGGGGGGGGGATGGGGGGGCCAGTAGTGCAATCAGTAGCGAGTCTGATTGCAGATCCAGGGGTCAGGAGTTTGATCCTGGCCTGGTCCCATAATTTCGTGGAGATTAATCATGAAATATTTTCAACGGTTATTCTCCTCCTTCAAGGGTTGTTTTCAGTTACACACAAAGTACTGGTTAACTGCTTGCCCAGGAAAAAGTGTGGTTAGGTGAACTGATTTTTAAATAGCACTAAAACAAAGCCTTGACAACATAACTTTTGTATTTCCATCAGTTACCAGTCCATTTATATTGGGTTCCAGACAAAATGGAACTTGGTAAAGAAATGGCAGCAATAATAGCTTAATTAGACAAGGTGTATGTAACATCAATCAACAAGACAAATAATATCTGGCAGTCACAGGGAGTTGGAATTCTCCAACACTTCTCATCATTCTACCTGATTGCTTTGTGCAGAAATAATATCTTCACATATTATCACAAATTTACAGCAAATATGCAGTGAAACAATGGCAAACCCATTCTCCATGTAGAAACATGTCAAGTCTGTATTGAAACAATTTTCAAATCTGTTGAAAGTGTGTGACAGTGTCAACACAATGTCAAATTCATGTAGAAATAGTGTCAAATCAGTGTTGAAACTGTGTCAAATCATTATTGAAGTATTGATAATTCTATGTTAAGACATTGTCAATTTGTTGTGAAACTATGTCAAATCAATGTTGAAACAGTGTCAACTCAATGTTGGAACTGTCAAATCAATGTTGTAACATTGTTAAATCATTGTTGGAACATTGTCAAATCAATGTTCAAACTGTGTCAAATCAATGTTGAAACAGTGTCAAATCAATGTTGGAACATTGTCAAATCAATGTTCAAACTGTGTCAAATCAATGTTGGAACATTGTCAAATTCATGTAGGGACATGTGAAATCAGTGTTGAAACTGCCAAATTAATGTTGGAACATTGCCAAATCATTGCTGGAACATTGTCAAATCAATGTTTGAACAGTGTCAAGTCTATTTTGAAACAGTGTCAGATCAATTTTGGAACATTGTCAAATCAGTGTCAAATTGATGTTGGAACATTGTCAAATCAATGTTGGAATGTTGTCAATGAAATGTTGAAACAGTTTCAAATCAAATTGTGTCAAATCAATGTTGATACTGTCAAATCATTGTTGAAACAATTGTCAAATCATTGTTGAAACAATTGTCAAATCAACATCATTATTGTAATTAAGTCATGGTACATGTGTTGATTTTTTCAGACAATACATGCCCCATTTTACATTGATTAACCACAAATGGGCCTCTTCATGACAAAAGCTGTGTAAGGTATAGAGTTAAACCTGGTTTAGCACATATTTCAAAGACTGCAATGCAAATTGTTTAAAAAGGGCTGCCTAAGAAAGTGTCAGTTAACCCACCTACTTGATCAGACCATATAACAATGAAGGGAGTGGCGAAAGTCCAAAAGGTTAATTAAATCTAAATGCTTTCACAATCCAATTAATGATACACTGTAATGTGTGGGTTTATTATATTAATATGATCTGCGGTATGAGATTTCCAACAATGTGGTATGTGCGACCAGCGAAGCCTCAGATCAGCCTGCGCATACGCTCAGTCTTATCAGAGCCTTTGCTAGTCGCTTGAATATTCCATGAGTGTTAAGCTACTGACCGAGAATCATTGGGAGTTTCTAAGTATAAAAGCAGGCTGCACAGGCTCGTCTGAGTCTACACTTGTCAAAATGCCACATTGTTGGAAATCACATGTTGCGGCTCAATTATATCGTTTAATTAACACAGGTATTTGATTCTGTAAGATGTGGGTGGAAGATGAATCCTAATTGTTAACAGATTGGCAAACATAGAGACACAGACCAGGCTGTTCCTTTGCACAGATTTGATTAACACCTACAAAAGAATGGGCTCGTAGTAATTAAGGGTAATTCATTTCATGGAAATTGTCCTAGCTACAATTTTTTGCTTGATTTGACGCTGCAAATAAGAAGGAAATTGTCTCCTTATATCTGGGCCAAGATTAAACACACCGGACAGGCGGCAATCGAAAAAGCTCTTAACAATCGACAAACATGGATCAAAAATTGCTAGAAACAGTGTTTTCAATTGCCATTTGTCGCCTGTCAAGCAACTTTGAACAAATGGCAATCAAAAACTGTATCTAGCTATTTTTGATATATGTTCATCGATAGTATTAACGTTTCCGATTGCTGCCTATCCGGTGTGTTAAACACTTTCAGGTCTGAAGACTGTGGCTGTCATATTTGTAAACATAAGATCAAGATGAGATGACTAGTACTGTTTGCCGTCTTTGCTGAAATCCTGCCCATCACAAACGATAAAAGGAAGAGTTTAGCAATGTAAGGGTTCTAGAACCAAATTGCTCAGACAGGAAATGCATGTGCAGACAAAAAAGTCCCAGATCAGAGTTTTCCTAGAGGATTAGTGAAGTCATCAGGGACTATATGTTCACTTTTTCCAGCAAATTAATTATTGATAACTAGCATGGATTACTGTAAGATTCAGCACCTGAAGAGTTAACCCTTAGCCCACCAGTCAATACTTTTATTGTCTGCTCCTCTCGTCTGCTTACGTTCTTAGGTTGCCTATATTGCAAAGTCTGATCAGTGTTCATTTTGACCCCAACTTTGAAAACTGCTTTGGGCTTGTCTTTTCGTTTGTCTGTTCATTTGTCTGTCCATGTGTGCGTCAGTTCAAAAAAATAATAACAGGGTTTTGAATTTTCATAAATGGATTCCTCATAAAAAAACAACGGACTTATATTTTTTTAGTCTGAATTATCTCCCTTTGAGCAGTTATGCCCCTTTTTAAGGGTCAGAATGAAATTTTGTAATCAAGATATCTCAAAAATTATTGCAGCTAGGTGCTTCAAATTTGTCAGGTGATAGAGGATAAGGTGAAAATGAAAAAAAGTTGTTTTTTCTTTGAGTTATTGCCCTTTGCAAACTTGTATTAAAGATGAGAAATTTTGTAATCAGGATACCTTGAAAACTGTTACAGATAACAGCTTCAAACTTGGTCAGCTGATAGATTACCTGGTGAAAACTTTAGAAAAAATGTTTTATTTTTTCAAGTTGTTGCCGATAGCAAATTCTGGCATTGAAAACTTGTAATAATGATAGCTTGTAAACTATCACAGCTAGCAGCTTTAGACTTGGTCAGCTGATAGAGGATGATCAGAGATTACAAAGTAAAATTTAAGAAAAAAGTTATTAAATTTTTTGAGTTATTGCCCTTTGCAAATTTAGCCGAAAATTATAGGAAATTATAGATAGGAGCTTCAAATTTGGTCAGCTGAAAGTAGTATAGCTGGAAGAGCACCATCCTTATGGACAAGCAAATGGTTGGGGGCAAAGTGTTTCATAAGCACAAGGACCTCGGACAGTTTCCTATTCAATCTGCCCAAATTTTGAAAGCCTCTGGCTAGGATAATGCATAACTGACAACTATAGTTTTGGGCTTAAATCAAACCTTTACATTTAGTGCACCTAGCACAATAAATAATATTTTGAAAATATTGCATCATTATGCCAGGACTCTAGGGTTTAGGGGGTGGGGGTATTTTTTGTGACCAAATTTTATTTCACAGAAAGTCAAAGTTTCGTCAAGTATTTACCTAAATACATGTAAATATTATGTTTGCGGCAAAAAACATGAGACTAAAGTGATGCGTTTGCATAAAATTCGGGTTGAGAAGATTCCATTATTTCTTCTAAAGAAGTTTGCTGTCAATTACTTTTGACTATTACCTGTAATGTTTCAAGGTCAATCAGTTGGACTTGTGCACTGAGGTGTATTATAACTGCATACTGTACATATCACAGTCTAGATAAACACAATTTTTGAGCATAAAATCGTTAATATTTTCTTACACATTAGATTTAACCTATAATTTGGTGCTTAAAAGAACCGTCTCATTGAGACGGTTCTTTTGAGTACCCATAACATATGTTTTGGTTGAGAAATGAGACAATTAATGACTTTGTAAGCACTCATAACTAAAGCCCTGATACATGCCATTGCATATTGATATTTACCTACAGGCTTTTACAAAATAAGTTTCTAATACGTTTTTATACTAAAGTGTTTTTGAGCATTTTGACAGCGTTCCCCCCGTGACCATTCATGCCGTTTTTATATGATGTGTGAAATGTAAAACTACAACTGTATGCAAAAGGATTAGTTTGGTCATGGGGGAAAGCACTTCAGTAAAACTTTTTCTATTTTCTATATGTTGAATAGCAAAAACTGAGTTTTCAACCCATATTTTTCAATTGGTACTTGTCAAATGAGAAAACGGCTTTTGTGGATAAGTGGAGTGTTGAACCTACTACCTTTTTCATAGAAAAAATATCATTTTCTTTGAAACTTTTCTCTGGTCATTTTTATGGGCAATCCTTCATTAAGACTGTCCGAGGTCCTTTCTATTTGTAAAATCTAGTCTGAAGTGCAATTGATTATATGCAGCAGATTTATAAAGCAGACCACATATTTAGGACAAAAAAACAGTGGCGGGATATTTAGGGTTAAAAATGTCGTTAACTGTTGTTTATTGATTAGTCCGATTAGACTATTTATATTTGCTCGTAAATCTGAGAGTAAACACAAAAGTTTGTTTTAAAGTTGACATTGCATATCTTATCTGATAACAATAAAGTTGCTGATGTTAAAGGGAAGATTATTACTTCATCTCTTCATCATTATACAAAGTACCCTGATAACACCAACCCTAGTAGTGTCCTTTGCAAACAGCTTTAGAAAAAAGTTAACATTTCTTTCTGCTTGAGTTATCTCCCTTGAATGAATTTTGAAGGTGGTTGCTTAGCTCTTTGCCTACAAGTATCGTCTGCTGATAACTGTTGCAAACAGTTTGGACCCAGATCAGGACCGACATAATGGCGGTCCTGATCTGGATCCAAAATGTTTGCCACTGTGATGGTATTCCTGAAAGATTTTTTAAAAAAAAGTTGATTTTGACAAAAAAGCGTGCAAAATTACCCAGTAGGCAAAAGAATTGAGAAAAAATAATAAATTTTGCTGTAAATAATAGGAAACACTTTAAGAGTTTACCCGTACCATGCTAAATCAGGATGTATCTCATTTTTAAAACAGTGTAGATCCTGATCACTGTTTGGCTCCTGCTTGTTAATACACATTAATAACTCTAATTCTGCAAGTTATCTGAATCAACGTTGGGGAAGAGTGTAGTGCATTAACTGTTAAATGCGCCAATCGCAACAAAAGTCGTCTGCTTTTTCTCGACTGCTGAGATGTATAGAAAGCCTTTGGCAAACAGTGTGGACCCAGATCAGGTCCACACTGTTTGCTTCTATACTTAATTTGTTGGTAATGTAAGGCAATTAATTTATTTGCAGCAGACAACTTAAGCAGACGACATTTTCAGATACAATATCCTACATTATAAGGGTTGATTAATTTAATGGGTAATCCAATCATCTTCAGTCAGTTGTGTCATGTCCTATATTGATAGGATTATCAAGATGCTTGGTACAAACAGTGACCTATATAAGAGTGACTAGACACTCCATTTATCAGCCACATAGGTATGTCGGGGCTGATATCACGTGACTTACACCTGGCGCGCCTTTCATCGTATACACACAAAATGGCGACGCAGCTTGAGAAACCGCTGCGTTTATAGGTACATTGAAGAGTGTACTTTGTAATAAATATCGCTCATTGCTACATTTTGTTTATAGCAATCGAAAAAAGATATATGAAATATTTATAAATGATATGTTTCTTCAATGTTACGACTAATCCTATGGAGTTATGACCGTGTAAACATCGGCTGATTTTATGAATTTTGCGGAATTCATCAAAAATGGCTTCGAAAATACCTGTTTCACTGCGACCAATAAAGCTTTAAACACGGCTATGTCTGTGTCTCTATTTAACAATTTTCATAAACTAAAATGCCTTATGATTCATAATACATCGCAATTATACTATTTCGGTGTTTGTAAAGGTGTTAAAAGTTTTGGTAAACAATAAAAAAATTACGCTGTGTATTGCAAAACCGCCTTAAAGGCGAGTCGTGTAGATAAATGATATCGATTCCCCCTCATTTACCTGTGTAAGAAGCACGACAGAGCAATTTGAGTTGAGTATTAGTATTTCCTTGGAGTTTCCAGTCACTCTTATATAGGTCACTGGTACAAATAAGATGTCCAAGTGGCACTTAATGTTGCAATATATAAAGAAATTGGCCTTTTGTTGAGAGAAAGTCTTTTTTTGTTGACAACAACATACATAACAGTCTGAACAGGCCTCGAGGTTATAAAACTTGAGTTCAGTCTCAAACTCATAATGAAGTACATTGATTGGCTGCTTGCTGACACGTGTCTGCAAGCAGCCAATTGTTGCGCTATATTTTGAGTTTGAGAATGAACTCAAGTTTTATAACCTCGAGGCCAGGACTTTCATTCATATTAACTGCAGTGTTGCACATTGCCTGATAAACGTTGTCTTACTCACAGCATGTGCCTTTATCAGGTCATGATGACATTGCACTTTTTGAATGAGTTGCCAATGAAGCTAAATCGACAAAAATTTGATCATTAAGTCATATGCTAGTTTGAAGAGTAAATCAACTTGGTAAGCTGGTAAATAGAATACCAGGTTCGCTTCTTTTGATATCAAGTTTACCAGGCAAGGCTTGTTAACATTTTGAGGCTGTGTCAAAAGACACTCACCTAGAAAGTGTAATATAGCTTAACTTGCTAATTGAGAATTTTCAGTATTCTATCCTGAGATTCTATCTAGTGTCTGCTGCTGAGCTGGCCAGTTTTGAATCCGGTATACCAAAAATTTGTTTCTCACTTTTCAACCAAAGCATAGGTTGTGGCTACTCAAAAGAACCGTCTCAATGAGATGGTTCTTTTGAGCACCCAAAACATATGCTAAAAATTATAGGTAAGAAAATATTTACAATTTTACACTGTAAACTTTTTGTTTATCTAAACCTGTGTATTTTGTACTCTTGGAGAGATCAAAACGATATCCTACTGCATTAATCATGTCCTTTGATTCTTGGCATATTTTGGCACTTTCAAAAAGCAGTGCTGCCATAATTTCTAGATTTCAATGGCGAGTTTATTAGGCATGTAAACATTATAGCCTGGTTTTGTTACTGGGGCTGTATTTGTTATGGATTAGCCGAGTTGTTAAGTGCTTTGTTTAAACATATAGGAACATGATGAAGTAATTTTCCACATTGCTTGAATGTCTTAGATCATGTTTTTTGGATGTTTTTCATCTACTTTTATTTGCAGATCATGAGTAAGACTTGACTTGTGAAATGGTATCTTTTATTTAAGCCAGTACTTGACTTGTGAAATAGTGCCTTTTATTTAAGCCGGTGCTTGACAAAACAAACAGAATGACATGCACCCAATGAAGACATAGAGGATCTTACATGAGTGCCCATGTTTTATTGAATTTATTAAACGAGTTGTGGAAAAGAGATAAAATGCGAGGCATGCCAAGCATTTTATCTCATTTTCGCAACGAGTTTAATAAATTCAATAATACAAGAGCATGAATGTTAGATTCTATTTATCATATGGCATTTAGATTACTTTGGAATCCCATTTCTGGAGTAAAAACGTCATAATTTGGCATTATGAAAGCAACGTTGTTATGGACGTCATAAGGTTTCCTGTAAATCTATAAACCACTAGTGGTTTATCCATTTTATTGCATGGCGTTATTTCACTCCCAGACGCGACGTCATATGATAATCGTCATTATAGAGTCTCACTGTTCGCATGAAATAAACATAAACCCTGAACTACCAAAATTACTTAGTGTAGCTCTAACATGACAGGGTTCAGATGCCCAAACTGGGATGGCAGGCCTTTTATTTTGTCATGTACTGGCTCAGTTTTGTTTTGTATTTGATCAGGTAGGAGTTTATTGTTACACCTGTGTTCACTTTGGCAACTCGGGCTGGTTTGTCTGTCACAGTCTACTTTGCATTTGCTTCGGTATTCACTGTAAAATTAACCTGATTAATAATTAGTTTATACCTTTAAGTAACATATATTGGTACACCCATTCTACAAATGCATTCCCACAGTTCAACACATTGGATCATGGTGTCAAGTTCCAACATGATTTGCATACTTTCTGGTTCATGGTGTCGTTCCAACATGATTTGCATACTTTCTGGTTCATGGTGTCAAGTTCCAACATGATTTTCATACTTCCTGGTTCATGGTGTCAAATTCCAACATGATTTGCATACTTTCTGTATGCAAGCAGCAAAGGTCCTGATGAGGCAGCACTTTTGTGCAGTCTCATCTGAGTCTACACAGCTTCACTATGTAATAACTACCAAGATCTCTTTCATTTTCAGCTGTTGTATTGGGGAAAATGTGAAGGTTCTAGCCTTTTATCACACTTTTCTATCATTCTTTGCCACATTTTTACCATTTTTACCACTTAGAGGTTTTAAATCATTATTTAACTGTAAACTAGACAGGTTTGTTTTACAAAATCAATGTTGATTTTCATCACCTTAGATATAATAGGACATTTATGTTCTCTAAATTTGCTCCATAAAACCAGAACGAATTTACTGTTAGGCGTAACCTTTTTAAAGATAGTTCCTTTGGGATAAGATCTAAAAAATCTTCCTTGATCTGATATTGTGAATGTATACTCGGCAACAGAAGAAAGTTAATGAATTTTCAGTACTTGTTGATGTTTTACAGTCATTAATCCATCTTGCTTAACAATTTACTTTTAGAGCAACCTTATTATGATACTTGCCAATGTTTTTCTTTTAAAAAGAGTCAGATTTTTTAAAAGGTTGATGTAACTTTTTCTATCCAGTAGTTTTAGAAGGAAATTTAAGTGTAAATGGCAAGAGAAGAGACTTACACATAATACCTGTGTAAAAAGGCCACTCAAAAATAGACAAAACAAAGATCTTAATGACAAATGGCAGCTTAATGAAGGTCGAAAGTATTGTAGAATGCTTCCCTTGGAGCATTCTGCAATACTTTTGACCTGCATTAAGGGACAATTGGTCTTGAAATCCAATTTTCAGCCTTTTATAGAGGGGCCGCGGGTTCAAGCCTCACTGGCGTCACTGCGTTGTGGTCCTTGAGCAAGACACATTTATCCTAGCTTAGTACTGGTTCAACCCAGGAAGACCCGTCCCAGTTTAACTGAAACATTGTTGAAGGTACGTAAAGAATCAAATCAAACAAATCAAGACTTTCACAAAAGTAAAGTACAGTAAAACCTGTGTAAATCGGCCACTCAAAAATAGACAAAACATAGATCTTAATGACAAATGGTAGCTTAATGAAGGTTGAAAGTATTGCAGAATGCTTCCCTTGGATAATTGGTCTTGAAAACCAATTTTCAGTCTTTTTAGAGTGGCTGTTTTACGCAGGTTTTACTGTAGCAACTAGTTAGTCAACTCTTTACCTTATGGTGTTTTCTGGTGAGAATGTTAATGTTTGACTCTTTTTTCGAAAAAGTCAATTTAAAAAAAATCAGCAGATACAAAACATCATGAAAAATTTACCCGCATGCAAATAGTTAATTGCATGAAACTAAAACAGTTTCTTATGCCGCACAGTATAACAAATTGTACTTAAATTTAGTACAATTTGTATAAGATTCTTATGCATATTAAACCAATTTGCACTCAATATGGCCAAAAAACTATGGAGTTTTGGCCATTTTGAGTGTAATAGGCATGCACGGATCCAGACAATTTTGTCTAGTCATTAGCATATTTCACAGAGGGCCTTATGGCAATTGGATGGGTCCAATTGCTTCTCGAGGGGTGTGTGTGCCAGAATTTCTAAGAGTATAGCCTTTTATTTGAGATTTTCCAGGCCCCACCCCCCCTCCCCCCTCTGGATCCGCCCATGATAGGTTAAAAGTAAATTTTCCACATTCCTGACCAGTCTGCATCATGTATAATTATTTGCAAGGATCTATGTGTAGTGTTCGGTTATTCACACAGGGTGGTCGCTTTTCTTTTGCACATAGTTTCTCTGAACCAGCAATGAAAGATAAAGATAAGAATGATAAGGCTTATAAATACCTGTGTAACAGATATATACTTCCAAGTAAAATAAAGGTGTCATTTTCTTTGGTGTATGCTACATCATTACCTCATTACATTACCCTCTGTAATTGTTTACAAAATAGATATCTGAGATAGATATTGAGCTGAGCATATGCAATTTTGGTACTGTCCTGCCAGCCAAGGTTTACAAAGTTATCAGGGACTTCTTATCTATTGCTCACTTGTGTATTAATCCTATCCACAGGATAGGATTAATACACAAGTGATCTATTGATTCGTATTAGCTCAAGTTGAGTGTACACGTTATAATGTTTTACTTACAATTATAAACAAAACATGATGTCACTGTCACTCTAGGACAGTACTTATTGTATTGTTATGGCGGGCCTGCACAATAACAAAACCTCACCAGAGCTTTCTATGTGCAAAAAAAACCCAGTCTGCAAATGGCTGGAATGGCATACACATTGAAGTGCTTTACTTTTTTTGTAACTTGTCCTGCAAGTGGCTTTATTTCTGTATGTCACGTGGACACGTGGAAGGTGAAAACTATAGAATGTTTTGCAATACAGCGTTGTACTTTTCTTTGCACCAGTAAGTATGTCGTGCGTCTGTTTATCACAGCCGTAAGAGTCAATGTGTCTGCATTAAGCCTTTCCCCACCAGTCACAACTTCTGTTGTCTGCTCTCTTGTCTATAGCCTATTATGCAAACAATATGGACCCAGATGAGACAGCTCACTTGGGAGCAGTCTGACCAGGGTTCATAGTGTAAACCATGTCTTTAGTGCACTTGAATATACATATACATGTATGCAGCAGACGTAAAAAGACAACATTTCAGTGGTAGTTTGCATTAAATAAATTGTATATGTTTCTCTGTCTCAATATTTGTGTCACTCACCAAATCTGCTAGTTTTTTGGTAATCATTAATTTCCTTGTGAAGGTTTTGGAAGCTGCAACAAGAAGCACATGAAATTAATAATACTGTGTAGAGAATATTGTTGCAGCTGTTGAAAACAATCACACTTGTCAAATATTCCTACACCAATATTACATCATGTGCTTTATCTTTTACATCTTCCAAATTCTCTTTTTTATGTGCATTGCATGTCATCTCAGGGCTGTGTATAAATGGTTATTTTGTTTATATGTAAAACAAAATTCAAGCTTTTTAAAGCATGCATGTATTAGGCGCCCCAAGAAAAGCCAAACTCCCTTCTCTTGTTTGGCTTTTCTAAGGGGTCGGTGTTTATGTTATAAAAGAGAGAAACAAATGAATATGATCAAATATCTGTTGCTCTGCTCTGACATCAAGTTGTGTTTAAATTAGTGTCTTAGAGATTTAAAGAACAAACAAAGAGATTATATGAAGAAAGAAAGTTTTATAAATATTGAAGCTTAACTTATTTTTCAAGCTCTGATCATCGTGCAGGGGGTACTGCATATTTAATCTATAGCAAGAAATAGGGCCTTCAAAAATGGGCCTCGTCGCGACAAAATCTGTCTTCGGGGTTTCCGACTTAGCGAGACTCAAACCAGTCTCCTCAGCTACTGAGACTAGCTAGAAAAGTGAAATTTCGCTTGCAGCAAGTCTATATATGATGTTTTCAAATAAACCAATAACGAAGGCACTGATCAGTCTGCGCGGATGCGCAGGCTGGTCTGCGCCTTTGTTGTTTGTAAACCCCCAAATACAGATTTTCTTGCATCGAGGCCCAAATATGACTTTGCCATCCTTACTGCTTAAAACAGAGGTTTGGACCTTATCATGCTTGGAATTTTAGCTCTCCTGAGCTGAAACTTAAGCCATGGTAGCTAGATTGCAAACATATTTTTCTCAGAAGTTAAAGGGCCACTTTAAGTTGAATTTCATATGAAGCATGCTTTGTATGACACAATCTTGATATTACTATATTGGCCATGTCACATGACAAAAATGTCTTCCATGCCATATAAGGTAAAAACTATTGAAAAATCTTCCTCTCTGGAACTAATAGGCCAACCGTCTTTGGTCTTGGCATGGTATGTAACATTAGTGATATGGACCTAATACAAAGTTTGTTCTAATGATGATCTAGGTTGGTCTTGACATTGTAAAACCTTATACAGTAAAACCTGTAAAACGGCAACTCAAAAAAAGACAAAACAAATTAATTAAGGTCTTAATGACAAATGGAGGCTTTATGCAGGTTGAACCCTTTGGAGCATTCTGCAATACTTTTGACCTGCATTAAGCGAAAATCGCTTTTGAAAAATAGTTTTTGGTCTTTTTGATAGTGGCCCTTTTACACAGGTTATAATGCACAGTGTAACCTGTCTCAAGCGGCCACTCAAAATAGATAAAACAAAAGTCTTAAATCTGTGTAGGTAGCTTAATGCAGGTCAAAAGTAATGCAGAATGCTCCCCATGGAGCATTCTGCATTACTTTTGACCTGCATCAAGCGATTATCCATCTTGAAAACCAATTTTTAGTCTTTTTTTTGAGAGTGGCCGTTTTACACAGGTTTTTATGTATATTATGGATATCTACGTTCTTGTGACACAGTGTCTGAGGTCAGAGCTTCCGGACCGTATGGTCCTCTGGTTATGTTTTGCACATCAACATATTTTTTTCAGAATTGATTTGTAAGACACTGCAGTTCCGTTTAATGTATGATTTATAATGTGGTCTCATCATATCATATAATCAGATTTTTGATAAACGTGCATTGGCATCATTCACATCAGTGGGCCCCCCTTCCAGGTAACTGGCTGGCTGCATGCATAGCAGATCTCACCTGATCTCCAGGTGCTCCTTTCTTAGGGGTCAACTGACGTGAGATTAGGTCTGAAGTCTGTAAGTTATGTCAAAGAAGCTAATAGTAGTGGCTATTATGGGTCTCGACGTGAGAAAACCTATCTTCAGGTATACCGACAATGAAAGACTCAAATCAGACTGCTCAGCTACAGAGACTAGCTAGAATATTGAAAATTAACTACTATACTTTACAGATAGCGAATAACAAAGGTGCTGATCAGACTGCACGGATGCGCAGGCTGATCTGCTCCTTTGTTGTTCGCATGCAACAAAGTTGAGTTTTCTTGCATCGAGGCCCATATCTGATCCAGTAGTCCAACATTTACTTCGACCTTTGGACTATTGGTTCTGCAAGAGGACTGACATTTGTGTCACACCAGTACCTGGGGAATATTATAACCAATTAGCGCCATTGAGGACATTTACTGCTTGAATGATGAGAATATATTGGGCTCTCCAGGGAGGTTAGTGCACATGCAATGCAATGTGATTTAGGTATTTAAGGAGATAAGCTGCCTTAATACCCAGCCCTCCTACCTGCCTATCTTAGATAATACCTGTGTTTGATCTTAACTTACATACACAGTAGTCTGATAAATTCCTATGATAGCTTGCAGTGCTTTATGATTTGATCGAGTTTGCTTCTTAATTTAAATGATTGCCCAGCATTTAACCAGGGACATTGAATTGTGGTTATTGTTGTCAGTGGTCTGACATAAATGCCTATTGGCGAAGACTGTAGACTCAGAGTATACTGCTCCTTAAAGTCTGATCCGGATCTCAATTTATTGGTATATTCTGAACAAAACAGAATATATCTGTTTATTGACATAAAACTCAGGCCACTCACAGGTATAGTGCGAGACATGTTTACTGTCGTCGCCCTGGGCCCTGTCACCTGTTAAACTAATGGTAACGGGAGCCAACTCACGACAATAAACATTGAAGGCATTATATAGCCAATAATTTTAGAATTGCACAACAGTCAACTTGAACATCAAAATGTGAGTTGCTGCTGCTGCTGCTGATGATTATGATATTGATGATTGTGTTGATTGTTGTGGTGCAAGGACCTAGCTATATATGGGCCTATCGCGAAAAAACTTGTCTTCGGAGTTTCTGACAAAACGAGACTCAAACCAGTCTCCTCAGCCACAGAGATGAGCTAGAAAATTGGTATTTCATCTGAAGGAAGTTTAGATATAATACTTTCCAAAAAGCAAATAACAAAGGTGCTGATCAGACTGCGCAGATGCCCAGGCTGGTCTGCGCCTTTGTTGTTTCGCAAACCCCCAAAGACAGGTTTTCTCGCGTCAAGGCCCATATATGACTGTACAACCCATTCACATTCTGCTGCATTTTTACAACTATGGATTGATTGTGGGAGCGCAGTAGCTCAGTGGTAGAGTGCTTGACTCAAGACCGAAGGGCCGCTGGTCTGAGCCTCACCGGCGTCACTGCGTTGTGTCCTTGAGCAAGAACATTAATCCTAGCTTAGTACTGGTTCAATCCAGGAAGACCCGTCCCTTTATAACTGAAAGATTGTTGATGGGACGTAAAGAATCAAATCAATTAAAAAAAAATTACAACCATGGATGGTTGATGTCTAGCTGTCAGTTCCATTCTGTAACACAGATGATAACTTCTGCTGTATACACTGGCTGATCAGGGCTGTGCTCAGAATAACATGTGTCATTTAAAGGAGTGCTTGAGTCCAGACCGAAGGGCCGCGGGTCCGAGCCTCACCGGCATCACTGCGTTGTGTCCTTGAGCAAGAACATTAATCCTAGCTTAGTACTGGTTCAACCCAGGAAGACCCGTCCCTTTATAACTGAAAGATTGTTGATGGGCCGTAAAGAATCAAATCAAACAAAAAAAATTTTACAACCATGGATTGTTGATGTCTAGCTGTCACTTCCATTCTGTTAAACAGATGATTTCTTCTGCTGTATACACTGGCTGATCAGGGCTGTGCTCAGAATATCATGTGTCATTTAAAGCCCCATTTTACTTGATACTGGGCTGAAGTTTGCATGTGTGTGTGCTTGCATTAAATCTAGCAGTTTCTTGACAATTACTGTCATGTCATTTGTACATTAGTGACACCGCCACCATTAATTTGTTGTTATATAATTAGTTTTTTGACTAATGACTTACTGAGCAAAGGTATCTATTTGATGTATTTATCCTTGACAGTATTACCTTCGTTTTATTAGCGTGCTCAGACAATAAGTGCTGCACATAAGCCAACACGTGAGATTTTTGTACTTATTCCCTACGGAACCAGTAAAGGCTCAGACAAGCCTGCAGACCCACAGTCTCAACAGAACTTTCATTGCTCACTCACCCAAGTATGGTCCCTGCCAACAAACAATCAGGAGCCACTTATGGTTCACCAGCAAAACGCCATTCCTAGTGAAATGCTGTTCCTATGGGGTCTCAATGGAGGGCCAATAGTGGCCAACTGGGGTAGTGGATGTAAGTTTATACCAAAATCTATATATCGAGCTCCATGGAATAGCTGCACATTCACCTGCTTAAGATACAAAGTAAACTACCATTATTATACTCAGAGGTCCTTTGTCGCATGATCCCACTTTAGCCCATAAAATTATAAGCCTTTAATATGCGTCCTTTTTGTGGGACATTGCAGACCCAGATCAGAGGCATGATCGGTGTCTCCACTGTTTGCTTATTCCATTCGGCTAAAATGTGTTAAAAACCCTCTCTATTAGTTTGTATCATTCCAAAAGAATAGAGAATAAAAAATGGAACAACTTTTCAAGGAGCAGCCATAAATAAATAAGGAAGCAATAAATAAATTATAGCAGCTATGTGAATTATTATCCTCTGCCTTCTTTTAAAGATTTAAAGACTGGAAACCCCCCTCCCTCTTAGCAGAAAATTAGCTATCTGTGTAAGGCAGTAAGTGGGTGGAGCTTAGCTGCTGTCAAATTACATTAGACCACTGACCTGGCCTCTAGTTTATAAAACTTGAGTACAGTCTCAGACTCAAAATAAAGCGCAATGATTGGCTGCTTGCAGACATGTATCCGTAAGCAGCCAATCATTTGGCTTTATTTTGAGTCTGAGAATGAACTCAAGCTTTATAACCTCGAGGCCTGATCTAGCTGATTAGCAGCATTTTCACTGAGCTGATGAGAGCTGTCAATCTTTTCACAGGTAAAATTCCAACAGCCAATCAAATTATAGATATTAGCTACAGGCCCTGCTGTAGTAGTTTACTCTTACAGTTATGTACTGTCTTTTTTACCCCTTTAAGTCAAACCCTCCTTAAAAAGGCACTGTCGGAGTGGAAAGCTACATGTACTTCAAAGGTCCTTAAATTAAGAACTACACTAAATTGTTAGTCTTTCAAAATAGCCAAATGTTTAAAGGAGAAGGTGGGGGGGGGGGAGGTCATTTATCATGGAGGGTGCCGTGCTTGTATTAGAATAATTATGGTACAAGCCATGAAAATTAGACATTACTTTCAAATGTATACTTCCACAAAACGCTTTGAGGCGTGACAGTAACGGTAAGTGAATTGTCATTACTTAGAGGTCGTGGTAGAAGTATAATTTTCAGTAGTTGTTTATTTTGTTTTTTTGTATTGAGGGGATACCGATATACATCTCTTAAGGTGAGCATGGTGGATCAAAGGCAAGTCAAGGGAATTCATGTTTCAAGTTGATGATGTCACACATCCAGCAGGCTCAAAATGTCAGCCTGTCACAATTATTAGCAAGGAATCACAGTGTAAAACGGTTCTCATACAATAAACCATTCTTCATCGATCATCAACCGTTCCTCCACAGGGGATTGAAAGCCCATTGATGGCATAATTGTGTTAATTAGAACTCACTCTTCTTCTCAATCGGACTGTGGACTGAGGATTGCGGACCATTGTTCCTTTTATGGCTGCTTCCTGAAAAGTCAATAATGTGCCATTTAGTATCAAGTTAGGGCTGTTACAATGTGTCCTCATACGGATAGATCAAATTGCCTTATGTAAAAGTGTAAGGCACTCTCTGTGATTAGATCCCGGACAATACGGGCTACCGGGTCCTCGATAAGCAAAATTCGTACAGGAATTCTCTTCGACCTTTTCCGTTAAAAATGTTGTGGCATTGGATTAGAATTATCTCTACCGAGATAATTCTAATCGGATGCCACAACGTAAACTTTTAAATAAAAGCGGGTGAACTAAATAGAGTCGTTATGTCTGAAGTACAAGCTTGTTTGGAATATTGATAATATAAGGAAATTCAATTGACAGAGAACTCAAGCATATGTAAATGATGTGCCGTCTGAACCGAAAGTATTTTTAGCATTATGGCCAGTTGCCGGCAATCATTGTCATCAATATGTTATTAGTTCTATAAAGAACTTGTATAAAAGAATTTTCAGACCCGGCTTTGATGCTGTCAGCCTGATTTACCAATATTCTACTGTGATGTAGAAGATGTACCTTTGTTATTGTGTAACCCTTTCATTCTGATGGATTATCCCATACGTATTGACACAATAAGTATGGGATAGTACATTGTGTGATTTAAGGGTTCACATGTCAAAATTTCTAAATTTTGATATATTTCTGTTCTTGGACAGATTGTTATCTTAGCAAACAGTGCAGACCCTAATGAAATGCTACCTTATGCAGCATTTCATCTAGGTCTCCACTGATTACCAAACTATCTGTTTACTGGTATCCAGAATCAAAAGATTTTACAAGGAAATTCTGCAACAATTTATACTTGTGTTGATAGCTAAATTTTGATGGATCTATACTTCCACCAAAGAATGCTTTTCCCAACTTTCAATGAACACAATTTCTGTCATTTTAGACTGAAATCAGAAAGATTGAGTTTTTGACTCACAGAGCTTGGTCAAGTCTGTTTTTGACTCAACACACAAGATTTCGGTGCTTATCCCATATGCGCAAATGCCTCTTAATAGAAGTCCATGCTGATGCTAGAGGTCTAAAATTTGGTCTGAGCTTTCATCTACATTTATACACTGACACAAATAGTTTCTTCTGAGTTCAGGACAGAGGCGTATGATACTACAGGTCATACGCCTCTGGTTCAGGATGAATAAGTTTTTGTGATGTACTTTCAAACTGTTCAAACAATGATGTAAAGAATAATATGATTGATGAAAATATATACAAAGAAGATATTAAACTTTGTGGGAGCCTATTAGCATGTTAAACTGATTTTTTCAAGTGTTTTTGATGTTCCTGATTCACCAAAATGACTGCATAGATATAGGTCTCAAGGTGCCATTTCTTTAACTTTCATTTGTTGCTTTGTACCAGTATTTATCAGTTACCATTCATATTAACGGCAGCGTTGCACGTTGCCTGATAAACGCGGGGATAAACGTTGTCCATCTCACGGCATGTATGTGCCTTTATCAGGTCATGATGACATTGAACTTTTTAATGACGTCGCCAATGACGCTGAATGGACACAAAAATGATAATTTCGTCATATTCTCTAGTTTGAAGCATGAATCAACTTGGTAAGCTGATAAATAGAATACCAGGTTCGCCTCTTTTGATATCAAGTTTACACATCACCACAATCACACACTGCAGACCATTCCATTCCATGGCACCATGAGGAAGAGCCACATAACTATAACAACCACAAGACACCAGGAAGACAAAGTTAAACAACCAGCTCTCTCTTCACCATCAAGATGATTGCAAAACTAGAAAGAACACAAAGCAATATGTACAACAAAATGTGGAACAAATACTGAACCCAACAATGGGAGCAACAATTAACAATTGTAGTATGGCCGATGCTTTTTTCTTTGATCTTTGCTGATGTTTAAATCAGACACCCTAGAATAACAACGAAGGAGGAGCTTAAAACCGTACTCTAACTTCCAGTTTTAGTTAAACAGTGATGTAGGCGGGAACTTTCTAAATAGCGACAAACTAACCGTAGGTAAATGTAATGTAATTGACAGCTTAGGCCGGATGCAGGGAGGAGCGAATGTAAATTTCGTCAGGTGTCAGTAATACGTGTTCATTTGCGCCTGCGCCATACTACAAGCTAAATAAAGGATTCTTCCTCGGCTTCCTGTTTAAACCGCTCAGTGGGCTACGCCCACCTCGCAGTTTAAACAAGAAAGCCTCGTAAAAGTATCCTTTATTTATTACTTAACGAATCAACAAAAACAGAACCACCACCTTAGAATGGACAGCAGCAGACAAAAGCTATCTGATTAACTAACATTTTAGTTCAGAACTATATTAGAGATTAGTGTTTGAAATTTTAGAGCAGATACCGTACCAGTTATACAGGTGTGTTTTACCTGAGGTGGTCCAGACATCTCAGCAACTAGATGGTGTTTTGAAATACTTAACTGACAGCTTTCAATACCATTCTTGCATAACTCATGAGTATACAAGAATGTATAGAAATTTTTCTGGGAATCACCAGCTTGAATGAGGTGGGAAAGTACTTTTTTTTATATTAAGTGAAATTTTTAACTTTTCAGGTCCTGAGGGAGGTGTTAAAACTGAGGGTGAAGCCCGAGGTTATCAAAATCTTCCTGGGACATGAATCCAGATCAGGCCCAACATTTTGTCAGGCGTGATCTAGCTGGGTCCAAACTGTTTGCAAAGGTTACCAGCAGACAACACTGCAGTGGCAGGTAGAGAGTTTATAAGAAAGATTTTTTCAAGAAAGACGAGCTGGGTAAAAATGTTTGTTTTTTTTATAAATCACATTTTGTCAACACAAATATTGTTAATCCTTTACCTCATAGAGACACCTTTAAATGCTTTTGCAAGCAGAGCAGACCCAGATCAGGCAGCCTAGCATGAATATTCATGAAGGAAATGGTGTTTTCCTTATGTTCTAGCTATAATCTAGAGTGGAAATAAAACTACTTGAAACTGCAGGAAAAACTTCTTTGAGGATATTAAGTCAATTATCATCCCTGTGGAACCTGTTTGAGTGAAATGCTACTTAAGCAGACATAATGTAGCAGCTGATAAGCCCACTGAGGCTTATATGTATATCTATATTGACATATAACAAGATAGTTATTCTTTCTCCCGTTTATTAACTCTTTGCCTACTAGTGTCATATGCTGATAACCTTTGCAAACAGTTTGGACCCAGATCAGGCCCGACAAAATGTCGGGCCTGATCTGGATCCAAGCTGTTTGACACTCTGATGGTATTCCCGAAAGAATTTTTTGAAAAAGTTGATTTTGAAAAAAGTCAGCAAATGACAAAAAAACATGCAAAATTACCTAGTAGGCAAAGTGTTAACCTTTACCATGTTGTATATGGGCCTCGATGGGAGAAAACCTGTCTTCAGTGGTTTGCGAAAAACAAAGACGCAGACCAGCCTGCGCATCGGCCAGACTGATCAGCACCTTTGTCATTCGTGTTTTGGAAAGTATCATCTCTAAGCTTGCTACAAGCAAAATTTTGATTTTCTAGCTAGTCTGTGTAGCTGAGGAGACTGGCTTGAGTCTCGCTTTGTCGGAAACCGCGAAGACAGGTTTTGTCGCTTCGAGGTTCATATACAATGTACTACACTACTACTCAATTTTTGTCCAGTTAACATGCAGGATTCCAGTTATAAGCAAATATTTACATGCACAGAAGAAAACAGTGATCTGGATCTTCATTGTTATTAAAGGTAAAGGTGGTAA